>CM060892.1:124312326-124923159 GCA_030762935.1 Hymenopus coronatus | reverse complement strand
GATAATGGAAAAAAGCTGATGTGTTACGTTCACATTACTTTTTCGTCTATTCTGTAACTGCTTTTACAAATGTTTAATGGTTTTTACATATTTTCTTGAAGGCGTAAGCGGAACAGGGGAGTGCACTAGTAAAATTCCTTAATAACGGTCGCTACGTGATGATTTACAGTTCCGTTCTCTTTGCTTGACCAGGAGATAAAAGAGAAGAAAAAAAGAAGACGAATTCCCATTTGAGAAAAGTATTCCACATTAAATAGTCTAAACTAATAGCAACGAATATCTCGGAAATAGTTAACTAAAGAAAGAAAATAAAATAAAATTAAGAGTGTTTGATATAAATTGTTCATCTTAAAAAGATCTAATTTTTTTATATAGTTAGACTTTTTCTATCTCCTACGCTTTACCAGTTATGCAAAAATCATCGAAATTGAATAGGATTTCAGATGCTATTCCCAGAAAATCAAGATACACATTTAATTTGTCATAAAATATCTAAAGATATGATATTTTAATAAAAACTGTTATAAGCCATGTTTTAGAAAATAAAAACATTCGGACAAATGTTCCATGTAAACGGTAGTTTGAGATGGGGAATTTTCTTGACAATTCCGCTCATCTATTAAAGCGCCAATGAAATGTCCGAGATAAGCCAATTTCAACCAATCGCGGTCATCTGACTGGAGCGATACTGCCATAAATCTCATCGCAGCTGATGTTCATTTCTTTGAAATATTGTCGCTCCTGACGTTCGTGTTTAATCTCCTTTTCTTTTTCTCTCTCCTTTTTTTTTTTTGGATAGTATTTAACGCCCGCTTTAACTACTTATGGCACCACAGGCGGTGTTTAATCTACTGTCTTGGTTATTGGTACCAAGGAGACAATCCAATCAGCCAACCTTCACTTTTAATAACTGTCAGTTCCGCAATTGTACTTTCAATTAATTCAGTTACAAAGTTTATTTAAAGTTTTATCCAGTTCATAATGTACTTAGTTAAAAATCTGACGTGGTCCATTCACATGACTTTCTCTACATCTCTGCAACATTTTATTCTATTTCTTCATCTAATGGAAAAAAAAAAAAATAGCAGAAATAGTCTTATTGCTTGCTTCCTTGTAAGTAGAAGCGAAATAAGGGAGTGCCATAGGTTGAAATGATAATCAAAAGCTGGTTGCTATGTGACTGAAGTTCCTTTGTTTGTATGGACAGGAATTGACAAATTCCTGAGAAAAGTATGTTCTTCAAAGCTGAAACCAAAAACAACGAATATCTCGAAAAGATCAACTCCACGAAAAAAATTTATAAAACATAAATTGTGTGTTTTAACGTGCTCTACATTTTTTGTGTTTTAAGTTTTAGCCCATTACTACGGTTTAGCAGTTATGCAAAATTCATCCAGAATAAAGTAGTCTTCAGAAGGTATTCCCAGAAAATTCAATATATACATTTTATTTGTCAGGTAAATATCCTTAATATACGTATTTTAATCAAAATCCTTAGAGCCATTTTTAAGAAAATTATTTCCGTGTAAAGGGTAGCTTGGGGTGGGGGGATTTTTTTTTTTTTTTAAATCTTCGTGCCGCATACCAAACTTAAATACCAAGTTTGGTATTTAACGGTCGTTTCGTTTTTGAGCTATGGTGCCCACAGACACACACACACATAAAAACAGACAGGTAGTCAGACAGACACACACACACGGACATTTTTCTAAAAATTATATTTTTGGATTTAGGGGCTCTCAAAACATATATTTACGGTGAAATCTCGGTATCGAATTTTTGGGTGCAATACAATACCTTCTCTATGCACTATGTACATAGTACGTATTGAGAAAGTAAAAAAGGAGTGAAAATAATCGCTATTTGTACTTCTTATGTATGGGATGAATGCAATAACCTCAAATAAAATATTTGTTTCCATTTCATGCATTATTAAAAAGTGAAATAAAATAATTTTATTGTTCCCTATTTCTATCGTTGCTATCGATATTCGTACATTGGATGTAGATTCGGTCGGGCATATCACAATTCAGGAGACAGTGAAGAAAGAAAGAAAAAATCTGATGTGTACATTCACATGACTTTCTCTATATCTCTGCAACAAATTAAAGTTAAAAAGCTTATGATTCTATTTACTTCATACTAATCGATAAAAATCAGCAGAAAAGGTCCAATTACTTGCTTCCTTGTAAGTAGAGGCGAAATAAGGGAGTATTATTGGTTAAAGTAATAGTCTAAAGTTCAGTCACATAGTTCAGTGCTAAGTGACTGAACTTCCTTTGTTTGTATGGACTGGAATTTCTAAATTCCTGTATGAGAAAAGTATGTTTTTTTAAAGCTGAAATAAAAAAACAAAGAGTATCTCAAAAACGATCAACTCCACGAAAAAAATGTATATAAGATAAATTGTGCGTTTTAAGTTGCTCTACATTTTTTGTGGTGTAAGCTTTTTTCCATCTCTTACGGTTTAGCAGTTATGCAAAAATCCATATAATTCATCCAGAATGAAGTAGTCTTCAGAGGCTATTCCCAGAAAATTCAAGATATACATTTTATTTGTCAGGTAAATATCTTTAATATACGAAATTTTAATCAAAATCGTTACAGCCATTTTTGAGAAAATCAAAATGTTCAAAAAAAGTTCCATGTAAAGGGTAGTTGGGGGTGGGAGGTTTTTTCTCAAAATCTTCGTGTCGCATCCCTGGAAGATACTAAACTTAAATACCAAGTTTGGTATTTTACCGACTTTTCGTTTTTGAGTTATCGTGTTCACAGACATACGGACCTTTTTCCGAAAATGCTGTTTTTAGATAAAGAGACCTTAAAACATATATTTCCGGTGAAATCTCGGTATCGAATTTTTTGGTGGAGTGCAATACCTTCTCTATACACTATGTACATAGTGCGTATAGAGAAAGTAAAAAGCATTCGGTAAATAAACATGGTCGAATGCGTCATCTATCGTTTGAGAACTAATGTTAAGTTTTACAATCATAACCTGATAAAATCCCCTTTCCTATATATTATAAAGTTTTACTATTCTATTTCGCTGAGTCTTATCAAATACAACTCCTGTTTTCCTCTCTTATCGACAAGATAAAAACACTCGGGGTTTTACTTATAATAATCTTTGTGTCGCATCCTTGGAAGATGCTTAAGTGCAGGGTTTGATATTAAACGGGTATTCATAGTTTCTGAATGTGTTCATATATACAAACATACTAAAAATACTTCATTTTAGGAGCTCTCTAAATACGTTACTTCAGTGAAATCTCAGTATTAAATGTTTGAATGGAATGCAGTACGTTCTGTACCTGCCATGTATGTGATTGAGAAAATAAAAATAAAAATCGCAGTATGTAATCACTTTGGAAAACATTTATAATGATTTATAGGAAGCAGAAAACAAGCTCCTTTATAGTGGGTAGAAAAAGCGTGATTGTACGACACCCAATTTTTTATGTCTTACCTCTAAACGACTTAACGATCTTAAATCTTGGTCGAAAGGATGCAGAGGAGAAAATGGTAGTTGCAAGAATCCGGAGAAAAGAGAATAAATCGCGTTCGCTACTTTAAAAAAAGTGGTCTACGAAAAACGGAGAGAACCATAAAAGCACTTAAACGATTTACTAGGCAATAGGGTAGAAAACGTATGGTCTTTGGTGTTCTGGTTCGAAAAGGAAGGGTGGAACAATCCGAAGACGAAAACTACAATTTCACAGTAATGTCCATCAGTGTCGGTGGAACTCAAACGGATTATGTCATAGTTGTGATGGGTGCTAAATCCTCGACATTCCTTTTGAACTAAGTTAGAAATAATTGCTTTACAAAACGATAATGAGTTACAGGATAAATATAAAAACGGAAAAGTATAAACAGTTTCTAAACTTTCTCTACACGAGAATGGTTACCTAAACTACACAAATTCACTGCAAGAATTTTTGGAAAGTTTGAGACAAATAATATATATGTGAGGCACTATTTTCCTTAATGAAAGTTAAAAAATCACGTCATAAAAATCAACTGACTAATGAACACTTGAAAGTATGTCTGCGATTGGATAGTACTTAAACAATGCTCCCAAGTATTAAAAAGCTGGTACAGAAAACAGCAAAAATTGCGAGACTTCCCAGCATGTAAGAAAATGTATCTTCATTGGCGAGTTGTATTTAAATAACAATTGTATTAAAGTTTTGTTTAGTTAATTGAATTTTCTAGCAATAACAAGAACCTTTATTTCGTATTATATCAGGTATCTGTATAACGGTGTACAAAACATTGTTCTCGTTTAGGCACGAGAGGGCAGTTATTTGAAGGTAGCCTTTATAGGTAGCTCTTATACATTGTAGTATTCCAGTAGAAAGTGATTCTTTTGTTCAGGTAACATTGATCACAATACATTTTCGACTGGAAATAATCCAAATTAAGCAATAATGGATACCGAAAATGCCGCACAACTATACGCATATCGTAAGTCGGTTTTTCATAAGTAAGGAACTCGAGGTAAAAAGAATTGCATAAGGTGCTTTATATTAATTGCTGCATGACAGTTCAACCTGCAAAATTTTGAACATCTAACAATATTTCAGAACTACTAACACTGCAGGAAAAGAAAAAATATGAATGACACACTTTAATGATTCCTGTTAATAATTATCATTTACATTTATACATTAAGGTTGAGGAGGTACGGAAATCCCTATCTTGACTGTTAAAATGTGTCCTATCTAAGGAAAATTTCCTTATTAAGTATTTAACCTTGAAAGCTGAAATGTTTATAACCTTTAAATGTAATATACCTATAATAACTGAAATAACAGTTTTTCAAAAAATTGAATAGTTTTTGAAAAATAATTTTTTTTCTTGTCACAATCCCCCCCCCCCACCATTTTAGAGGACATATTTGTTTAAAAGTTTCCCAAATACTAAGTATTTTCAAAACCCTTATTTCAGTGTATGTAAAACACAAACACTAAAGTCTCCTAAAATTTTCAATTCAAAATATTAATTAACAACTGAGAAATTTGAACTTGCGATTGAAACACCAGAAGAGTCCTGTATCATAAACTGATTCATCAGAATCCTCTTTTCATTTTCCAGTTCTATTTTCCTTTTGAAACACTTTCGAAATGTTTTGCCTGACTTAAAAGTTTATAAAGCTTATGTATATACTTAGGCTTTCACGGCCGGCGTTTAGACTAATATAACTACTTTCATTTGCCGGACTCGTAGGCCATGGTCTAGAAGGCATCGAATGCCTTCTGGACCACGACGTGCAAGCCAGGATAATGAAGGTAGTTAATGTCTTTATAAAGCTTATTTTTGCACTCCTGACTCTCTCTGTATCTAAATTAAATCGAGTTTTATTTATGGACGCTCTTTAGCTGCTGCAGTTCTCAGCGTCCCAGTTTATATTGGGGTGAAAGACCTCTTAGTTTTGTTCAAATACCTCTTAATCAGTCTTGAGATTCTTTTACGTACCGTAAATCTGCGACATGAGATGAACGACATTACTGAGGATGCTTACACCCGAAAAACTCCATCGCCCTCACCGGGTTTGAACCCGGGACCTTAGGAACCAGAGGCTAAAATGTTATCCCTATATTCTCTGTTACCCCTGGACTTTGTTCTCCATGGTCCTGGAAACAGCGGCTGATTAGAAAAGATGAAATGGAAGAATTTAAATATAACCTGATAACTAGCAGATGACAGTTGTTCATTCAAACAGAAAATGAAATTGTGTTAAGCCACTCCCATATTTTAATAATTAATCTACCTCATGGATGGATATCGACGTAATTTAAAGGACACACTGAAGAAAAACCTTCATATTTTCATATAAGTCAATAATGTAAAAATTGCAGTTTTCGACCGAAACCCATTCTATACCCCTTTAACCTGGTTGGCCATATTAGATGGTGAAATAATGCTCAAATATTCACGCGGTCCATTGAGCTTAAATTTACTCGACATTCGTCTTCTAACGATAAAGGAAACGTCGAAAAAAATCTTATCCGGAAAACTTATTTTAAGCGAGATCCTCTTGAATGCGAGCCAGCCATGCTACTCCCAGGCTACCGAGGCGAGCTGGGCAATTTTAGGATGAATACTTCAAAAGCTACTCACAGAAAATTCAAGATGTACATTTTATTAGTCATGCCAATCGCTTGAAACTCGCGGTATTGCGAGTGCGTATGATGGACCACTCTGAACAAGTCCAAATACTCATATATTACTTATTATTATTGATGAGTACTGCGAAGCATTTTAGATAAAAGTTAATCAGTATACTGCTTCTGATCAGTAGCGTAAGTTGATTTAAAAAAAAATGATATGAAGAATATGTACACATTTATACTAATTTCTCATTATTATTCATACAAATAAACGATACCTTATTTGTTACAGGCCATCATCACTAGTTTCTCATTCCTAAGGAAAAGGCATATAAAAAGGAGCTTTATTTTTCATCTCAAGTTTAACGTCCTTTATATGGACAACTCAAAGGACCATCAATAAAAATATGCAATGAATGTTGATGGTTCCCAGGATACATGTTTTACGATTTGCTCACCAGCCGAACAGAAAACAATTTAATCACTCTGCATTTCTTTATCCATGTGTCATAGTTAAAAGGAACCTCTTAGGTTTTCCTTAAATGTTATTATTAATTATGCATTTATATTCTAAAATTCTCAGAGATCTGCAAAGCATGTAATGCTGATCGATCATTAAAAAAAAAAAAAAAAAAAAAATACAATACAATTACAAATATATTGTGTTCGCCATTGGCGTTAGCATAAAGTTTTTTCCTCCCCCCCCCCCATTTATCGAATCTGCTGTCAATAAAAAGCACAGTCAGTCCTTACAGGATGACTTGAAATAGTTGCCGAATTTCGTACATTTAAGCGCGAGCCTTTTTTTTTTTTTTTTTTTAAATACAGTTCCGGAGTCTGGTCGGGACTCTGGCTCTGTATAACCTACTTTTTATTTACCTAATTTGTTTACTTTGATTACTGTATTTCTGTTTTCACTTTTTACACACACATGCACAAACATATAACACCCATGCCCATGGCGGAACTCGAACCCACGATCCCCTGCACTGCGAAACACCATAGCGAGACGCTTTGGCGAGCGCGGCCATGGGGACCGGCCTTGTTTAAAACCATGTCTCAAGTATTAACTGATATAACTACTTGGAGGAAGCTGATATTGTAATTTTCATTAATCCATAAGCTTCTCAATGTTTCCTTAATTAAATGTATAAGCTCCCCGCAGTTTGTGTGGCAATGTTTTAGCCAGACTCATGGTGGATTTCCAAGGCTATTTGCTGTTTTCGTTACTTCGCTTCGGTTTTAAACGCCGCACCTGTTTAAATATATTTCGCAGATTTCTTTGATCATCTGTGTCATCTGCAAAATTCGTTATGATGTATGATGCGAAAATAGTTTATCCCATCACTTAATCTTCTTTGGGTATACATGTTCCAAAATTTGTTCAGTTTCTCCCTAAATCTCAGTTTGTTCACATCTCAGCAAGTTGAAGTGGGAAACGCGAAACCGTTTAAGGATTTCTTCGAGGGAAAATGGGGGGGGGGGCTTCTCAGCGAGGATCACTAAAAGCATGGCCAGATTTCGTCCAAGAGCTCTCATGTTAACCTCCATTCCAAAACTTGTGATAGCAACTTACTGTTTTGTTGTTTAAAGAACGACATCCCGTTACTCTGTACTTACGGCAAAACTGGCCTATCTACCAGGTGGCCCAACAAGCCTGTATTTCGCGTGTGCAGATAACACTTCGTACGTTATAAAAGTGCAGAACTCCACGGGGTAAATCGGAGCACACGACGTTAGCAAAGGCAACCTTCGTGGCGTTGTAACTGAGAGATCTTCGTTCTTCTCATGCGTAAACGCTGAAGAGAGGCTTTTACTAGTCCATGATGATATACAAGAACACTGTAAACACACGGAAAAAGTTAACATTATTTCCAGTTAAATTACAGAGCCTTATTTTAAAGAATTAAGTCACCGCTTAGATTCCCAATTTTAATTAAAAATTCTATTTCACCTTTCAGCATCCGCCAATAATTAGTTTTGTAATTCTGTAATACGCTGTTCTTATTTAATATTAGAGACTAGATCCACTGTAGGGTTAAATCAAAACGTTAAGGCGCCGTAACAAATACCGTGCATGACATTACTTGCCTTCGTTTTTACATGTTTTCTTTACAACGCTTTGATGTTTTTATTTCCTGCTAGGGTATAATAATAATAATAATAATAATAATAATAATAATAATAGAGAGTAGCACTACGTGCTGTTGTTTTCCAGATTTTTCGTTATGACGTTATCCTGTTTTGATTTACTCTGCTAGACGCATAATGGTAATACAGTAAAACATTACGCACTCTCTTTTGGCTGTTCTTCTTTACGATGGTAACAATTGAAACTCAACGTGTTTTTGTGTTGGCATGTAATCGTTTTCATGTTTTGAGTTACTCTGCTATCTTATCATATTACTCCTACACGTGGTGGTGGTGGTCATCGTCGTCGTCGTAGTAGTAGTAATAATAATATTAATACAGCAAAGTGCTAAGTGCTCTCGCGTTGACATGTTTATTCTTACACACTTATGTTTTGTTTACCCTGTTTATGCGAATAGTGCGTAATAATAATAACAATAATAATAATAATAATAATAATAATAATAATAATAATAATAATAATAATAATAATAATAATAATACTGAAACACAACTCCTCTCATGCACAGTTTTTGTTATGACGTCTTAATGTTTTGATTCAACCCTTGAGTGGGTCTAATCTCTAATGCTAAATAAGAACAGCGTAGGTATTGCACATTTACAAAACTAGTTATTCGCGTATTGATAAGTGAAATAGAATTTGTAATTACTTGTGAGTCAAAAGGTCTTTATTGTCTAAAAATAAAGCTTCTGTAACTGAAGTGGAAAGCATGTCAACTTTCTCCATGTATTAACATGTTCTTGTATGTATATCATCTTGGACTGTAGTACAAGCCTCTCAGCGACCGTCTTCACCGTTTACGCTGATATGCACGAGAAGAACGAAGGTCGCTCTCATTAACGCCACTGACCGGCGTATGCTTAGATTTACTCCATAGAGTTCTGCAATTTCATTCCACAAGAAGAGTTATCTGGACACGTGAAATACAGCACTGTTTGGTCACCTGGTTTATAATTACTGCTAAATTGGGTATCAAATACTGGGATTAAATAAGTACTTTCATGCCTTGATGAAAAATAATATTAATGCAAGGAGGTATGCGCTCGCGTTACCAAAGGTTAAATACTGTTCTCTTAGCACGGAATGGGATTGCCCACAGTTACTGCTTTACTACAGCTAAGGGAGCAAGTATGGTGAAGTGAATGCTGTGTTGGAGAATAATTAATTATTCTGATTAATGCTAGATATGTTAACTAGAGCCATTCAAGCTCACAACTAAGCCAGCAAGCTGCAATTGGAGCATAACGTTGAACTATCAATTAGGATAATTGATGTTATTAACATATCGTCAAGAACAGCAAGTTATAGTCGGGCTTAGTTTGAAGAGGGCTAAATTGTGCTCGCTGTTTTATAAAAATGATAGCAAGTCAAGATACGAACAACCAATTTGAACGACACTCGGTGCATTTACTATATACATTTGTGAGCAACTTGGTTAGCTAAGTCTAACAATAATCCTGAAAATATTTTCATTCATTGGCAATAAAAAATAAAATTATTATTTGGAACCAAGCTTGATATAGAACATCAGTTTATACAGGGCTTTTATTTCAAAACTTCTCAGCCTAAATAACACCTAATTAATTTAAACTTAGATATTGATGGGGGAACCTTAAAACTGGTTTAATGCCAATTTTGGTTTCACCCCTCAACCCGCACTTTGTGATTTCAAATAGCATCCCTATGTGTTTAAACTCAGGTCAAACAGCTCTATTAGTTTAACAGGTAACTAGTTATGTAAAAATCTGATATCTGTATCTACATCTCTGTAACAAATTATTGTTAAACAGTTTGTTCTTCTATGTACTTCATGCTAATCGAGGTAAACATTAGCGAAATGGTCTTACTATTTATTTCCTTACAAGTAGAAGGGAAATAAGCGAATACACTAGGCTAAATCGAAAGTCAAATGTTTTAAAATAGGGTTGCTATGGAATTGAAATCCGATTATTTGCGAGGTCAGGAGTTGACAAGCTCCCGTGTCAGAAAGTATTTTAAAACTGAAACCAACAACAAGCAATATCACAAAAATGGTCAACTCCAAGAAAAAATGTATATGACATAAATTGTGTGTTTTAACGAGATTTACATTTTTTGTGCAGTAAGTGTTTGTCTATTTCTTACGCTTTACCAATTACGCAAAGTTTTAAAAATTCATCCAAAATAAAGAGGTCTTCAGAGGCTATTTCCAAAAAATGCAAGATAAGCATTTAATTTGTTATGTAAATATCTTTAACGATTTTGATTGAAATACCGTATATTACAGACGTTTTTGAGAAAATAAAAACTTTTAAATTTTTCCACGTAAAGGATGGTGTGGGGTAAGGTAATTTTCCTCAAAATCTTTGAGTCGCATCTTTAGAAGATACTTAAACACCAAGTTTGGTATTTTACCGTTTTTTGAGTTATTGTGTTACAGACAGACGGACATATACGGACCTTTTCCTAAAAATGTGTTGTTGTTTTTTTAAATACAGAGGTCCCTAATAAGATATTTTCGGGGAAATCTCGGTATTGAATTTTTGGGTGGAGTACAATACCTTCTCCAGGTACTATGTAGAAAAAGTAAAAATTGTCCAAATTCCAAGAATCCTACTTGTTCATAAGTTATTCTCAAGTTACTCTTGAGACCATGCTTTTTGAGGATAGCAGGAGATATATATATATATATATATATATATATATATATAATAGATAATTAAAAGTTCTGTGAGACATAAAAATCAATGTTTTAACTTGCTGCGTACTTCATTATAATAAATAGTCTATTGATTAAGCTTTCCAGAAATTGAAATGGTTATCTGAGAAACAGCACGTTACATATATTAGAAGAAGAAGAAGAAGACAAGAGTCATTTCATATTGCTTAAAATGTTTTTACGTTCTTTGTACTAATATTATTTTGACTGTCCTATAATTTGGACTACTATGGCACACAATGCGTATTCCCTTTTAATGCGTGGATCACACAATTAAATAGATAACATTTTTTCGGCGTTTTTCATTTGTCTTAGGAAGGCTAATATAAAGTTCAAGAACCAAAAGCTATGGGTTCATATGAGCAATTATGTCATTTATGACATCTGTAGTTAAACATATAAACCCAAATGACTTTTGAAATGTTAACCAAGCTTGAATACATTTTAGCTTATTGAAAAAGAGTATGTATTAGAGTGATATCAAACGAAATTTAAATTTTAAATCATCTTAGTTGCTGGAAGAAAGAAAAAAAAGTGCACCCTTCACGAGACTAAAAACTCTATACCGATGGAAGGGGCCTCGCTGCCGGCGTAACAGGCAACTCCAATATCAGAAATATAGAATATTAAGCTTCAAAACCTCGTATGTGAGATAAGTGGCATTTTCGAAGTTAAATACTTCAGTGGAATAGGAGTTGCAAAACATTGTGCATTGCTAAACAACGATAAACAACAAATGACAAGAATGTATATCTCGAATTGACACAGGCTTTGAGCAGAATCGGTGGGTGTAAGCCATCATCCCCAGATGACGCAACTGTCGCCACATATGTGATAATAGTTGTGTCACGAGTGATAAAAATGAATGACGCAGTACAGTAAATCTGACAATTAAAAAGGGTGGCTCAATTTTCCCCAGTCTGGCTAGAGGTCTGTTCAATACCACCTGGAGAGAAAGAAGTTAGAACTTACAATCTCTGAAATTAATCGTTCTTTCATACAAATACTGTTTTTTTTTTTTAAAAAAAAAAGTACTATTTTTTGGGATAATTTTGCTCGTAGTAATATTACAATAATCTAGGAACTATTAGTTGTATTTAAACAAAAACTGATGTGCGTGGAACAATTTGAAAGTGTGAAAGTGTAGTTTTCAGGAAAACGCTGTTTAATGAAATAGTATACTAGGAAATAGGTGCATTGTACAATCTTAAAATGGCTTAAGCGGCTGAAGCAATGGGAGGACAGTTAAATGCTAGTTTTCTACAGATGCCAAAAGCTTGCAACAATTATTTCCAAGAAAAAAAATTGTAGTCAAACTCTCACACCGAGAGTCCTTTAAACGTTGGTAAGATGTGTTTAACAATAATCTTATATTAATATCTATCATGAATGGGAGCTCTGAGGATAAAATCTCACTAACACCGGACACTGATTTTTTTTCCATGTTATTCTCATCCTCATAATTGGCAAATTCCGGGAAGATACGCTAAAATCAGTTCTGGAATGTTTTCTTCCCAAATATTATTTCATTCCATCTATTATTAGTGTTCAACGCTTATGGTGCCATATATAATAAAAGCGGACGTTAAACATTCGGTATATGAATTAATTTTGCAGAAATTAGACATATATCTAATTATGAGTTTTAGTCTTTATAGTAAATTGTTATAATACAGAACGCTTGGTTCAAATGAAATGATAAATATCATAGAGTCTTGATTTTCATAGTTTCAGCTTCAGTTTAAAATGAATTTGTTTGAAAAATACACGTAATTAGATCAAAGAGACTAAAAATAAATTAGAGCAGGAATAGACCTAACTAATAAAGGAGGAAAATAAGAACCATCTACATAAGAGGCTGGAGAATTTTAGACATAAAAGAGACATGGTTTATTTAATAATTTTTTCAGATTAATATTTTTTTAATTTTATGAGATTTAAAGAATACCAGTACGTATGTCTGTCCAATTTTATACCCCAGAATTACTTAATTGCATTTTAAAGAAGTTAACCACGGGAAAAAAATTATTTTACATTCATTTAGGTTATTTCACCCCAATATTTTGGAACTTTACGTAATTTGAAAGGTGATACATGCAGTACATACTTCATAATGGATGAATTGATCTGCCTATTCCAGTGATTTGGTATTCAGAATTGTTATTCCTGACAAACTCCTGACACTTTAGCATTCCTATCTATTTTTTTTCATTTTGTATTGTGTGGAATAGTCATTACAATTTTATTTACAGATATGCGCTAAATGGTAGAGCTCTCTTATGATCGCTTTTAGTCACCAATTCTTACAAAAATTATCTTTCGAGAATTTAAACACATGGATTTTTCTACTATTCTTATAATTCTCCTGCAGTTAGGAACACAGCACTTAAAAGTCACTGTTGGTATCAACAGAGATAAACACCAACTATACAAGAATCATCCAAACCTCTTTAATTTTCGCTTAGCTCTGTAAAAGCCACATTTCTTTCTGAGGCTGTAGTTTTTTCATTTTTTAAACATTTAGATGGCGACGCAAAAAAAAAAAAAAAAAAAAAAAAAAAAAAAAAAAAAAAAAAAAAAAAAAACCTCCTCTTTAGTGGTAGTGGTCTGTTCAAACAGCTGAACCAACTACAATTGTTGAAAATAGGATTCAAAGGACTATCTATAAAAAGTGCTCAAATTATAAGGAGCAATGAGGGAGAAACGCATGTAGAAAGCGGACCACTTTTATTTACACATTCGGGCTTCTCCGTTGCGATCAAGGTATGTTCGATGTTACTTATGAGAGACAATTTGCGTCCATCATGATTGGAGTTTTCTTTTTTCAGTAATATTTTTGCTAAATTAACGGAGGCATTACAATTGAATAAGCCTGATAATTAAAAGCTTGTGCGCAGTGCGTTTAGCAACGAACCTCAAATGAATAACAGGGAGCTTTCACCTTAATCAGAAATCTGTTAAACGTTATTCTGACGTTATTAATTTTATATACTGTCAGAAGCCAACCACCTGTGGTTATATGCGCAATAACGTAGACAATAGTGCATGTGTGTTAATCAACCCTTACTACTCGACTACGATTGACAATAACAAATAATAATAATAATAATAATAATAATAATGATAATAATAATAATTATAATAACAACAACAAAATATATGTTTTCTTGGGAACTGTTTGCAAATAATCCCTACGAAGATTCGTAGGTAAAGCGATATCTCGGGAATGTAGGTATGCGAGGGAACACACAAAAGTTAATGCTTTGGTACAGGACCGTCTGTTGCAATTTTGGAAAAAGCAGAACAGTCAATATAAGGTACGAAGTATATAAATTTACAGTGCCAATGAAATAGAATAACATATTTGGTGAACAATGATTATTTATTGAATTATTTTAAGCAACTTTGCAGGTGAGATATCATATAAGTTAAAACGTGGAAATTACATCGAACTTAATCCGGTACTTCTCTTTTGTTTAATGAATCAGTAAGTATAACATATTTAAACCACTAAACCATCCAATAAAGCATTTTGCTTACTTTAATTAATAGTTTCAAATGTACAGAAAGATGAGCGCAGACTGTAACGATGAAATCTAAGAAAAACGAATAACTCCGAAAATGTAAATGGAGTGTTATTTATGGACGCTCTTTAACTGCTGTGGTTCTCAGCGTCCAATTCTAAACTGGGTGTGAAATACCGATTAATTTTGCTCAGAGGCCACTTTTTATCAAGTTTGATGTTCTTTTACGTGCCATAAACCTATGACACGGAACCAACGGCTTTACTTCCCTTTACATGCTAAGGATTTTTACGCCCGAAAAAATCTATCGTCCTCCGCCGGGTTTGAACCAGCAACCTTGGGTATATAAAGTGGTAACCATTACACCACGGAGGGTGATAATAACTCCGAACGTTTCCGAAGGAAATGGCGGATTACATAAAGCGAAAATTATTTTGGAGTCGTCATCATTCAGTTGAACCTTACTGCGTCATTAATTTAGGCAAGTAATTTTTAACGTTACAGGTGCGAAAACTCTAAAAACAGTTCACTGTCAAAAAACACAAAGCGTAATGCGACCCCGTTTGCTGTCCAAAGTTTGTTAGCAGTTAGGACATCAACAATTTATGGCGTGTCAATTGCTTTGAGTACTAAAGTTTGAAACAGTTTACAAAAGCACACAAATTTGTATCTTTCGTAAAGACTTTATGATGCCTGCATTGCCAATTCCGTCCAGTAAACATCTAGTTCAAAGTGGTCAACTTAATAGCTTATCATCACAGTACTCAGTTACGAAGCAATTACAATTAATTCAGTACCACGTAGGATCATGTTTCTTTTTCTAAAGCTACGGTTCTGCTAAACGCTCGATTTGAATAACTAGATCGGAAGACTAGCCGAAATGAGATGCCGTTTTATTTATGGACGGTCTAACTGCTGTGGTTCTCAGCGTCCCTACTGGGCGTGAAAGACCGCTTAATTTTGCTCAGAAGCCTCTCTATCAGGCTTGCAGTTCTTTTACGTGCCGTAAATCTACGATACGGGACACATAGTTTACTTCCCTTCCGAAGGAAGCCATGCTAAGGATTTTTACGACCGAAAAAAATCCATCGTCCTCCAGGTTTGAACCCGCGACCTTGGGTATATGAAGTTAACATGGTAACCATTACACCATGGAGGGCGACTAGCGTTTGTTCCATAATTAAAATATGCAAAACAAAAGTACGCGCTTGTATGGGTAAAAGAAACAGTTTATATCCGATACTTTAACTGCTTGCCAATTACGTTGATCCGTGATGTAAACTTTAGCATGTTTTCGAGAAATTCTGATATCTACCTATTGAACTGCTGTACTGGAGACCTCGCGGGAATCAAAGGCTAACATTTTAATTGATCATAAATAGTCTACGCTCCCGTGGATATTGCGTGAGCAGTAAAAGCTCGTGTGGGGTCCACCACACCCTTAAACTACTGTAGAATTACAGCGATTTATCGACATATTAAGCTCCAGTACTCAATAAAAATAATATTATTGCTTGTTAAATGTGGGATGTAAAGGATCATGCAGTCTTTCATTTTACAATACTTATCTCTGTATTTTCCCTGCCAGTTAACGCACTTAATGTAGAAAAGTATTTATTCTCTAATATTGTGCTTATTTACCTATAATCAAGACCATTAAGTGTCGTCTGTCCCAGGTCTGAGTGTTGTGTCCCTTCACCTCCATCCCAGGAAGACACCGCGTTATCATCCTGCCTTGTCGCCGCAGTCGGGTTCTGGTTCCTCCCACGATTCTCTCCCGGTTCCACCAACCTTCGGGTTCATCACTTCCGCATCCTCAAGATGATTTCTGTTAATGTGTGTGTTTTTAATTGTTTTTTTTTTGTCACTTTTTTGATTAGAGAGAGAGAAACGGCAACCCAATTCAAATTAAGTATGAAACAAACAAACAAACATTTCTACATGAACTAATATAACGACACGTTTTTAAGCCACTCGTTGGAATGTGTGTTTGATAAGCATTATATTGAGTGTAATACAAGATGTCATCGCCATGTTTTCTGCCGCCACTTCAGCTCATGCCAATATACGTATAGCATTTTTATGGTGACAAGGTTTATATGTTTGTCTTTGAGCAATCTGTCCTTTTTCTAAGGCTTTTTTCTGTGATCTCAAAGTTCAGATTGAAATCGCGGATAACCTCCCTGTTCTTGACTCGTATTGCATAAAAGGAGGTTATTCTGTGATACATAGTTACTGAATAATTTAAAATTGTCTCGTTTAGCTGTTTATCGTCGTCAAAGCTGTTAAATTCCAATTTGAGTTTATCTTAATGCCTAATTAAATTTTCAGTCTGAAATATTATTTATGAGAATGAAAGAGTTCATCCATTTGTGATTGAGTGTTTGAGGTTCTTTTACGTGCCGTAAATCTACGAAACGAGATACACGGCTTCACTTAGCCTTCCGAAAGGAGCCATGCTAAGGATTTTTACGCCTGTAAAAAAATCCATCGCCCTCCGCCGGGTTTGAACCCGCAACCTAGGGTACAGAGACTAGATCACGAAGGACGATTGATGAAATAAGAGCAATGCACTTATTAATTGCACAACCAAAACTTTTCTGTCAGTCATTTTCCAGGGAATATCAGCCGTGTTCAGCTGCAACTCCATTGTTACAGTTTATCCCCATCCCTTAACTTGAAGAGAATAGCATGGTTTAGCTAGCAGAATGTTGGCCATATTAATCTGGTTCTGTCCGCATTAATAACTATGAGTGCGTAGGGAAGCAATAAAGTTTGTAAACTCTGCTGACTTAGAGGGGAAATTTTTGGGTATGGGAACGACCACATACAATAAATCCCTAGACGATCGTAATAGAGTGGCCGTTCCCTGAAATCGACACTGTAAAATATGCCGGGATTTGCTCTGTGCTTTTGTTGTTAACTATAAACCTGTCTACAATGTCCTCCAACTAAATGTGGTTGATATCCCACAGCACTTCATCTGTAGTATCTTTCGTTTACTACCGCACGCTGGTTCTAAAGGAACAAAACAACATCGAATACCCCGTCCGGCTCGCCATGCCGGCGCGCTATCTTTCTTCGTTAACAGAAATTTACTGCATTCTGTATCTCTCCGGTCAGGCCATCAGCTGCAGCCGGCACTCTGTAAATAACCCAGTCAATTCTGCATTAACCAAATTGCCCAGTTCAGATTCACAACTTCCAACGCTGCAAGCAGATTCCTATTGTTTTAAACAGCACATTTGCAAATACATAGATATTTGACAAACAGGTAAGTGAAGTATGTACAACCCTCCAATACGTTGTAAACAGAACACTTTTAAACACTTATTACTACACGAAAAAGTAGATCTTGTTAAAACAGTTTATATCTAATGCAGTTCTTTGTGGAGTTAAGCATTTTCCGGAACTCATTGTTATACAGCAGCTTTTGGGCACACTATTAGTAGTATTTAAGCTTTATGTTGCCTTTGCAAGGTAGAAAGATGCTGATTTGCTTATAGAATCGGTTTCTAAACTTTCTCCTATAAACATCTGTGCGTCGCAAGTTAAGTAGCGAGCTTATGGGAGCATATTTTTTAAACATCAAGAAAACCATTTTCCAGAGATTTAGATGGTCATAGCTGATTAATATTCCGGAGGTTGCAAGTGCCTAATATGCTTTCAGATACAAAATGCTGCGAATTAAAATAAATAATGGTTTAAAGTTTGGATTCCTCACACCCGCTCACCCACATTTGCCGTGATATTCCCAAAAAACAACAATCTCGAATAAAGGTTAAAAAATCTGATGTGTTCCATTCACAAGCCTTTCTCTACATCTCTGCAACAAATTGTTGTTAAAAAGCTTATGCCTCTATTTATTTCATGATAATCCCAAAAAAATTATCAGAAATAGTCTTATTCGTTGTTTCCTTGTAAGTAGAAGCGAAATAAGGAAGTAACAAAGGTTAAAGCGATAAAGCTGGTTGCTGTATGACTGAAGTTCGTTTGTTTGTAGGGACAGGAGCTGACAAATTCCTGTATGCGAAAAGTATAAGTTTTTTAAAGCTGAAACCAAAAACAAGGAATATCTATTAAAAAAAAAAAAAAAAAAAAAACAACCAACTCCATGAACAAAATGTATAAAGCATAAATTGTGTTTTAACGTTCTCTACATTTTTTGTATAATAAGTTTTTGTCCATCTCTTACGGTTTCGTAAAATTCATCAAAAATAAAGTAGTCTTCAGAGGCTATTCCCAGAAAATTCAAGATATATATTTTATTGGTCAGGTAAATATCTTTACTATACGGTATTTTAATCAAAAGCGTGAGTCATTTTTAAGGAAATAAAATTTTCGAAAAAAATTCCATGTAAAGGGTAGTTAGGGGTGGGGGAATTTTCTCAAAATCTTCGTGTCGCATTCCTGGAAGAGACTTAACTTAAATACCAAGTTTGGTATTTTACAGACTTTTTGTTTTTGAGTTATCGTGTTCACAGACACACGGACCTCTTTCTGAAAATGATTTTTTTTTAGTTATAGGGGACTCTAAAACATATTTCCGGTGAAATTTCGTTATAAAATTTTTGGGTGGAGTACATAGTACGTGTAGAGAAAGTAAAATGCCTGACGGATTCAGACTCGGGTTAGTAGACACGTTTTTTTTTGTTTTTTTTTTTTTGGGGGGGGGTTAAAATTTCATGTAAGATGCTCCCACGAGAGATGCTTCAAAATAAGCATTTTTTAAGAACGCTCACGCGCGTAAAAAACCATATCTGTCAAAAAACTGATTTATAGAGTACAAAGACCGGGACTTACACTTCGACAGTGTAAGTCGCCAATGGAGTATGTTATCTTATTAGACCCGGCTGTTACATTCACATGATCTTCCCTATCTGTATAATGTATTAATAATTATACAAACCATTGTTCTGAAAGCTTATTTTTCTATCTGCTTATATTTACTGAGATAAAGAAATAGATACATTACACATTTATTACCGACACAAGCGGAATAGTTACATTCAAATGTTTAAAATCTGCACACTAATTGCTTAAATGCCTAAAAATGCTGTACTCTTTCCATGCAAACGGGAAAACAACTAAATGTCTACAGCACCTTAAAAGAATGATCAAGCATTGAACAATTGAAACTATTAATAATGAATTCCACAATCGCCACAAATAATTATTTGACATAAATTAGGTGTTTTAAGTAATACTTTTTTGTAAAGAAGTTTTCTTATATCGCTTATGTTCACTAGTTATGGAAGACTATACCAAATTCCTTCTGAATGCAGTGGACTCTGCAAGAAATTCAAGACAAAGGATTTGTCCTGTAATAAGTGTGTTAAAACATAAGTTTTAATTAAAATCGTTAGAGCCATTCTTAAGAGAATTAAATATTCCGAAAAATCCTTCAAGTAAAGAGTAGTTTGGGGTAAGAGAATTTTTTGAAACCCTACGTGTCGCATCTTTGGAACATATAGAACTTACACACCAAATTTACATTTATTGGGCATTTCGTTTTTGATTTATTCTGTCAGACCGACATGCAGGCAGATACACACACAGAGTATCTTATTTAAAATATATATACATTGGGATCAGGGGTCCTCAATACATGCATTTCCGGTGAGATCGCGATATTGAATTTTTCGATGGAATAAAACCTACCTGTAAGTGTTATAGAAGGAAGGTAAAACAATCTGATAAATGGGAAAAATGATGCAGTGATATGGTAAGCTGAAGACGCATGATTCAAATCCTAGCCGAAGGGTTGGCAGAAATGCGGTTAGAGAACTACAGGCAATCTATCTATAGGCAATCGCACTTTTTTATGTAACTAGATAAACTGGAATTTATATTTATGTACACAATAACACTTATAACACTTCTTCAGAGCTGCAAAGGAATGTTCTAGGAGCTCTCGGAGTTATATTCATCGTAAATTAGTAACAGAGCGAAACTGTTTTCGATTCATGTTATAGCACCAGACGAACCAACATAATGTCCATATAACTCAAATACCCCTGCTGATATTCTTGATATTGGTGTTCATAGGACCATACATCTACCTACATATGTTACATCTGTAACAGCACTTGACTCAGACCACTGCCCAGTTCTCATTACATTTCAATTAAATGCCAATTTCATAGCCAAAGCACAACGTTTGATTACAGGCTACGTCCATTGGGAAAAATTCAAATCAGCCTTGGTAAGTCCTTGCAAACCCATATTGCCTAATAACCATACTGGATATTGAGAATGCTGTTGTAAACTTCACCGAAAACATTCGTACTAGCACCAGGGAATCAATGACTTGCTTTAACAGGCGAAAACCACGCTTCTACTTACCATCGTTTATCCTGAAATTAATTCAAGAAAGACACTGTGTTCGTCGTCAATGGCAACGAGAAAGGACGCCTCAAGAATTTGCTATTTTCCACATAGATGGTAACTCGCTGAATTTATTGTTTTTCATAAATCTAACACATCCAAACACCTGCCATTTAGCTATCGACCAATCAGCTTATTACAAACGTTATCGAAATTGTTTGAAAAAATTATTCATAAATGTCTTTCCAACTTCGTATCTCACAATAATATTATTCCAGATTATCAATTTGGTTTCCGTCCTAGCCATTCTTCAACACATCAGTTGTTACGGATAACCGAAGCTATCCTTAAAGGATTTGAAAATAAAGAATATACGTTAGCTGTTTCCTCGATATTGCTCAAGCTTTCGACAAAGTTTGGCATGAAGGACTTCTACTTAAATTATACAGAATTGGATTACCGGACCACCTTTATCAAGAATATTCTAACGCAACGGTTGCTCGTGGTTCGCATTGTTGGATTCACATAAGCACCCAGGGCAATTACTGCTGGAGTACTACAAGGATCAATATTAGCACCCATATTATTTAATATATTCACGTATGACATACCCCACTGCAACCTAGCTGTACGGCAATGTATGCAAATGATACTGTTCTGTTCTGTTATATTCTAATTCAAATCTCAATTTATCAGTCAACTCTTTTCAGGTATCTCTGCATTGACAGACTGGTTTTCCACCTGGCGCATTTCACTTAACATTCGCAAGACTGAAGTAAAAATGTTTTCCTTAAGACCCTTTAATACCGTGCGCACATTATTTCTTATAATGTTAAAGATCTTGGCGTATTATTAGACACCAGATTAACGTGGAACGCCCATGAAGAACGCGTCATGACGCTTGCTACCTCTAGAAGTAAAAGGTTTATATCCTTTGATAAATAGACACTCCAGAATTGGTCTTGATTGCTCCATTGTTCTGTACAAATCTCTTATTCAACCTCTCCTCAAGTATGCTTCTCCCGCATGGGGTTCAGCTAGTAAAACACATATTCATAAACTTCAGGTTATTCAAAATAAATTTCTTCGAGTTATAACTAATTCTCCTTGGTTCATCAGAAACATTAAACTACATCAAGAGTTTGGCATCCTGTCCATCAAACAACACATCAGATCTCTCTCAAAAATCTTCTACTCTAAGTTACCTAGCGTTTAAGGAGCTCTGGTGTACAAATTAGGAGAAAGTCAACAGCCAAGACTGAAGAGAAAGTTACCTCAAGACATCTTATTACCGGACACCAAAATTGAACAAGACTGATTCAACATAGTCTATAATAATTATACCTTCATTCTTCATGTTAATATTGTTAATAATACAGATTCATTTTTCAACTCCTATTTTACAAACTTGTTAATGTTATTTTTATTTTAATGTTTGAGTTTACGTGAAATTTGTATTTCTAAGCTTGTTATAAACTTCATCGTAGTCATTGTAATTTCTTTTTACCTCTCTACTTTTCAGACAATATACATATGTTAATGGTGTCATATGACCAATATCAATGTTATTTACTTGTTATTTTATGTTAACTTATCTTAAATGGCCTGTATAGCTTTTAGCTGGTCAGTCAAAATAAATAACTAAAAAAAAATCCAAGCCATGGCGTTAAACTTTTCAGTTTGATTCTGATTGATGTAAAATTACACATGGCACGTGCGAAGGGACAATTTCAACTGCTGTTTTAAACATCGGAAATAATTTCTTGGTCCATGTCAGTGCCCCTTTATACAGAAAATCCTTAGCTCTTGTGTCAGTACCGCTAAAACATAGAGAATTTTGTGACCATATTTTATCAACTTGTTTTCATTAATGTGCATTAAAACGTTATTGCTCATGTGCTGTGAAAGTAGCGTTTCTCCGATTTTTCTATGCGTTACAAACCTATGGATGGACTTACAGAATTATTTTAAGAGTTCTCAGTGGAAAATCTTCTCTTGTGCTCCACAATTTCGAACATTGCAATTATATCCCCCAAATAAATAAATAAATAAATAAATAAGTAAAGAGTATTATGTGATTTTAGCCTGTAATTTGGCGAATCTTTCACACTGCTGTACCGTTACGCTATATACACTGGTGCTATTGTTTACTGCAATGCGAGATAGCGGTAGGTATCTTTGGAACACTAGAAGGGGGGGGGCCTCCGAGATAAGGATGTCTGCGAGCATTGACTGCACGTTAGATACGCAAACTTCCGATAAACGTAAACAGTTGGTTTCCTATCTTTGCCCTTTGCTGTTTCCAAAGACTGGCCGAAGAATAGTTCTTTCAAGTTCGGAAGAAACACAAATATTTTGAGCTGTGCTTTTTAATGTGAAAATAGATAAATTTACTCTGTAACAAGTAAATTATAGGTACGTTTTCACTGCAATTTACATTTTAGAACACTCATAGTAACCCTACAACAACAGCCCCACCCAATTTGTCATGTCATTTTAAAAGATATTGCAGAGGTTCTGTTTTGTACTGCAGGTTCACCTTTAAACATACAGATAATAGATGTGAAAAATTAAAAGCATCATTTTGGGGGAGAATATGTGGCACGTATTAAGTAAGAATTAGATACACATACTGTTGCAGTACCGCAGGGTTCATGTAATCGATCCATTTTGAGACTTGTACCTAGAGGTCAGGGTGCTACATGAAAATAACTGCAGTAGTGAAGAAGGGGTCAACGTCACGTACAATGACTGCGAGGGGAAATGCAAGTCATGCGCCCAATCTACTACAATGCACGCCACAGCGAAATTAACGTTTCATGAGTTGGGAAATGAATCAAGTTGGCCATAGCAACTCTATTAGCAATTTTAATGAAAAGACTTCAATATACTACACGGCATGGATAAAACCCGTTACACAGGATAGTATGCGCTTAAATATCCTCAGTGATATTACTGTAAAACTTTGGATCAAAATAGCACATCTATAAAAAGAATTAGCTAGGGGGAACATTAAGAAAATTTAGATTAATTATGGCACTTGAATTAATGGAATAAACCTGATGTTTAATGGCTAAAATTTGGTTATTTGGTGTCGCCCTCCGTGGTGTAATGGTTACCATGCTGACTTCATATACCCAAGGTCGCGGGTTCAAACCCGGCGGAGGACGATGGATCTTTTCGGGTGTAAAATCCTTAGCATGGCTTCCTTCGGAATGGAAGTAAAGCCGTGGGTCCCGTATCGTAGATTTACGGCACGTACATGAACCTCAAGCCTGATAGATAGGCCTCTGAGCAAAATTAAGCGATCTTTCACGCCCAATTTAGAATGGGACGCTGAGAACCACAGCAGTTAAAGAGCGTCCATAAATAACACGCCATTTCCATTTTTTGTTATTTGGAAGGATAGAACTTATCTTTTATACTCAATCCACCCCTCAAAAACTGATCCAATCCACCTCTCACAAACCACCTACTACACTTGGGGAATTACTTTCTCATCTGTCAATAAATATGTACATATTGCTATCTCTGGATGCATAGTTCGAAGTTATAGCAAGCATTTTTTGCATCTTATTACCTATCACAGATGCAAATTTTGACAATACTTGAGTAATATACTTTATAAAATAAATATTAAGATCTTATATGGGCCATTGCTTCCGTACTTATGGTACTGTGAAGTTTGCCCCAAAATCATTAAACATTACACATTTTATTTTCTTGTGTGATAAAATATAAAATACTCCTTTTTGTAGAAATCGCAACAACATGAAGAAATCGTGAGAACTGAATCAAATTCATTTTATATATTACTAATATGGGTAGCAGAAATTCTTAACGTTTCGTTATCAAAACACAATATGTATACATTAGTATTTTATGAAATTTCCATGAGCTACGACCAGAGCTGCTGTAAGTTGTTGCATTGAGACAGGCCTTGAATCTCTTCCTGGGAAATGGCCTCACAGGCTTCTTATGTTTGCCTGCAGTTATCTGCAGCTGGCTGTTGGAGGATCTTGACGGAGTAGTCGACAAAAAGCATATACCATATAATATAGGATATCGGCGAAAAGTCAGGGGAACGGATCACGAAGAAGTTGTATGTGATATGATGAAGAGAACTTTAATATTTCTAGCAACATACGCACCACCCGCAAAACAGTGTCGTAACTTGTATGTAACACTACTTTACTGTGGCTGCGATATGGTCGTGCATTGTCTTGTTGGAACACAGCCTCGGATAGCACGAAGGAAGGATATGACTTTTGACCGTGCAACTTCCTCGAGTACCAGTTGCTGTTGGTTTCCCTTCAATGGTTTGCAGCCGAGATCGCGAATGATAGCCAATGGAGCCTTATACTATCAGCCTGGCCTTTATTCAATATGACGCTAGACGCTGTGATCTGGATGATACCGCTCACCACGATATTGTCTAATGCATTTACCACCACATTGTAATCAAATTTGGAGCGAAGAACATTAGTGTTGCCAAAATATACGTCAGTCTTTATCCAAGACAAGAACCCAGTATAGTCGGAGACTGCGATGTTCCAGGGCCAATGGAATCCGAATACGTGCAACCAGCCCTCTGAAGCAGACTGCTCCAGTGTTGAGCTAATACTTTTGCTGAATAGCTTTTTTCTTCACCATAAAGATGAGATCTTTCTCATCCCGTGTCGTCATTACAAATCGTGCTCTATTGGCAGATTTTCTAAATGTATCCTATTCTCTTCGGTCAACTGTTCCCACACCCACATATTGTAAATATATGATTTCCCACACGAGCAGCACCTTCACACTGGTCAATCGTTCCAACTCTGTTGTTGGTTTATACTGCGCTCTTTTAGTACGATTAGGTAAAGTGACGATTGCAGAAACGTTTATATCTGTTCACTCTTAATACATTGTCGTTAGGCTCCAAAATAGCCTTCTATATTTGTGCACCTAAGGTGGCAGTTAGACGGCTCTGTTACAATACCTAGTATTATACTCGTATTTTGTAAAATTTTCACGTGTTAATTTGTTCCTTCTTAGTGCTCCAACTTCTAATTTATACAGACAGGAGTGCATACTGCTCTAAAAGCATTGAGCAAGTGCACTGTGGTTAACCTCCATTTCGTATTTCAGAATTTTCCTTTTCGTGTGTTTTAGAATAGCAATACATTCGGATTCATCTCTTTTGCGTTCATCCGGATAGAAGTTCGTACGAAACTTTTCTTTGCTACTTCCGAAAACTATTATCGCAAAAGCTAATTAAATAATACCTAATTCACAAATCAATTAATTCATTTCATTTTATTTCATGCATTCTTTCAAGATGCTCCTAACTGTTATACTGAACGCTCGCAAATAGACATTCGTAACTGCCTGTAGTACTGTACACAGTAGCATTTATCCTATTATTCCTTTCATTCTCTTTATTAGCAAATAAAAACTCTTACAAATACTTCCCTTTTAGTTTTCCTGATGCTAGCTCGAACTTACCTGCAAAAAAGAAGGGGAAAAAATCGTTAATATTTTGTAATGCTTACTTATTAAGATATAACCAAATTCTGCTGAATGTTAATCACTGATACCTACAAAGTGAAGTGTAACATAAATTAGCATATTTTGCGTGTGTATTGCTTGAGAATAACTATTTATGCAGATACAAAATAAAGTGGTGCATAACATAGAAATATAAACAAAATGTTATCTTAATATGCTGAAAATGAGCGCAATATAACATTCATTGCACGATAATACATTCATCTGAATATAGTGCTATTTTGTTTTCTGTGAGTTGGGTTTATATGGCATTGATGATTAGTTAGATGCACTAAGCAGACAATTCTAACCAAAATGCTCCGGAGTGGGACAGCTCAGAGAATAGCGTCTGTGACCCAAAATTCGGAAGATCCCGGGTTCAAATCCCCGACTCATCTGACCCATAGGTTTCTAGTGGTTTCACCGGACTGTCAGGTGAATGCTGGGGTAAATGAACCAAGACTTTCATATCCGTTGTGTTGCTCTGCAAGAGTTTCTTCTTGGCCTCGTTGCAGTGACCTACCGTTTAAAATGTACCTTTTTCTCAGTGGCCTGGGGGGACCCCTTTCTCAGTGCCATTAATATCCAGAGACTTATGGGAATGCGCCGGGCGACGGCGGGTGCGCTCTATCTGGAAACGTTATGAACCCTGCCCATGCTTGCGAACATCCTTATATAGATCCAGTTACCCTTCGGGTTTCTCCCCACATCCCTCCTTTAGAGGGATGAGACGCGTGACTAAGGTTCCATCCACGATAATCCTAAACGCAAGTTTTTGCCTTGCGCTACAATTGAAAATCTGATTTTGAACCTAAGGTATGTTCCGTATAACTATGCCCCCTATCTCTGGACTGTTACGTGTACTAGTCACTTCTAATTGGCTGCTGTCGTGGAATAGCTTGTTCTGCGAAAAGAAAGAGGTAGTTCCTTAGTCATCATTTATAATGATTACTTATCTTAATATATTCGAGAAGAATTGCCAAATTAACATTATCATAATCGTATGAATCACACATATTACGTAAAATCATTAATACACCTAGAATCCACGCAAATTTCTGTCAATATATAAATGGGAGGATCTTTCGCTTTTGCCGCATGACACACGGATTGTCAACATTCAAAGATGTGCATTAGCCAATTGAAGGGATAGAAACTCAGCGCGGAAAAATACATGTCATATATATACTAAACTTTGTATTTAAAGCCGTTCCGTTTAGCCTTACCCCCTTGACATGTATTTTTCCGCGCTGAGTTTCTATCCCTTTAATTGGCTAATGCACATCTTTGAATGTTGCATTCCAACCAAAAATTACACACCGAGATTTCACCGGAAATAGACGTTTTAGGGTCTCCTGTATAAAAAAAAGAGAAACATTTTTAGAAAAAGGTCCGCGTGTGTGTCCGTAAACACGATAAGGTCGGTAAAATACCAAACTTGGTATATAAGTTTAGCATCTTCTAAGGATGTAACAAAAAGATTTTGAGGAAAATTCGCCCACCCCAAATACTACTAAGATATATATCTTGAATTATCTGGGAATAGTCTATGAAGACCTCTTTATTCTGGATGAATTTTGCTGGATTTTACATAGTCAGTAAATTGTAAGAGATAGACAAAAACTTACTAGGCAAAAAATGTAGATCTCATTGAAACACACAATTTATGTTATATGTAGTTGATCATTTTTGAGATATTCCTTGTTACTTGATTTCAGTTTTAAAATATTTAAAACTTTTCACACACGAGAATTTGTCAACTGGCAATGCAAAGCAATGGATTTCATCTACATGGCAACCAGCTTTTAAAAGATTTGACTACCGTTTTAACTTGTGTATTCCCTTATTTTCCTCCTACTTACAAGAAAGCATTTCTGTTAATGTTTATTTCGATTAGCATGAAGTATACAGAAGAATAAACTTTTTAATAATAAGTTTTACAGAGATGTAGAGAAAGTCATGTGAATAGAACATATCAGATTTTTTATTCAGGCCATTCAAAACCCTCAAAATGAATTTTGAGTGCAGTACAACTTTTCAACTTACTAGGTATAGGTAGAGAAAGTAAAAAATGCAAATTTTGCGAGTAAGAAGCAATGATTGAAACAATGATTTTATTTATAAAATTACCATAAGAGTATTCATATTACTGAGATGGTCCCTGGAACTTGAAATATTCTACTATTAGATATTTCCTTGCGTATACGTGCATAGAAAACACCTTACTACACCGGCTCAGTGTGTTCACTGTGAACAGGACCACCCAGCAAACTATCGTGGCTGTCCTCATTACTTAAAGCTGAAGGAACGTCAGTCTCGGCACTCCCAGCAGCCGGCAGCACCTACACACCACAGTTCAGAGAGGCCACCCTCGCCTTCTCTTCAACAGCGCCCACAACAACAACAACAACAACAACAGCAACCACAACGTCAACAGAGTCCTTCATCCCCTCATGTATCTACAAGGCCCTCTCGGGCTTATTCTCATGTATTGAGTGGTCGTTCTCCTGCCTTCCAAGACCGTCCTCCCGCCTCTTTACCGGAGGCTCCAACCTCCACAGCTCCGTCTTGGGCTTTTCTTAAAGATCTGCTTGCACAGCTTGGTACATTTCTCCGCACATTGTTTTCTCCGGTTCTGCCGCAAATGATGCAGCTTCTTCGCTCCCTACTCTCTCCTGTGTTTTCTGATGGCCAACCGTGATCTATTGTCTCTACGTCAGCTCACCCTCCTAAACTGGAACTCTAACGGCTTACGTGCCAAACGCTCCTCCTTTATTGCCTTTCTCACTCAGCACAATGTTGATATTGCTTGTGTTACGGAGACTCATTTTCTTCCCAATGAGACCTTCACTATTCCTGGCTATCTTATTTACCGGCAGGACCGCGAGGCAGAAAAGGCATCTGGTGGTGTTGCTCTTTTCATTAGACGTTCTCTGCGCCACAGCGAGATCTTTCTTCCACACGTGCCCAGTCTGGAGGTGGTGGGTATTAAACTTCACAGTGCAAATGATAGTGATCTCGTCATTCTCAGCGCCTACAAACCGCCCAATCGCCGGCTGAATACTACTTATCTCTCACTCCTCTTTCCTTTGGGGAACAGTACTCTTCTTTTGGGTGACCTTAACTGCAAGCACTCCTCCTGGGGGTGCCGATCCACCAATCCGAATGGTCGGCTTTTGTTTACGGCTCTACACACCTATGGTCTTTCGATATTGGCGCCTGCGGATCCTACTTATTACTCTTCAAACCCCTTAAATGCTCCTGATATTCTGGACATCGGTGTGCATCGCAATCTTCACCTTCCTACCTTCGTTTCCTCCCTGGGAGAACTTGACTCTGATCACTGCCCGGTGATTGTCACCTTTCAACTTCCACCTGCCTTGCTCCCACCGATTCCCAGACTCATAAATGGATATGTACATTGGGATAAATTTCAGTCTCATCTGGATGCGACACTCTGCAACTCTTATCAACTCACCACAACCCTTGATGTTGACCTTGCACTACAGCACTTTACTGACACCATATGCCGTTGTGTCCGTCTTTCCACTTCTCCCAATGTACGACCTTATTCTCCACCTTCCTTACCCCTCTTCATTTTAAATCTTCTCCGAGAAAAGCATCAAGTTCGTCGACAGTGGCAACGAGACAGACAACCCTGGCTCCGTAGGAAGCTTAACGGTCTCATTCGACGGGTGAAGCTGGAGTTGGAGCGACATCGGCTTCAGTCCTATGAGCGCTATCTGGCATCACTCTCTCCTCAGCACCATTCACTTTGGGCAGCCACCAAACGTGTTCTCCGTGAGCCGACTGTTGTGCCGGCGCTCTCTGCAAGCGGAAGACTTGTCACAGATATTGCTACCAAGTGTGATATTCTGGCCGATCATTTTGAGCGGGTGTTCACCCTCCCTCTGCCAGCCGCAGATGTTGCTGCAGTAGAACAGGAATTAACTACTCATCGCACTCGCCCTACAGTTCATCAAAGGATTTCTTTTACTAGCCCGCGGGAACTGTCTTCTCTGATTCGCGCTTTCCCACTTAAGAAATCTCCTGGACACGACTTGATTCCTAACATTGTTCTCAAGAAACTCTCCAAGAAAGCTCTTGCCTATTTGTCATCCCTCCTAAATGCCTGTCTACGCCTCGGCTATTTTCCTCGCTCCTGGAAGCTTGCTCATGTCGCGGTATGCCATAAGCCCAATAAACCAAAGCACCTACCAGACAGCTATCGTCCAATTAGTCTGTTGCCTACCTTCTCCAAGCTGTTTGAAAAAGTGATCCATCGCCGTCTACTCTCTTACCTTACTCATAACCATGTTATTCCGCCATTCCAATTTGGGTTTCGCTACAAACATTCCACTGCACATCAGCTTTTGCGTTTAACCCAGTCAATTGTCCATGGCTTTGAAGCCCGTCAATATACCACGGCAGTCTTTCTAGATGTAGCGCAGGCGTTCGATAAAGTTTGGCACGCCGGCTTGCTTCTCAAGTTACACCGCAGCGGTATTCCTCATTATTTATTGTTCTTAATAGAGAGTTTCCTATCTGACCGCAGCTTTTCAGTGCGTATTGGCGGTTTCCTTTCCTCTCCACGCACTATTACCGCCGGTGTCCCACAAGGCTCTATCTTGGCCCCCACACTATTCAGTATCTACACTTCTGATATTCCAGATTTGGCCCCGACTTCTTTAGCTCTCTATGCTGATGACACCGTTCTCTACTATTGTCATTCTAATCCTCAACACGCCTATCAAGTGGTACAACACTCCTTGGATCGCCTCACTCAGTGGTGCAACACTTGGCGCATCTCTTTGAACCCTCAGAAGACTGAGGCTAAGATTTTCACTCTACGTCGCTATCCTGATCTTCTTCCGTTGCGTATTTATGGTAACGATGTGTCTTGGCTACCTGCTCCTGTTCCAGTCAAGTATCTTGGGCTGCTTATGGACACTCGACTGACTTGGCGCGCTCACATCGATCGCCTCATTTCCCTGGCTTCCGGACGGCTTTCCAAACTCTCGCCATTGCTTCATCGTCGTACCACTCTTGGATTGGAGTCCTCCGTATTACTCTACAAGTCCCTCGTTCGTCCGCTTATCACCTATGCCTGCCAGGTGTGGGGAGCCGCCCACACAAGCCATCTACGTCGTCTCCAAGTCATTCAGCACCGCTTTATGCGCATCGCTACCAACGCTCCTTGGTTTATTCGTAATCAGCAGCTCCATCACGAACTGGGACTCTTACCTCTTCACGACTTTATTCGGAGGATCGCCCGTCGTTTCTTTTCCACATTGAAGGATGTTCCTGGAGCAATGCACTATCACGTAGGCGTTCGTACGCGCCAGCCAACCCGCTTGAAGAGAAGACTACCGCAAGACCTACTTCTGAGTGATCCCTCTGATTCTAACTCTAGTGATTGATATGCTCTTTTACCTCTTGTGTGCTGCGTCTTATACCTGATGTTCGTTTATAACATACTGTAGATATGGGGTGGCCTGTAAGCCTCCTCTAAATGTTATTGTCATTGCCCTGTATGTTATCACTGATCTGTAAAGCATTGTACTGCTGATCGATCAAAAATAAATAAATAAAAAAGAAAAAGAAAAAGAAAACACCTTGTGAACGACCTTTGCTCGCACAGTTTAGTTCTTCAGGTAAGCGTTATCTACCATTTCAGTGGAAATAAAGCCAATGTTTGTGCAATGTGTATATGTTTGTAAAAAGAAACAGTAAAACCAGTAAGTCAGTAATCAGTAAAACCTACGGGGGGAAATGTAAACAGGGATACAGTACCGGAGTCCTGATCAGACTCCGTTACTGTTTAAAAAAAAAAAAAAAAAAAAAAAAAAAAAAAAAAAAAAAAAAAAAAAAAAAGATCCATTTCATGAAGGTTAAGAGAACCTGCTATTTAACACTTTGAGACCTTGAGAGATGCACCTAAACACGAAAAAGAATCTCTAGAGGACGAATATTCCTTTGACTTGTACACTGGAACTACAGACATTTTTCATTGAAGTCGTAGATAGCCAAAAGAAGAGCCTCTGGTGAGCTTTCTCCTGAAAAGCCTCTAATAAAGCTTAACAAAAACAAAGGGTGGGGTGACATTAAGGGGAATAACAGAGAGTTCAACTTCTACAATAAGAATTTCAATGACTTTTATACCATGCACAGTAGAACCATGCAAAGCTTTAAGCTAAGTTGTGAAACAGCCTCCAACATAACCAGTTGTAATTATTTTTAATACACACATTCGGCCATACCAGATAAAAAAAAAAAAAGCTAATATAGATTATGAATTTTTCTTCTATGCACTTATAGAAGGTAGGGGAAAAGTTGTATTCCACTCAAAAATTCGATATCCAGATTATATCGGAAATATATGTTTTGAGCCTCCCTAAAAGCATTTTACTTCCTCTACCATGTACTTAATACATAGAGAAAGTCCAGCATTCCACTCAAAAATATAATGCCGAGATTTCATCGGAAATACATATTTTCAACTCCCCCCTGGAATCCAAACAGCATTTTCAGAATAAGATCCTTGTGTGTATGTGTGTGTGAAAAACGTAATCAAAAGTGAAATGTTGCTGGTATTTAGGTTGAGAATCGTCCAAAGATGCGAAACAAAGGTTTTTTAGAAAATGTCCGCTCCCAAGTACCCTTTAACTTTTCTTTGCTTTTTATTTTCTCAAAAATGTTTAAATGATTTTGATTAAAATATATCACATTAAAGCTATTTTAATAATAATAAAAATTCATATTTTGAATGTGCCGGGAATAGCCTGAGAAGCCCTCTCCACTTGGAAAGAACTTTGTATAAGGTTGTATAAGTGATAAATATTAAGTGATATGTGTAAAAATTATGCACTAAAAATGCAAATCTTTTATAAATACACAATCTCTTCCAAGCAAAATTTTAAAACTTCTGAGGTATCCGATATTAAGGTTCAAACTATTCAATCCTTTTCATTCCTATAAAGTCCTTTCATTATTTAGTTCCTTCTCGCAATTGTGTGCAAAGAGGAGGATATTGAGGTCAACATATTTGTCCATTTCTTACATATTGTGGCTATCGCTATTCCCTTTGCATTTATAACAAAATGTGTGATCTTTTTATTTTTGCAAAGGTTTATCCATATTAAAATGAAGTAGATAGAAAAATAAGCTTGGTAACAAAAATTACACCCAGTCATAAATGATAGGTGGTAGAGAAAATTATGAGTGTAAAGGTTTTAGAAAAAGGTTCGCGTGTGGGCCTCAACAGCATAACTAGAAATAAAGGTTCATTAAATTCAGACTTGTTATTTTCAATATCTTTTAAGGATACGATAGGAAGACTTTCAAAAAATTCCCCTACAGCGAACTACCTTCACATGCAGCATTTTTCGAAAATTTTATTTTCTCAAATGCTTCTTTCTAGATGACTTTTGCACAACGTACACCATAATAAATAGACAAAATAGTATTGCACTAAAAATTTAGATCCCATTTTTGAACAAGATACCCCTTGTTATTTGTTTAACTTTAAAAAATACGCACACTTGTCTCAAGTGGGAGGCAATAGAATTTTAAAATCGTCATATAGCGTCTTAAAACATTGACTTTCGCTTAAAATCCATTACCGCATTCCTCTAACTTTAAGGAACTTGTATATAGTGTATAGAGAAGGTATTGCATTCCACCAAAAAATTCCATATCGATATTTCAGAGGAAGTCTCCTGTATCCAAATCATTTTTAGAAAAAGGTCCGTTTGTGTGTGCCAGTGTGTCTGTGAACACGATAACTCAAAAACGAAGAATCCGTAAAATACAAAACTTGGTATTTGAGTTCAGCATCTACCAAGGATGCGACATGAAGATTTTGATAAACACCCATCTACCCCAAACTATCCTTTATATATGGAAACAAATCGAACATTTTTATTTTCTCAAAACTCGCTCTAACGATTTTGATTAAAATGCCGTTTATAAAATAAATTTACATGACAAATAAAATGCATATCTTGAATTTTCTGGTAATAGCCTCTAAAAACATCTTTATTTTGGATCAATCTTACTTAATATAGCGTAACTAGAGATAGACAAAATCTTACTACCTAAAAATGTAGACCTCGTTAAAACACACAATTAATATCATATACATTTTTTCCAGAGTTAATCGTTTTCAAGATGTTCTGCATTATTGGTTTCAATTGTTTCACATACCGACTTACTTTCAAATGACCAGACTTTCGCTTTAGCCTGTGAATTTTCTTATTTCCCTCCCACTTGCAAGGAAGCCAGTAATAAGACTAATTCTGCTTATGTTTATCTTCATTAACATGATGCAGATAAGATATTAATGTTTTGAATAAAAGGTTTGTTTACCGAACAGCTAGACATCATGTGAATGGAACACATTAGATATTTGCCCTTCTACTCGTACTTAAGAAGAATTTCTGCTAATATTTATTTCGGTTACAGTGAAGTAGATAGAAGAATAATCTTTTTAACAACAATTTGTTACAAAGATGTGGAGAAAATTATGAGAATGGAACACATCAATTTTTTTTCACAATTATGTTTTATTCCTATGACCACATACGAGTCAATTTTAAATGGTACAAAGTTTCAGTTGGCAATTCTTAACATGTTATGGATTATTGCGTTTCACTATCTCTACCAATTATTATGTAGGTACACAGTAGGAAGAGAAGGTATTGTAATACTCCCAAAAATTCGAAACCGAGATTTCACCGGAAGTTTGTTTTGATGACGCCCGAATAAAAAATTAGAATAAGTGTGTGTGTGTGTGTGTGTGTGTGTGTGTGTGTGTGTGTGTGTGTGTGTGTCGCGGGCCTGTGAACAGCATAACTTAAAAACGAACTATGGGTTAAACACTAAACTTGGTATTATTGTTTACTAACTTCTAACGATGCGACACGAAGATTTTTAAGAAAATTCCCCACCCCAATCTACCCTATACATGGGAAAGCGTCCGAAATTTTTTATTTTTTCAAAAATTGTTACGATTTTGATTTAAAATACCGTGCATTATAAAATATTTACGTGTCAAGTAAAATGTATATCTTGAATTTCCTGAGTATAACCTCTGAAGTCTATTTCATTCTGAAATTTGCTTTACTGCCAAACCGTAAGAGATAGACCAAAACTTACTGCACAAAGAATGTAGAACTCGTCAAAACACATAACTCACAACTTATGTCAAAACCATTTTTGTTGTGGACCTAGCCATTTCCGAGATATTCCCTGTTATTAGTTTCAATTTGAAAATAATAACGACTTCTCAACCGGGAAGTCCTCGTACGTTTTATCTTTTGTTTTATTCCTGGTCACGGAAAGCGAATCTAATTTCAACGAAAACCGCAGAGCGACAGATTTTAAATGATCTGACTATCCCTTTAGCGTAGTGTATTCCCTTATTTCCTTTCTACTCATAATAATAAGTAATTTCTGCTGTTTATCTCAATTAGCACGAAGTAGATAAAAGAATGGTTTGTTGCAGCGTAGATGTAGAAAGTTATGTGTATGGAACATACCAGATTATTTTTACTTTCTCTATATGAAATGCACATAGTGTATACAGAAAGTATTGCATTCCACCCAAAAATTCGATACCAGATTCCACCGGAGATAGACGTTTTAGGGTCCCATATATCAAAAAAAAAAAAAAAAAAATAGAATTTTTAGATAAAGGTACGTGTATCAGTGAACACGATAACTCAAAAACGAAAGGTCTGCAAAACACCAAAGTAAGTTTTATAAGTTTTGTATCTTCCACGGATGCGACTCGGAGATTTTGAGGAAAAGTTCCCTTCCCCCAAACTATCCTTTACATGGATTACATGATTACACTGTGCATGAACTCTTAAGAAACAAGACAGCGACCTTTTAACAGTTCAGAGTGAGGTGCTTAAAATGTGGAAATACTTGAACCATGCATCTTTGATGTAAACGATTATTTTCTGTGCTTTTACTTTGTTTCTTTCTTTAACATTTACAGGACCAAACACCACATTTTTTCATTCAGCGTTCACCGACTGGAGACACCCGAGTGTCAGTCAACTAAACTAATACATGAATTAAACTTGTTAATATTCAGGAGAATCCTTATATTTTAGTTGCTTTATCATTCGTTCTGCGTAGCGGGGAAACTGCTTAGAACCGCAGTGTTTTCCTTTCTTTCTCTCTCCTATCCTTCCCCCTATCTCTCTTTCCTGCTTTCTTTTATCGGTTTTTTTTTTTTCAGCTTACCAAGCTGCATATTTATGTTTAGAAATACTGTTTCCGAAACAGACTCTTGGCAGCAGTGCATTGGTAAGAAAGGAGATAATAAACTAGGATCCGAGAAGAATCAAAGTAATAATGTATTTATCATTCGTATATATATCAGGTACCTAGCAGATGTCGGCCTGAGTAGCTCCCTTGATATGGTGCTGGCCTTCTGATCTCAAGGTCGCGGATTCAAACCCGGCCCAGACTGATGGTTATTAAGTGTGCTTAAAAGCGACAGCCCCACGTCAGTATATTTACTGGTATGTTAAAGAGCTCCTACAAGATGAAATTCCGGCACAGCGGCGGGGCTGATATGATCCAGATAATCGACAGCGTCGTTAACAATAAAAAGTAATTAATTAGCAGGTATATAAGTTAAACCCCATTCAAACGAACTGATATAAGATTTATTTATATCATTATATTTAGCTCAAATATTTTATGCCTTTTTGTAAATTCAACGCATCTTATGATGTTTTTGTAAGATGGTATTAAAATTCATTGCTGACAACAATAAATGAAGATAAAAAGGCCAACATAGCTTGCAAGTTTGTGGCTTATTCTGTGTTTAAAGGCATTTATGCACTTCTCAGTTCTATACCCTTGCATGATGAGAAATAATACTACACTAGAAGTGTTACTTATAACACCCGATTGAGTAAAACTATAATAATTAAATACATTCTGGTAAACCTTTTCAGAAATGCTGTCAGCATCTATAAGAAAACAGGGCATAGATGAGGCTGGAGCGACAGTCTCAAGATAAAACGAAAGTAAAATATGCAAGCCATATTGAACACTCTTTGCATCTTGAATACCACTGACACATATTTTTAAAAATTGCCGATTACTACATTATTTACGTAATAAACATTTATATCATGTTCTTCCGATTATGTAAAATTAATTGAAAACGAAGAGGGCTTGGAAGGCTGCTTAAAAATTCAAGTTGTTCAATTTATTTGTAAGGCTTATGTCTTAAATATATGACATTTTAACCAAAAGCGTTATAATCGTTTAGTCATTCTTGAGAAAATAAATAAGAATATGGAAATTAAGCGAAAATCATGATATTTAATCCTAAAAGACGGCATAAAAACAACGGATTTTGGTAGTGCCCATTTTACACTTCTCAGTTATGATGTTAAATGCAGATAGAGATAGACATACCGAACAATTAAATGAGGCAGGAAAACTCAAAACGTGTTTCCGATTAAGTCTAAAATAGAAATTTTAGATTGAAAACAATACATCCTCTACCTATCTTAAGTAAGCCGTATAAAACGCAACATCGCTGATATTTTGGCCATAATCTACTTTTTATTGTTTCTGGTCTAAAGCGCATTTGACTGAAACCTTCCTGGATTTATTTTGCAGCAATGAACAATCCATAATGATGCGCCGGGTTGTAACCCTAAACAGAAAGCTTGTTTAGATTCTCCCAACTATGCAATAAATATCCTGGAATGCAAGGAAAAAAAAAAAAAAAAAAAAAAAGATCTGGTAGAATTGCTTGTTGCTTTTGTAGTAGGTACTTCCAAGCGACACTGGTCAATAAAATTGTCAAGGAAGCTGGTACCTTCTGGACTATAGCCAAACTTAATAAAACTTTGCCTGTTATGAGGGGAAATCACCAAAAAGAATTGAATACCCCGAAGCTTATACTAAATTTTTCACAAGGAAACTAATTTAAACGAATCCCAAGCGTATTAAGAATTCTTGAGTTATTAGCAATAAACAAGGCAGAAGCGGTTCCTTTAAAGCATAACCCGACAGAAAACTCCATATTAAAATTTAGCTGCAGGCTAGATGAGCTATTTTGATGTTTATAAAATGGGGCAATTTTATGCTGAAAGACTTGTTTAGACAGTTTGTTGTAAACAAGAACAAAAGTACTTCTGTTGAAAGAATTCACAAGAAAAATTGCTTAACTTGAAGTGTTTACTTTCTCCATGAAGTATTTATGTACGTAGTAGGTAAAGGTATTGCATTCCTGCCAAAATCCGATACCGAGATTCCACCGCAAATGCATACAAGTATTATTACCTTTGAAAACACGAACACACACACACACACATACAAAACTTTTTAGAAAAAAAGAGTGTGTGTGTGTGTGTGTGAGAGAGAGAGAAAGAGAGAGAGCGAGAAAGAGAGAGAGAGAGAGAGAGAGAGAGAGAGAGAGAGAGAGAGAACCAAAGTCCGACAGATACCAAATTGGCATATTTAAGTTCAGTATCTTCCAAAGATGTGACACGAATAAAATAAAATCCCCCCCCCCGCGCCTAAATTCTCTTTACGTGGGACACTTTCGATATTTTTGATTATCTGACAAATTGTATAAAATGTTTGATTAAAACGTCGCAAACGATTACACCTATTTAAATGAAAAATAAAATGTATTGTATATTTCTATTTCTAAGAATCACCACGAACTGTACAAAATATAGATCACTATCAAACACACAGTTGATTCCAAATAACATTTTTGTGGCATAAGCCATTTGAGATATATCCTTTACTAATCGTTCAAACTGTTCAATGTTTTGTCATTCCTTTTAAAAAAAAAAAAAAAATCAGAGTCGGTATCTAGTATCGAAAATTAATGGCATCATCCGTGGCTAACAAAGTGGCATTTAAGTTTTCCATTTTCCAAGGTACGACCCAAAGATTTAAAAAAAAAAAATCCAATCCCAAGCTACGCTTTTTTTGGAATATTTTTCTAAAATTTCGTTTGTTTTTTTTTTAATGGATTTACAATAAAATACCATACGCCGAAGATATTTTAATGAAAAATTGAAACATCTCTTGGATTTTTTAGGAATAAGCTCAGAAGTTCTCTTTGAATTGCTTTTGTACAACTGGTATGCCGCAAGAGGGAGACAAAATCTTACTGCAGAAAAAAAGTAGATTTTATTAAAGAACACAATTTATGTCCAATGTACTATATGGTGCACTTAACCAATTCCAAGATATTCCTTGTTATAGTTTCACTTCTCCATTACGCATGCTTCCCTCAAATAGGAAGTTGTTATTTTTCCGCTGTTGGTCATGCACAGAGAACGGAATTTCAAAGTAATTACATACCGACCATTCTTAAAAGGTCTAACTATCGCTTTTGTAAGAATAGTTTGTAGAAGAATGGCTACAGAAAGTAATTTCAATGTAAGTTGGTTAACAGATTTAAAATGTGTATATCAATTTACTGTCTATGTAATAATCAGTCTAGTCTCTTCCTTAAAGACTCTTTTTCTGTAGGTGGATTTTACCGAGTTCTTTGTGTCTGAGTTTCAACACCCGGCGGATAAAGAAATATACTCTTAGAACTTCATTTGCAAAAGTGAAAGGGATTCTTTCCACCCAGAAATAAACATTTGTCAGTCACATCGACACCAGTTCTTCGTAAATACAAAAGTGAAAAAATCTGCTGTGTTCCATTCATATGATTTTCTTTACATCTGTACAACAAATTATTGTTAAAAAGCTTATTCTTCTACATATTTACTTCATGCTAATCGAGAAAAAAATCAGCAAAAACGGTCTTATTACTTGCTTTATTATAAGTAGAAGGGTAATTTGAAAGTACATTAGGCTAAAGCGATAATCAAATCTTTGAAAACCTGGTTGCTATATGACTTAAGTTCCTTTGTTTATATGACAAATTCCCGTATGAGAAAAGTGTAGTATTTTAAAACTGAAACCAATAAGAAGGGATATCTTGAAAACGGTCAACTCCAGGAAAAAAATGTATACAACATAAATTATGTGATTTAATGAGCTCTACATTTTTGTTAAATAAGTTTTTGTCTATCTCTTTCGGTTTATCATTTATGCAAAATTCCTCAAAATTCATTCACAAAAAAATATGTCTTCAGAGGCTATTCCCAGAAAATTCAAGATATTGTTTGTTATGAAATAGCTTTAATATACGGCATTTTAATCAAAATCGTGACACCATTTTTAAGAAAATAAAACATTTTAGGAAAATTTTCCCTGTAAAGGATAGTTGAGCGTGGGGAGATTTTCTTGAAAATCTTCGTGTTCGAAGACTCTTTAACTTAAATATTAAATTTGATATTCAACGGAACTTTCGCTTTTGAGCTATGCTGCCCACAGACACACATATACACACACTTTTTTTGTATATATTTTCCAAAAATACCTTATTTTACTTAGGGGATCCCAAAACATATATTTGTGGTGAAATCTTGGTATCGAATTTTTGGGTGCAATACAATACCTTTTCTATACACTATGTGCATAGTACGTATAGAGAAAGTAAAAAGGCTAGCCAGAAATGATGTAGAGCTCCACTCGCAGAAACTATCTATCTGGTCGCAAGAACGGTCGGGTCTTCTGCGCGGATATACTTCCCAGGTAGGGAATCCATAGATACCAAGCACTTCACCACACTCGAAATGTTCCTCACGATGTTTCACTTATTTGTTTAAAATTGTTATACTGTCTCTTAAAATCACATTCAACACAATTGTTATATTATTTTTTCGAAATATTGGACCAGTAAAACTAATAACATAGGGGTATTTTAAGTGGAAATAAAATTTGTCTTCCACTAATTTGCAGTTGAATTTGGAAATAATACATTATTTGTCCGAGTTAACGACATAGTTTATTGAAATCACATAATCGACGAAAGTAATCAGGAGATAGAATTTTTACGTTATTAAAACTCACAAAAAAGTATCAGTGGTTGCAACTTTGTGGCTCATTTATTATTTACATAAAATAAAATGCAGTTACTTAAGAAAAGAAAATTTAGTAATGTTCTTTTTCATTTAAGAGAACAAACCCATATTCCATAACACCGGATTGTTCACCATAAAACCTGATAAAGCCCATAGAGAGTTGCTTCTATCGGCTGGTTATAGCTGCCGGCAAATAAGAGAGCGATATAACGTGTAGCGATACACCAGGCGCCTGTTCGTGGACATCACCGCTTCATAAATACCTCAGTACCAGGGGCGCATGTCCCCTCATGTCTTAAGACCCATATTGCAATGCTGAATACACGTATGTTGGGATCCTTAATAACCTTATTTTCGTCCTAAACAATAAAAATAAATTAAATATATTTACATGATAAATATAGTGGATAGATATTTTAAACTGCAAACCCTCTGCACTGGTGCAACTTCTATTCAGTTTGAGAGGGACGTCTAATATTTGCAAATATGATTTGAATTGATTTCAAGGGATCAACCAACGTATTTAAAATAAAGTACAAACGTATTACGTGATTAAACAGATTCCGCCATCTTTTTTCATCATTTTGTAAGGTAAGATGCCATCTCCAAAATTTGACGACGCTAAAGAAAGTTGAAATATTTTTCGGGTTCATACCAGATCTTCCTTTTATTCACACAATCCTCTTTTGGATGACAAAAGAATACTCGTCCAATTCTGAGGGTCCATTAGGCAAAATATTTGAAAATCAATTTATTTTGTATACTATTATTTTGTAAGATAAATATCAAAGCCACTCTGTGCGGTTTACAGTAATGTATTAAGTATATTGAAAACTTATTGAATGCCTTGTATTATCATTGTTACAAAGGAGTATTATGGAGATGAAAGAAAGCAGGAAAGCTAGTAGGAATGAAGGAACGAAAGGCATTTTAATAATACAATTCTTCTGTTTTGCTAAGTTTGACAGGATGGATTGAGTATCGCTTTTCACTTCCGAATCAACTTTAATTCGCAATCCTTTTGAAACACGAAATTCGTTATTAATCTACATTGCGGTGGTATCCGACCACCACCACCTCTCCCGTCGCTCTCCTTGGTGTAATGGTTACCAAGTTAACTTCATATAGCTAAGGTCGCGGGTTCAAATCCGGCGGAGGACGATGGATTTTTTCGGGCGTAAACATCCTTAGCATGGCTTCCTTCGGAAGGGAAGTAAAGCCGTTGGTCCCGTGTCTAGATTTACGGCACGTAAAAGAACCTCAAGCCTGATAGAGAGGCCTCTGAGCAAAATTAAGCGGTCTTTCACGCCCACTATAGAATGGGACGCTGAGAACCACAGCAGTTAAAGTGTGTTCATAAATAAAACGCCATTTCACTTTTTTACCACCTCATCCTCCTTCTCAGTTCTAGTTGCTGCTCAAACGCCAACCATAAATTAAAATGAAAATTGGGAAACAGAATCTTCGTTGAAACATCTCAGCTATTTATCTTCAGATCTCTCCGTCGATGAAGAAAGCAAAAAGATCTAAAGAAGTGGTGCTTCAAAAGCACATTTTGCTTCATATTAATCGTGTATCATGAAAACCACGAGCAAATTGTGTATTAGAAATATAGGGACCCTCAAACCCCAGTCCAAATTAAACCGTTAAAAATATTATACAACTGATATAGAAAAAAACAAAACATTGCAGTGTTGGGCAAACAATGGGGTTCACAAAACAAACATTGTGAATATGCCCGTGTTCTCTTTTTCAACGTATAGTATTCTGTCTGTGACACCCCGTACAGCATTTTGCAGATGTCTTGGAATATTGGTGACTTTTTGCGAGATGGCATCGTTCGTTTGCAGGGGGGTAGATGGTTGTGTCAGAAAAACTGTTTTTAAGGTAACCCACAACCAAAAGTCAGTCGTATTGAGATCTGGAGAGCGCAGAGGTCACTTTGTGTGGAAGTACTTACTAATGACACGATCGCCAAAAATGTGTCCTCTTTCATGAAGATAATGATTTCCGAATCGTGATTCCTCAGCTCAGTTAACACGCCAAACTGCAGATTTTGGTAAGAAAACAACCCTCAGGGTTTAATTCAACAAGGGCGTTCTTTATTTAAAACTTGGTTCACTTCACAATTCATCATAGGTCCACATTTGTTCGAAGAAAACAATAATGGAATAAGGCAGACTGTTACATAAACGGGAGCGCTACTATAGCATGTTACAGAACTTCATCATCCCTAGACTGAGGAAACACAATATGAAAAACATAACCTTCAAGTAAGATGGCACTCTACCCCAAATCTACAACCTTGCAAAATAGTTTAAGTACGCAGATGTCCGGCGGTATTATTATCAGTATAGACACTTCCCAATAATGTAGCTTCCACGGTCTCCAGATCTCAACATGGCCGGCCTTTGGTTGTGGGATTATCTTAAAAAAATGAGTTTTCCTGACAAATCCAACAACGCCACTGCAACTGAAAAATGCCATCTTACAAGAAATTAACCAATATAAAAAGATTTTACCTGTAAAATGCTGTGCATGGTCTCGCAGACAGAATGCTATATGCTGAACAAGAGAACGGCAGATATCTTCACAACGTTTTGTAAATCTCATTGTTTACACTACACTGTGATGTATTTGTATGATTTTCCTATCTCAACTATTGTATACTTATAGCGATTTAGTGTTCTAACTGACTGAAAAACCCTATTAATAATTTGGCGATCATACTGATCATATCTTCGATCCTTATATAAAAGCATTGTGTAATGGATATATACAGATTATTAATTTTAATGGAATACGATATTTATGTTAAATATTGCTTACAGGATTTGCAACGGTGCTAGGGCTCTCTGCTGCACACAGCAGGAAGCGTCAGGAAGGAAGCATGCCAACTCGCATAATAAATAAGCGGTAATGATATTCCCACCACCCATTCCTTCTACAGACAAGTCCGGCCGAAACGCTAATTAAACGCTTCGACGGACCCCGGTGATTGGATTAGACTTCAATTGCATTCCTGAAGCTGGTATCGAAATCTCCAATTGCCAACCATGGTAAAGGCTCGCTATCTCTCAACTCAATAGGAATGCCATTATCAAACCGTCCTTTTAAACTTCTCTCCAACAATAAATTGAAATCAAGAGACATTCCTGGCAAGGAATTTAAACATTTCCGTCGAACAGATTACTCCTAATTGCGAAAATTTTATGGATGAAAACCCATTGGAGCTGGTTCGTCACTCATGTCGTAGCAGATAAATCCACGGGAAAAGTGAGTTTTAACAGAATGATAGTATACCTAGCTTCACTGAATTTTGTGAAAGCAAGAATGGACTCATTTATGTTAACATATTACATTAAAACCCATACTTTCTAGGGGAAAAAGACATGTACTTCTTTGTAAAGTACACACTAAATTCGGTGCATTTTGTAAGCAAGAAAATACTATCCATTTTCTTTTCTAATTATTCAAGTATCTCCTGTGAGATATCTCTTATAACTCTGTATATAGTAGAGTACTTAAGCGTAGCTCTCCATGCATCTTCGTTATTGTAAAGGTTTTCGATGATTCACTAGTTTGAAAGACACTCAATCCAGACTGATGAACAGTATAGCTTTTATATATGAGCATTTCATACCAAATGATATATACATCTTGAATTTTCCCATATTCCCTCACGCACATTCCCTTTTAAAACCGAATTTTCTTTATTCGAGGGCTCTCAAAACATGTACTTCCAGTAAATCTAGGTATCGAATTTTGGGGGAATCAACACTTTCTCTACCTACTACGTAATACTATATTTAGAAAATGCCGTCGTCTTCAGAGTGATTCTCATGTTCACCTTAGTATGTGAATCATCGCAGTTGGATGTGTAAACAAACCAAGTGCGGTACAATGCTAGAGGAAACTTCGGAATGCGAAATTCTTTTCAAGAGAACGTGGCTCTTTAGCATCCAGAAGCTTCCAGGAAGATCTGTGACGTTATTTTCTAGCTATAAAAGCAGGAAGGATTGCAGTACAGAGCAGTGTTCTGAATTGTACTGATTCATGAGCGACTGGAGTGATAGTGCATAGATTACGCTAGCCAACTGAAATTCTTCCTCCTTTTATAGCTAGAAAATGACTCACAAAACTTCCTGGAAGCTTCAAGAAGCCGACAATTCGAGAAGGAGCAAGAGTCGCGTTCCCGATAGTTCCGGTTACAGTCATGTCGCTCTTCGTGTTCTTTACACATCCGATGCGATGACTTACATACTAAAGCGAACGTAAGAGCGGCCACATACACGACAGCATTGTCACTCTACGGAAGAGAAAGTAAAATTAATCAACTGTTATAGTGTGCCAGAGATACTTGAAAATACATTTTATTGAGCCTGTAGTGAACTGTTCCACAAATAACCAATAGTGAAGCAGGTTCTAGTGAAAGAGGACGCTAATCGTGAGGAAAATTTATATTTACAATGTTTCCCAAAACCGACTGGCTGACGGGATTATTAATGAGTGGAGCAAGCTTTAAATTATGGGTTCTAGCGTGACGATTCATCATTATATTCCTGTAACATAAAAAAATTTAATATATTGAGTTATTACTGACTGAGTAATAAAATAGTGGCTGAAATCAAACATGATACTAATTTATTTCGTTTACCTTCTTTTTAAAGTCATACTTACATATTTCTTCATTCCTGTTATACATGTGAAATTTAATTTTCACTATTTTAAATCAGGGAAAAATAAATATTCCTCTATGGTGGGACAAGATTTCAACGCAATATAAGAGATTACATCCAAAAATACACAATGCAAGCTCCGGGAAACACAAGGTATGATAAATGCGTACGCTCTAATACGAATTACCATCATTTGGTAATGGCTCGACATGATAATGATGAGTTATATGAGGTTATAAATTTTAACTAATGTGCTTCTAACTCGAATCGAAACCAGAATCCTCGAGGAGCTGACATAATGGACCGTTTACATAAGACGGAATTACAGCTTAATATCACTGAAAATACTGGTGTTAATTAAGCGTAGCTTTCTATTGGTTTCTCTTTCCAAATAAAGAAACAAGATAAGGCTACATCGAGAGGAAATTAGGGCAATAAATCAACCAGAAACGAACATTTTTATGCGCGTTCGCTCTCAAACTTTTGTTCGTAAACTAACCCTTTCTTTACGCCAAAATGTTCTTTTCCTATAATTATAGGCTACAGTATTAAAACGATCTTGCCTTTCTCGACCTATGTGCACTCCTATGGAAGCTGTCTAAAGATCAAAATCTCGAAATCCATGGTAGATTAATGTGCTGCACGGAGACCAATTTTTAAACCAACTGCTTTCGGATAGCGTTGGTTTCACGCAGTTAATTACTCTCCCCCAATCTCCAAACACTTTAAAATACAAAAAGTTAGTATAAGGTGCTCAGAAATTATAGTAACCTATGAGCTGAAGTAGCACATTTATAAAATGCATGACGTGATGTAATTCTTTCCTAATTATTATAGTTAATACAACACAGCTGAGACCACCTGGATTTTACTTGTAGCTAGAGAAGACATTGTATTCCATCCGAAATTAATGTCAAAATTTCACCGGAAATATGTTTTGAGGTCCCTAAACTCGGAAAAAAACATGTTTAAAATATATACTCTGTGCATGTGTGTCTGTGTGATAGCATAACTCAAAAACGAAAAGGCCGTTAAAAACCAAACTTGGTATTTATGTTTAGTATCTTCCAAGGATGCGAAGATTTCCAAACAGATTCTTCCACCACAAACTACCCTTTTCATGAAAACATTTTTGAAAGTTTTGTTTTTCTCAAAAATGGCTCTAACGATATTGATTAAAATACTGTATATTAAAGATATTTAGATTCCCTCTGTGGTCGAGTGGTCAGCGAGCTGACTTTACACCCGAAGATCTCGGGTTCGATCCCCGGCTGGAGCGAGATTTTCTTTGTCAAGAAGTATTCCCTATTTCCCTAACATAGTCTGGAAGTATGAATGGGAGAGTGAATGTACGAGTGTTTAATGATATAAAATTATTCACTTAATGTCCAAACCTATAGTGTTGTTTCTCAAGTTAAAGTCCCCGATATGAGCATTGCAGATAAAGGGGGCTATTACAAATGAAACAAAGAAAGAAATAAAGAGAAACAGAAAAAAATATATTTACATTACAAATATTTTGAATTTTCTGGGAATAGCCTCTGAGGAACTCGTTATTCTGGACGAGTTTTGCAGAATTTAGCATAAGAGATGGACAAAACTTAATACACATAAAAGGTAGCTGTCGTTAAAATACATAATTTATGTTATATACCTACGTTTTTCTTATAGAGCTAACCGAACCTCAATTGTTTCACAAGGCGACCAGTTTTTATAAGATTTGACTATCACTTTAGCATAATATATTCTCTTATTTCTGCTTACAATGAAGCAAGTAATAAGACCAATTCTGCTAATGTTTATCTTGATTAGTATGATGTAGATATAACATCTTCTGTAAGAATAATTTGTATTTGGATCAGCTAGAGAAAGTTATGTGAATGGAACAAACCACATTTTTTTTCCCCGGAGCACTTCTAGAGGTGCTCAAACTGCGGTACGTAGGCCACTGCCGGGTAGTCCGTGATAGCCCATCTGGGTAGTGTGGTGGTAGCGTGTCCGCCTCACACTCAAGTGGTCACGAGATCGAATTTCTCGTTTAGGGTAAATTACCCGGGCAAGGTTTTTTTTATTCAGGGTTTTCCCTTATCCTGAGAAGACCAATGTCAAGTAATCTTAAGCTCTATGGTCCCCACATCATTTGAGCGTCATCTTAACGATTTCGTTCATCGATCAATTTGACCAACCAGGTGAAAGTACGTTAAAGAAAAAGAAAATAATAAAACCAATATTAGCTCTAGTATAGCTAAACGGAAACTACAGACTTTAAACTATCATAACTTTTGTGTGATACTGTGAAAAACTAATTGAGAAATATAACTTCTTCCTACGCCATTGAGAGGGCGGCTCGAATATAATATTTTTTCGATAATAAACAGTGAGATTTTATTATCTCTTATGGTTTACGTGCTTTCCAAATGTCATCCAGAGCAAATAGTACTTCACGGGGTATTTCCAGAAAATTCAAGATTATCGTTTTTCATGAAAATATCTGAGCATACGGTATTTTAATCAAAACCGCTAGCGCCATTTTTGAGAAAATCAAAATTACCGAAAACCATTCCGAATAAAGAATAGTTTTGCGCTAGCAGATTTTCTTGAAAATCTTTGTGTCGCTTCCTTAAATATCAAATTTGGTTTTTTATTTTTTTTTAAATCTATATGAATCATACCACCTTCGCTATGCAACAAGCAGATGGTGTTAAGAGTGCCGTTCAGTCTAGTTACTACCTTCCGTAGTCAGACAGTGTCATTCGTATTCAGATGGTGAAGTGCAGCCAGCCTTTTAAGGTCTCATCTCCTCACACCATAGATATTTACCACTTAGCTCCGCGACAGACAGGAGGAGCAAAAGGGCAAAGGCATACCGCACGATATCGCATGAATCATTGTATATCTTAACAAAGTCTACGCCATCTATAGAGATAGAGAAGATAGCAGTGGTATCAAGTTAAAAACAATCAAAACCCAGGAATTTACAACAGACAAGGCACATTACACAAAACTGCCACAGCCTAATGACACGATGGAGAACAAAGAAAAACAGGAAGACGCAGTATACGCATTCGAAATCTACACAGTTGCAGATGTTAGTAAAGGTGACTCTAGGGTTGGCGCTGGAATAGCGATATTCATGGAAAAGAACCTCGCTCACCAATTAAACACCAACTCCATAATAGATGTGCCACCAATCAGGCTAAACAAATAGCCATCCTCAAAGCAATGGAACAAAATAGAAACCCTTGGAAACGTAATAAACAGGCAAAATAGCTCTCATCTATACTAATAGCAAAATGACTTTAAACTCTATGAAGAATCCTAGAAACCATAATTACATCATTGGGAACATCAGACAACAGATGAGCAATCTACAAATTCATAACTGGACCAGCCACTACTCCTGGGTAAAAGGCTCATGTCCGCAACTTCGGCAACGACCTGGCGCACATCTTACGAAGGCAACGTCGAGGTGCGACAATCTACAAACCTGCTACCAGAAAATATCAGAAAGTGAGCTACTAAGAGAATTGAGAGAAAACAATGTAGTGAAGTGAGAGAGTGAATGGAGAACTACCACAAAGGGTGAAATAAAAAAAACCATACCTTCCTACAATGAAAGATAGACTTAAGTGTAACATTCCCTTAACAGGAAATGTAACAACTTTTTTGACAAGCCAGGGCAAACTTAAAACATATTATGTAGCAATTTAAAATTACAGATACCCCGATGTGATCGTGTGTGAGGGAAACCAGACAGTGGGCTATGTCTTATTTGAGTGTAAAAATCTAGGAAAAGAAAGAACTCTCTTCCAAAAAGAGGTCCAAAACAGGACAATGGCCAAATTATAAAAGACAGTTGTTATTAAAACAAAAAACAAACAAAAACAGTTAATTCGATTTGCACAAGCAATAAACTCATAATAGGTATAAAATAGCCAACAAGTGCGAGTCAATATCAGATTGTAAAAATTCTTGGGTACTCTATTGACATACATAAATATAAGCAATGCATGATGCATGTAGTATTACTATTGTTGTAATGGGGCATGCAGTTAAAGATGTTTAGATGGTATCGCAATCGCAATTACCGTGCATTTACAGTTTTGCTATTGTTTTAGACTAAAGACGGAGCTTTGAGTCATGGCATTAAATAGCCAATTTGATATTTACCTTGCCGACTGATAGAAACCACGAAAAAAAATCCAGCCAGATTGGTCGGCCCATGGAGTTTGAGTACAGGACTTCTCGAATGCGGGCAACAGACATTACCCCCTGAACCACCCCGCTGGGTAGTCGATTCTTCTTATTTTTTGTAGTTTTACCTACTGAATTCTTTATTCGGTAGTGTTGCATAAATAGGAAATTTAAGCAATACACACAATATGCACCACACAAAATATTTACATTCTTTAAAACACAACTTATTCTAGTGTTCTTTTTTGTGCGATAAGTCTAATCCTAGATGTCTGTTTATATGGTTCGCATTCTATTTATGTTTCAATACCAAGTGGGATGGCTCATGAGGTTTCGCCTGCGGCCCTCATTCGGAAGGTTCGTCTTCGATTCTCGTCGACCGCCCTACTGACTCCCCCCCTCTAGTTTTCACTTGTCGCCTAGACGAATGCTGGGGTGTTTCTTTTTTTTTATAAATTCCATGCATCTTTCGCTCCTCACTGCCAATCCCTTCATGTCATATCACCTTTCGGGGTACGGGTAATTTCTCCCCCTCCGCCGGTTCGAAACCAGGCAGTTCAAACCAGTTCGCTAGGAGATAACCATTTCCGAGGCATTGCTTGTTATCTGTTTACATTTTCCAACACTTATTTTTTTTCTAAAACAATTTTCTCACATTTTTACTTATACTACTACTCATAATAGTAAGTAGTGAATTATTGTATTCCACCCAAAAATTACATACCCATAATTGAACGGAAATACATGTTTTGAGGTCCGTGAATTAAAATAAGAATTGTAGAAAAAAGTCCGTGTGTGAGTGTATGTATGTGTGTACAATACATTTGTGGCCATGTGTCTGTGAACAGTACACGTAAATAAAAAAACGAAAAATCCATTAAATACCGGACCCGATAGTTAAGTATTGCATCTTCTACGGATGCGTCACTAAGATTTTCAAGATAATCTCTCCCCGCCCTCAACTTATTTGTATAACGAATATTTTTTCGAAAATTTAGATTTTCTCAAAAGTATCTAGCAATTTTGATTCAAGAAACATACGTGTAAGATAATTCATGACTAATGAGCTATAGGTCTTGAACTTATGAAAACAGCCTCTGAAGTCCTATTTATTCTGGGTGGCTTTTGTATAGCCGGTAAACCATAACATATGGACAAAAACTTACTCGTAAAACTGTATAAGTTATCAAATAAGACAAACACAGATTTACTTTCTCTACACATACTAGGTACATAAGTGTATAGAGAAGGTATTGTAATGCACCCAAAAATTCGATACCGAGATTTAACCGGAAATACATGTTTTGGGTTCCCTGGAATCCAAAAAAAAAAAAAGCATTTTTAGAAAAAGTTTCGGTGTGTGTGTTTGTACATAGCATAGCTCAAAAACGAAAAGACTGTTAAATACCAAACCTGGTATTTAAGTTTGGTATCTTCCGAGGATCAAACAAGAAGATTTTCAACAAAATCCTCACACTCCCAACTACCCTTTACATGAAACATTTTTCGAAAATTTGGTTTTCTCTAAAATGGCTCTAACGATTTTGATTAAAATATCGTATATTAAAGATATTTACCTGACAAATAAAATGTATACCTTGAATTTCCTGGGAATACTCTATGAAGATTACTCTATTCTGGATGAATTTGGCGGAATTTTGCATAACTGATAGAAAAACCTTACTCCACAAAAAATGTATATCACGATAAAATACAATTTATTGCATTTACATTTTCTGGTGGAGTTGATCGTTTTGGAGATATTCCAAGTTTTTGGTTTCAGCTTTAAAAAACGTAATACTTTTCTCATACAGGAATTTGTCAACTCCTGTCCATACAAATAAGGATTTTCAGTCACATAGCTACCAGCTTTTGACTATCACTTTATCCTATGGTACTCCCTTATTTCGCTTCTACTTACAAGGAAGCAAGTAATAAGACTATTTCTGTTAATTTGTTCTCGATTAGTATGAAGTAAATATAAGCATAAGCTTGTTACAGAGATGTAGAGAAAGTCATGTGAATGGAACACATCAGATTTTTTGGGTAAAGTTAAATAATCGAAATATTCATTGTTATTGCTTTAAATCTTATAATAGTTATAATTTTCTCAAATAGCAAGTCATTCGTTTTTCACTTTCTCTACACTTACTATGTACATAGTGTATAAAAAAAGGTATTGTAATGCACCCAAAAATTCGATACCGACATCTCACAGAAAATATATGTTTTGAGATCACCTGAATAAAAAAAAAGCATTTTTAGAAAAATGTTCGTGTGTGTTTGGGGGTGGGAGTATAGTTCAAAAACGAAAAGTCCGTTAACTACCAAATAGGTACTATTCTGGGAACAGTTTCTGAAGACATCTTTATTCTGAACGGATTTTGCGTAATTTTGCATAACTGGTAAACCGTAAGCGATAGACAAACCTTTCATTACAAAAAAAAATGTAGAACTCATTAAAACACACAATTTATGTTATATACATTTTTGTATGGAGTTGACCGTTTTTTGTGATATCCCTTTTGTGATTTCAGTTTTAAAATACTTAATACTTTTCTCATACGGGAACTTATCAATGCCTGGTCACGCAAAGAAACGGGTTTCCATACCAGAGAAACCACATTTTAAAACGTTAGACTGTTTTAGCTTAGTGTTTTCCCTAATTTCCCTTCTATAAGAAACTAAGTAATAAATCCGTTTCTGCTATAGTTTATCTCGATTAGCATGAAGTATATAGAAGAATAAGTTTATTAACAATAATTTGTTCCAGAGATGTAGAGAAAGTCACGTGAATGGAGTACATCACATTTTTCCCCTCATCTTGGTGAGGGAAATAGAACACCTCAAGGTCATCACACAGCGACCAGCTCTTGAAAGATTTGACTATATTCCCTTACTGTCCGTCCCGTTAGGTAGTGGTAGCGCACCTGCTTCTGGATCGGGGGACCCGGGTTCGATTACCGATACCAGCTTTCTACGCTCTGGGCGTGCGTCGTTTTTGTCATCTACAACCCGCGGAAGGGAAATGGCAAAACCGCCGTAGTATCATCCTTGCCTGAACGCTAATATCGGGTTGTGATCTTTCCCATACTTATGTCCCGGCTACTGACGCATTCGGGTTGAATAATCGTCATCTTCCCTTTATTCCCTTGAACCTAAAAGAAAATATATAATTAAACCATTTCTATTAACATTTATCTCGATTGGCATGAAGTAGATAAAAAAAAAAGATTTTGTAAAAATAGTTTGTTGCAAAATAGGTAGAGAAGGTCTTGTGATTGGAATAAATAAGATTTCTTGGTATACGTCACAAAAGATCTGCAGCATATCAACAGTTTGTGGTCTTCTTTGAAAAGTCTTATCTTTAAGAACATCCCTAAGAAAGAAATTCATAGCTAGATTCATAGACCTTTGTGGCCATTCTGCTATTCCTTTGAGAACTCTGCAAACTATTCTAGCACAAGTCACGCTTAGTGGATAGGAATCCACCTTGGTGTATACAGAACGCATTATTGTCCTTCCATAATATGCACATTTGCCCAGTAATGTATAACGTAATTTACTGACATTCTGTGCTAAATCATAGTTTTATACCTGTGTAAGATCGTTTCCTTCTTTTGAGAAGACTGAGTGAGTTACCTATAGAAAAACAGCATGCGCATGTACGCAGGCCAATCTGAAGGAAATTTGTTATTGGCAACAAAGATGATACATGCCTTGGGAGTGATTTAGTGACTAATGTAAGAAGGTGGGGCGGTTGGAAAACACAAGTTGCCGCTGGTCATAAATCTTTGTACTTGTATATGTTGCATTAGCAAAGGTCAGACTCAGCAGCAGAACCTGTTCAATTAGATACGACAAGTAAGAATCGCTCAGTGTATTCGTTCCTTGACCAACGCTCGTCTGTTGTACCGTTATCAGAGACAATGAGTCACGGACACCAAGCATTGCTAGTAAATGATAATTAAATAGGATTGCCTGAACCAATTTAGTGGAAAAGCCCCAAAAGGTTATCAAACGGTGTAGCTATAAGCTTGGCCACTATAAGGGGAAGTAGTGTAATAGGTATTTGCGTGTCGGTCCTTTAAAAGAACTCTTACAACAGATCTCCGCAACATTGGCTTAGAACGTTAAAAAACAGAGAACGTATTAACGAAATGATAACATAGTGTATCCTGCATTTTTTTTTTATTTATTGTTTTTGTTTTGTTAGTCATAAAATATTAGTGGTTGACTGGCAGTGATAGAAGTTAGTATATAATGAACGAAGTTTAACATCAGCAAGGAAACAAAGGGAATACCGTTTTATATAACAAATCCAAAGTGCTTCTTCATTTACATGAGTTATTCTACCTGATCTGCAAAAATCTTACAAGAGCTTATTCTTCTATCTTCTTCATGCTAATCGAGATAAACATTAGCAGAAACAGTCTTATTACCTTCTTCCTTGTAGGTAGAAGGGAAATAAGGGAATACATTTAGACTAGAGCAATAGTCAAATCTTTTAAACGCTGCCTCTATACGATGAAATTCAAATTCGTTTCTCTTTGAATGATTAGGAAATATGAGTAAATATGAAACGAATGAGAAAAGTTTAAGTATTTTAAAATTAAAACAAAAACAAAAAAAAAAAAAAAAAAAAGGAATATATTATACATAGTAAATAAATTCGACAAACTGTGTTTTAAAAGGTCTACATTTTTATGGAGTAAATTGTCTTATCTTATATGGTTTTCCAGCTACGTAAAAGTCATCCAGCACGAAAAGGGCTTGAGAGGATATTTTCAGAAATTTCAAGAAATACAGCTTATTTATGATATAAGAATCTTCACTATATGCTATTTTAAACAAAATTGATCGAACCATTTTTGAGAAAACCAAACTTTTAAAAACATCTTCCAAGTAAAGGGTAGCATGGGTTGGAGGTATTCGTGCTCCATGTTTGAAATATATGAGATTAAATACCATGTGGTATTCAACCGACCTTTCTAATTTGGATTATGTTGTTCACAAACTCACACGGACTTTTTTTTAAAAATACTTTTTCTTTATTCAGGGATCCTCCTTTCCGGCGAAATCTTTAATTTTTGTGTGGTAGGTAACATCTTTTGTACCTACTATATACATTTACATGGTAAAGAAACTAAAAACTGATTTTAACAATAAATAAGTAATTTTATACTTAGAAGGTTCAGGGTTAGGTGACTCTAAGGAACTACAAAGCGGGGATATAATCGTGTTCAGGAGGAAAATCAAATTTCATATTCTACTTACATAGCACATTGTGGTAAGCGGAAGTTTGTGTATGTTTTATGAAATATCCAATACAGTGTTCTGTTGGGTCCCAATTTGTTCCCATGGAACTCATAAAGGACATTGATTATTCCGATTGCAGATTGCGGATTGGTTCCGAAATTGCTGACGTGATAAATGGCGACGTACTCTCTCGTCTAAGATCCTGCGAGGCAACTACGAGTATCATTTTTGCTATAAAACTTACTAATGTGTTTGCTATTTATTCCGTTGAGCATTTGAACGTGTGGGTGGATTTAAATGAAAATTCAACACAGGTGACTAAAATCTATAAGAAAAGCAGACTAAGGTAATTTATATTCATAATATTCTGAGTTCTGTAATCCTAGCCTACACATAAGCCTTTTACACAGTTTCCCAGAATTCGTCCGCACAAATTAGTGGTTGCACAATGAAGGCTTGTAGGTCCAACGGAGAACTTTTCAATGGCAATTGCATTTAACTTCTCCATATCATTCGAAGGAATTAATAGAACACAGAGCATCACACATTTACGTGTCACATACATTACAATTGTAGGCACATTTACAGTTAACGAAACAATATTATCAATGTATCAAATGAACTTCAAATGAAATAAAAATCTGATGTATTCTATTCATATGACTTTCTCTACATATCTGTAAGAAATTATTGTTAAAAAGCTTATTCTTTTATCTAATTCATGATAAACATCAGCAGAAATTGTCCTTATTACTTGGTTCCTTGTAAGTAGAAGGGAAAAATGTACTGTGTTCCATTCATATGATGACCTCTAGCTGTTCCGTAAACAAACCTTTTATTCAAAACATTAATCTGTTAGGTACATCATGCTAATCAAGATAAACATAAGCAGAATTAGCCTTATTAATAGCTTCCTTGTAAGTAGAAGGGAAATAAGAAAATGCACAGGCTAAAGCGATAGTATCATCCTTTATTTTGTTTTGATAGTGTATAACACCCGCTTTAACTCCTTATGATGACGCATGAATGAAGATGGAGCACCGGAGAACCCGGAGAAAACCCACTCCAGCGCCGCTTTGTCTACCATTAATCTCACATTTGGTCGCTTGGGATCGAACCCGGGCCGTCTAGGTGAGAGGCGAGTGGTCTAACCACTCGGCCACGACGCCGCCTATCATCCTTTAAGTCTGTCGCTATGTGAAACAAATTGAAATTCCAAGCTCTTTGCTTGTCAGGAGTAAACAAACGAGAAACTAGCAGAAAGATGTTTGAGAATAGTTTACGTGGCTTAAAATTGAAACCAATAATCCCGAATATATCGAAATCGGTTAACTCTACAAAAAAGTATATAACATAATTTGTGTGTTTTAATGAGATCTACATATTTTGTGCAGTAACTTTTTGTATATCTCTTACGTTTTGCCAGTTATATAAAAGTCATGCAGAATGAAAAGGTCTTCAGAGACTATTCCTGGAAAATTCAAGATACACGTTTCGTTTGTCATAAAAATATCTTATAAGATATTTAATAAAATCGTTAGAGCCACAGGCACACTGACATACACGGACCTTTTTCTAAAAATGATTTTTTTTGGCTTCAGTGAGTCCCAAAACATGTATTTCCGGTGAAAACTTGGTATGTAGTAGACAGGAAAGTGAATTGTATCTTTGACTGCACTTGTTCTGCATGAAAGGCAAATAGAAACAGGCTTCCAGAGATAGTACAATACCCGAAGCACATATAAAAAAAAAAAAAAAAAAAAAAAAAAAAAAAAAAAAAAAAAAAAAAAGGTCACTAGAAGAACTTTTCCATATGACAACCTACAACATTCCTCTAGAAATCGCATCTACGAAGAAATGAACCTCGCACCCTCTCAAAAATTCCAGGAGTGTTGTGAACCTCACCACAAGAAGCTAAAGTTTGTGTCAGTAATTGTTCATCTAATTGAGATCTAGTAAACGAGGCTCTTAAGCATGCGCAAAAAGCACATGAGCCCTGAAATTCGCCGCTTAGACTATCTTAGCATGTTAGTCTGTGTGTTCTCCGTTTCGCATCTCGTTGAAACAATTTATTTTGTTCGATATAATTTGTATACATTTACAATATGAACACAATGTTTAGCAATTTATGGTGCTCATAGTAGTCACCTGTAGGCATTAGAAGATTTTCAGAAGCACTGTCTCGCTGGACCACAGTAGCTCAAGTGGTTAAAACGGCATAATACATCAGATAAAATCAAAGTATGGCTGTTCGAAACCGAGCAATAGACCAAGTACTTTTTATTTTACTGCTAAAATTATGGTTCAGCTACTACGTTTCAAAGCACACATTACATAAATGTTTTCAACAAATATAATTGTTTTATTCATTAATCTGCATAGGTTCCTTGTTATTTGCCGCATTTAATATTGAACGCTGCATAAATACCATTCACAGTTTTTTGAAAGTGATTTATACCGTAGAGCTAATAGTATTGCCTTCAGAAATGTAAACAAAGCGTAATAGTGCTGCTCTAATTGTGTACTCTTCAAGAAAGACAAGAAAATTAAAAAAATATGTTCCATTCACATGACATTCTCTATATCTCGTAACAAATTATTGTTAATAAGCTTATTCTTCTATCCCCTTCCTGCTAATTGAGATAAACACTAGCAGAACCGGTCTTATGACTTAGTTCTTTATAAGTAGACGGGAAATAAGGGAATATACTAAGCTAAACCGAAGTTACATGTTTTAAAATGTGGTTGCTATGAGATTGAAATTCGTTTCTTTGCGTGGGCAGGAGTTAACAAGTTCCTGTGATACAAGAGTTTAAGTATTTTAAAACTGAAACTAATAACAAGAAATATCTCGAAAACGGCCAGCTCCATGCAAAAAAGTGTATGTGACATACATTGGTTTTTTAAGGAGCTCCACATTTTTTCTGTAGTGAGTTTTAGTCTATCTCTTACAATTTACCAGTTATGCAAATTTAAAAAAAAAAAAAAAAAAAAAATACACCCAGATTAAAGAGGCCTTCAAAGGCTATTCCTAGAAAATTCAGGGCATACACTTTATTTGTTAGATATACGTTTTAATCAAAATCGTTAAGAGCCATTTTTGAGATAGTCAAAAATTTCGAAATGTTTTCCATGTAAAGGGAGGGGATTTTCTTGAAGCTCTTCGTGTCGCATTCTTGGAAGATACTGAATTTAAATATCATTAAATTTGGTATTTAACGGACCTTTTGTTTTTTATCTATGCTGCCCAGACAGGCAGACATACACACGGGCGCGCGCGGACCTTTTTCTAAAAATGCTTTGTTTGGATTCAGAAAGTCCCAAAACATGTATTTCCGGTGAATTATTGGATGCAATACAATACCTTCTCAATACACTATGTATATAGTACATGTGGAGAAAGTAAAAAATGGAAACTTAGAGCGAAAATATTAGTATTAAATACAGAAGTAAAACGGTAATTTTTAAATGCGGCTGTTTTATTTTTAGTTCAAGTAGTATTTTGTATCTGCGGTAAATTAGCATTCTGCAAATTCTAAAGGAATCCCGGTAGATCTAATGTGAACAGAGAAAAAAACAGGAATAGTTCAATTTTAAATCAAATAGTCTTGAAATCGCGGTAAATCGGTATGCTGTAAATCCTCAAAAGAACTGTTAATAAGTTACTTCTCTCACAGGTTTATTACACTAGCACAAAAGGTTGTTTACGCAGGTACTATGTTCATATCCTAGCGAATTTTTAAGATATGATGTGAATTAATAAGTGCAATGAATTTAATACGCGCTTGAAAGCTTGCATTCGGATTTTCTGTGGCTGAAACCATACTAGGAAACGATTATACCTGGGTTTAGAGAGCCCTAGCCAACTATAAGTTCTGTAAACATCTTCTTAATGCAACTAAAATTTATTGCACCATAAAATCTGCACTTTTTCAAAATTACCTACAATTATTTTTCATAGGTCCCCTTCAACAAGAAGTGTTTGTGTTTATTTCCACAAATTGTGCCTGGACACATATTCTATGTTTCTTCCCTAGCTTTATTTAAAACAAACATTAAGCTTATAAATATTAGCAGTATACACACAACGGTTTTCAACATCTGTATTATTTTACATCTGCAGAGCAAATACATTTCTGCTAGAAGCTAAGATGCTCCTCACACATATTGTGAAATGTTTCAACCTTTGTGTAGATAAAACACTGTATAAAGGAGCAAAAGGAAAAACTACGTCAGGTTTTATTATCAATGTCTGCGGGCTTTGCATGTTGTTAACATTTATAAATGCCAGGGAGTTTGTAAGCAAAAAGAAAACATTGTGCCTATGCTTAATTAATTACTCTCAGTCCCCAGGCTGGATGCGAATACAGTGGATGTATCAAACCTTACTAAAGAAAACATTTCACATTCAAACATATATTTTGTATGTTTGAAAGCTGTTAGCGTTTATGGAAGTATATTTTTTTGAAAAGTGAAAATTAATATTCTAACCATCTCTTTGTCACTGGGTAAACCTATACAGCTACATTCAATTTTTAGCTGCAATGCAATACCTCCTCTATTTTCTGTTTACTATACACGGCGATATACAGCAATAACTTTATCACTGCGTTTGAGAGGGCCTATCCTTCGCTGAGGAAGCAACTTGAGTTTTGCTTTCGTTCTCCTTCAAGAGTGTCACAGGCCTCTATTAAATTGGTATTGAGTACGCAAACAAATGGAGGTGTTGCCTTTTTCCATCGCGGTAAAAAGGAAAACGTCAGAGTGACTCCTTTAAAGGTACATATGGGTGAAATTTATAAATTTTATCTTCACTACATTCTTTTGAGTTTTACCTTGCAAGTAACACACGATAAAACATTTTCAGAATATTATTCCATGAAATTTGCAAGTTATTAAATACTTAATTATGTTAATGGTAAACGGAAATTATCAATATCATGAAAAAATTAACATGTTACTATTCTATTTATCTTGACTCTAACAAATATGTAACAAAAAATCTTGCGTTCCATTTATATGACTTTCTCTACATCTCTGCAACATCGTTAAAAAGCTTATTTTTCTATTTACTTAATGCTAATCGAAAAAAATAGCAGAAATAGTCTTATTACTTGCTTCCTTGTAAGTAGAAGCGAAATAAGAGAGTACTATAGGTTAAAGTGATAGTCAAAAGCTGGTGGGACTGAAGTTTGTTTGTATGGACAGGAGTTGACAAAGTCCTGTGTCTCACCCGGAGATCCCGGGTTCGATTCCCGGCTAGGGCGGGGAATTTTTCTTTAGCCAGATTTATTCCCTATCCCCCACAGAGTCTGGAAGTATGTATGTGAGAGAGAATGTGTGTGTGTTTGAGAAAAAGAAAATGATTTAAACCAACGTAAAAAGAACCTACAGACGAGTTGTTTCAAATGCAAAGCCCCCGATATGACCTTAGTTGTTAAAGGGGGCTATATAAATTATAAAAACAAAAAAGTGGAAAAGTATACTTTTTAAAGTTGAAACCAAAAACAAGGAATATCTAAAACAACGATCAACTCCGTGAAAAAAATGCATATAACCAAATTGTGTATTTTAAATTCCTCTACATGTTTTGTGTGGTAAGTTTTTTCCATCGCTTACGTTTAGCAGTTATGCAAAATTCTGTAAAATTCGTCCAGAATAAAGTAGTCTTCAGAGGCTATTCCCAAAAAATTCAAGATATACATTTTATTTCTCAGGTAAGTATCTTTAATATATGATATTTTAATCAAAATCGTTACAGCCATGTTTTACAAAATCAAAATTTTCGAAAAAAATCCATGTAAAGGATAGTTTGGGGTGGGGGGATTTTTCTCAAAATTTTCGTGTTGCATCCCTGGAAGATACTAAAATTAAATACTAACTTTGGTATTTTATCGACTTTTCGTTTTTGAGTTATCGTGTTCATAGACACACGGACGACACACACACACACGGACCTTTTTTTTTGTGAAAATGCTTATTTTGGAATCAGGGGACCCTAAAACATATATTTCCGGTGAAATCTCGGTATCGAATTTTTGGGTGGAGTGCAATACCTTCTGTATACACAATGTACACAGTACGTATAAAGAAAGTAAAAATGTTTAAAATATTTTTCAGGAAGCCTTAGTTTCTGAAACAATAAAAAGCATGTGCATCACTAAGTTTAGTGTGTTGATTAGATCTTCTAATTTATCCCTCCAATAATAACCTATACAGAAAATACACTCCAACCTTGATATACATTTGTTTTAGGTATATCTCTACAAGATTTGAAGGAACGTAAACAAATTGCATCCCGTGGAACATTTTGAACCCGTAAATGACTGAAAAAAAAAAAAAAAAAACACCTGAAAAACAGCTTTGATATTTTTAAAGAGCTCTCTGATTATGAACATGTCGTATCCTTAGAAGATGTTGAACTTAAAATATCAAGTTAGGTATTTAACCGACTTTTCTTTTTTGAGCTATGCTGTTTACAGACCCACATACCCACCCCCACCCACACACACACACACACACACACACACACAGGCTGAATTGGGTTTTATTTATGGACACACTTTAACGCCCGTGGTTCTTACCGCTTCATTCCTTACGGGGCCAGAAAGACGGCTCAATTCTGCGCAGAGGCCTCTTTATCAGCCTTGAGCTCTTTCATGTGCTGGGCTTTACTTCCCTTCCGAAGGAAGCCATGGTTAGCATTTTTATGCCCGAAATAAATTCATCGCCTCTGTTAGGTTTGAACCAGCGACCTTGGGAACTAGAGGCTAGCTTGACCAGGGCAACACACACACACACTCCACCAACGTTTTTCTACAAATGATTTGGGGGAGTGGATTCAGGGAACACCAAAACATATGTTTCCGGTGAAATCTCGAATTTTTGGCTTCTCTACCTACTGCGAACATAGTAGAAGTAGAGAAAATAATTCATGTAAAATTATTTCTAATCACCAGTAGCAGCCACCAAATATTAAGAAACTAGATGATTCATTATTAATAATAGACCTATAAACAATGGATTTTGTTCGATTTTCACCCATAAACAATCCAATAAAGAGGACTTTAGGTTTACATTTTTCACATACATATACTTGAACAGAAAACAGAATTGTTTTGTTGCACAATGCTCGTCTCGGCTGTGCCGTGGTTAATGGTTATACCATTCGCCTCTAACCAAGGCAATCCCGTTCGATCCTAGGCAATCGCATGTGGGATTTGTGGTTGACAAAGCGGCGCAGGGGCGGGTTTCTCTAGTTTCTCCGGTGTCCCCCGCCACCGCATTCCACCGGGGCTCCATCTTCATTCCATGTATCATCAGTATCATCGCCTGCGGTGCCATAGTAGTAAAAGCGGACATACAGCACTATAAAAAATGCTTGTATGGCTTTATATAAAGGCGCGTGAAAATTCGCCCTTAAATGAAATAACTACGTGCATAATGAAACTCCAGAGTGTATTCGTACTCGGGAATTTATTTTCTATAAACTAATATTCTCTAACTAAATATTATATAGCGGATATCAATACATTGCGCCTCCTTTCTGGATATCAGTATGCTATTAGTAGTAATTTATTTCTATAAAAACCAAAGAAGACGTTTGAGAATTTTCCTGGAAATCTTCGTATCTTAACCTTGGAGGATACAGGACTTAAATATTGAAGTTGTGTTTAAGCTGCTTTTCTATTCTGTTATGCTGTTCACACGCCGATACACATGATTTTAATCTCCATGTCATATCGGGGGCTTCGCTTTAGAAACAATTGCTGGTGCTTTCCCCCGCTGAACTGTACGGTTTATCAAGGGGAGTCGAAATACCCTATCTAAGTAATGTTAAAGTTTGACCCATTATCTCGGCAACTATTTAACATAATGAGCTAAATTGTTCCAGGCACATTCGCAACAACTTTACTGTTGATTGATGAAAAAAATGCAATAATTCTGTTCATTAGAAGAAAATGTTTTATTTTTTTTAAATAAAAGGTTATTGAAAAATTATTTTTAAATTTTAGAAAAACAACTAATCCATATACATAAAACTTTTTTCGTTAAAATAAAACCTATTTAGGTGTAAACGTTGGTAAAAATGTCAGCCCTTAGTGTCAATTAGTTTCTGAAATAATGGGGCATTTGTAGGTATAGAATAATTTAGTTCTTCAGAAATTGCATTCAAACATAAAATTTAAAAATAAATGTGACCTAACTTTCCAAACACAACTTCTCAGTACCTCAAAACTCTCACATGAAGGAAGTATTAGTGGGATGCAAATACTACGAATAGCTAAAGTAAAACTTTCCGATCAAAATAGGAAAAATATTTCTTCTCCAACATCAATATATACAAAGTTTTAACAAGTTAATATATTTAAATGTTCTAAAAAGCTATTACACACAATTATTTTCAACAATATTTTAAACTATTTACAATTAGCGTACCTCTCCGAAAGTTATACCAAAATGAGCGGGAGATTCCGAATTTTCATATGCAATTAAAATATTAAAAAGGAAAAAAATTATGAAAAGTCCATTTCGACTCCGCTTAACGTTAAAAATTTTTCCTTCCCACCCACCTTTTTAACATGATACACAGAAACACTCTCATTCACTCTCGCATGCATAGTTCTCCGCCCAAGTTGGGAATCGAACCCGGGACATATGGGTGAGAAGCCAGAGCCCGCAGAGGCATTCATTTTTGTTTGTTTCAGGGAATTACAAAAGCAGCATTTGTTGCAAAAGCTTGATATTGAATTTTTGGGTGGAATACCTATTTCCTTCGCTTTCTATATCTAGGTATGTAGTACATAAAGTAAAAAACACAGTAGCGTTTTGATTCACGAAAATAAGTATTTAAATTAGTTTCATTTGTAAATTAGTGGCAGCATTCAGACAAGAAAGCTTATCTAGGGATTTTTCAAGTAATTCCCAATGAAAGGGAAGGTGCGTGGATAACCTGTTGGCACATCCTACCCCTTGCTCATTTCTAGAGTTTTTCTGGCATCGAGAGTTGTTTGAGCGCGTGTTAAATTAATGCAATAGAACTTTTCTTCCCTTAAATTTATTCTAAGTCATCACATTTGGAATATACTTGCGCTGATGAATCCTTATCCCACGCTGTCGGTTGAGTGGGAGAAACCAGGGCCCTTAGACACGATTCGGCTGCAGTTTAACATACACCCTCGCATCTCCGCCCCAATTACACAAGGGAGCACGCACAGCTCGCAATTAACATAGTCGCTCTTAGGAGAAACAAGTGCAAGCTCTTATCTCTCCCAGTATTGTAAATCTCTTCAGAGACGCAGTCGGCAAGCATACAACTATGCGCTGCTTTACTATACTTCGCTTTCCCGTGTTTCGCTACGCCAGAAAGATGTTATCTTCTCCTGCATGTCGATATTAAATTCCTACAAGAGATGTATGTTGTTCAGATCTTGCCTCATTGCAAAGTTCCTTACAGCAGGAAATATGTAATTATTTGAGACCTTTAGCTAGTTCCTTAATAACAGGAAAATTTCCAAGTTCTGTTAAGGGAAGTAATTTACAAGAAACTACAGATGGCGGTTTACGGAGGTAGAAATGCCAACAGGTATGGAACAGCAAAAATAACTAACGCCTTCTCAAACCTTGTCGCCCTATGTGAGGTAGTGGTTACCATGCTAGCCTGTAATGCCCAATTACTAGTTCAAACTCGGCGGAGGGTGATGCACTTTTTGGACGTAAAAGTCCTTAGCATGGCTTCCTCCGGAAGGGAAATAAGGACGCTGGTCCCGTGTATTTGTATGCAAAGAACCCCATACATTGAAAGAAAAAGTCTCTGGGCTAAGTTCACCGTGTTTAACGTCCACAAGTCATAATTGCGTATGGGCGGTGAGTTGATCCCTCATTTGCACATAATGGCAAACTCCTGAACTAGAAATTCCCTGATCGACAAACCACTATAAAGGTAGTCGACATACGCTATCATGGTGTGATGGAATTTGAATGAATTGAATCTCTAACCTCCTATCTTTAGTTTTAAACTGATTTATATTTCTTCAGAAGCGATAATGCTCAATAATAACAATACATTCTAACATGTCATGAAAAGTGAGCTTTATATCTTATTAAGTTTATCAAAACGAAAGACTAATGCCGGATTTCAATAACTGTGCCAAGACATTTGAAGATCGTCGAACTATTGACGGTTTGTCAAAAGCGGAAGTTCCGTTTCACCAATTGCAACATCCTTTTGACCGCCGAAGTGCTCGTCTACTTTTGAGGCGCCATTTTCCTTCCTACAAATCTTGATGGTCGGTCAATTCTAGCTTAAAAGTTATGTATGCTCTCCGGTTCTGGCTCTGGCTACCCCACTTAGTTTCGTTCCATTAAGTAAGCAATGGACATTTTCGTTATTGATATGTTATCCATTGAATTTTTTGAAAATATAAACTTTTATTCGTGTAAAAATAACAGTTTCAACAAAATGAATGACGTAACATTTTTTACCTGTTACAGCTTATCAAAACAGATAGTGTTGAAAATATTAGAAGCAATTGAACCGAGAGACAAATACCCTTACGAACAGAAATAGATCACTTACCGATTCCACAGGTATTGGTTACATTCAGATATTTCACCATGGGTTCATTCCATATTGTTAAAAGTGATTGGAACAGTGTTAATATCTACATTAAAAGAAAATATCGGAAACATTTCTTACGCCACAGCGATTTAAGAATTGAAATTTTCAGGCATTAGTACAATTCACTCATGTACCTATTTTGACACCCGGTGGAATAATGCAGTAGTATACAAAGTCATATTTTTCCCCTAATATTAAAATGGTTTGCGACGCAACCTTATTACTGTTTACCAATATTGTGGCTCGCTAACCAGGTTCAGCTCATGACAACTTTATCTTTGACAACAGTCGATTAAATATTCAAAACTGAGATCCTACACGACACTTTGTGGCAAGTTATCTAGTGGCATGGCTTGTTTTCTATTTTTGAAGGCACTATTTCAACCAATGAAAAATACGCAGTTACTATTGCTAACCTTCAAACACATTGTAGTACATCGTAATAATTAACGAGCTATGATGTTGATGATGTGAATGTCGACAATACGGCAAAAATTGACGAAGATCTAGTCTGATGTTCCGCAAGCTAAATTTGCAGACGGTTCGTGAACGCGTAAGATATTATTACTTAAACTACAAAGAAACGAGTGAATAAAGAAGTCATGTGAAGCAACTTATGTGTTTTTATTTTATTCATCTGTTCATTTAGCTCCGTTTACAAGCAACATGTTAAGATCATACGGCCAGGATTTTTGGAAACAGTTGCTCATCAGCAGTTGTTCCATTTTATTTCTTGATTTTCTCTCGTACCTAATTTGAATTCGAATCATACTCTAATCCTTACTTCCAAACTACAGGAAGGATAGGAAATAATCCTAAATAAAGAAAATCGTTATAGAATGCAGTAGGTGGAGTATCTAATTGTCAAACTTTTAAAGAGCTTGTCTTATACTATGCTCTTTGCACGACCGCAAGAAGAAAAAAAAAAACAACAATGATTATGCAGTTGAAAAAAGTAATTTTTTTTTACGTTTCAGTCCAATAACACGGAATCTAGGAAACGTTTAATTGTACAAAAAAATATATAACATAAAATGTGAGCTTTAACGAGATCTATACATAGACAAACTCACGGACATTTTCCATTTTTTTTGTTCGGGGGACCTCAAAAATGTACTTCCAGTGAAATCTCAGTATCGCAACTTTGGGTGGAATACAACGAGTACTACTTCTGCTTACTATAAAATCTACATAGTAGAGAAAGTATAATTGAACGGGGCCTGTTAAAAAGTTCATTGAAGTAGTTATTTCGGTAAATAAACAATTACAACTGAGCTAGTTGAAGCTATAGTGCAAGAAATGTAACCGTTTGTCTAGTAATATAAAAACGGGAAGATTTGTACGCTTGCTTTGCTTTCTTTAAAAACAGTTAAGTCAAAACAACTCAAACAATTAAGTCTTGAGGGACTCTCGGTGGGGCTTACAAATATTATTCTACATCATCACCATCACCAGTCCATAAGGTACATGTTTCTTTGGCTCAAATAGATTAACTCTGCCTTCAGGGACGGATTCGAAGATGGTGCATCCGTGCCATGGGCACTACTTGAACCAAATGAAGAAGCTGAAGAAAAGTAAATGTTTAATCATTCTTCAAGGCCAATGAAATTGCTTGCGTGACAACACAGAACCATAGAAGCTGACGGAAGTAACTGCAGGTTTCAAGTTTGCAACATTATTATACTATTATTCTATGGATCCGTGCCACTTCATTCCAGCTTTGGATTCATAGCATTCTGGTATTTCAACCTTTGAGCCTAGCGGAGACTGGAAGGACAAGAGGACAGCCCACATTCGTGGCATATAATAAGTGTCAGTGCTTATCGTTGGCCATGCATGTGAAGTAGAAGTTCTAACATTATAGTAAAACTATTAAATAATAGCCTATACTGAGTAGTGAGAAATAATGCAATGATTTACTTTGCAGCGTAAAAGTTAACGAAAATCGTATTTTTGTATATAAAATTCGTCATTCATTATCTATTGCTCACATTTAAAATTAAGTTCATTTGTTTTCTTATAATGGTGTACACACTGTTAGCAGTCTAGCAGCGACGATTGAAGAATTGTGTTAGGAATAGTAAAAAGAGCTGTGCGGTGTGCTATATTCTTTATTATCATATCTAAGCGGTCCGTTGTACATTATCATTAGTAAGTAAAATATTTACGGAGACTTACTACAATAAATATAGAAGTTCTAAGTTAAAAGTTAACCGCGTTAGGAAGTTCAATAAGGACAATTAGAAAAAAAAAAAAAAAACAATCTCTGGATGTGAAGTCAAAAAGCTTTATTCTGTTTTCCATGCTTCTGTTTGGTGGCAATAATCACTGATGGAAAATGGAAAGTGTGGTGGAAATTAAATAACGTTTTCTTTATGGACGCTCTTTAGCTGATGTGGTTCTCAGCGTCCCATTCTATCCTGAGCGTGAAAGACCGCTTAATTTTGCTCAGAGCCCTCTCTATCAGGCTTGAGGTTCTTTTACGTGCCGTAAATCTACGACATGCGACCAACAGCTTTACTTCCCTTCCGAAGGAAGCCATGCTAAGGATTTTTACGCCCAAAAAAGCCATCGTCATCCGCCGGGTTTGATCTTGGGTATATGAAGTTAGCATGGTAACCATTACACCAAGGAGGGCGACTGTGTGGTGGATTTAGTATACAAATGGGGGGGGAAATAAAATTAAAAAATTAAGTACACGAGTACTTACCTACTTATGGATATGCTGCATTTTAATCTATTTGTAAAATTTACGATAGCTCGAAATTTGATTTGCTTGAGTGAAACATCAGAGTGGGTAGTGCATGTTTCATTACAAACTTTTTGAGGCAAGCTACTATACTGTCAATTGCCAGGATCATATAAGCACCGCCGGTGTGCCGGAATTTCGTTCCGCGGGGGCTCTTTTAAATATCGGTCTGGGTCGGGTTTGAACCCGCGACAGTGGGACCAGAAAGCCAGCAACTAACCAACTGAGCCACCCAGACCAGCAATGCTGGCACTGCCTGAGCATTCATGTTCCAGCCGCCAGTATCTGTCTTGCATTTTCTACTTTCAATGAATTGCCTCTCTCATAAGCATGTTTTTCATATTCTTTGTAGGCCATCCCTAGGAAGAACTGACCTAAAAATGACCAAATAACTCCAGATCATGAGCAAGCAAACACCGTCAGATAAATTTCACACGCTTGATTTTTGTATTAAATATAATAATAGAATAAAATTATCCAATATATTCCAAATTATGAAATAATATTTAAACTAATGTTTCTGATGAGCTTAGCGTCCTTTAACCGCTAAAGTCAATCGGACGGCGAATGAATGAAGCGAGTGAAATTGTATTCAAATGAGCCCTGGGTCCAAAGAGCTTAGAGATAACCGAGATTATCTTCTGAGGATAAGAGAAACCTCCGAAAGAAAGAAAAGAAAGGAAAGGGAAAAACTTAAAGAAAATATAGTCTAGGAACTGATCTAATAGAATTTCGATATTATTTTACCCACGAAATACAGAGGTCATTGGCGTTCCTTTTGCTGAACAAGAATAATGCGCGTATTGCGACGGTCACAGTTACTCCTCCTTATCTCTGATCATTTTATTATTAATTATATTTTAATATGTTAATCATATTTGCTCCAGTAGTTGGGTTCTTCGGTCGAGCAAGTATCTCTTAACAGGGCGTGAACGGTAAAGGGAACTATTAGAAAAATAACACATTTGTAACTTTTAGTTTGAGTATCTTATTTAAACTGCCACCACGAATGTTAACAATTTACATACACTTTATAATTCTCTGAAATCCTACCTGAAACTGTATTGTACACGTTCACTTACAAATGAAACTTATCGCGTACCACATTACTTATGTAAACCATATGTAGGACCAAGTACTGTGGAGAACAACTGACTGCACTTCTACCTAAAAACGAAATGACTTGTACAGTAAATGAGGACGAACAGTGCGAGTACTTGCATCTCTGTAGAACATATATCAAACACCCTTGTTCTACCTAAGCATTAAAATTGTGCTTTAATTGGCTTCTTTTTCCCGCTCCCAGCAGCGTCTTTTTTCATGAGCCAATAGAAACTCTTCTATTTCCATTTAGGCTGCTAAATCTAAGTAACTTTCACAATCTCACAACCCCCTCAAGCTTATGTTGTCTTTTTTTAGCTCAAGGACATTCTTTTATACATTTCACCCTAAGTACTTGGCTATTGTCCACAAAAAACTTTGCGAAAGATTTCTTTATATCCCATCTTGTCTCTCTTATACTTTTAGCTTATGCTAACATCCTCTAATGACGCAATCTTATTTCTATATTATATATTTATTTACATTATCTTGCTTATTATATTAATTATTTACATCTTCTTGTATTCATTAGTACTGCCTCAATATCTGCTACCCCTTTTCAAAGTTTCTATATAGTGCGCAACTCTCAATGCACGAGTTATAACTTGCTTTTCATTTTCGGGATAATATTGGCACTCCGACTTCAAAAATCTGAGCCAATAGGATTTGATATGTTGGCTGTAAACAAACTGCGTTTTCCGTTCCGTCAGACATCACAGGAGAATCAAACCGCCGTTGTGAAACTTCAAAGAAATATGTCTCGGCACCTGGTTACAAAGTGAACATGAACATTTCTGCACCTCACAGTTTATTTTTCTTGCAGAAGGAATCTCCTTGGGTACGGCATCTCAATGAATGCTTTGGGTGCTTCCGAGGTAACCAAGTCCGAATTGTGGTGATATTTCTAGTTTTCCGCGAATTCTCCAGCTATATTGATACAAAATAGTGTGGCATGTCGTACTACTTACAAAATATAAATTCACTTACCTAAACACTATACACCAAGGATTCTACAAACCATCCACTTTCGATTTTAAAAGGCGCGTCTTTGAATCTAGAACGTTTAAAGTTTTGCTTTTTTATTATTATTGTTATTATTATCATTATTTACTTCCCCAATCCATACTACAATTCCAAAAGTTGATTGAGATTTCCTGGAAATAATTCATTTGAGATTCCTTGACCCCCCCCCCAATACATTTTTGGAAAAGGGTTCATGTGTGTGAATAATCAGAAAACGAAAAGGTATATAACTAACAAATTGGGTATCTCAGTTCAGCAGTTTTCAAGGACGGGACATGAAGATTTTAAGGAAATCCTCCGACCGCAAACTACCCACAGAATACAAAGATTTCCATAGAGGAATTCCTGAGAAATCCTCGCCACTCTGATTGAATGTTGCAAAACCGTAAGAGGTTAAACATAAATCTATATTTCGTTAAAACACATAGCATGTACGAAAAAATGTTTTTGGCATAACCATTTCTGAGATATTCCTAACTATTGGTTTGAATTTTTCACACGTTCATACATATTTTGAACTAGTAAGTCGCGACTCTTTTGTTTCTCGCAATTCCATTCACCACAAAGCGATAGGATTTTTAAAGATATACTATCGCTTTAACTTCTTGTATCACCTTCCGATCCGATCCGCCCCGCCGAATCCTGGTCATTGAACCCTGAAACAGATGACAAAGAAATAATGGAAACAGAAAATGGTGGTATTGATAAATTCGAGAGCGGTATTAAACCTACACAGCATTGGCCTGGCGACCTGGAAAACTAAAAAATTCAAAAAAAATAAAGAAAAAAAAACAGAATTAGGTCAGCTAGATTGTCCACGGGAATCGAACCCAGTATCTCCCGGATGCGAGTCACACACGTTAACGCGGCGCCGCCTCAACATTGGTTTTTAGTAGCTTTTGCTGTTAAACACACTTGCATTCCCTCCCAAATTCGTGCTTCCACACTCTGTGGAGGATACGGATTAAAGAAAAAGTTAACGGCCTAGCAGAGATTCTAATCCGGATATATTATTCCAAAAATATTGTAAAGTCAGAACGCTGGCCACTCTACCAGAGAAGCAGTCAATTCATTGTTGTGGTACTGTGTTGCAACGCACATGATAAAACTTGATTCTGTGTTTAACAAGTATAGAAGTGAAGTTTTCTAGTCAATAACACCAATTTAAGGTTTGTGATTTAGACTAGACATGTTATTCCGCGTCGATAACTAAAAGAGATGACGTTAACGACAGTGAATGTTAGATGTTCCATCACACACTGTTGTGTGATGCGGTAAAATCAGAATTTCAGTATGTTTGCTGTAGTTCGTAGTTATCAAACTATTAAGGTGGATGCACTTCTGACACAATTTTGCTGTCTAACGGTTCTTCAGCTGGTGGGGATAACAGCCCCGTGCACTCGACAAGCAATTTGCGTACACAAGTGAAACCCAAACACAGCAATATCATCCTTAAAAAGAAAACCGGTTTCTAACGTCAGTTAAAACAGCTGTTCCTAACCAGTTATGCAAAAGTGAGTATCCATTGGAGCATGAAGATATCTAAGGTGTCTATCGTGGGTATTTTTAGAACAAATGTATTTATTATTGTAACTGTTTGGCAACCACCCCCAAAGGTCTCGTTTAATTATCTTCTGAATATAATTGCACATGAAACGAGCTCTGGTAAATGTACGAAAATCAAGCATTACAATTTCCAGCATTTGTAATATACAGGTCATATCTGCGTATTTGTTGCTGCAAGGCAACCTCAAATCACCCCATTGCTATTTAGTTTTTTCAATGCCACACTCACCACTTCAACGCATTTTCCTTTGGGTCAAACCGATCTGGCACTTGCAGGTATAAAGCTGATATTTAACAGTGCAGCTGGATCAATGAGAAGATGGTGTATGTAGGTCTTCGATGAATCAGTCTGTGCTTTGGAGGCCAAAGAAAACATGAATTACTAGCACGGCAAAGGATTAATTTTTCGGAAGTGTAATTTCGACTCTTATTATCTTCGCCTACACTAGTTATTCAACAGAGGTGCTCTGAGAGGCGGGGTAGTTCATGCTTACTCGCACAAGAGGGGTCATGTGCAAGCACCGAATACGATGCAATTATACCTTACATCCTTTAGATGATGTATGAGCAATACAACTTTGTGAGTGTATTGTAACATCGAACTTTACAATACAATTACTGCAATCATAATTAACTACTTTAGCTACTCAGAAGAAATATTCTTCCAACTGTTTATAATAGTATTATCAGCAATAATATGGATTGTATTTAGAAAATGGTTACATTAATAACTGTTTTACAAATTAGAAAGTTAGGTCTTATATATGCAGTGAAGGCATATAAATTATATACAACAATCTTAACAAGAATATCAATTAAATCCGGGTCTCCGAACAAAAAATAGCATCAAATTTTAACTCCGTGATACCGCAGAACGTTTTACGGATGAGCACTTCCACGTCTTCACTCCGGTAGTTTCGCAAACTTGCAAAATTTTAATCAACGTAAAAGCAGGTGCATTGTATATATTGAAGTAAAAATTATGACTGCCAACTGCTGGCATAAAAACAAAAATTAACACTACGAGATTTTATAAACAAGCCGATAAGCGAATCGTAAACCTATTGGAATGTATGGGCGAAAGAAATTTTATATTACTTTTTCAATGGAAACGGAAGAGGTTTACGACTTGCTGGATCCCACCGTGAGATGGCTCAACTAGTAACTCATTAAATATTATTTCTTATAATTTAGCTAATATCATGTTTATGAGGAACAAATATAGAAGAAATAAGGCAGCTTGCTGGCCGAACAGTATTAAATGCTAAGTCGATATTGCCGAATAGTAATCATTCGGAGCCATAAGTAGGTGTCAATCTGGTTTTATCAAAGAATCACACAAAACACAGAAGACCGTGCTGTATTTTAATAGACGAAAAATTGTAGAAGTGTGAAACTAATTAAAACTGTACACTGTTTTTGTCGATTCTTATGGACTGCTATTTTAAGATTAATATTGAATTTTCAGAACTGAAATTCTATATTTCCTTACCCCAGAGCTGGTAAACTATAAAAATTAAAGTGTTCTAATCATTTAATTTAGAATCAAGTCGGTTTTTCACTTTCATAAATTTCGGTAAGCTCCACGCTTAATTTCATCTTTTTACCAACCATCAACAGTATTAGCTATGCTTTTTCTGCTATATCAAACATGTGTATTTGATATGAGAAACGTTTTAAATAGCAAACATTGCTATGCATATTAACACCCAAAACAGAATCACAAGATACAGAATGCATATATTTAGACGAATTACTTTTGATAGATATGCAGATAAAACTCATTAACAAATCCTTGTTTAAAGGGAGTTATATGTAGTGAACGACTTCTTTTGTTACCATTCGATTTAGGTAAAATAACTCCGCAATTACAAATCTACAGGACAGCATTTATAATTTACAATATCATGCAAACATTGCACTAAGTATGAGAACTGCAATCCTAGTTCTAAACATTTCTCTCAGTAACTATTAGCACAAAAGTAATCAAACTTTTCACAACTCCATTCTAATAGCACAACACGAGAACTGATGCAAAAGAAAATGCTTGGTTAATGTTTTCTGGAAAATAGTTTGTGTACTTAAACTAAAGCCAATTAGCTAAGTGTTTCATTTTTAGATGAAGCCTTATTGTTTTAGTTTGGCAAAATTAGGGCTATAAAATACAATTTTGATCATTTTTAGCTGGTAACAGAATATATGTGCATTCAACATTTCATTTATCTATCTGTAATGGATTCTTTCTCATAAAGATAAACAGCAATGCACCTTTATGATGGTGATGCTCAGCTCTTAGACAAAACTTTTAAGATTTTCAAGAAACGATATTGTATGCCCTTAATTAATAAACAGACGTAGCTGCGAGTTTTATATTAATGTTAGTAAAATGTTTTAAAATATACTTTTTACCCGAATTATTAGCTGGACATAACATAGAAAACAATTTCAATTTAATGGTTAAATAAGCTTATGACGTAATTTCTAACAACAATAGTTTCTTAATCATATGCTCACATCAACGTGTTGTTGCCGTAACACAGACTACAAGGTGGTCCCAGGGCGAGATGGAAATAGCAAAAGAGCAAGAGAAAGTAATCAATCACCTTAACGCTGTTCAGCAAAATACATTTTCGAAACAAGGTTGCTTGTTGGAGGAAAATACGAAAATAACTTACCTAGCTTTTATGTAGATTACATAATGTTGCCTCAAGGTCGATACATCTCTTGATAACAAGTGTGTAGAGAGCGGCGTTGCATTCTCCAAGACTGGCAAAAACATAAACCGACCGACGCCCTAATCGGAGGTGCATACGGAAATAAAGGCGTGGATATTGTCAGTATCGTCACACACAACTGACTTTTCCTGCATTAATGCGCAATGGCTACATTTGAAAGGCAGTGTAAGTAACCAAGGAAAGGGGCTTGAACCCATTTGCTAAATACAAACGGTCCTAAAAAAGCTATACTAATGCACATTCCCAACACTAACGGATTGACCTATTACAGGTTTTACGAGAAAAACAATATTTAGGTTGACGGTGTAAGAAAGTAGTATGAAAGTTTGTAACAATTTCAAGCAACATATCATTTTGCTTTCTTCAAATGTATTCTGTTCTGAACTGCTATACAATTACTACTGCGGGTATAACTTAAAAAGGAAGAAATGCGTCTCTAATGCATTACATAATATCAAGTTAGAATTTGACACTTTTCAACAAATACAACTGAAAATGTAGTAACAACGAGATTATTTTACAAGAGGAAAAACGATGCCAGCAAAAAAGTAAATAGAATGTGAATAAACTATTACACAGTTTCTCTAAAGTCACTGTCCACTATGTTGGTAGTTGCAAAGCAAAACCCTGGGTACTGAGAGCATCAATTACAGAACACGAAGAAGCTCTCTTGGATGGGTATCAATAATGAGCAGAGTTCGTGGAATTACTCTTAAGAAATGAAACGTTCTTCATTTTTAAGTAACAGTTCTAACTATTCTAATTTAAAAACAATATCACTTTACCCGCTTGAGTAGTGTGGGGGTACCGTGTCTGCCTCGAGTCTCGCTTAGGGTGAGTTACCCGGATAAGGTTTTTCTTCGAGGTTTTCCCTTATCCTGAGAAGATGAATGTTGAGTAACTCAAATGGCTCCGAGATCATTTCAGCGATTTCATTCATCGACGGATATGGCCAACCAGGTTAAACGACGCTAAGATAAAAAAAAGAAAAAAAATCAGGTTCTAAATAACTGTTGCAATGTACCTAATAGTCGAGCAAGTCGGGGCGTACGCATAACCGTAACTGCAAGCTACTCCTTGATCCAGTGACTCGGTTCTTTCGCATCATATGATTTTAAGAGTATTGGAATTCGTAACATACTGTTAATAGCAATACATTTGCTTTACATCTGAATTGGTTGCTTTGTTTTGGGAGGGGGGGGCTGTTTCCACTTTTCAGCAGTATTTCCATCTTTAATACTTCAGGTCTTCCCATTATCCTTCCTTCATATGATGCTATTTCATCATTTGGACTACATAGACTTCCAATATACTCTCGGCCGACCGTGATTCTTCTTCCAGAAAGTTACTATTTAAGGAATACTTATTATAATGATTGCTTACTTATCTCACCTTAAAGAAGTTGGCGTTCTTATAATAGCAATAACTGGCCTGTATCATGTTGCCACTGATTGCACCTTTTAAAACTGCATTCGGATAATCGCTCATTGCCTTTGTAACTGATTGAGCGGAAGATTTCTAGTGGGTATTTTCCTGTATTGGAACTTGGAATCACAGGGGAGGTTCTTAAGGTCTCACATCTATACACATATTTGCAACGGTTTGTTTTGTTGTAATTATTCTCTTCGATCATGGGTAACTTTTGGAACCTGTGTCAACCACACTTGAGACATTAACATTTTTTTAAATTTTTTCCATGTAAAAGATATTTTGTGGAGGTTTCTTGAAAACAGATAGGCTTATAGGAGCATATCATGTATATGATTTTGAGTTGCTAGAAGTTTGTTTGTGATAAAGAAACGAATAATCGGCAAGGATAGCTATACAGAGAGCAAAGATAAATGTATTAATTATTCAGCTGTAACACAGTTTATTGGAGATATGCCTAGAGAAATATCATACACACTATATCTTCATTCATCATCATTTAAGTCTGTTTGAATAAAATCCTTACACTATTTCAGCAATAGTTTCTAACTAATTTCCTTTGAAATCTTGATGGAGTGCAATACCTTCTCTACTTGCATTATAGACTATGTACAGACATTTGCAGAAAGGTCAGTTAGTGTTTGATCAGGGATTGATTTGATCAGCAGAATTTTACTGGCTTGATTGCCAATCAAGAATGTATTCGCTGATCAAAATGTCCCCAAAATAACACATATGTGTGTGTGTGTGTGTGTTTGTGTGTGTGTGTAAATATATATACACACACACCACACACACACACACACATACTCTCCTTTTACGTTATACCATTATTCTCGAGTGAACAAAATGTAGAAAAATATGGTGCGTTCCATTCACCTGACTTTTTCTACACCTCTGTAATAATTTTATTCTTAAAAGCTTATTCTTGTATCTACTTCATACTGCCCCTGTAAAGGATTGTGCCACTTTGTGCTCATATATTTATTTCAATGCAGTTCAGGCGATCGCCGCAAACTGCTCGGAAATTAATAAATCAATCCTAAATGAGATCCCCAGAATAATAAAGAAGGAAGAAAGATACATTTTCAGCGATATAGGGCTGATCTATCATCCCCAAAGTATATAATCTTTAGCTATGCTTTTTTCGAGCGGAGGGATTGCCAAAATGTTTAACATTATAACATTAGCTCAATTTAGTCTTCGTTCAAAATACATAGTTAACAGCTGCAATCCTCTCGAAAATTACTCATTATCTTGAGGATCATCTGTACAACTGTCGGAACTACATATATTTCAACCGTGAAATACTTGTCTACCCAGCCATCCATCCATCATATCCCATCCATCCATCCATCCATCCATCCATCCATCCATCCATCCATCCATCCATCCATCCATCCATCCACCCATCCACCTATTTCTCTCTCTCTCTCTCTCTCTCTCTCTCTCTGAGTTGAAAATTTATTTGAGAAATAAATAATTGATTAAAATAGCTGATTTATGAATAACATTAATTTTTAATGATTAATAAATAAAACTAATATTTTATTGAATCTGACTTAAAGTTCAGCAATAATTTTTCTTTCCAAATAACCATACCGTTTAGCACAATAAGAAAATTAACAAAACAAGCCAGGCTAAACAAAGATTGGTCCCCTCAGAGTTGTCCGACTTGGAACGGTAATGAAGCAGTTTGCACAAACCTAGTTAATGTGCTACTGGTTTACTTATCTTCTCTCCATATGTATACAGAGTGTTAATGAACTACACCGAAATAACTTTCGAAATTGTGCACGTGACTGATATAAGTACTTCGAGATCGGCAATGCATGGTCCCCGGATAAACATAACGCAGCTACATACATAGCGTTAAACGTGTGGATATCAAGTGCTGATAAGTCGATGTTAAAACAAAGCAGGTTGAAAAAATGGCTTACAATGTCTTTAAAACTGCTGCCCGATTATAGAAATATCGATTTTTAGCAGCTCGTTACTAGCGTTCTCAAGATTTAATGTCGCAAAAATCTGTAATCTCGAACTAATCACTTGACAGTGCGACACTGAGTATTCATTAACTGCGTTCTTGAGTTATATAGCCTACTCTCGAGACGTTTTTTCAACTGCTCTGGTAGCTTAATGCGTAACACGGGAAGCTGCTATCCCAAGGTCATGAGTTCTATTTCATGTCATAGAGTAAATGTTGTTGTTATTATTATTATTATTATTATTATTATTATTTTAATTTCAGACGAAGTACGCGATACATGGCGTACTGACACTTCAGAAACTTATAGCCGTTACTTCGAAATTTCAAAAAAAGGCCATAAGTCTCCATCTCAAATTACTTATTTAAGTAATTTACATATTCTGTGAAAATATTTCGCTATAGTTCATTAACACTCTAATATATATATATATATATATATATATATATATATATATATATATATATATATATACACATACAGAAGGTCGACTTGGCTATTATAAGCAATACCTGTAAATGGTTCTAATATTTGTACATTGTTCCAACATATATTGACGCTGTTTTTATATACAACCCATTTAGCTTCCGAAATGGAAATAAAAGCCAAAGAGAGGGGTAATTCAGGTACTTCATCATGAGCTTGTGGATGTCCCCACAAAGAATCCAAACCAAAGCTCAGATGCGATCACGGCATAAGAGATTCTCCCAACAAACATAAAGATGCAATGAATACTGTCCGAAGTTTAAAGACAAAGAAATATTAGGCTCTAGCCTGTGCCTGTACTACAACAGTAGTCACAACACGAGTTCAGCACCATCATATCTTGGGTGGACTTAATCAGCTCAACAGTATGTGCAACTGTGTGATTGCTCTTGGAAAGGACACTTCCAACGTGAACAGCTCGAGCCACTCGAGCATTTCGAGTGTTCTACATACATATTCGACAATGACAACAATGCTGTATGCATGTGTGCTTCGCTAATGGAACATGCACTAAGGTGACCAAGCATCGTTACCTGAAACGGCTGTGTACCACCAACAGTGATGCCGTAATTTCGGTCTGTAGCTAATTCTCTACTGCAAGGCTACGTTAACCGCTTCCGCACAAAATTGGATTATCTGTTCCCTTTACATGAGCTCTGCTGTCTCAATAAAGCCACACTGATTTTGCTACTCAAGTCCAAGAAAGTACAGGACTCCTATTAAAGCAATATATTTTTACTCGTTCCATTACACCGATAACATTTATTTTCGTATCTATTCTGGTAATTCGCTCTCTGTTCTGCTCTTTTGGTTCTTATTGCCACCATCAAGGAAAATGCTCTCATAGCCCATGAACACAGATTCAAAAGAGGAAATAAGCGAGGATATGGTGGTGAAATAAACGCTGATGGCGTAGAAACTAACAGAGCATCTTTCACATAAAGATAACCTTCATACGTCAATAAATTTCATTGTCCAAAATGCATAAAATCACAGGTTCAGACTACTTTAGTCTTGGAGTAATTAACGCTACTATTTGTCTTAATCGGCATTGTATGGACACTTTTTTTAATTTGAAAGGTTTTAATTGGGTATGTTTATAGTGTCCTTTAGGCATTTAAAATTATGCAAAGCACCTAGAAGTTATTTTTGTGTTGAAACCCTTTGTCGATTACGACTCTGATTTTGTACATTACGGTAATATTTACACTAAATTATATTTACACGAATATATTCATGCAACTGGGAGAAAAGACGATGAATACCTACTGTATTTCTGTTATTTTTCCATGCACTACTACATGCTAGAAATGTCTTTCAGATATTTAGTCCTAACATTTTCAGATCAGAGGAAAAAAACACAAACCTTAATATCAATACTTTGCGAAACAGTACCAAAATTAGTAAACATGTAACATTCCCATCGTCGTAAGCATGCAACTTAAAGACGAAATTCGCATTTATTAAAAAAAAAAAATCGTATTTAAATGCAGCATGTTCTAGAGATCCGACACGAAGATTTTCAAGAAATTCCCCAAATTACCCTTTCCAATGAACAATTTTCAACATTTTTTTTTTACTTTTACAAAAATAATGTACTTAAAAACTCACTTTATTTCAGGTAACTTTTTAGTGGGATTAGCCATTTCCGAAGTATTACAATTTTATTTTTTTAATACTTTGTTAATTTTTAAAGCAGTATCATATTTAGTTGTTTCTTGCGATAAAATAGAATGAGTATGGAATTTCAGAGCCACCATATTATACCTCGCTTCCGTTTCGCTATCTCCCTTGCACTCAAAAACGAATGGGTAATCAAATTATTTCTGTAAACCTTTTTTGGGATTAATTTAAAGTGGATACAAAAATACGCTTTCGTCAGAATGGTTTGTAGAAGCTATTTACAACTGTAGGTACAGAGCATCATGTGGATGTAACACATGAGATTTTTTCCCTGTGCAAACTTTGTCCATCTATTTAAGTTTCCCAGCTACACAAAATTCAATCCTCAGGACTTCAGAGGCTGTTTCCAACAATTCAAAATATATTCTTTTTCTGTCGTAATATTTAAATTAATATTGTTAGAGACGGTTTTGAAAAGTTTAAACAAACAATGAATTTGCACTTCCGCTATTACTAGAGCAAGCATTGTATTCTATCCGAAAATTTCTTATTTAGAAATGTTACCTGAAATAGTTTTGAGGTCCCATAACTTTAAAAAAAGCAAAGAACGTGAGTGAATAACGACAGAAAGAGAGAGAGAAAGAGCGAGAATAGCGCATCTCAGCGTCTAATAAATACCAGACTTTGTTTAAAAATCTGATATGTTCCATTAACATGACTTTCTCTATATTTCTGCAACAAATTATTGTTAAAAAGCTTATGCTTCTATTTACTTCATTCTAACCGAGAAAAGATTAGCAGAAATAATCTTATTACTTGCTTCGTTGAAAGTAGAAGCGGAATAAGGGAATACTAGGTTAAACTGATAGTCAAAAGCTGGTTGCTATATGACTGAAATTTCTTTGTTTGTATGGACAGGAGTTGACAAATTCCTGCATGAGAAAAGTATGTTTTTAAAGCTGAAACAAAAACAATGAAAATCTTAAAAACGATCAATTCCACGAAAAAAATATAAATAACATACATTGTGTGTTTTAATGAGCTCTACATTTTTTGTACGGTAAGTTTTTGTCCATCTCATATGGTTTAGCAGTTATGCAGAATTCCGTAAAATTCATCCAGAATACAGTAGTCTTCAGAGGCTATTCCCAGAAAATTTAAAATATACATTTTATTTGTCAGGTAAATATCTTAAATATACGAAATTTTAATCAAAATTGTTAGTGCCATTTTTGAGAAAATCAAATTTTTCGAAATTTTTTTCCATGTAAAGGGTAGATTGTGGTGTGGGGATTTTTCTCAAAATCTTCGTGTCGCATCCCTGGAAGATAGTACTCTTAAATACCAAGCTTGATGCTTTACCGACTTTTCGTTTTTGAGTTATCGTGTTCACAGACACACGGACACACACACGGACCTTTTTCTGAAAATACTTTTTTTGGATACAGGGTACCCTAAAACGTATATTTCCGGTGAAATCTCGCTATCGAATTTTTGGGTGGATTGCAATACCTTCTCTATACACTATGTACATAGTACATATCGAGAAAGTAAAAATAGCACATTCTATAATACGACACAAAGATTTTCAAGAAAATTCTCCAACCATAATGTTTTCATGGAATGTCCTTATTTTCTCAAAAAATACTATAATGATTTTGTTTAAAGCACCACATATTTTAAAGATTTCCAGGCAAATAAAACATCTACATGCATATTGAACCTTTAGCGAATAGCTTATGAAGTCATTTTCATTCTAAATTAATTGTACTACAGGAACCGGTAAATCCTAAGAGATAAACAAATACTATACAGAGAAAATGCAGATCTCATTAAAATACACATTTCTTTCAAATGTATTTTATGGCATTAAACGTTTCCGAGATGTTAGTTACTACTGGTTTGAATTTTCAGACCCATGTAATATTATAAAAAGAAAAAAAAAACAAACAAACAATACATGCGTATACATACCAGGTGGGCCAACAGCGCCGTATTTCGCGTGTGCAGATATCCTTCGTGCGTTAAAAGAATTGCAGAACCCCGCGGGATAAATCCAAGCATATTTCTGTCAGTAGCTTTGTAAGCGAGAGTGACCTTCCTTCCTTCTCTTGCAAATCAGCGTAAACGGTGAAGGAATCGCTAGCGGCGATTAACAGGCTTGTATTAAAGGCCGCGATGATTACAAGAACCGTGTAAACACATGGAGAAAGTTAATATACTTCAATTACAGAGCCTTTATTTTCTAGAGAATAAAATCAACTTTTAGATTCACAAGTAATTATCCGCCAATAATTAGTTTTGTAATTGTGTATTACGCTGTTTTTATTTAACATTAGAGAATAGAGTCACAATAGGGTTAAATCAAAACATTGCGACAATGTAAAAAAAAACTTGCAAGTGAGCACGTAGTGTTTCAAGTATTACAATGTACATTATTATTATTATTATTATTATTATTATTATTATTATTATTATTATTATTATTATTATTATTATTATTATTATTATTAGTAGTAGTAGTAGTAGTAGTAGTAGTAGTAGTAGTAGTATTAAATTACTACTATTATTATTAATATTGTTAGTATTATTATTATTTTATCTTTTTTATTACTTTCTCTATACGTACTATGTATATAGTGAATTGTATTGCACCCAAAAATTCGATACGAGATTGCATCGGAAATACATGTTTTGGATCCTCCTTAATCCAAAAAAAGCATTTCCGGAAGAGGTCCGTGTGTGTGTGTGTGTGTGTGTGTGTGTGTGTGTGTGTGTGTGTGTGTGTGTCCGGACAGCATAGCTCAAAAACGAAAAGGCCGTTGAATATCAAATTTGGTATTTAAGTTTGGTAACTTCCAAGGATGCGACACGAAGATTTTCAAGAAAATCCCCCCACCCTAACTACTCTTTACATGGAACTTTGTTCGAAAATTTTGATTTTCTCAAAAATGGCTCTGACGATCTTGATTAAAATATCCCACATTAAAAATATTTACCTGTCAAATAAAATGTATATTTCTTGACATTTCTGGGAATAGACTCTGAAGACTAATTTACTCTGGATGAATTTTACAGAATTTTTTATAATTGCTAAACCGTAAGAGATAGACAAAAATTTACCACATTAAAAATGTAGAGCACATTAAAACACACAATTTATGTTATATACGTTGTTTTTTTTTCGTGAAGTTGTACGTTTTTGAGATATTCCTTGTTTTTGGTTTCAGCTTTGAAAAACTTAAACTTTTCTCATACAGGAATTTATCAACTCCTCTCCATACAAACAAGGAAACTTCAGTCACATAGCAACCAGCTTTTGACTATCAGTTTAACCTATGGCTACTCCCTTATTTTGCTTCTGCTTACAAGGAAGCAAGTAATAACATTATTTTTCTCGATTAGCATGAAGTAAATAGAAGCCTAAGCTTTTTAACTATACTTTGCTGCAGAGATGTAGAGGAATTCTTATGTGAATGGGACAAATCAGATTTCTTTACTCTGCTTATGCATAGAGACAATAATAATAACACAACAATAATAATAATAATAATAATAATAATAATAATAATAATAATAACATAGAGAAACACTACGTGCTCTCATGCATGTTTTTGTTTTGGCGCCTTAATGTTTTGATTAAACCCTACAGTGGATCTAGTCTGTAATGTAAAGAACAGTGTGGGTATCCAATTACAGAACTAGCAATTGCAGGATACTGATAGCTGAAATAAAAAAAAATTAATTCATTCTCAATCTAAAAGGTGATTTTATTCTCTCAAAAATAACATCTAAAAGGTGACTTGCTTCTCTGTAACTGAAGTGGAAAACATGTTAACCTTTTCGACCTGTTGTAGTGTTCATGTATACAGATCACGACTATAATGCAAAACCTAGGAACGCCTTGCTCATTGAATGAGCGCGATTTTCTCACCGTTTCCGCTGATATGCAAGAGCAGTAGAACGCAAGGGCGCTTGTGTTAACAGCGTCACTGAGCGGTGTTTAGTTAGATTTGCCCCATTGAGCTCTGCAATTCTGTAAACGCACGAAGGGTTATCTGACAATTGAAATACGGAGCTGTTGGGCCCCTGATATGTATATATGTATGTGGGTGATCTTAAAAACTGCTCAACCTATTTTTTTTTTTTTTTTTTTAATGAAACACGCAATTATTTCTGACGGACATGGGCCATAAACACCTTATAATTTCAATTCATAAATTACAAACAACTAAACAGGATTCGCAGAACCCATGTCCTAGAATACGAACGCAATGAAACTATAAATGATCGCACTCGTAAAGAGGGCTTTGACTTTCTCTTGAGATTGCCATGGAGTACAAAATAGTGGCTATTTCTCTCAGGAGACGTGTGTAACGAAAGACGAATGCTACCAATATTTGATTTCAAAACGCTACAACACACATGCGGTACCAATGCCAAAATATTTTGATAACATTTATGCAAGAAAACTTTGCATTATTTCCTTTGTAATTATGTTGTAACCAAGTCCCTTAATACAATAAGCTAAATAATTGCATAAACAGGGATTAATTTTAAATCTATGAACCGATATTTTACTAAGAACACCTGATAGTTTTTTTCTTCAGTCTGTGAGTCATTTCTGAAGAGCGGCCTGGAATTACGTAATCTTCTTGTTCACTTTTTCGTCGTTTCGTTATATGGATTAGTTAGAGATTTTTACATTAGATGAAGTGCATGTGTATTGTATATTTGTAAATGTTAATCACCTATATTGTTTATCTAAAAATATCTCAACTATCCCGACCGCCAAAGGGGAAAAGGAGATACTTAATTGCTATGCAGCATTTCCAGGTGTTCTGCTGATATTTTACATAATTTTACTGAATAAGGATATTTTACATCCGTTATTAGGAATACCCAAGGTTGTACGGAATTACTTTTAGCGAAGGATTAACTTAAAAAATATTCTAGATCATGTATCGTAAGTTCATAAAGAACGGGGAGGGGGAGCATTAATAGAATAACCCCATCCCGTTACAATCCTTGTGGGCCTTGAGCTAGTAACCCGATTGCCGGTCGCACGCCCACATACGAACAGCAAGCAGATTTGGAGGACCATCCATCCGATACGAGGTGATGTGGCCAGCATCACGCATCCTAAGCTGGATCGTGGCCGGGATCGCTGCCTATTGCAGCCCTGCACTTTCCTCACGATAATGAATGGACACTGGTCCTACTCGGGACTTAAAATCCGCACCTCCATGGATGGGATCGAACCCGAGCACTTTCCGTGGTCGGGAACCACAGCACCACGTTCCGACCCATTGCACCTTTTACAATAATTTCACAAAGAATGGAGGGAGAAATTAATTAATTCTCCACTCAAGTTTAAAAAGCTAACTGTGCAACTTCGGGCCAGTGTAAAGTACACTTTTCCAAGCGTTGATTTCCCATGCCTTTGTTTCTGGCAGTCACGAATTCAGGAAACTTATTTCTTTCTCTAGTACGTATGTACAATGTACATAGTAGATAGAAAAGGTATTGTATACTACCCAAAAATTCGACACCGAGATTTCAACGGAAATACGTGTTTAGAAGATCCCTGAACAAAAGAATTTTAAAAAGAAACGCGCGCGTGTGCGTGTATGTGTTTGGACAGCATAACTCAGAAACGAAAAGTCGAAAAGTCGGTTAAATACGAAACTTGACATTTCAGTTCAGCATTTTCTAAGGATACAATAAGATATCCCACCCGAAATTACCATTTACAAGGAAGACATTTAAAAAAAAAAAAAAAAAAGTTGATTTCTCTCGAAAATGGTTCCAACGATTTTGAATAAAATGCAGTATATGAAAATTATTTACATGACAAATAAAATCTATACCTTGAATTTTCTGGAAATGGTCTTTGAATAATTTTTTCATAACTGGTATATCGTAAGAAATAGAAGGCTTACCACACACAATAAAATGTAAATCTCGTAAAAGCACACAATTTATATCTTTTTTGGGTTAAGGATTTTTCATTGTTTTTGTATTCATTTTAAAACCTTGAGCTTGCAAAAAGAACCGAATTTCAATATCACATGGCAGCCATCTTTTAAAAATTTGCCTATCGCTATAGCCTATTGTACTCTCTTATTTCCCTTCTGCTTATAAGGAACTAAGTAATAAGACCAGTTCTGTTAATGTTTATTTTGATTAACATGAAGTAGTTAGAAGAATAATCTTTTATATGAATAGTTTGTTACAGAATTAGGTTGAGAAAGTCATATGAATGGAACGCATCCGAATTTTACATTCTCTACTACAACAAACGTAATAAGAAGAGAAGATATCGTAGTCAACCCAAATTCCCCACCAAGATTTCACACGGAAATGTGTGTTTTGAGGACCCCTGAAAAAAGCATTTATAAAAAGAAACTTGTGTGTGCATGGATTACTAAAAAATGAAAAGTCAGTTAAATACCAATCTTGGTATTTTAGTTTAATATTTTCCAAGGATGAGACGAGAAGATTTTCAGGAAAATCCCCCCACATTAAACTTCCTTTACATTGAACATTTTTAAAAGAATAGTTTGTACAAAAATAGGTAGTGAAAGTCTAGAAATGTAACGCGTCAGACTTCTTTCCATAAAGGGTGTTTTGGTGCGGGAGGAATTTCAAATCTTCGCTTTGCATCCAAGAAAAATTCTGAATTTAAATACATGGAGGAAGATGTGCCGCCAACTACAAAGTACATGAATGTGACACAGGAATGATGTTCAAAAACCCTTAAATATTAAAGTACCATATATACAGCTGTACTTTAGGCGCAGCGGGAACTAGTAATGAGAAAAACACGTGAAATTATGATCCCTTGTTTCCCTTTTTCATTCTAACACCATCTAACATTCCTGAACTTACCATCCACAGTCATTCTTAGCTGTCGCTCATTTATATATCTTATACGAGTACAAAAGGAAGTATAGCACTATGTCGAAGGTGTTGTTGAACAGAAAGCGAACTCATTTAACGCACACACTAAGCTTATAATAATACATAAGAGGCTGGACTGTCGAATTTTAATTTTGCCAGTCTCTAGAAGCAGTTAGGACCAACGGATATTATTTCAGCCCATCTGTCTGGGAGGCAATACCACGGGAGCGAGATCTACTGTCCAGTCAACAAAGACATGGGCTTATTTAGCATAGGCAAGCACGCCACTGAGTAGCAGGTGTGAAAACTAGAGTGCTAATTAAACCGACTGGATTCTCTAATTGTGTTGCGGATAATTTTTTCGGACGAGAGTGGCATGATGGGAGATATAATTGAATCAATGGAAGAGGGGAGACGAGGAAACACGTGTCGTCAAATCTTCGTCTTGAAATGTTCCACCTGGTAGTCTCTCCACACCCCAGACTTTGCTCAGCTGCAGGAAGTTAGATGTCTATGGTTGTTGTTATTTTAACTAATAATGATCTTCATTCTTTGAACTAATGTTCACAACACAGGACATGTAAGCATGTAAAACGGCTCAAGCATAATTATTCTTTGGAAGGCGATCAATGACATGTCGTTTTAAATTCATTTAAGCACTGCACTGATTTATATCACTGAACTGCAAAAGGAAATGTCGGTCAAATGCAAAATTTGTATTTTCCTAGGGTACTACAGGAAGATTTTAAAAAATACCTACCACCACAGTACTTTTTATATGGATTATAATTTTTCCTCAACATTTTCTAATGATTTTGTTCTGAATACTATTTTATTTAAATATACCTATTTTTATTAAATGTAAACATTGCAATTTCTGTAAATAGCTTGTGAAGTCTTCACTCTGAATGCATATATTTTTGTAAACTGATAAATCGACAATCGAACTACACATTGATAAAGACCTCGTTAAAAGATAAGTTATGTCACATATTTCTCTAACAATTATTACTGAGATTTCCTTGAATTTGGTTAGAAGAGATACATTTAAGGAGAGCCTAATATACCTATATTTTGTTTGTCTAATATTGAAACTACAGCATTATGTTATAGAATATTAAAAATTGGCATCAAACATTACTCAAATTACAAGAATTTCCTAGTATAAAATATTAAGTAAACCATATTTTCTGGGAATTAGAACATTCAGCCATCTCGCATCCTGGTGTGCCTGCTGCTCGGATGCCAAGTATCATGAAGATTTTTTCGAAAAACAGAAATGTTTTAACTGCAATAAAACACTGGGACGTTTTCATCGTTAGCAGCTTTCTCTCTGTGAGTCGATGTCAATTATTTGCGTCAGATATACCAACTACGGAACGAAGATCGTCTCTAAGGGATTGAAGTTGTCTCTAAATTAGGACTTCGCCTCTTGGCACCAAGGACCTAGAGTCGGAACTACAAGCACAACGAAACTGGTTATTTGCTCTGCCCTTGTGTTCTCGTTTTCTTGGCAGAAACAGCCAACGCTGCGGCAGATCTAGTTAGTTTAGCGGTAGACACAAGTAAGCTAGCATGTCCGCCAGGCAGGATCCCATTAGATACTTTCCACTTAACCAAGGGACGAGGAGCTGCCAGGTGTTTTCCCCATCTAATGTTTTCTTCCTGCATGTTCTAAGGAATAGACATACCAGGGATATTAATAGTATTTTAATTAAGGCATTAATAATTAAACGTTTGCTATATCAATATGCATTCTTTGGATAACATAAGCCATGGGGGTGATGATCGATCTGGACTCCACATACGATGAGTTTGATAGATTTTGCAACCAAGTCTCAAGCCCATAGCCATTCTGAAAAGTGCCTACTGCCATGAACTTCTTTCTCTTAAACAGGTAACAAGATCGAGCCAAGGCAAATACAGCAGAGGCAATGGATACGCAAGGTTTTACATTGCCCATGACTTGTATTTCTGGATGAGAAGGAAGATTATTACATGGCTTTAAAAATCTGATGCGTTACACTCCCACGAATTTCTCTAGTTGTTCTACAAAAAAACTTCTTAAAAAAGACTAGTTTTCTTTCTAGCCCAATGCCAATCGAGATAAGCATTAGCAGAATGTTCTTATTACTTAGTTCCTTATAAGTAGAAGGAAAATAAGGAATGCACTAGAATAAAGCGCTAGTCAAATGTTTTAAAAGCTGTCGTTATGCGGTTGTCATTGCAATTCGCTTCTTTGCTTGCCAGGAGTAAAACAAAAGAAAAACGGACACTTCTGTCTGAGAAAAGCATAAACATTTGACAATTGAAATTAATAACAAGCATATCTTGGAATTGGTTGCCTCCAGAACGTAAATGTAACGAACATAGATTGTGTGTTTTGACGAGCTCTACATTTTTTGTGCAATAAGTTGTCTCTTACGGTTTAGTAGTTATGAAAAATTCATCAAAATTCACCCAGAATGAAGGTCTTCAGAGACTATTCCCAGAAAATTCAAGATATATTTTATTTTGGGAAGTAAATGTATTTAATGTAAGGTATTTTAACCAAACTCGTTAGAGCCAATTTGAGAAAACAAAATTTTCGAAACGTTTTCCATGTAAAGAATATTTGTGGTGGTGGAGGTGGTGGGGGCGATTTTCTTGAAAATCATCGTGTCGCATCCTTGAAAGATACTAAATCTAAATACCAAGTTTGGTATTTAACGGTCTTTTCGTTTGTGAGCTGTGCTGTCCACAGACAGGCCTTTTTTCTAAAAATACTTTTTCGGATTCAGGGGACCTCAAAACACACATTTACGGTGAAATATCGACATCGAATTTTGGGTGGAATACAATACCTTCGCTAGCCTCTACGTAAATTGCACATACAGGCTAGAGAAAGTAAAAATGCCATCTTTATGCTGTCTCAGCCAAACAGCACAGTTCGATGTGTTGCCACAGTTAAACAGCATTTACTATAACAGGTTAAAAAAAAAAAAAAAAAGGCAAAATGTTAATTTTGCGAATTCCAAGAATTCTGTATCTTACCGGTAAACTCACTAATAAATAGGTATGTTAAATATAACTTTCAAACATTTCTTCATAGTAACAACTGTGACAGAAATAAACGAAATCACCATAAAGGAGTAAGAAACCAAGTTAGTTTTGGAGGCTCAAATACTTTGCAAAACGAAAATGCGGTGTGAGAGACAAGGGACTGAGTCTCTCCTATATTTTCTTTTCTATGTTTTATTTTGAGCTGTGCAATGTCTGTCAATACCAGACTTTTCATTTCTGTCCTTAGACTTTTGCGAAATCTCAAGATATTTTTACATGAATCAAATGAATGTCAAAAATGAAGTTTTCTACTGCAAAACAGAGCTCGCTATCTTTAAAACTGTGGATAATAGGATGATTTCTCAATCAAGATAACTTGGTTACAAAATGATGCAGTTTTTTTATGTAAAAAATTAATGCACTCTTGAATGGTTGCATTTATCAAAATGAATTTTGTCATGGAGAGAGACTTACTTAAAGTGGCTCTTTGGATGCTATCATTTTTAATTTAAAAATTCAGAAGCCCTTTTATTAACATTTAATGACAGATTCCGGCACATTGGCGGCGCCTATATGATCCTGGCAATTGACAGCGTTAACAAACAAATCACTTATCTCTGTTTCTGCCTCGCTCTCTCCCCATCATTGTCATAAACAGAAACTTTTTTCTAAGTGTTTTTATTCAAGGACCTCTAGTGAAATATCGGTATCGAATTCTTGGTTTGAATGCAATACGTACCTTTATATACAAATAGATATAAATTCCTCTACATATAAGTAAGCGGTAGAGAAAATAAAAATCTGATGTGTTCCATTCACATGACTTCCTCTACATCTCTGCAACAAATCATTGTTAAAAAGCTTATTCTTCTATTTACTTGCTTCCATGTAAGCAGAAGGGAAATGAGGGAGTACCATAAGCTAAAGTTGATTGCTCAGTGATTCAATAGAGCAGGAATTGACAAATTTCCGTATGAGAAAAGTATAATATTTTACAGCTGAAACCAATAATAAGGAATATCTCAAAAAACGATCACCTCCACAAAAAAAAAAAAAAAAAAAAAAAAAAAAAAGTTTTAATGAGCTCTACATTTTTTTGCTACGTAAGTTTTTGTATATCTCTTACGGTTTACCAGTTATGCAAAATTCCGCAAAGATTTCTTCAGAGACTATTCCCAGAAAATTCAAGATATACATTTTATTTTTATGTAAATATCTTATTATATGACATTCTAATCAAAATCGTTTCGGACATTTTTGAGAACATCGTAATTTTCGAAAATGTTTCCATGTAAGTAGTAGTTAGGTTGGCGGGCTTTTCTTGAAAATCTTCGTGTTGCATCCTTGGAAGACACTGAATTTAGTTTGGTATTTAACGGAATTTTCGTTTTTAAGCCTTGGTACCACCCTCCCCCCCCCCACACACACAGACTGACAGACCCACACATGTGCATTTTTCTAAAAAAAAACTCTTTCTGGATTCAGGGGGTCTTAAAACATATGTTTCCGGTGAAATTTGCTGTCGAATTTTTGGGTGCAATACATACCGTCTCTATATACTATGTACACGGTACGTGTAGAGAAAGTAAAAATGTTATTTAAGGCTTCAAGGTAATACAATTATAAAAACTCGTGTCAATTATGTGTCCAAAATTATGTCGGTTTCCAGTTACACTTATCACATGTACAGATACATAATTATAGGATTGCTTAAAATATCGTATCTCTGTTACACCACAGCTATAATAAACTTCGCTCGAACGTTAAAAATTAGGTTTTCTGTGGTGAACTAATCGCAATTCACCGTTTCTCCATCAGGAGCAGTGCTTACAACGTTAATATACATGTATTTGAGGAGCTTGTTTTCAAAACGTATCTTGTCCACTTATATCAAAACAATTAACTTTTAAATTTCTGCATTCTTCCTAGGTTACGTACACTATGTACAATAATGTCATTTGGCTCCAAAGCGTCCTTTAAAGCAGTGAAATCTTGCGTTAAACGTATCTATTGCAGCCAAACTGACTTTTGTCCAAAACGCAATAGTCTGAATTTGTAGCCTTCCTTAAGTGTCTGAAAATGAACAAAAGACGTTTTGAAAATAAGCTCCTCGATTGTTCCCGACTGAGGAACCCCAATGTTTACGAAGTTTTAGAGCGATATCTTATGATAAAGTATGTGTACTGTGCATTTCGATTATGCCACTTAACGATTTTATACGTTATCCTCTTACAGTGTTAAACATTCTAAACTCACTCAAGAGGTCGTGACACCAGGTACCATCGCAATAATGCAGGGCGAAGCTAGATGAAACAATTTAAGCTAATATTTGTTCATCCAAACTGAAGCGACAGCTCTTAGTAGGGGTAGAACAAAGCAGTGAGGAAGGGGTGGGAAGACATCGTACTTCAATAAAGCTGGTATGTTGTTGCAAAACATTAGCCATTCTGAATGAAGCAAAGATTAATGTTTCTGGATTATTACACCGAGACAGGCTTATAAGCCCCGTCTCCTTTGTTTACTCCGCCTTCTTCTTCCCAGTACCTGTGGTCGTATTGCATCTCTACGTAGGGTCGACAGATTACCAAATGGCAAAAAAGGAATCATAACTTAAATCCAGTAAAAACCAGGCATTTAAAAAGAAGAAATCAATGATATATTATCTAATAACAAATAACAAACTAAATACTTAATCCACAAAACAGGAAGTTACAGTAAGTTTAAATTTAAAGTACACATATAGTGCTTAATTGAAAGTGACATAATGAACATTATTTTAATGTGAAATTCTCTACAATTCTTTTGGTAGCGTAAATACACAACATAGCTGCTCTCTCTCTCTCTCTCTCTCACACACACACACACACACACACACACACACACAGACACAGACACTTAATCTGAACTGTTTCGGAAATCCCCCGTTTTATTGTCGTCATTGAAAACAATAGTTCTAAGTATGTACAAAGGCTTTCATGACCGGCGTCCATTTGAAGTAAAATGTCTTTCGGGCTTGTAGGCCATGGTCGAAAAGTAGAATTTATTTCTGATGTTTCGCTCCAAACGGTATTGAGCATCTTCAGAGGACTCTGTTAATTGTGTGTGTGCGCGCGAGAAAGAGATCTGGTGGACTCGTGATGAGCCTAGGTGGAGTTGCTGTGCACCTACTCTGGTAAGGGCTTAACCACAGGAATGATAGGATGCTTGAGGATTCGTATTTTGGTGGAGTTGAGAGGCAGCCTTTCCTCTGCTCAACTATTTTTTTCTGTTCATTTGTTTACTTATGTTGAAGTTGAATTTAAGTTGACCACTCCCAAGGTTGGGAAGGGGGGGGGATACTTACTCAGCTTGTTTGCTGTTGGCAGGGTTGAAGCCGTTGTTACGGGTGGTGGTAAGAATCCGGTACTGCCTGTATAGGCGTTCGGTTGGTAAGCAGTCCCCCAATGATCTGAAAAGTGCGCTCTCATGTTGGCCCAATCTAGCGTAGAAACTTGAGCCCGGCGACTAATTATATCCTTCACATATGGGAGGGCCGAAGCTCCATGTAATAGCCTCACTGAGTAACGTCGACTTACAGAGTAGATGGAAAGGAGCTCTCTATTCTGTATTCACTGTAATCACATGAGCCAAGGGTCTGCTGCCATGCCCCATGATTCGCAGGCATAGAACATCATTTGAAAATACGTAGCTTTAAGTGAACCGACATTAGGGAGGCCAGAGCAAGGTATAGGAATGCCACCCTCCCCTACCTCCGTTCGTCGCACCCTGCATGCGTTCACGAAAAGTTAGGTCCTTATTAAGAGTGACGCCTAGTTATCGGATGGAATTTCCCCCATTCTATCCTTTGGCCCTGATAGAGGTTGGTTATCTGCGCTGCGGGGAGGGGAGGGCGCTTCCTGGTAAACAGAACAGCGTGACTTGTGCCCGGATTGACGGACATCCGCCACGGTTTGCACAAGTCTTGGTGTCTCTGTAGGGGGTTGAAGGCTCTGCATAAGTTTCCATCTATGCAATATAGCAATACCCCATCAGAAAACTGTGCCATGTTGACGCTCTGCACTTTAGGGAAATCTGACATGAAGAGGCTATACATGGTGGGTGATAAGACACAGCCTTCGGGGACTCCTCCTCGTAAGGGTTTCTGTGTAGATGTTTTCTCCGCAACCACTTCTAGAAAGGCGCATTGCTGTTGGAAGCTGAATATTATGTGGATGAATTGTCTGTGTAGGCCAACAGGAGTATAGGAGTCCCTCATGCCAGGGCCTGGGAGGGCCTTCTGAACATCCAAAGACACCTTTGGCGTGAAGGATCTGTCCTGCAACCCCAGGGCAGCGGTCTTCACTACCTGAAGACCTTCGAGAGGGTTAGAAGGAGGCTGATGGAGCCATAGCTTAGAGGGAAGTGCAGGTTCCATGCCAGGTTTAAAGATGCACACAACTCGTGCCACCCTCCCTCCACTCACGTGGGAAGTAACCAAGGTTGAGGCACACATTGAATGCCTGGTGAGGAACAGCTACAACTACTCTGAACGGAAGGCTGCGTAGCATGGCAATGTCTTGACCACAAGCCTTTTTGGTGTTGAGACGCCGGAGTGCGCCTTGGACTTCACTGGAGCGGATGATTGGGATGAGATCTTTCGCTTCATTATGCTGAAGCCGCAGGTAGCGGTCGAATTCCTCATGAACGCGGACAGTGAAGATACTCGGCCTGCAGGGTCCTCAATGTAGTTCGCAAGCACATTTTCTTTGGTATGTTTTTGTATATCTCTTACGTTTAACAGTTATACAAGTCATCCAGAATGAAGAACTCTTCAGAGGCTATTCCCAGAAAATTCAAGATATACATTTTGTTCGTCATAAAGATATCTTAAACATAAGGTATTTTAATCAAAACCGTTAGGGCCATTTATGAGAAAAAAATTCCATGTAAAGGGTAATTTGGGGTGGGGGGATTTTCTTGAAAATCTTCGTGACGCATACCAAGTTTGGTATTTAACGGTCTTTTCGTTTTTGAGCTATGCTGTCCATAGACACACACGCGCGCACGCGGATCTTTCCTAAAAATGTTCGTTTTGGATTCAGGGGGACCCAAAAACATGTATTTCCGGTTAAATCTGGGTACGTTTGCATTGCAATACCTTCTCTATACATTATGTAGGTGTAGAGAAAGTAGAAACTCACAATACATAGAAAAGTAATAAAATATAAACCTATAACATGTATAACCAAAGTAAATTTCATATCCATATATTATATCCATGTCCTTAAACTACAAAATTTGACACTAGTGAGAGAGTCCCTATATAAGCTAACTTCAACTATTTCTACCAAAGGTGTGTAGAGTAGATGTTGCATTCCATATTCCATTCACAAATTCAACACAAACGTTTCAACGTAAATGTGTTTAAGGTTCCCTGAATTCCAAGGAAAAGCCTTCTTAGAAAGAGGCGCGCGCGCGGGTGTGTATGTGTATGTGTATGTGTGTGTGTGTGTGTGTGTGTGTGTGTGTGTGTGTGTGGAGTTGAGAATAAGTGAAAAACAAGTGACACGAAGATTTTCAAGAAAATCCCTTATCCCAACTACAGTTTAGTGTGTGTGTGTGTGTGTGTGTGTGTGTGTGTGTGTGTGTGTGTGTGTGTGTGGTGTGTGGAGTTGAGAATAACTGAAAAACAAGTGACAGTGTGTGGTGTGTGTGTGTGTGTGGAGTTGAGAATAACTGAAAAACAAGTGACACGAAGATTTTAAAGAAAATCCCTTATCCCAACTACAGTTTATATGGAGCATTTTTCGAAAATGTCAATTTTCTCAAAAATGGCTAAAGAATTTAATTAAAATGATGTGTTTAAGATAATTTTACCATAAATGAAAAGTACCTCTTGAATTTTTTGGAAATAGCCTCTGCAGTCCTCTTCATTCTGGATTTTTGCATTATTGGTAAGCCCCAAAAGATAAAAATCTTACTGCACAAAACGTATAGACTTCATTAACCCTTTCCAGCTCGATTTATTTTCAGCGAAATTGCTTTTTTCAAACTGATGCCATAGGATGCATATTTGCTTTAAAAACTTGATTATACCCGATCTCTTATTGGTAGCTCAGTTGTCTAAACTTCTAAAACACTGAACATTACTGATCTAAATGTCAATATCGCAGGTTAATCTAAGTTGGAATCCTCGCTACAATGTTAATGATACAAAGGAATGAACGGGCCCAGGTAAAATTAACGCTGATTGGCGTGTTCTAAGTTTTGATTGGACCTCAGTAGCATTGCAGTAGAACAAGGTGCTGTATTTCTTAGAAAAAATCTACTTTTGAAGGGATTTTGACTTATTCTAAGCCATATTAATGTCAAAAAGTTTAAAGAAAACACTGAAAAATATATAATGAAGGTAGATAATTATTAAGCATTAAGCTTTCTTTACTCATCTCAAACAAAAAATACGAATAACTGTGTCATATTGCACCATTGGGCTGGAAAGGGTTAAAGCACATAATTTATGTCAAATTACCTTTTTTGGAGGCGGGCAGATTTGTATATTTCCATTTAATTGATTTCGATGTTCCAATACCTACACTACTCTCAAATGTAAATTACTCATTCGAATTTCTTCTTGTGGTTTTATTTATATATTATTTATTTTTTTAATTTAGGCCATGCACAAAGAACTCCATTCCATCACTTAGCGATCAACTCTTAAAATAATTGATTATCGCTTAGCTTAATGTATTCCCTTGTTGCGTTTATACCTGTTGAAAAATAAGTAATAACACCATTTCTGCTAATGTTTATCTCGATATTTGAGATAGAAGAATAAGCTTCTGTAGGAAATATTTATTGCCGAATAGACAGGGTAAGTCATGTGACCGCAAACATAACAATTTTGTTCTTTCTTTTCTTCGATGCGTTTGAGAGGTATCAAGATTTTAAACGCATCACACAACTGACTTGAAAGTACAGGTGACGCCATACACCGTGCAAGCATAGGGTTTTATCCTCTTATGCTATTCGTTTCACAAACATTAGAAAACCCTACCTCAGAAGGACCATAATTAACATAAATGACACATAGGGACTAACAAAGGAAGATTCTCCAAAACTGGCTGTTGTCAGTATTGTCTTTTGCAAATAATTGGTAAGGAGGCACCTCATCCCAAAGGTTCTTGGCATCCTGTGATTAGTGTATTAAGGACTGGGGTAACTTTTTATCTGCTGAAACGGACAATAAGTGTAATGTTGCCAAGAGCATTCCTAACACGCTCTCCAATTTTTAATATTGTTCCTGGAAACAAGAAGTAGAAAACAGTTTATTGAAGCCCGCAGACAGTTGCCGTCTATTTATTTAATATGCTTACAATGTGAACACACACATAAAAGAGTTATTAAAATTTAATTTTTGGCATAAAGCTTTCTTACAGTGTTATGATGGTATACTGTAATTTTTACCCTTTTGATCATGAAGCACTTGTTCCTTTATAGGAGTAAACGGTTGAAGTTGTTCTATCCTGCATTTGTCAAGATAACCGTTTATAATCGTGTGACGAAAATCGCTGGAAATTATGTTCATGAAGCTACAATGCCGTAATTAAACGCTGCAAGAGAGGAAAATGCGGACAAGAAAAGTCACGTTAACATCGATTATTCCTATGCCATGCAGAGGAAATCAATTATACTCGTACAACAAAATACAGCGCTGGTAGTCCCTGGTGCTATGAGCACGGCCACGGGTCATTTGTGACATTTATGTCCACATCTCCTCAAGGCAGATTATGCTGTGGTCATTTAGAGACATCGCTTAATTAATGGAGTGGCAGGCATGACAGACCCCGGCGAGACTAAGGATTGAGTACATTGGGAACAAGAACCGCCTAACTCCTTTCCAACTGCCAAAAACTCTGCTGATGTTTCGGATTCCCCAAAAATCATTTCCGAATATTCAGAATACATATTTTATTTTAACGGCACGTGATTTTCTGTTTCTGCAAATCTTTTATTGTCTTATGGAAGGGAAAGAATTGAAGTTCCTTTAAAGAACTTTAAAAATGGGTAATAATAATAGTAATAAGGAACCCGAAGAATTAATCACAAATGGCTTTAAACTTCCAACACCCCTCTTCTAAATCAGGATCTTAGTACGACTGATGCAGGGGCATCACTGGATAGTCACTAGTTCATTCCTTGGCTTACATTGGGCTATAAGACTGTTTCGTTACTGGGCGAGGCAGGAATTGAAAAACTCCGAGTCTCGTCTGTTCATGTCTTGTCCAAATTCTTAGGGGGAAATATGTTATAGGTTTCTCGATCTACGTTCTAAAAAGCCTTACCTTAAATAAATGCGATAAGTTTCCTTGCCATCACAAATTGCAGATTAGTTTAATAGAACGTCTCTATGTCCCCTGTTGTTTTCTACGGGAGATAGTCTTCTCCACAAATTGGCCCTTCGGTATAAAATAAAGCTGGTGCATTTGACCATGTTGGGGCACATAAATCTCCAAGTTAGCTTCATTGGACAAGAACCCCCAAATACTGTTTCAGAAAGCAGTTTCATGAAATTTTCTAACCCGCAGTTTCATGAAATTTTCTAACCCGCTTGGGCTCCTCGGCACTGTTTTTGCCCGCATATTCCTCCAAGCAGTTGCATGGGCAAGAAACTGAAGTGCTCTTTAGAATTAGAGAATCCCGGCTAGTCTGGACAAGAAACAACGGAGAGAAATTACCTTTGCTGCTCTGACATTTGAATCTTATTGTCCAACAGCAATCAGATGGTTTATTAGTTGAATAATCCTCTAACTTGGATATACATGTCTCGATATAATTTAGAAAAGATACGAACGATTGCCGCTTGAAAGAAGTTAACAAGTGAATAAGGCCCCTATTCGTCTATTACGACCTGACAGCATGAAGAGGATTGCAATTGGTTGGTGCCGATGAACTTGTAGGTTGGAGAGAGTCATTGATCACATACCTATGTTGCCGATTTTTGCTCTTTTTTTTTTCTCTCCCAACTAAGCAATTTAGAACTTGAGCACCTTTTATGCTGCATTTACTGCGGTTTCCCTTTTGAACGTAGATGATACACTAGTCTACTGGAAACTGTATGAATAGCCAACACAATGATATTTATTAAAAAAAGTAAGGAAGGATGCGGAGGGAGATAAAAGGGAAGACTAAGCCTACCCTAATAGTTTCAAAAATATTTTTAAAAAACTGCTTAATAATACTCAAAACGAAATATAAGTATCAAGTTAAAATGAAAGGTTTCCAGTTAACAAAACAAAATCTACATGTAATATTACATTCCATATAGTCAGAAGTATTTAAATGATAGGATTCTTGAAAATTCGGCAGTCCGCTTTCTTCTGGAAGGAAAGAACAATCTTTTAAACGAGAATATGCCAGATACTGGAACGTTACAAAGGCAATTGTCGCTTGTCTGCGAAGGGCAGGCAAACCTGAGCTAACCTGTCTTCTTCCTATGTCACGATCACAGTTCCGGGTATTTGGCGCCCGGTAGTGAGCATTAGGGAAAATGCTGTTGTAAATGCTGGAGAAGCACACGCGTTGTATATCAAGACTGGTAGACAGTAAATTTGCCTGCCCTGCTTATTATTGACGGCTTTCCCGAAGTCAACTAGAACCTGTGCGCGAAGCTTGTGTGTAGAAAATGTATTGTTGCACTAACAGTCGTATGTTTTGAAGAAACAGGATTAGAGGTTACATTCCTTTTGTAAGTACCTATTACATAAAAAAGCACTTTTTTAGGTCCAAATAATTACTGCATTACATTGTGAAATAATATTCCAACTGTCTTTACAAAATCTTTTCCCGCGAAGGAGCTAGTGTCAGTACAAAATCATTACGTCATTTATTTTGACTTTTCAAGATTGAGAAAAGAGCTAGCGTTTGTCTACTCCTATGACCAGTTCTTGTCTCGAAGTGTAACTGAAGTTATACAACTGTTTGTGGAAACTGATATTCAAAGTGTGCTGCCGGAAGCTTACAGACCGTTTATATTAGCTGACATAATGCCTTCCACAAGTTGCAGTATCGAAAGAAGTTTCTCTTACTCGAACAGAATGAATTCTTACTTAAGGAGCGCAATGGGACAGGACAGGGTTACAAATTTAGCGACGGCATGTATTGAACGCGAACAACTTCCCTGGAAAAAAGGGACATGGTACGATGATGCCATCAAATTATATGCCAGCATGAAGGATGACGCATTGATCTACTTTACAAGTAAAGGTACCTAAACAAAACGTTTCTCATAGATCTGTAATTTGGTATTGCTAATATTTGCCTACCCTGAAAATATCACTGCGGGCCGCTACTGCTGGATAGTGACATATACATAATATTTTGTTGTTTGCAGAGTTCTTTGAAGCTGCTGAATAACAGGTATTTGCATACCTAAAGGCATAGTGATATTGGTATGCACTTCATAGTTACATAGAACAGAGCAAAAAAATATTAATTAATATATCATCCACTGAGTAATCTACTATGAAGATCGGACATACAAAAGTTCATAACTTAACAATGAACGAAGCAAATGTTTCGGGCTGGAGTTAAAAAGTAACTACAATAAAAAAAAAAAAAAAAAAAAAAAAAAAAAAAAAAAAAAATGGTTTCATTAGCAATCTGAAGTTACTCCCAGCTTAATCCGAGATAGTTCGGAGCTTGGATGTGATTGTTCACCCTTGCAGAGTTGCAGCTCATGTTTCTCCAACTGATCTATAGCTCTGCTCTTAGGTTCCTGGAACACTAAGACCATTTGTTTGCCGTTCTACTGCAACGTTCTTTCACGACTCTCTCTCTCTCTCTCTCTCTCTCTCTCTGGTTTATCGTACAAGACACACAAAACAATGCAGCATATCTAATCTACAGAACTTGGTGGCCGCCCTTCCTTTGTTACAATTCAGTGAATACCTACTAACCAACCCACTTAGTTTAACATGAAATATAACAAAGCTTATCTACTGTCTTAATCTTTGGTGAATACAGTCAACCACACTTGTAATGATGGCGTGATTAAAATAATGTATCAATTTCAAACTCTTGTGGAGTTCCTGAAGTACAAAATCACAAAGAAACGCATTTGTGTATACACGACTTTTCAACGCCTATCATCGGAACAAATTACTTTTAACCATGTTTGTACAACGAAGTATGCATTTAAATCATTAATATACCATAATTATTACAATGGATGCCAAAAATATCATTAGTGTTGCTATATACAGTGGAGTTGGATGTATTAAGTATTTAATAACACTGTCAAAACTCCTATAGTTATCCAACTTTGTAAACATTACAGCTATCTATATACACGATATGTCTTCATTCACTATGCCTGGTATCGAAAACGAATGTAAATATATAAATAACTAAATGACTTTCCAGATGCTTGCTTAACTGCGGGTCAGCTAGATTCAGAGTGTAAAATAAACCGTCAAAAGTTGGAAGCATCGTTCATTTACGTAACACGACCTCACAGCAGGACATTTGCAAACTTGGCGCCAGCTAGAGAAATTCAGCTCTTCCAGTCAAGTTGCAAACGTCAACAGATATACAACATACTAAAAACAATTTGAGAAAGTGGCTGCCAACTCTCTCGGTCAGCTGGAAGAGAAGCTTTAGTTTCGCCAAAGTTTTATGGAAAAACTATGTAGCCATTTCTTCCCTCTTTCAATTGCTGCCAAATGCAGTTCATAATACATAATTATAAGCATGAGCTGCAACTCTGCAAGGGTGAGCAATCACATCCTAGCTCCGAACTATCTCGGATTAAGCTGGGAGTAACTATTTTTATTTTTCACCCAATTCTGTTTCTTTCTCTATCATTAATACATACGAGAATAAAAATAGTTAAAACGAAAACCATCAACTTTAATTTAGACTAACGCTCTATATTTAATAGGAGGAAAGAAAGGAGAGAAAAATAAAAGAATACAGCAAATTTCAAGCTCCTTCGAAAAGGTCCTCTCAGAATACAAAACCCTTCGATTGCAGTTGCATTAACTTTTTAGGCGTTTTTATTCACTTTTACTTAGAGTAGGCACTGTTGTCGATCTCTACAATCTCACATGGTCCAGTGCTTGAATGACAGATTACTCTAAGGAAAATAATGGTAGATCTATAAAACTAGACAAGCAAAAGACTACGACCATATTAACAGACATGTCTACAATCAAACTGTGTTGTGCAGTCACTCCACACAGATGATTTTAAATTAATGTTTCAATTTTGGCGTGAACCACAAATAGGCACATCCGACACAGCATACATTGTAGTCTGGGTCACTTGACTGATGTAGAAACGGAGAGGCTTACAACTGTGCTACCCCAGTCGTCCACAACAAACTGGAGTTGAATTTAAAAGGCAGTGCACTTAAAGAGTCAAGGTAGGTAAGAGATATCACAGCTATTATTTCAGTGTTAGAAAATGGTAGCCTGGGTTCACCAAACACGATTTTTCATTTCTCTTTACCGCTTTAACTCGGCATTTTATATGATAATGACAACTATGTTATTCTAATTGAAATTTTAATGACCAGCGGGAAATAATAATATCTGTTTGCTATTCGCGGTATATTTATTTTCTTTATTTGAAAAAAAAAATGAATATAAACATTATCCTTTAGCTCAGCCTAATTTAATAAACAAACGTTTTTTCTTCCTCGTTTGCAGATTACCCTCCTCTTTGTGGGGTTTACACTTATAATGCCTTAGATTAACGGACTGTCGAGGAGCAAGCAAACTCTGAATTACAGCGATCTATCCATGATGGGCAATCAGCCCAATGGCTGATATGGTGGTGAAGAAATAAATAACATGAAATGCTACAATGAAAGGGATTGTAGCAGATTTTACGGATCAAATTATTCAATTCAACATTTGCCAAGCTACGCGAAAAAACCTTCATTCAGATGATTGGTATGGGGTTTGAACATGGCACCACAGAATGCGGGCTACAAATGTTAGTCATCTGAGTCATCACGCTCATATTAATAACCACGTGAACATAATTATTATTTAGGTTAAATTCTTCGGTTCCAGATAGACTAAGAAATTGTGCTTTCATGACAGAAGATTTAAACCAATAACTCTCTACTCCACCCCACTATTTGCGAAGTTTGGTGATATTTACAACGGATTAGGTGTCATGCAAATCAAGAGAACGGTTATTCACTACACATATTAAGGGGGTTCCCGTGAAATATCAATGAAATGCTACAACATACACAGTATATTCTTACATATTCGGATATTTCGGTGGTTTGTGGTTTTGTTACCTTGGCTTTTTGCTTGGTTTTTATATTTGACTACCGATATTACCTACTCAAAATACTTCGAGTAAACATTTATACTCTAGGTGACTTATTTACTTCCATGTCTATGTAGGTATTCTACCTATATATAAAAATGTTTGTGTTTGTATGTGAGTTAGCCTGAGAACAGAACTCGTAGATCTTCAGTAGAAGTATTGTATTTCAGTCATAAATTCAATACCAATACTTCATCGGAAACACACATTATGAGGATCCCTGAACGTAGGAAATCATTTTTAGAAGAAAAAAAAGGCAAGTATCAATAGCAAAGTTCAAAAACTTAAGTCAGTTAAAAATCAAAATTAGTGCTTAAATTCAGCACTTTACAAGAATAGTACACGATTATTTTCAAGAAACTTCCCACACCTCAAACTGCCCGTAACATGAACTTTTTTATTTTCCGAAAACGCTGATATATTTTATAATGATCAAAACGATTTTAAAAATTTACTGTGTGCAATTATTAATTCCACGAAAAATGAATAGCATATCTTGAATTTTCAGGCAAAAGCCTCTGAAGACCTATTCATTATGGATGACTTTTGTAGAACCTTAATACAATTGAAATAGACAAACTATTAATAGATACACAAAAATGTGCATGTCGTCAAGGCTCAACATTTATGGAGTTTTCTCATCCCCTCTTCTTTACCTTTTTTTTTTTTTTTTTTTTGTTTTTTTTTGTTTTCTCTAGAATTATGCATATACAATGTGCATAGCAGCTAGAGAACGTAAGTACTGTACTCTATCCAAAAATTAGATGTCAACATTTCGCCGGAAATATGTTTTGAGATCCGCTTGTCCAAAAAAAAAAAATCAAAACATGGTCCGTGTGTGGGGGGGGTGGTAGTAGTGGTGGTGGTGTGCGTGTGTGGACATCATGATGACGGTTAGTATTTAGGGGCGCTCAACTACAAGGTCATCAGCGCCCTTATCAAACAAATCATGCTAAAAGCTCAGTAAAAATATAAACGAAAGTTACATCTAAAATTCAATGTATAAAAGTAATCACGGCAAAAGCCAGAGATAGTTGATTTCAGAAAAAAATATTTCCAAACTGATGCCAAAACAAGGATAAAAACAACTAAATCCGTAATTTAAAGGCTATCTTTGGTAAACATTTAAAAATCTTAGCTACCGCTCGATTATCGTCTGCCAGGACTTCTGCAAGACTGACCGGCAGTTGCAGTGATTACCGAATATGCGCCAAATTAACACACTCTAGCAACACATAGGAGCAGATTCACTCTTAATAAGCTATGTGTAAAATTGCAGTGGCCTATACGCAAACGAACCAAAATTACTTTTTCCCGTGGGAATTGACGAGTTGGAAGGTCCTTTACTACACTAAGCTTGTTTTCGCGGAGAGCTGAACACTCTTCATGCCAGCAGATAGTATCGCTCTGCGCACATCAAGCTTAAAGTCTTCCGATGTTACACAAAAAACTTTTGTACTGGGCTCAGTGGTTGTTGTCTTCGCCGCAAAATCTGATAGTTCGTTCCCCAGCAAGCCAATGTGACTAGGAATCCATGCACACTCCACATTAAGCCCGGAAGCACATAAAGCGTGGAGGACATCCTGGATACGCTTTACAATAGGAAGGTAGTTGTACAGATCACTAAGGCTCTGACGTGCACTAAGGGAATTAATATAAAGCAGTCAAATTTCGACGGCCAACGTGCAGAATAGCTTGATATATTGCGTATAGCTCCGCACTATAAATGGATGTACCACTATGAAAACCGAATTGTATTGTTGGGTATCAGAAACAAAGGCACAGCCAACCCCATCGGTGCACTTACTTCCGTCAGTATACTCGTATATGCAACTTCTGTCATTGTAATTTGACAAAAATTCTAAAAAAAGAAATCTAAGGATACTAGAAACAGGCATTGTAGACTTTCGGTATGCCGTCATCCTGAGGTTTATGTGGGATGTTGTAAGTAAACAAGGTGGGTGGACCCTTTCCCCTTTGGAAAACATTCAGGCATTACGATATCGTGCTTATGAAGAAGTTCTCGGAAGCGAACCCCTTGAGGCCGTGGACTATTTGAGATATTTCTATAACGTTTGTCCAGCTCGGTGTTAAAAAAAAGGCGAAAACGTTAGATGCGAAGGCATGCACTTTAGCCCACAGCCATAATTTAACAGGATGTCACGCCTACACTACAGAGGGGCTTCTGCCGATTCAGCATAGAGGGTGGCTACTGGACTGGTTCGAAAAGCTCCAACAGCCACACGAATACCCTGATTATGGACAGTGTCTAATCTTCTCAGCACAGCTGGTCTTGCTAAAGAATAAAATATGCATCCGTAATCTAACTTGGCTCGGATCAGTGAGCGATAAAGACGCAGCATGACTGTCCGCTACCCAAGATTTTTCACTTAGTATCCGTAAAATATTCAGAGAACGGTTATAGCGAGCGTTCACCTGTGCTCTATGTGGCGACCAACACAGTTTTCTATCGAATATCAACCCAAGGAATCTCATCTCATCCGCGAATGGTAGGAAAAATGGGCCCAATCGCAGCGAAGGTGGTAATCGCCTCCTGCGGCGCCAGAAGTTCACGCAGAGTGACTTCTCAGTGGAGAATCGAAAGCCGTTTTTAGAGCTCTAATCTGAAAGGTTGTCTAAACACCGCTGCAGATGGCGTTCCAAAAAAGGTGTGCGCTGAAAAGAACAATAGATGGCAAGTCGTCTACGAATAAGCAGGACGATACTTCTGGGAAAATACATTTCGAGATAGAATTAATTGCTATTGCAAACAGCGTGGCACTTAGTACCGATCTTTGTGGCACTCCGTTCTCTTGAACAAAAATATTTGATAAAACCGAAGTGACCCTTACTAGGAAAACGTGATCCCTCGTAAACTCCTGAATGAATAACGGAAGGTGTCCACGTATGTACCAGTTGTATAGGGAACGTATTATCCCTGCTCACCAACACGTATCATATGCCTTTTCGAGTTCAAAGAATACCCCAACGGTTTGACAGTTCTTCATGAATCCATTCATTATCTGCGACGAAATCGAGTCAAGGTGGTCAGATGCTGAACGATGTCGTCGAAAACCGCTTACCGTGTTGGTAAGTAAGTCGTGAGTTTCCAGCCACCATATCAACCGTCCATTGATCATGCGTTGCAAACGCAACTAGTGAGGGAAATAGGACGGTAGCTGTTTCAAAATAGGTACGATGGTGGCATTCTCGCCACTTTTCTGGGAAAATGGCATCAACCCAAACACGAGTATATACCTCAAGCAGGAAGGCCTTACCTTTAGTAGAGAGATGTTGCAACATTTGGACGTGTATTCCATCAGGACCTGGTGCAGCGTTTCGCGAATATAACAGTGCATGGTCTAACTTCCTCATGGTGAAGAGATGCTTGTAATCTTCAAGATTTTTAGAACGAACGTTGAAACCTTGAGATTCCACTTGCGCCTTATCGGGAAGAAACTCAGGCGAATAATTCTCTGAGCTAGGACAGTTGAGCGAAAGCACTGCCAAAAGTGTTGGCCACGTCAAACTTATCAATAACATCTCCAACAGCTGTTTTAAGACCGACGATTGGCGTATGAGTTGTTTTTCCGTCCACGCGCCTCAACTTAGCCCATACGACAGAAGAAGACTATGTCGATTGAATGACGCTACAAACTTGCTCCATGATGTATATTTTACTATCCTTAATAACTTGTCTAGATTTGGCACGCATCTTTTTATACTCATTCAGGTTATCCAGAGTTGGGCGACGTTGGAAAATCCTGAGAGCACGCCTGCGAGCACGAATGGCATTCCGGCATTCATCTGGCCACCAAGGTAACGGAAATCGGCGACAGGTTTGGGTCGTCGACCGTGGAATAAACTGCTTAGCAGCATCAAGAATATTTTTCGTGAGGTGTTCCACCGAAACATTCATAGAGTATAACACAAAACAGCCAACGGGAGTAAAGGTTCCAGTTGGCTTGATCTATACTCCATCTAGGTAAACGTTTGTAACATGTATCTTGTGTCAAGAGACTAATAAGACGTGGAAAGTGGTCATAGAATGTAAATCAGAGATGATATTCCACTGTAAGGAAGATGCTAATTGTGGTAAACAAAATGCTAAATCCAGGTGTGAAAAACTGTTGAAAGCATCAGAAAGAAATGTAGGCTCTCCGGTGTTCAGGAGAGTTAGGTTATTATTGCTCAAGAAATCGGCAATCAACTTACCTCTCGCACATGCCCGAAGTGAGCCCCAAAGTACATGGTGGGCATTCACATCACCTAGCAAAAGAAAAGGTGTTGGTAGTTGAAAAAATAGATCCCTTAAATCAGTGAGCGAGAGGTCGTCACTCGGAGGAAGGTATATATTACAAATGGTGAATCTGGTGTGTGACAGTTTAATCCTTACAGCCACTGACTGGATGTCTGACTGTAATGATACTGATTGTGTGAATATATCATCTCTGATGAGCATCATAGTGCCTCCGTTCGCAGGTACACCCTCTTCCGGTGATAGATCACACATTACAGGGATGTACCGTTTGATTTTGAAGCTGTCTTGTGGACGGAGCTTAGTCTCTTGCAAACATACGACCAAAGGATCGTTCTGGTTAAGCAACAGTTCAAGCTCAGGCGGATATGTTCTTATTCCGCCTATGTTCCATTGTAGAACAGCCATGATCTTTATAATGGGATAAGTTGTACATTGTTATTTCTATTTTGAAGGCTGCGGAGGTCGGTTCAGTATATTCTTTTTAGGTGTCGGGCTAACACCTTCTACAGGAGAATGGTCCTGCCTCTTTGCAGTGAGGGCAGTATTACCTTCCTCCATGTCCTCCACTTGGGAGGACCCCTTTCCAATTAAAAAGTTCGTTTGGAGTACCTCGATCCAATTGGAAATAGAGATCGACGAAGATGAATGTCGCCGACCTGAGCCCTTCTCAGACGAATCCTCGACTATTGTCTCCCTTTGTTGTTTTGGGAGTGAACTTTACGCTTTGCTTGAGGAAGTAGTCGGTTCTCTTATAGCTGTTCTTGAACTTTCTTTCATGTTCTGTATATATTATTAGCTTGCCAGTCTTGTTGGTCGAAATCGATTGCTTTGGTGGCGATTTAACTGTAGCGCTCTTTGCAGTTTCAGATGTGGGAGATGTTGATACTGAATTAGATGTTGAAGTCGAAGGTCTAGGAAGTAAGCTGACTGTGAGAACCTTTTCTGCAATAATGGCCCCGTTTAAATCGCAGGTTTGAGTTGCGGTTTCCCGACTTAGTACCGATTTAGCTATGACTATACTTCGGGACAGAGGGTTGGCGGATTCGCAAGAGTTTCCTGGCTTCAAAGAAGGACACCTTCCCTTTAACCCGAATCTCCTGGACCGTCTTTTGCTCTGCAAAACTTGGGACGATTACGGGAACTTGACGGATGTTCACCGTTACAGTTAACACACGTTGGAGCTGACCTTCATTCTCATGCGAGATTTTACCACCGTTGACACAGGTCGACTCACCGTTGCAGAATTCCCTAGTGTGGCCAAAGCGCTGATATTTATAACATCTGAGCGAGTTCGGTATACACGGTCTTACCTCAATGGATTCATACCCTGCCTTTATCCTTTGTGGGAGTGTGTGTGTGTGTGTGTGTGTGTGTGTGTGTGTGTGTGTGTGTGTGGAAAGCATAGCTCAAAAACGAAAGGCGGTTAAATACCAAACTTGGTATTTATGTTTAGTAGCTTTCAAGGATGCGACAAGAAGATTTTCAAGAAAATCCCTCCACCCCAAGCTATCTTTTACATGGAAACTTGCTTGGAAAGCGTGTTTTTCTCATAAATGGCACTAACGATTTGATTAAAATACAGTATATTAAAGATATTTATATGACAACATGTATATCTTGAATTTTCCGGGAATAGCCCCTGAATACTATTTTGGATAATTCTTATTGATTTTTGCATAACTGATAAACCGTAAAAGATAGACAAAAACTTACCACATAAAAATATAGATGTCGTTAAAACACATACTTTATGTCAACGTTTTATGTAACGTTGACCGTTTGAGATATTCTTTGTTATTGGTTTCAATTTTAAACTATGTAACTTTTCTTAAACAGAAGACACCTTTCGTTTCATCTCTCGTTTTACTTCAGGCATGTAAAGTGAACCAAACTTCAAGTGTTTCACATAGGATCAGCTTTTAAAGGATTTCATAGCGCTTCAGCCTAATGTAATCCCGTATTCCCCTTCTATTTGCAATGAAGCAAGTAATATGACCATTTCTGCAAATGCTTATTTCGATTAGTATGATGTACATAAAAGAATAGTCTTTTGTAAGAATATTTTGTGTGTGGATCAACTAGAGATATATGGGAATGGAACACATCATATTTTTAGTTAACTATTCCTATGATTTTCATTTTGAAATACTTTTCAATTATTTGTCTGTATTGCAACTTTTTCCACTTGAGAGGGTTGAATTTCAAAACCATCACACGCTCTTTAAATATCTGACTGTCGACATATCTCTTATATTGTACAACGAAATTTGTAAATAGTAATTGAAATTTTAGAAGTAGATAGAAGAATAAATAAGAATTACTTTAGAAGAGCGAATGGAGAAAATAATGTGAGTGTAACAAAGCATATACTGCCTTCTCTATCATATGCGTAGTAGATGAAAAAGATACTCCATTCCACGCAAAAAAAAAAAAAAAAAAAAAAAAAATCGATACAGCGATTTCACTGGAAATGCACGTTTAGGGGTTCACTGAACCCAAAAAGAGCATTTTTACTTTCTCTACCACATACATAGAAGACAGAAAATGTATTACATTAAAGACAAACAATTCATACCGAGGTTTCACCGGAAATATGTTTGGAGCACCCCTGAATTGAACAAAATCACTAAAAGGTGCGCGCGCGAGCAGCATTACTCAAAAACGAGAATTCCATAAATATCAAACTTGATAGTAAATACATTTTAACTACCTTTACATGGAATAATATTAGAAAGTGCCCGCCTGGGTACTGTGGGGGTAGCGAGGGTGCCTTACATTCAACAGGTTACGAGTTCGAATCTCGCTTAGGGTGAGTTACCCGGAGAGGGTTTTTTTCCCCCTTATGCTGAGCAAACGAATGTCGAATAACTTTACGCTCAACGGACCGCAAGATCATTTGAGCGCCATTTCACCAATTTCATTCATCGTCCAGCTTAGAAGACGTTAAGCCTCTAACGTATACACACACACACACACACACACACACACACACACACACACACACACAGGGTTACTACAAAAGAAATAGACAACTTCAACTGCCTGTAAAACAAAAACTATTAGAGATAGCAACCTAATTATTTTGGAGGTATGTTGAGAAACTCTCAAAGTTTCGTTTGTTACTATTGGTAACGCTGTAGTGTTTTGTTTGTTGTTGCAGAAGCTGAAATGGCGGAAAATCCTGTGGAAAAGGCATATTGTGTGTTGGAATTTGCTAGAACGCAATCAGCAACTGTTGTCCAACGACATTTTAGAACACGTTACCACAAAAATGAAACGATGCGCTCACAAAAACCAGCATCGTCTTCATCATGTCGCAACATGTCGATGCAAAAGTCACGCCGTATGACCTTATCTTCTTCACTCAGAAACTGCAACATCTGTAATCTGTAAGGCATCATGTGCAGTCGCTTCCGCAAGATTTTCCATACAGTTTGCTGTGGAATTTGTAATTGCATGCTTGCCCTAGATGTCGATTTCTGTGGGCTTCTTATGTAGGCAGAACGAACACGTTCAACGTTTTCTTCCGAAACTCTTGATCTTCCCGAGCTCTTCCCTTTGCACAAACATGCCGTTGTCTCGAATTTTCTATACCAATCGTAGATTGACTGTCTAGTCGGTGGCGTTTTGTGGTAACGTGTTCTAAAAGGTCGTTGGACAACAGTTGCTGATTGCGTTCTAGCAAATTCCAACACGCAATATGCCTTTTCCACAGGATTTTCCGCCATTTCAGCTTCTGCAACAACAAACAAAACACTACAGCGTTACCAATAGTAACAAACGAATCTTTGAGAGTTTCTCAACATACCTCCAAAATAATTAGGTTGCTATCTCTAATAGTTTTTGTTTTACAGGCAGTTGAAGCTGTCTATTTCTTTTGTAGTAACCCTGTATATATCACACACATACACACAAACACACTAGAAATGTTTTTTCTTCTCAAAAATTGTTCTACGATTTTAATTATAATAGTGTATATCTAAGATAGTTTCAGTAAAAAATGATTAAGTACATCTTGATCGTATTCTGTGAAGTCTTCTTTATTATGGGTGATTTTTGCGTAACTGGTAAACCAATAATGGATGCATTTTAATACTTGACGAGTATGAGTATTCAAGGTCAGTTAATGTCCTGCAACATTCTGTTTTTAAAAGTACTGCATTAAAATTATTTATGCATTTTAACACGACAAAATTAAAATGCTTTATTATTCAAAACACTGAGGATATACTTTTTTAAAAGTGAAAGGTATATGTTTATTGGTGAAAACACAAAGGGTGTCATGAAGTGTGTATCATAAATATGATAAAAACCTAATGTGATTTAACTGTAGCAATATTTAAAGTAGTTTTAGAAGTAATATTTTGGCCAAAGTGTTTATGAACCTTCATTGATAATAGAGTAGACCATCTTGCACAGGACAAGTGCAACGGTCCTCATTTTGTAATGGGTGGTTTTCCAAATCGATAATCGATCTGTCTCTTGCAGCATGTTTGTAGTTTCTGTGTACCTTACGTTTACCCAACTTGCACGCATGTATCATAAAATCAACGATTTCGTTGGATGTTGCTTGGTGAATGATTACGGAAACGGTTATGAGCCTTCAGCTCTTCTTTTCTTATCGCAGTCCAAGATCCAATAAATTGGTGGAAGAAGCTCACAAATGCAGCTGAAATTACAAACAGAAAAATACCTAGACGAGGAAGAAACCAAACGAAAGAGCATTTCAAAGCATTTCTATAGATCTTTTTATGTTACTTAATTAAACCTTTAAAAGAAAAGTTTTAATTCCAAATAAAATAAAGTTTAGCTATGATCATATTGAGCTTTGAGAGACATTTGATGGTACTTTGAACTCTCGCATATTACTGTGGGTTTCCATCGTTTTTAAACTTATTTTCATACGCACATTCACTCTGGCATTTATACTTGCAGAGTCTGAGGGTAGCGAATAGTCCTCATTATGATTACAAATTATAAGGAAGTAGGTATAACGCGCTTTAACGACACAAATATCACACTCAAGCTACTTCCACAAGGTCAATATCCCACTCACTTATTTAAAATCAAATACAAAAATATTTCTAAGTGTCCATTTATTACGTGATATGCTTTCATTATTTAACTATGATTAATTCAGTTACCAAGGGAGTTGCCTAAGGGAACTTTTAGTTACGAACTGTAGCAATTTAATGAAGAAGAAATTGCTGCTGTGAAACAAGATTTTTGTACGAACTGCATCCTAGCCTAACATTTTAAAACACAGGCTGTTAAGTATTTGCTGATTTTGGTATTCTTTCGTTTACTTATCATATCATTGTCTTTCATTGTCTTTTAATGGCAAATTTAATAATACACTTTAATTGTTAAATTTATTTATTGAGAGTAACACTTGACACAGTTTATCAGCACGTTTAGAGTATTGCAATGTGCTATACGCCTTATGAATTATTTGTATTCCAGAGAAGCATTTAAGCATATAGTACATAATTCAACCTCTTACCTTGGTACAGAAAGCCAGCAAGAAAACAAAATGACCGACCACAGATTTATGAATTAGTCTATAGAGGTATGAGACTATTCCTAAAGTTCTAAAATAGCTTTAAGATCTAAAAACTATGAACAGAATACAATTTTAGCACCAAATACGACGACACAATCAATGTAAGTAAATGAGCACAGAGATTAATTAATACTACGTAGGGCAAATTGTAATCCTTGAAACTAAATCTGCAGGCTCTTCCTTAAGGTATAACGAAAACGGTCCTCCAAATAAAATACTGCAGATCACTTAATGTCTAAAAGCTATGAACAAGATACAACTTACTAGCATCAAATACGATAAAAAATCAAAATAAATAGATGAGCACAGAGATAAACGACTCAGTAGGACTAATTGTAATCCTCGAAAGAAAATCTATAAGCTATTCCTTAAGGTATAAGAAAAACAGTCCTCCAAATAGAATACTGCTGACCACTTAAGGTCTAAAAGCTATGAACACGATAAAATTTATTAGCATCAAGTACAATGACATCAAAATAAATAGATGAGTAAAGAGATAAATGACTAATGAAAGAAATTCTACATGCTTATTCCTAAGGTATAATAAAAACAGTCCAAAACCCGGCTCGGTTGTGGGAAGGTGGCAGTCTGCCTCGCATTCGAATCGAGAAGGTCGCGATTTCGAATCTCGCTTAGGGTGAGTTACCTGGATAAGGTATTTTTCGAGGTTTTCCCTCATCCTCAGAAGAAAAATGTACAGCAGCATTACAGGGATTTCATTCATGTCCGGTATAATCAATATGTTAAAGGACGTTAAGCTACAAAAAAGTCCTCCAAATAAAAACTGCAGATGTAAAGAGCTAGGTTATTTATTAAGATAAATGAGATAAATGGGAGCTTATTCGATGGCTCCTGGGCCTTCACAAGTCAGCCGAAAAGGCTTATTGTGTAATCCCACTGAAATTGCCCACTGAAATTGCTGATCGTGTACTTGATCAGCTCCAAATTGCAACACCAGGATCTGATCCTAAATGTTCTCACATTCCAAAAAGAGTAAACCTTCTCCCCTCACTGTTTTAAACCTTCTTTTATATATTCCAAGAGAGCCCTAGACGCCGTTATCATCCCTAACTAGTCTCATCCAATCTCTGTCCTGAGTGAGATAGCCACCTATTTAACGAGTTTCTGTCGTGAATAAGTTTGCACCTAGCTAGGTGGTCCTCTTTTACCCATCCTTTAACGGCATCCATCTTACTTCATTAGATTCTATGGGGCTTTCGCACCCCTTTCTGCTAAATAATCCGCTACCTCATTTCCTCCAATCTCCTGATGCCCAGGTACCCATCGAAACTCAAGGCAGTTCTGGTGCAAAGGACGTTCAAGGATAGAAAAACCCCAAATTAATTTTGATGTCACTAGGTATAAGGAAAGTCCCTGAGAGCACTTTGACTATACATGAAGATGAGAACCTTCTTACTTTGGTAGCCTCCCTTTGAAACTCTATAAGCAGAGGTCAGAACTGCAAAAACTTCTGACAAGAAGACAGTACAACACTGCCCTCCCCTTAAACTTAAGTTCCCTGTTTGGAGATTTGCCATAATTCCTGCTTCAGACTGTGCTTTCTCATAGGAGATCCATCCACTAGCCATAAAATTTGGTCTCCGCTGCAGCACGGATTATTCCATTCGTTTCATCCTCTCGAGAGCCGAGAGCTACACTGAACGGCAAGTCAAAACAGTACCGAGTCTGCAAGAAATCCGATCTCATGTATAATAGTTAAAGAAATGAAATGGAGTTTTTATTTATGGACGCTCTTTAACTATTGTGGTTCTCAGCGTCCCATTCAAAATTGGGCGTGAAAGACTGCTTAATTTTGCTCAGAGGCCTCTTTTTCAGGTTTGAGGTTCTTTTACGTGCCGTAAATCTACGACACGGGACCAACTTACTTTACTTCCCTTCCGAAGGAAGCCATGCTAAGGATTGCACGCCCGAAAACATCCATCGTCCTCCGCTCGGTTTGAACCCGCGACCTTGGGTATATAAAGTTAGTATGTAACCATTACACCACGGAGGGCGACTAATAGTTGGAGATCGAGGTATGTCCAAGAGCTTGGCAACTTTCCCCATTTCCTGATTGTCCAAAAAGGTAGACCAAAAGAATAGACTCTGCCTACAAAAAATGTCCATAGGTGGTAATCCTAGAAGTTTCTTCAAAGCAATCGAAGTATTTTTAAAGGCTCCCGTAACACATAGACATGTTATTCTCTATGGCTTGGTTATTTAGCCTGCAATGGTCAACTGTAATCTCTTGTGCATCAAAGGATGACCCATATGAAGAATACGATCTTACCATAGCAACATACATCCAATTGCTGTTTTGCAATTTCAGATCCCAGATTGCTCCGACTGTCCGTCTAATGGTTGCTAAACACCATTTGGCTTTGAGGAGAACATTATCTGTATATATACTCCAAACTATTTACTATATATCAATATCACAGATTATTTAACTGATTTAGAGTATTCCAAAATAGTGTCCCTCAATCTGAGAGTCTTACAACCTCTCAGATCGCTCTTGTTGGTATACAGAACTTTATTAATATTGACAGAAAATTCTTCCTGTTCGCATCAGCCGTTAATTTTCCCCAGCCTTTGATTTACAATGTGTGAACAGTACTGGGAAACTTTCCGAACATTATTAGAACTATGTCATCAGCATAGCCCTCTATAAAACATCACTCCTAGGCCACACCACTGAGCAAGCTCTCTCTCACGAGGCTCCTTACAGCGGTGATAGCACTTAATAGCGTTGAAATCAGAAGACTGAAATTGTTCTTTATTGTTATTCTGATAGAAACGCTCCCTGAAAAGTTTCAAGCCATGTTTTTGTAATTTTACTCTTCAATTTTGGATACATCATCACAGATAGGTCTCGGGTTCGATTCCCGGCTGGGAATGGGACATTTTCTCTAACCAAGATTATTCCCTATCCTCCCCAAAGTCTGGAAGTATAAATGAGTGAGAGAGTGAGAATGTGTTTCTGTATGTGTGGTGTGTGTGTTGTGATCTAATGAATAGAATCCAAAGAAAACACACTCCCAATGAAAACAGTACATGCATTAAATTACAGGTGGAATATAAAAAATGAAGGAACAAATCTAATGTGTTCCAGCACTTGATTTTTTGTACTTGTTCTGCAAACAAATTATTCTTACAATAGATTATTTTTTTATCTAAATTGTGTAGAAATTGTCTTTTTACTTGATTCCATTTAGGTAAAAGGGAAATAAAGGGCACACATCACGCTAAAGCGATAGCAGTCAGATGTTTTAAAATCTGGACACAATTGAATTCCGTGGTCTTTACATGACCAGAAATAAAACAAAAGAGGTATGAAACTATAGAGAACTTCCCGTTTGAGAAAAGTATAAATAGTTTAAAAATAAAATCAACAACAAGGATATCTGAAAAAGATTAATTCTAAAATGAAACGTATATGTCATAAATTGTGTATTTTTAATGAGATCTATATTTTTTGTGTAGTAAATTTTTGTCTATTTCTTACGGTTTACCAGATATACAAAAGTCATCCAGAATGAAGAGCTCATCAGAGGCCTTTCTCAGAAAATCCAAGATATACATTTCGTTTTTCCATGGAATCTCTTAAGCATATGGCATTTTAGTAAAAATCATTTATAGCTATTTTTGAGAAAATCAACATTTTCGAAAAAAATCCATGTAAACGGTAGTTTGGTTTTCGGATTCAGGGGTGTCAAAACATGTATTTGCAGTTAAACCTCAGCATCAAATTTTTGGGCAGAATACAATGCCTTCTCTACATACTATGTATATATCTACATTGTACATACGTGGTCGGTAAAATAAAAACAGCTAAGTTTAATAGTGATAGCAGCTGAGATTAACTAACCTATAAAATTTTCAACATGTTAATTCCATCTTATGCGGTTTTCTAATGAGAGCTGAAGTTACATGTTATATTACAGGCACATGCTCTCACAGATGCAAGCTTTTGAATAACATTTGTAACGTTCAGTGTTATTATACGCGGTGATCAAATTAATTGTACTCTAATATTTTATCACAAAGTGCACAAACAAAGAAAGGAAGGAATAAGTTATCATTAAAATAAGAAAGGCAAAAAAAAAGCTGAAAGATTTATAAGGCATTTTGGATATGAGCAAACTACACTATTGACTTATGATGCTTAAACCAATTATATCCTTTTTTTTTTTACCTTCTCTAGCAGGTATGTACATATCTCGTAATGTACATACAAGCTAGAGAAGATATTGTATTCCACCCAAAATTTCGATGTCGAGAATTTACCGGAAATATAGTTATATTTTAAGGTCTCCCTAAAAAAAAAAAAAAAAAAAAAAAAAAAAAGGAAGGAAGAAATAGCGTTTTCGTTTTTAGAAAAATTTCCTCTGTATCTGTGTACACGTGTGTGTGTGTGTGTGGGTGGGCAGCATAGCTCAAAAACGAAAAGTGTGTTAAGTTCTAAACTTGATATTTAAGTTCAGTAACTTCCAAGGATGCGGTACGAAGATTCTCAAGAAAATCCTCCCACCCCAAACTACTCTTTACATGGCAAATTTTTTGAAAATTTTATTTTTCTCAAAAATTGCTGTAAGATTTTGATTAAAATACCGTAACTAAAGATATTTGCATCACAAATAAAATGTGCATCTTCAATTTTCTGGGAACAGGCTCTGAACCCCTTTTTATTCTGGCTGAATTTTGCATAGCTATTAATTAAACCGTAAGAGTTAGACAAAAACTTACACAAAAAATGACATCTCGTTAAATATATAATTTGTGTAACATACTTTTTATTTATTCATTAATTTTTTATTTGCTGCAGTTCATCTTTTGCGAGATATTCCTTATTATTTGCTTCAATTTTAAAGTATGTAACTTTTCTCAAACGGTAAACCATCTTTCGTCTCATCTCTCTTGTTTTATTGCTGGCCATGCAAAGCGAACCGTGGTTCAATTGTTTCACATAACGACAACCTTTTGAAATATTTAATTATCGCTTTAGCCTAGTGTATTAACTTATTTCCCTTCTACTTACAAAGAAGCAAGTAATACGCATAATTCTGCTATGTTTATCTCGATTAGCATGAAGTAGATAAAGGACTATTCCTTTGCAAAAATAGTTGTTTTTTTTTTTTTGTGGTACAGATAAAGTAATGTGAAGGAAACAAAACGGCTAACGCATCTCTTTAGTATATTTTTAGCGAGGAAAATGGCGAATTGACGTCTGAAAGGCTGGTCTCGTACAGGTAAGGATAGGGGTGAGGGAGTGCACGTTCGCTAACAAATAGCTTATCCGTGAAAGCGCATGCTATGGAAACGTATCAAACAGCGCTACCATGTAAACTTTACGGACAAATTCAGATCATTATTGCTGTATCCACAAATTTATTGTGTAAGATGCAAGAGTCCCGTTAGGAAGCTGAAGAACGAAAGCACTTCTAAAAGGCATAAACGGAAATAAGAGTTTACATAATTATAAGTTGTGCTTTATGAACGTACAATGCTCATAAACGTGGTGCATTTATAGTAATCGAAACCATATTATGCAAAGTGTGTATCTATATAGGTATTACATATATCGTATAATACCATTGATCTAGAGTCGCATTATATCTTCCAAGCGGTCAACTCGACCACAAGAGATGTTGACAAAATATCTGTGTCGTGCAACGCTAATATGTACTTCATAAGTTTTCCTCAACCTATGCGTGCTTATGCAGCAGATATATTTTTTTTTTTTTTTTTTTTCTGGGGAGGGCGTCAAAAGAGGCAATCTGTGTGAGGTGGAGTTGATTACACGCCATTAGGGATTATTCTTTTTTAGGAGAACGAAAACATGAAGCTTGTAAAGGATATTGAGGAAAATAAAGAACAAAACGCTATCAAATTATTATGTAATATATTTTACTGCAGTGGATGAACTATACATTTTTTGAAATTCTTGAAAATCTTTCACCCCTTGCTGCTGAAAGTCCTCTTTAAAATATGAAATGTCGTTACTGATCTATTTAGTTCGGGAAAAATACGCGAATAATTCTGCCGAAGCCCTTTTCTTTCGTCAATGATAATGTTGTGTTACATAACGCTCCGTGCACTATAGTGGGTGGGCCGACGTCCAAAAGAAATGACGTAAGCAAAGAGAGTAGAACAAGTCAACTCCCTGCAGATGTTACAAAAACTCTTCATAGCTGTGCCATTTGTCATACGCCTTATTTTCAACTTAGCCCTACACATTTCCGGGAATGAAAATGCATCCTGCAAGCCTTTTCGCTGTTCCCATATCTCCTCGGAAAGCGATGCGAATGAAAAACTCCAAGTAAACAAAAGCCTTCTGGCAAGCAAACATAAACAAGAGAAATCTTGTAAAACATTATGTAGAAACTCCTTGCAAAAACAGAGTGCCAATCTTGCACCAGCAACTACGATCTTTCTCGACAGCTTGAAACTTAAATAGATTCATTCCTCTTATACACTTATGATTCTAATTTATTATATGTTGGAGTTTATATCGCCGTATTCAGATCTTTGCTTTCAACACGTCAAAACGATTGCCCTGCCCATTTGGCAAACTTTTAATTCTGTTTCCTTTCGCTTGCTGTAAGATGTATACCCAGAACGTTAAACCCAACAAATAAAGTTATAGTCTCTCTCTCTCTCTCTCTCTCTCTCTCTCTCTCTGTCTCTCTCTCTCTCTCTCTCTCTCTCTCTCTCTCTCTCTCTGTCTCTCCTGCAACTATTTAACAAGCAATGTTACGCGTTATTACATGTAGCTTTATTACATTTAATTATATGTACACATTATTATCGCGTAAGAGTTCTTGTTAGGTAGTTCCAGGATGACAATTCTCATATTATTTAAAAACAAACGTGTATCTTTAACTTCAAAAGTATATCGTTAATGTTAGGACAAGAGGAATAAAACGTTTTAAGTTTGCTACTTTCAAATGCATAAATAATATTCATGAAATAGACACTTTAGAAAATTAAATGTTATAAGGCAGCATGTACATTTTATTGGATATTTTGAGGTCAACAGGTCCAAACGTTGCAGATTTCAATAAATCGGATTGAAAATACGGTTGGATAGTTTTTGTTAGACTGAAGATAAACTATAATTTTTGTCGAATCGTAAAACATAATTCAACTAGACCTGACTAGTACATAAACATTTCATTTTCTATTCGATGAAAAATATTAGTTATATTTAATATTTCATTCATGACAAATGCTGAAATTATGGTACATCACTGACCATTTTAGTTGAAACAAATAAACCACTGTCAAAAGAAGAAATCCCATGTCAAGTGTACTTACCCGTGTACCTCCTGAAGGTGCAAGTAGTCGGCAAACTTGTTAAACCGTATTCGCAAACAGAATCGCTGCAGTTGCCGAGCTAATGTTTTAATAGTGGGAGAGGTAACGGTGTTGGGGTTAACTTCAATTACACGCGTGCCAGTGTAAACTTGCTGATTGCGTTGCTGTCGGACGGACCTATGTGTTTCTACTCGACAAATGTGCTTGTGTACATACATGACTAGAAATATCTTTCAGATCGGTAAAAACGGTCTCCAACAAGCTACTTCGCTATAAGATATACTTACCAATATAAATCAATCAGGTTCTCTACTTATGCGGATAGCAACCTTATCAATGAGTTTTAGAAGTACTTTATCATTTTTACTTTCTCTACGCGTACTACTTATATACATAATGTATAGAGAAGTATTTTATTCCGCCCAAAAATACGATACTGAGATTTCACCGGAAATATATCTTTTGAGGGCCTCTGAGTCCAAAAAAACAAACAAAACGTTTTTAGAAAAAAGTCCGTGTGTGTGGATAGCATAGCTCAAAAACGAAAACTTTTCGTTTAATTTCTCCCAAAGATGCAACGAATTTCAAGAACCTCCCCCCCCCGCCTCAAACTACTCTTTACATGGAACAATTTTCGAAAATTTTGATTTTCTCAAAAATTGCTCTAACGATTTTAATTAAAATGTCGTAAATTAAAGATATTTACATAACAGATAAAATGTACATCTTGAATTTTCTGGGAATATCCTCTGAATACCTCTTTAATCTTGGTGAATTCTGTTGCATTTTGCATAACTGGTAAACCATAAGAGATAGCAAAAACTTACTACACGAAAAATGTAGACCTCGTTAAAATGCACCATTTATGTCATATACGATCTTTTGTGGAGATGGTCATTAATGGGATATTTCTTGTTGTTGGTTTCAGCTTAAAATACTTATACTTTTCTCATGCGGGAATTCGTCAACTCCTGGCATACAAAGGAATTTCAGTCGCATGACAAGCACCTTATAAAGGATTTGACTATTGCTTTAGCCTATGGTACTCCCGCATTTTCCTTCTGCTTGTAAGGCCATTGCTACTAATTTTATCTCGATTAGCACAAAGTAGATAGAAGAATAAGCTTTTTAACAATACTTTGTTATAGAGGTGTAGAGAAAGTCATGTGAATGAAATAGTTTTTTTTTTTCTTTTACTCTCAACTCTCCAGTTGTAATATGTTGCCTTAGTTTAGTAAACCTGTAAGTTGCAATGCAAACGCTCGAACACATAATCTTAAAAAGCGAAGAAAAATTATCCATACTAATATTCAAATTCCCACCTATCACATCAATGAAAAGATCGTTGTAAATATATCGGTGTATTAAAACGATTACAGTTAATCACAATCCACTCAATATATAATTATACAGACAGCACATTTAATTCCAAACTACAAAGGTGGCTAAAAAGTGTGGTTTTAAATTACCTATGGCTGTAAAGTCGCACATATTAACTAGAATATATAAACCGGAACATTGTTCCAAATATAAAAACAACTATAGGTTGCACAATGTAAATATTCCACTATGTATGTTAAATAAAACCTTGCAATGTTTTTATCAGAAACATTTTACGTGTTTAATTATATAAAAGGTTTTTGCGATGAAGGTGAGCAACCAACCATTATGCTTCTCTTGATTGTCGATGTATTCTTTTTATTTCCCGTTATTTAAACATAGAAATCTGATATGTTCCATTCATTAGACTTTTTCTGGTTGTTCAGCAAACAAACCTTTTGAATAAAAGAATAATCTTTTAGCTGCATCATGCTAATTAAGATAAACATATCCAGAATTAGTCTATTACTGGTTTCCTTGTAAGTAGAAGAGAAATAAGGGAATGCACAGTCTAAAGCGATAGCCAAGTCGTTTAAAAACCGATCGCTACGTGAAACAATTTAAATTCCATTCTCTTTTCTTGCCAGAACTAAACAAAGAGAAATGAGAAGATGTCATTTCGTCGAGAAAAGTTTAAGTGCCTTAAAATTGATACCAATAATCCGCTATATCTCGAAAGCGGTTAACTGTACAAAAAAATCGTATATAACATTAATCGTGTGTTTTAATGAGATCTGCATATTTTTGTGTAGTAAGTTTTTGTCTTTCTCTTATGGTTTGCCAGATATACAAAAGACATCCAGAATGAAGAGGTCTTCAGAGGCTATTCCCAGAAAATCCAAGATATACATTTCATTTGTCATAAATATCTTAAACATAAAATATTTTAATCAAAATCGTTAGCCTTTTTTTTAGAAAATCAAAATTTTCGAAAAATGTCCAGTAAAGGGTAGTTGGGGTGAGAGAATTTTCTTGAAAATCTTCGTATAGCATCCTTGGCAGATACTCAACCTAAATACCAAGTTTGATAATTAACCGACTTTTCGTTTTTGAGCTATACTGCCCCCCCCCACACACACACACATGTATCTAAAAATGCTTTTTTTTTTTTTTGGAATCAGGGAGTTTCAAAACATGCGTTTCCGGTGAAATCTCGGTATTGAAATTTTGGGTGCATTACAATTCTTCTCTATACACTATGTACATAGTACGTATAGAGAAAGTAAAAATGTATATTGTTAATAGAATACTCTGTCATTTGGCAGTCCTACACTTAGGAAAGTTGAATAAATAACGTCACGCACTATTCAGAAGAAAAATCGAATTTACAAGGAATGCTTACATTTTATATCTAATGGTTGAACCAATTCTTTTGATGTTTGGTGCGTAAGGAATTATCCACAATAGAATATTGCGATACAAGTGTAGGAAGTGTCCTATTGGCGAATCGAGGAACAGTTTGAAAATACGAAAGAAATTGGTTGGATGCAAATGAATTTTATGAGAAAGAAATGTTTGGTAGTTGTTGTTATGTAACTTTTCATTGATTATAAACAAGGTCTTTTGCCTGTGTATATATTTTTAACTGTAGTACCCTAATTAAAATCGATTAGACAAATTATTACGGAGAAAGTTATGCTAGATAATAGAGAAATAGTAGACGCCTGGAGATTTCTAGAGTAATTCCGGAGAAGTTTAAGCAAAGGTACAAGTTAGAGTACAATAAACTGAAAAAAAAAAAAAAATGACTAAAACGAAAAAGGGTGTGCAGATTAACAGAATGATTGTTTCGCGTATTTTATTCTGAGGAGTGACAGATTCAAGTCTGAAGGAAGTTCATAGTGAGAGTATTCAATGCAGAAACTACTATAAAGTTGAATGGTGGTGTTGACATTCCGTTATTTAGTAAATATTGCAATTGTTTTACTTACCGTATATGTGTTTTTCAGTCCATATCAGTACTGCGATTTCTATTGTTTCTATAGCAATCAAGTTAGATGTAGGAATGTTAACCTACGTCCAGTAACAACAATATCTTAAGTAGTAGAAATGAGTCACATCGTCCAAAAAGAAAATTAAGTATTAATATAACGCCTTAAAACTTAGATATACATTTAACGCGATGTTATTCACACTGATAGGTAAGCAGCAGCCACTCGCAAGGGAGCGTTTAACAGCTGAACTATATGGCGACCTACGAATCGACCACTAAGAGATGCGTGTATCAAAATGAACCAAAACTACCCGGTTGAAGGACATTATACTAACAAAATAAGCGACATCTAGTATTGCAATTTGCTTTGATGTAATTTATATGGATATTCCAGATATTCTGGTAGTGATCTTACACAGAAGCGTTATTGATGAGTCAACACATTGCGATGGGAAAGATGATGAGAATCGCTCTCTGATTGGCTAATTTCTTATGATTAATGTAGACACAAACTTAAAGTATTACAGCTTGCCGCTTCTAAATTTACATTTCAATGCTCATTTGTATACTTACAAATTCATTGTGAATGGACCCATAACGATACATTATCATCTAGTTTTTACGTTACGTAATCCTTAAGCTTAATTTTCATTGTGAATGGGTTACAGTAAAGGTTTGCCTGCAGTATCTTAAAATTCCCAAAGTGGGGATTATAATCGCACAGAAATAAAGAATCTGTGCCTTCCCCTTCGAATTCTCTGAGCGATGTGATATTTCATTAGTGTTGTGTGGTGTCCTTGATTGGCGCTCGCTAGATTCACCTGTCGGTATCCAGGAGATTCGAGGTCACCGCCCCCTCCCATCAAATTGCCGAAACCGGGAAAGCAAACAAACACTGTCCTTAAGCCACTCGAGAGGGTATTATTTTCTTCCAACTCGCCCTTTTTCCTACTTTTTACACCGACACTGGTTAGGGTGCATTTACGTATCGTAATCCACATATACATATTATGTTGTGGCTAACCACAGATATGAATATGGGATTTAATACATCTTTCTAAATTTGTCACTCAATTCATTACAAAAAAAAAAAAAAAAAAAAAAAAATCAATTTAAATTTATTATCCAAGAGTTCTTTTTGGTAATTTTCTACAGCATTTAAAAGCATGTGCTTTCAAGCAGCGCAATTGCTATCTATTACTTAGAACACTACTCAGGTACAATGTAACCGTAGCCCGCTTCGGTATTGTGGGGATGGCGTGTCTGACTCGCATTCAAGAGGTCGGAGTTCGAATCTCTCTTAGGATGAGTTGCCCGTACAAGGTTTTTCTAGGGGTTTTCCCATATCCTGAGAAGACAAATGTTGGGTATTTAAGCTTCATGAACCCCGAGATCATCTGAGTATCATTTCAACGATTTCATTCGTCGGATATAAGAACCAGGTTAAAAGGCGTTAAGTTATACCGAGTGAGTCAAAAACCTCCGAACCGGTTGCGTGATGTTTTTCTACTGGGTTTGTGGACATATGATTCCGCACAGCTGCTGTATAGAAAGGCACGCTTCTGAAGCAGTTTTGCTCTGCTCTGGAAGTGCAGTATTGAGTTGACAGTGATATGGTGTTGTTCAGCTATTACGAGTGATTTATTATTTTGTACTGTTCTTAGTCAGAAAGTGTATTATAGTTCAGCATATATTTTCTACTGCACAGCGTGTATTTATTTATGCTTCCTATGTGTTAACTCAGTCAGCTCGCCAAGTGAAAGTACAGTTTGCAGAAAGATTTCCAAGTGTAAAGTTCCAGGCTGCACACCAATCTATGAACTTTACTATACATTTAGACCACAAGAAGTATTCAGGTTAAGAAATCTAATAGACGACGGCGGATTCTTACCCAAGAAATATTAGACGAAATCGGTCATCGTTTGGAGAATCCCCCCCCCCCACAAAAGGAGGCATTTCTTGTGGCTCTATGCGAAGTAGTACGAAACTGCTGAAGTTAAAGTCAAATAAAACAACTGCGAAGAGGTACTAAATTGCTGTAGTTAAAACAATACAAAATAACTGCGGCACATGCTCTTCATACAGGTGATCTATAATTCGGCGCACATTTTGTGAATGGACTAATGTATACAATGGTGAAATAGACATACATTTAATATTTTTCACGGACGAGGCTTGGTTCCACCTTCATGGATATGTGTGTACACCAAGTAATCGTTGCTCTGGAAAACCTAATATTGTTCATGAATTGTCCCTTCATGATGAAAAGATTGATGAATGGTGCGCCATTAGCGGAGGAGTTAAGGCTAATGTTTTCGAGTTAATAGTTTACGCCCGTTCATACATGAGTATAATGTTGCCTCCATTTTTAAAAGAATTAACAGAGAGGGAGCATGATTTTGCCTTTTTAATTTCTCTACACGTACTATGTACATAGTGTATAGAGGAAGTATTGTATTCCACCCAAAATGTCGATTTCGCCGGAAATACTTGTTTTAGGATCCCCTGAATCAAAAAAAAAATATTTTTAGAGAAAGATCCGCGCGCGCGCGCGCGCGCGCGGTGTGTGTATGTGTGTATGTACAACATAGCTCAAAAAACGAAAAGTCCGTTAAATGCAAGATTTGGTATTTAGGTATAGTATCTTTCAAGGATGCGACACGAAGATTTTCAAGAAAATCCCCCCACTACAAACTACCCTTTACATGGAAAATTTTTCGAAAATTTTGATTTTCTTAAAAATTTGTCTAACGATTTTGGTTAAAACCACGTATATTAAGACTATTTGCACCCCGAATAAAATGTATATCTTGAATTTTCTGGGAATAGCCTCTGAAGACTACTTTATTCTGGATGAATTTTACGGAATTTTGCATAACTGCTATACCGTAAGAGATGGACAAAAACTTATCACACAAAAAATGTTCAGCACATTAAACTACACAATTTATGTCATGCACATTTTTTTCATGGAGTTGGTCGGTTTGAGATATCCCTTGTTTTTGTTTACAGCTTTGAAAAACTTATACCTTTCTCATACAGGAATTTGTCAACTCCTGTCCATTCAAACAAAGGAATTTCAGTCACATAGCAACCAGCTTTTGACTTTCACTTTAACCAATGGTACTCCCTTATTTCCCTTCTACTTACAAGGAAGTAAGTAATAGGACTATTTCTGCTAATGTGTTCTCGATTAGCATGGAGTAAATAGAAGCATAAGCTTTTAAACAATAATTTGTTGCAGAGAGGTAGAGAAAGTCATGAGAATGGAACACTTCAGATTTTTTTTCCAACAAGACTTTACAATAGCTGATACGGTCAATCTTTCGACCAGAACAATTGAAAGTGTGTTTCAGGACAGAATTATTAGTAGAGTTTGAGTTCCCCTCGAGCCCCCGACCTAACCTCCTGCGACTTCTACCTCAGGGGTAAAGTATACAAGACAAATCTAGCACCCCAGATGAATTAAAACAAAATATCAGCCAGAAAATTGCCAGTATTTCTCAAGGTGAACTACGGCGAGTGATGACTAGTTTTCTAAACAGATGCCAAAAATGTATGGACAACGACGGTGGCCAGTTTCAGCATCTCCTTTCATAAAGTTGGTATGTAAAGCCTTCAAAAGTAGTTTTAATGATGTTATATGGCTTCATTCGCGCCTTTCCCGCAGACGGAAACGAGCGTCGAGGCCGTGGACAGGCAAAACACCGCGCAGCCGGTTCGTACTTTTTTGACCATATCTATCTATCTATGTATCTATCTATCTATCTATCTATCTATCTATCTATCTATATATATATATATATATATATATATATATATATATATATATATAATACTATTTGGTTTAAAGCTACGATTAGGGCACCGGGTTCCTCCTTTCCCTTTATTATTTGTCTCTGAGTTTTTGATGATGTTTAGAGTTCTTGACTTCTGAATGTATATACAAATTTGAAAGTTTATTTCGGAATTAATTCTTATGTTGAAATAAATGATATCTTCTGCATTATCACATAAATCCCAGGTTGAAGAATTTAATTCTAATATATCCATGCAATTCCAGATTTAGGGCAAGTTTATTAGCCTGAATGGTCATATCGGACGATGAATGAAATTTATGACATTATGCTCTAATGAAATGATCCTCCATAGAGCTTAAAGTTACTCGACATTCGTCTTCTCAGGATAAGTAAAACCCCCGGGAAAACCTAACCAAGATTCGAACTGGGGACCTCCTGAATATGAGGCAGACACGCACCCCCACTCTACAGAGCCAGGCCCAATCTTAATATGTTTATTTGATATGTGCATTCATTGTTTCCTGTACAAATGTTTACAGTTTGTAGTTAAACATGTTACACATGCCACAAAGAAAGAGTTCTGCCTCAGAATCCACTCTTGAGACAGTATTATGTGTAAACATAGTGTATGAGGCTGTCTCGTTTGCAAGTGTACCAAATTTTGAATGTGATGGAGGTTAGCCACTTTCACCCGCCACCGTCACGTATAAGTAAGATGTAAGAACCGATTGTTCTCAACTATCTTTCTAAACGAGTCAAACGTTTTGTAGACTGAGCGGTCTATTTAAAGGGACATATAGGCATAAACGCCAGTTTTAAACAAGATTTTCACTTACTTCTCCAATTTAACTACAGACTGTTAAAACACATACAGAAATCTTGACAACTGCTGCCTCACCGGTTATTTCGTGTATTTTAAAATTAATTTTATTCTCAGTTTAAAGCTAGCTTTATTCTATATAAATAGTCTGTTATTTACTTTTTATTGGTAACGATCGACTTTTGAACCGATTATGGATTCGTGAGTATGTCAGATAATTGGATATATTCTTATTCAGTAATTTTATTCCAAAAACAATGTAAAAAATAGGAAATTGGCATTAATAAAGTATGTGATATGAAGTACTGTCCTCTGCTCTTAGCTTAACCAAATGTCTCTCCAAACTGAAGTCACAGGAAGTGGATTTGTATCTGAAAATGGATTTTATTGAGACTCGGTTTTTATGAACTTGTTTCCAACATAAGCGTACAAACTTCCCTCTGAATTACAAGCCATAGAAAATACGTTGTCTGCATATTGTAATTTAGAGTGCTTATATTAGAACATGCATAATCAATATGCTATAGATATCAACAATAGTTAGTATTCGGTAATCATTTCTTAAGTAACATGAACGATTTTATGATTATGATATTCGTACAAATAATGAATGTTTATTTTGTTTTGATTCATCGATTTAAACATACTCTTATTTTTATGTCCCAAAATAGAGGTTTACTTATGAACAGCACATAACATACTTCAGAATAAATGGTAATAAACAACAAATACCAACTACCAATAGAACAAAATAGTTACTCTAAGCAACGGGAAATATATTTTAAATGTTTTCTCCTAAAAATTGCAAAGCTACTAAAGGTACTCTGATATACAACTAAAATTAAACTGCATTCCCCCCCCCCCTCTCCAGAATAAATGTTTCAATATTTACCCTTCTCATAATAAAGTCCTAAACTAAAATACTATAGGTACATGAGTGATTTAAACACAATGATTGAAGAATATTTCGAGTTGTAGAAAAATAAAGGAGCATAACCCCGTTCTACCCTACCCCCCTTAAAGCCTAAGTATAACGTTTGGGTTATGCTAAGTACTAGCAAATTTATTTGGAGTTTTATTTTAGCAAACCAAATAGATATGTGCGGTGGAAAATTAATATTTTGAGAAATATTAATTAAAAAAAACACCGTGCTACACATTTTCTTAAATTAAAACGTTAGAACAACGACACATATTTCAATACAGCAGTAGCGTCTACGGTGATATACGTTCAACCATTATTTGAAGTATAGAGCGCTGATGAACGCAAACGACATTAAAGAGCGATTAAATGTAATAGCGCCCATATCAGGAAATTTATTGCCATGTAAAACAACCCCATGGGGAAAACACTGTCATTCCAACTTCTGTGATGTCTAATGGATGTTAAAGGGATATAAACCACTTTGAATTTACTCTGTTAATATTACATTATTACAGCTGTGATATCGTCTTAGCTATGTATTAATAATTTGTCTGAATATAACTATTCAGTTCATAACAGTTCAGTTCATATATTTGACCCTACTAATACTCAATTCCGACTACACACCGTCATCTGCCTGATCATCCTAACTGATGCTCAACTGTACTAATTTCCAAACATTCCTCGTTGATAAAAAGATAAAATGAAGGAAATGTTGTACCGAGGAAGAAAACATTATTTCTGAATATGGAATTAGACATACAAAATAGTTTTAGCAACTACCATCTGTGGTTTCATTTGTGCAATACCTGGGCAGGTGCTTGAGGTTCGTCAAATGTTGTCTAGCCAATATTAACAATATTATAACGTATTACAATATCTGGTAACCCAAGACTATACACTATATTTAATTTTAATTCTCCATTTGTGTATATCTGTTCATGAATATTTCTGCATCTCATTGATGCCTTAGTTCCTTTATTCCCTTGGTCTTTTAGCATTTGCCCCCCCCCCCTCCTCCCCTCAAACAATGAATTGGTAGTTGGTCCCACCGCATCATTCCCCAATACCAGGTAATTTTTATTCAAGTTTGTTTTCCTTTAGCCTAATGTAATATACTGTTATTAAAGTTATTAGTCTTAACTATGTATTTAGACTACACGATGTCAACAGTACTTGCAAATACAGATTCAGAAGGAAACTGAACAGATTTAATCAAATGTGCGAAAGCGTAAGAACAACGTTTTATAAAGATACGCATAACACTTTATAAAACTGAATTATAGCATACGCGTCAGAAAGTTGACAATTGTTGTACAACATAAAACCGGGAAAATAAAATTAGATTTTTGAGAAATGCAGCAGGTTATAAGAGAATCGACCGAATCAAAGTTAAATACTTTGGTCTAATAGAAGTATAAATAACAATTTTCTCCGGAGCGAAAAGGAGTGGACAAGAAGACTATAAAAGATAAACGGAAAAGATATACCAAAAATAAGCATTACTTCATCTTTAAGTTTGCTCAGACCTCACATATTTTGTGTTTAGCTATCTTTGACATTCTTCTCAATCAATCCCTTAAGTCAGTGCACCCTAAATGCTTGCATTTTATTCGAAATAAAAGTTCTGCGTTAAATGTATTTCTTAACTCTTAATTATCTGCCTTGACCTTTTCCATCTTTCATTCTCTGAAGAACCCTAATACTTCTCCTGATTTCTATTAACTTGTTACTGCGCTGCAATAAGTCTAGCACATCACTGCGGCAACCAACAGATAGTGCTCTGGTCGAAAAGAATCTAGTTTTCTTCGCAGGCACATCCCTTGGGAGAGATTTCTAGACATGTGTCTATTATTGTTGACGTACTTTCATCTGAATGATTATAAACGTGATCTAGAACGAGACACATGCAATTTTAAATTCAGTGTACATTACAGTGTCAGTCATCACTACACTAAGTGATCCCAGACATAGTATACATAACTTGTTTAACCATATAATTCATTTTCTACTTGAATTATAACATCAAAATCGCTTAAGCTAATTCTCTTGGAGTTCAATGACTGCTCCCAAACGTGAAATTTAGAATTTCGTTCAATTTACTCCTGAAGTATCTAACTTTTTTGTGTTGGGCGACAACTTCATTCAGCTCACTTAAGGATGTAGAGCGTTCACTCCAAGTGGACTTTTTATTTTGAGAGGGGGAAAAAAGTAATACTTAGATGACTGGATTACATCAGCTGAACTTCACAATTAATGTAATCGGTAAATACTAGAACCGATTCTCCCATATGCGGTGAAAAAGACACCAAACTGCAAAAGCCAGCGGCCGCTGCGTCACATTTTTGTGCGTTATACATTATATAACAATTCTGACTTCATAAGCTGCCACGAAATAATAAGAACCCCGCCTATTCGATTTCAAAACACCGGCAGCAATCAATTTGGACTTGATCTCGAGCCTTCCGAATGTTGATTACAATTATTTCGTAATTTTTTATCATTACTGCTGATTAAAGTTTTAACATCCCTTAACGAAATATATTACACATGTTAAACGATGTTAAAATGAGCGCCCAAGGCCCATTAAGATGAATTAAGGTGGATTTTCACATAGCCTACTAAGTCCCGACAGGGCGCCGGCTATTTTCATACTTGATTCGACCTATGGAACCGATCCAGGGAGGGATTAAGAGGTGAATTAATTAGAGAGAGAAAAAAAACAACATACAAATGTTGCTTTGATAAATTCAAAAACAGCACTTTTATTTGTACTAAATTTACTTAAACAAGGTGACTTCCATTCGTTCACACTCAATGAGTGAATTTATCAGCGGTGAATTATATCTCAAAATATATTTCACTAACTAGAAAATAAACATGCAAATATGCTTCAAATGTACTATTGTATGACTTCTGAACGTGAAGTAACTTCGCATTACAATGAAAATCAATAATAATAATAATAATAATAATAATAATAATAATAATAATAATAATAATAATAATAATAATAATAATAATTTACAATAGAATTGAGTAATTCAAACTACTTAAACATTATATTCAAATGCACCTTTACTTAAGAAAACTATACATTTTCTCAAAATTTAAATGAAACCTTAAGCCCAAAGGATAATTTGTGGATCACTCACACATTATTATGTTGGCAAATGATCGTTACTTATGCTTTAACTCATTGGTGAGATTCTCCTCTGATTCCATCTGATCGTCTTGTCATCTCTGTTAAATAAGCAATGCAGCAGAAGGAAGAAGACATCAATATATTTAGTGATGCTAATTTGGTTTTACTGTGTTGATTAACTATCTTAATTATATTTTTATAACCTTCCGATGTCATATTTATGAGAGTTACACTATAGCTACGAGGGCCGCTGAATCAGCGGATGATTTCCCTGAATCATGCGCATGAAATGTATTCGTATTATTCCGGAAATAGGCGAAATGCAAGAGGCTGCCAAAGCATTTTTTTCATTTCAACATACCGATAGTGTCCCGGTCATTTTCATAAAAATCAATCATGACTAATCACCGACAACACGGTCGGTGCACTGGCAACACGACATGTGGAAATGACCAAAGAATTACCTATATACGGAAGGTGCTCCTTAGTGCCATACCCAGGACATAGTCGATGTACAGGCATAATAAGCTAGGATATGTGGAAATCCATCTTTAACCTACATAGGTTCGAGCATAAAGGAAAACCTCGAAAAATATGTATATATAACTTATCCCAAACAAAATTTGAGCCAGGATATTCTTGGGTGTGAGGAAAATACCCTCACCCCACATCATGGAGATGGAAAATTTCTTGTTTTCTATACTATTACATATGCATTCAAGAAAACACTTATACCATACAATCAGCACACACTTCATGAAATTAGTACAAGATTCCCGTTAGCCTACATCAACGAAATGTCCTTTAACTTTAATTTAAGCCCGCAATATAAAAAAATCTGATGTGTTCCATTCACATAACTTTCTCTATGTCTCTGTAAAAATTATTGTTAATAAGCTTATCTTGTATTTACTTCATGCTAATCGAGAAAAATCTGATGTGTTCCATTCGCATGACTTTCTCTATATCTCTGTAAATTATTATTGTTAATAAGCTTATCTTTTATTTATTTCATGCTAATCGAGAAAAAGTAGCACAAATTGTCTTATTTCTTGCTTTATTGTAAGTAGAAGCGAAATAAGGGAGTACCATACGTTAAAGTGAAAGCCAAAAGCTGGTTGCTATGCGACTGATGTTCCTTTGTTTGTATGGACAGGAGTTGACAAATTCCTGTATGAGAAAAGTATAAGTTTTTCAAAGCTGAAACTAAGAAAAAGGAATATCTCAAAAACGATCAACTCCACGACAAAAAAGTATATAACATAAATTGTGTGTTCTAACGTGCTCTACATTTTTTGTGGGTTAAGTTTTTGTCCATCTCTTACGGTTTAATAGTTATGAAAAATTCATCCAGAATAAAGTAGTCTTCAGAGGCTATTCCCAGAAAATTCAAAATATACATTTTATTTGTTAGGTAAATAACTTTAATATAAGATATTTTAATCAAAATCGTTAGAACCATTTTTTAGAAAATCAAAATTTTCGAAAAAAGTTCCATGTAAAAGGTAGTTTGAGGTGGGGGGATTTTTCTCAAAATCTTCATGTCGCATCCCTGGAAGATACTAAACTTAAATACCAAGTTTGGTATTTTACCGACTTTTCGTTTTTGAGTTATCCTGTTCACAGACACACGGACACACACACGGACCTTTTTCTGAAAATACTTTTTTTGGATACAGGGGACCCTAAAACATATATTTCCGGTGAAATCTCGATATCGAATTTTTGGTGGAATGCAATACCTTCTCTATACACTATGTACAGCACGTATAGAGAAAGTAAAAAGATCTGGCTTATTACTTTCTCCGTACGCACTATGTACATAGTGAACAGAGAAAGTATTGCACTCCACCAAAAATTAGATACCGAGATTTCACCGGAAATATATGTTTTAGGGTCCCCAATATCCAAAAAAAGCATTTTTACAAAAAGGTCCGTGTGTGTGTGTGTGTGTATGTGTGTGTGTGTGTGTGTGTGTGTGTGTGTGTGTGTGTGTGTGTGTGTGTGTGGGTGTCCGTGTGTCTGTGAACACGATAACTCAAAAACGAAAAGTCGGTAAAATACCAAACTTGGTATTTAAGTTTAGTATCTTCCAGGGATGGGACACGAAGATTTTGAGAAAAATCCCCCCACCCCCAACTACCCTTTACATGGAACTTTTTTCGAAAATTTTGATTTTCTCAAAAATGGCTCTAACGATTTTGATTAAAATTTCGGATATGAAACATATTTACCTGACAAATAAAATGTATATCTTGAATTTTCTGGGAATAGCCTCTGAAGAGTAGTTTATTCTGGATGAATTTTACTAAATTTTGAATAACTGCTAAACCGTAAGAGATGGACAAAAACTTACTAGACAAAAAATGTACAGCACATTAAAACACACAATTTATGTTATATACATTTTTTTCGTGGAGTTCGTCGTTTTTGTGACATTCCTTATTTTTGGTTTCTGCTATGAAAAACGTATACTTTTCTCATACTGGAACTTGTCAACTCCTATCCATATAAACAAAGGAACTTCATTGACATGGCAACCAGCTTTTGACTATCACTTTAACCTACGGTTGTCCCTTATTTCGCTTCTACTTACAAGGATGCGAGTAATAAGACTATTTCTTCTAATGTTTTCTAATTAGCATATAGTAAATAGAAGTATAAGCGTTTTAAGAATTATTTGTTGCAGGGATATGGAGAAAGTCATGTGAATGGTACACATTAGATTTTTTTTTGATTGACTTCAATATCGTAACATTAAATAACCTTTGACGCATTAAGTTAAAATTGTAATTTATTCTGTCAAGAAAGTACCGGGAATTGATCATTTAAAAATCCTGTTTAAAAGGGGATTCGAAATTATTGTTGTCGCTAAGTTGGTATAACTTTCCTCTATACCCACGCGGAGTTTGACCGACATCTGTCATCTAGTTTGTTTGCAGTACGCCATTTTGTTAGTTCATCTCACAGGTGATTTGCGATTTTACGATGGATACAAATATTGAACAAAGAATCTGTCTCAAATTTTGCATTGCAAATGGTATGCCGAATCACTGAAAATGTTAGAGGGCTTACGGTGAATCGACTTTATCAAAAACACGTGCATATGACTGGTACAGTGCATTCAAAAGTGGTCGAGATGTGGTGGAAGATTTGCCTTGCTCTGGTCGGCCGTCAACGGTTCAACTGAACTAAACATCGCTAAAGTGAAGAAAATGGTGTCTGAAAATCGTCATTTAGGTCTGAGAGAGATTGCCGCTGAACTTTCTGTGTCTCACTAATCGATTCGTACCATTTTAAACGATTGTTTGGGCATGATACGCGTTGCAGCTCGGTTAGTTCCGAAAGTTTTGAATTTTCTACAAAAACTCAATCGCCTAAGGATTGCTGAAGACATACTAGGAAGAGCCAGTTCCGACTCCACAGTATGAAACGCATTGTAACTGGTGATGAGACGTGTGGTTCCGAGTTTGACACTCGGCTTCCGAATGGCGTCTTCCAACTGAACAGAAATCTAAAAGGGCACGTCAAACTCGATCAAAACTGAAGGTCATGTTGACAGTTTTTTTTTTCGATTATTGCGGTGTCTTGCACTCAAGAGTTCTTGCCAGAAGGTCAGATGGTAAATAAGGACTATTATCTGAGCATTATGCGGCGTTTGAGAGAGCAAATACGGCGAAAAACAGCCAGATTTGTGGAAAGACAACTCATGGATTCTGCACCACGATAACGCACCAGCTCACAAGGCTATTTATTATTGTGAACGAATTTCTGGCCAAAAACTCAATAAATTTCATAGATCAACCACCGTATTCACCTGATCTGGTTCCTGCTGATTTCCAAAACTCAAGTTACCACTTTGAGGCACCCGTTTTCAGTCGATAGAAGACATAAAGGAAAATTCGCGGCGTCAATTGACATCGATTCCTAAACATCCCTACATAAAATGTTTTGAGGATTGGTTTATTCGTTGGCATAAATGTATGATTTCAGAAGGGGCCTACTTTGAAGGCGATAAAATAAAATTGGATGAGTAATTCATTTTTGTGTTTTATTGGCAAATTCCGGAACTTTCTTGACACAGTAGTACAGACTTGTTCAGTACATTTCAATGACAAGGCAACTGATACCAATCTCGTATCTTCACAGAGACAAATCCTGCACATATATTATTTCTAGAAACGCCCTCGTAACAAGGCTAAACTACATTCTGGCTTCTCAGAAAGTTCTTATTTTGTGTTTGTCAACACATTATTCTCTTGAGAATAAATTACACAGAGTTACAGGATAAAGAATATACAACGGAAGCGGATATATTGCTCTCCGCTCTATTATAGCTACCACCCCTTGGAGGAATGCATTAAGCGAAGGAATCATCCAGGATACTATGGGCCGTAGGCAGACAGGCTATGAGACGATTGAAGTCCTTAATAATTCCGGCTCGAGACCCGACCCATGCTAAAACTGCCCAGAGTGGTTGATAAATATTCATATAACCTAGGCAGCCTCTCAAGAATCCTTGGGAAATAGTCATACCTTGGAAGAGGCATCTGAGCCATCTGTCCTACATACTCATGATAGATTTCCTTTACAAGGAAAACAAAATAAATAACATAATAAAACATTATAAAATAAATAAAAATAGACAAAATCAAAGTGAACGGTAGACAGGTATTGAACCACTGAATTCCCTAATGCAAACCTTAGAGGTTATCACACAGTAATCATCTATTTACTGAAGCATAATTTTGTTTTATTGGTATCCTCCCCTGCTTGTTTCCAGTAGATCTGAATGACCATAGCCTCTCCAGCATGAGATGTTTTATGAATTGGCAAATACCTAAGTAGCTCTTTGTAGTTATATATATTACGTGATAGGGCAAGGCAAACAACGACCTGCATTTCCAGGTTAAGCTCATCTGACAGTTCAGGAACACCCAGTATCTAACGCTCCCACTTGGACTGAAAAAGAGATGACGCCACACTCTTGCCATTCAATTCAGGCACCTATGCCCGGAGGTTAAAAGAAAGATATTACTACAGCTTTTATTGGCTGGTTTATTTGTTGTTTTTCTTTGCTCATGTATCGAAACAAATAGAAATAAAACATACTTATCAGCCACTTTTGCCGCTGCAACGTAATAAAAAGGTATTTAAGCATGACACCAATGAAGTGTTTGAATCACGCCCTAACTTTTGGCAGGGAAGCTCTTAAAATACAACATTGTGGTCTGATGAAGCTTTATTGTTTTCCTTTGAAAAGTGCAAAGGAAAGGCTACACAAACTTCTGATTATTTTCCTTTGTCTTCATAAGTAGTGGAAGGCTTTTAATTATACTAAAGCTCGCTGTCCCGACTCGGCAAGTCTGAATCAAGAGTATTCACGCATGCTCAAGAACAAACATCGAAGCAAGGCTGAAAGTGAAGCCTGATAGCCAATAAGTCAATGCGCAAAGGCAAAGATTATAGCATAATGTTTGCTCTTGCTGTCAGTACGCAGTCAGTATATCATTATACCAAGTGAAGTCAGCCTCCGTGGTGTAATGGTTACCATGCTAGCCTCCAACACCCAAAGGTTGCTTGTTCAAACCCGGCAGAAGGTCATGGAATTTTTCGGACATGAAAATCCTTAACTTGGCTTCCTTCCGAAAGTAAGTAAAGCCGTTGGTCCCTTGTAATGTTTATTTGCACGAAAAATAGCGCCATACTTTGAAAGAATAATGTTCCTCAGCTAAATCGCCATTTTCACCTCCGCAAGTCGTAATTTCATTTATGCCATTTATGGGCGATGAGTTGATCAGTCGTCCCCATGTGCATATATCGACGAACTCGCGAATAAGCAATACCCTGATCAAGAAACCACTGTAAAGGTGGCCCAATATGTAGTGATGGAGCTGAATTAAAAATACCTAGTGTATACCTTCTTAAGCCTAAATGAAGTAAGCAAAGAAATATATGCTTTTCTTCATGTGAAACCACAGGGTTACTAGGACGCCGGTCGCTGCAGCTCCAACTCTCGTCGAAACAGTTCAAATCCTCACAAACGCATCACCATCTCATGTTCCTATACAATTAGAATACGCAAGATATGTTGTTTTCCTTCTCTATCCGCATATTTCTGGTGTCTTTACAGGAAATTTTATTCATACTGGAGAGTTCAAAATCTCAACTGAGTGAATTCCCCCTCTGATGTTTTCTTTTGGTTCTTCCAATATGTGTTACTTTCTTTAATACATATGCTAAGTAGTATTGTATTCTGTGTGCGTGCGTGTGTGTGTCTGTGTGTGTGTGTCTGTGTGTGTGAGTGATCTGCATTAGCTGAAATACGAAAAATCGTTTAAATACCAAATTGTATATTTAAATTAAGTATCATCCATGTATGCGACACAACGATCTTAAAGAAGATCCTCACTTATAATTATTTTTACATGGAACATTTCTCGAAAATTTTGATTTTCTGAAAATGACTCAAACGATTTTGATTAAAATATGTATTTAAGATATGAAAAGTGAAACACATATCTTGAATATTTTGGGAATAGAATTTTTCTTTATTTCTGGAAGTTTTTGCATAGCTACTAAACTGTAAGAGGTAGGTAAACAAAATCTTACTACATGGAAAATGTAGATCTCGTTAAAACATGTAGTTTATGTCCAATTTTTTTTTTTTGCGTTAACCATTTTCAAAACAATCCTTGTTACTGCTTATAATGTTTCAATGCTTAATACTTTTCAACATGGTAAGTCGTAATTAACTTATTTTCACTCTGGTTATGCAAAGAAACGGAATTCCAAACCATCACATAGCGACAGCTCTTAAAACGATTTTACTGTCATTTAGCCTAGAATGTGATTTTCTAAAAAGGTGGATATTTAACGGGGACTCGGGTCTATCAAGATTTTCATTGGTGCCATTCTGGTACAGCATGCTACGCAGTAAGAAAAGGTAAAACCTATTGGGGAATCCACTCCTTCACACCTTAACCCAGCTCGATGCTCCCTCAGAACGTGCTGACTTATACAAGCAGTGTGTTAATTTTTTCAACCACGTGCATAAATTACCTTGGCATTAGAACTTCAGCATGTTGCGCGGAGAAAAGCTAAATCTAATTTTGTGTCACCCTGTGCTGAGAGGGGTGGATTATTGTCGAATGAGTAAGTTTAAGGATCGCCAGTTCGCAACTCAAAACTTCATTTGTCGCAAGTTACGTTTTATGTCCATCACCTTTTCTTAGGTAATGTGTCCTGTCCAATGCGCTTTAAAGAACAAAGCAAACGGACGAAAGACATGGGTGGGTCAACGAAAAGGCCCCGTCTTTCGATAAGCTATTCCAGGCATATTTTTAATGTATTTGAGTGTACCTACAAGGAAATCAGTAATAATATTTAATGTCCATCTAAATTAATATGAAGTAGATATAAGAATAACATTTTGCAAGAAAAAATGTTGAAGAATAGGCAAAAAAAAAATCTTGTGATTGTAACACATTAATTTTTTTTCTCCTGTGATCATCAGAGCCGGATCAAGTTCTGGATTTTATGACATAAGGGGGGTAATTGAGCTGTGCTTAATCTTTTTCTCTGAATTAGCATGGTTCCATTATATAACTACGTTCCATAATAAAGATACTGGAGTACAGAGAAACTCTATTTTACACACAGGATTCCCTTGCATGACGCGAAAATTGGTCTGCAGTAAATACATACACAATAATAGAACCTATATTTAAAACAGGAAAGAAACAAACATTGCATTCAGAGAGATACAAGAGTACTCCTAGCATCATTTTTGAACAACTGACCGACGACGAATGTCCATCTGTATTTTTCCAACAACACTTTGCTACTGCGGATACATCTGTTGAGCGATTAAATTTAACTCAGGTATTTTTTTAAAGATAGGGTTATTGATAGAGAACGATATCCTCACGATCCCCTAACGTATGTATTCTTTATCTACGAGAGAACTTAAAAAAAAAAAAGTATTTAGAACAATCCCCATTCACTGAAAGAGATAAAATAAAACAGGACGATAATCACTTAATTTCGGATATTGAACTCTGAAAATTTCCTGAAAAATGCAGTTAGAGGACATTTCCAACCTCTGATAAAGTATGTGCTCATTATCATCGTAATTGTACCTGCAAATATTTTAACATAATATTTGGCTTTGTAGACATGATGTACCCTGCACGCACCTTTTCTTGGACACTTGTTTAACGGTGAAGCGGGCTCCGGGGATGGAGGGGGGGGGAGGAGAACAGCTCGCTCGCGCGCCTGTCATTTCGCAGTGTTGTCAACTAAAGAAAGCTTCTTCCTTTAAGACATCTTCAGATTATGTTACCTAATTTATCGTGAATAGGTGTATTATTAAACGAAACAGCGCATGAGCAAGAGGATGAACTCTGGGATGCCTAGGCAGAATGAAACTTTAGCACTGAAGTCACTAGATGTTAGGGTGCAAAGGTATATGTATCAAGTTATCGCCCTGCTCTGCTTCCGCAATTGCAAGAAACCTACCGAATGAAGACTAGGGATCCGAGCGCCCAGGTAAAGGTGCGCGCATCCGGTCCGAGCTGGGACCTAAGGAGCGCGAGTCGCCGTGTGGTGTGTGGTGGTCACATGTGCAGCAAAACTGCTAATCTATGTGTACAATACATGCAGACCTCAGGGCTCATTATTTTCTGAGATTCTCAGTGTCTTCAGACATTTTAGTGTGTTTTTTATATAAATCTCAAGCTATTGAAGTAATCGTGGTTAACGAATCACTTTTGAGTTGGTTCAGGAAGGCAGATACGGTAATTCAAGTGACGAGAGACGGCAAAGGAAACAGAATTTACCCATCTGAATCCCGGCAGTAGTTCAACGTTGCAAATTTGTTCATTACTGACAAACCTTTACGGGAGATATGACCTATTCCTGAATTCTTAAGCGAATGTATGTGTTATTTTGAATTTCTGCTAATGCAACCAAAATAAAACACTTGCCTTGCGGTACAGGAAGATCCAAAATAAAACCAACTTTGTTATGCGAGATGGCATTCTCTTCTTTCAAGGGTGCATCCATGTCTCGAAATGTAATGGCTTGGACACTGTTGGCAGTCAAAGCCTAACAACGCTTAGAATAAAACGATGGCCTACGTTCTATCAACTAAAAAAAAACATATTCACTCAGTACGTTACAAAAGAGTTTCGATCCGTAATGCAGCAATTGGAATACACAGACGAAAACGAGTGGCTGTGTGTAAGCATATATTATGATGCTGCATATATTTGTGATAAAAGTTATTTCTTTGAAGTTGTTAACGAGGTCTTATATGCTTGTTAATTGCTTAATAAATTAGTCGAGCGATTAGTGGTCCTGGAATAAATACTAATCCTATTAAGTCTGCGAAACATGGATGCCTAATGGCTGCGTAACTATTAAGACACCAAAGCAGTCTGAACAAGCGTTTGACTACCCAACCAAACTTGAAAAAGAATCAGTTGGTAATCCCGTACAACATACTATGGTTGTTGGTGTTAATCTGAATCATTCTGAGTACGAGAATGGAAACAGCATATACAGGAACATTCTCTATAAAGGAATGTCCAAGAACTACAATATCATTTCTCTTCTGTAGGTATAAGAACAATAAAATGCTTACCCACCTGGATAGTGCGAGGGTAGCGTGTCTGTCTCACATTCGTCTGTCTCAGGTCGGGAGTTCGAATTTTGCTAAGGGTGAGTTACCCGAATAAGTCTTTTTTTCTCGGGGTTTACCCTTATCCTGAGAAGACGAATGTTGAGTAACTTTAAGCCCCATGGGCCCCGAGATCATTTGAGCAATTTCATTCATCCTCCGATATGACCAACCAGGTTAAAGGACGTTAAGCTAAATAAAAAAAAATGCAAAAGGGGCAGCTAGAGGAGACCATGACAAGATGCGTTTTATTCTGTGAGATCGTTCAGCTAATATTTGCAATTAAACCCTATTAAGCCAAAAAATGTTGCTGCAATAGATAATGATGCATCTTTCACCCCTAAAATAATTAGTTAACTCAAAGAAATTAATGTATTTGAATTTATATAGCCAAGGAATCAAGCTTTTAACTTTATAAACCATACATTCCTATTGTGCTCTTGTAACAATATTGTAATCAAATTGAACATCTGAGGTCGTGATAAGTACTTGAGAGGTTAAAACAACCATAAATAAAGCTTAAAAAAAATAAAAAAATATCAATGTAGTTTATGCTTTGAATATAAAGGAAGAAAAACAATAGAGAAAATTTTGCGCCCCACCGCAGAAGTATAACTTCTATGGAAGCTTTGTGATTTTAATTCTTATTTCTTTAGCAAGGAAGAACAAAACAAGCTAAGCATTTTATGGCAAATAACTTCAGAAAGGGCGTGTAACAAATACATGCTGCACACGTAAAGGATCAAGTTTGATATGCACATAAACGTCCTGCTGTTTTAGAAATTTTCTTTTCGAGTCGCCAATAGAACAAAGGCTTTTGAAAACAGACAAAACATGAGCTGTTCGGTATTACACAAAATGCGCTCAGTTATTATGTTGGGAGGGAAATAAACAAAAAACCGTTAATGACATGTTGAACCCGCCCCTGTCGCCCTGCAAAGCAAATGGTGCGCTGGGAGGAGACAAGCAAATGCCTGAGGTTGACGCTTGCAGCTCTACAAGATACGCCCTACTATGTAATCGAATCAGTATTTCACTGATCTGCCTAATCTCTTCTGTGATTCTTAACGTTACGTCCTTTTTCATCCTTAGCAGAGTTTCAGTCTAATTTTATATACGCTGAATGATATTCTGAACTAAATCCTTATTCTTTTAACCTTGTCCCGCTGACATGCTTTCTTCCGCGCTCCCTCTCCTTCCCGTTTCTTTCTTCTGACTGGCTAATGCATACTTTGAATGACGATACACAAGTCCTGTGCAAAGTCAGGCGATAAAAGCTATATAAATATGTTGTCATGATAGATGCACACGCTTTCTTCTTTCTAAGAGGAAACCAGGAACTTCCTGCCTATTTATTGATAAGAATTTAAATGCAATCCAAAGCATTAATTCTGTTGTGTAAAAGGTTTGATTTATTCGATTTTGAAAATATAAGACTGACAATTCCCTTCGAATATATTAATGATCGTGTTAAATAAGTTTGTATCGCACGACAACCTATTCCATGGCAGCAGACAATGAACTAGAGTAGGTGGCAGTTAAGATATAGGTACTGGAACATGTTTATAATGGAACAGAGTTTAATAGGAATTCGTTAACCATTTTTCGTCGCTACTTCTGTGAGCTGAGTTCCATATGAAACATGAGTCTCCTTTGCATAAAGAGCGATATACTGGCGGTATCTTTTCACCACAAAAAGAAATATTACCACTCTCTCTCTATCGCCATAACAGAATGTATTTTCAGATGCACCCTTCACTGAAAACAGAAAACTGTTGCCGCTGAGCAACAAAGTCGCTGACATAATGAATTATTATTACTATTATTATAATATTATTATTTTCTACTAGGTTCAGATCCCAAGGTCGCCGATGGTTTTTAAGTGTGCTTAAAAGTGACATTCCCATGTCAGTAGATTTACGGGCATGTAAAAGAACTCCTGCGGGACGAAATTCCGGCATACAGGCGGCGCTGATATGATCATAGCAATTGGCAGCGAAGTTACCAATTAAACAATTTAAAACTTAAAGGACTTTTGAACCCGCTGCTTTGGGATCAGAAAGCCAGCAGCTAACCAACTGAACGAACCAGACCGTCTGAAATAGTGAGGGTTAAGGGGTGCCGAGGATGCGAGACGAGTAAAGTAGTGACAGAAAGCATCTGCAGGGGTCACCGCAATGCTATAAATGGTTGCCTATACTGACAAATTGAATCATACATAAACCATGGGGACTCGAACATAGCATTTTCAGCTCTTTGTGTAAATAGTTGAGCACGGCGATACCCATTCGCGCATTAACCTTATTGAGGTATACCGGTATTCTTTCAAGGTTACTTTCCAGCCCAGTCGCCATCTGGTAGGCTAATGGCGACCCTTGGTGTTGTTGCTGTGTGTCTGTCCTTGTTAGGGTTTAATCACAGGGATGATTTGTTGGTTGTATGTTTAATGTTGTGGATTTAATATTGAGGGTATTAAGCGGATAGCGCTACTCTATAGGCTCCTCAACGGCTGCCTTTTCAGGAGAAGCGTCCTTGCCGCTGCTCCGCTGATGTCCTTTGTTTTCAAAACTAGGTGGTGTAATTTTGATGATCCACGCACATAGGAAGGCGGAAGTACTCACCTTCACCTTTTTAGCTGTTGGCTGGTGTAATTTCTTCATTACCGGGGATGCCCACAAGCCATTCGAAGAACCCAACACTGCCTGCAGTGGACTCCCCCAGAGATCTGACAAGGGCGTTCTCAGGTTGGACCAATCTAAGTAGAAATTGTGAGCCCGGTCACAATCAATCCTCTACATATTGAAGAGTCGAAGCTTCATGTACTAGCCTCACTGGGAAACGACGGCAGAATAGCTGAACCGAAGTAGCCTATTCTCTATCCGTTGTAAAGAAGCCAGGAGTCTGCTGCCATGCCCCACACCTCACAGGCATAAAGCTTCAGTGGGATTATAAGCGCTTTGAAAAGATGTAATTTTAAGATGTAGGTTTAAGTGGACCGGTATTTGGGTTGCTTTCCAACAGTGTTTTACCCACATTATATTTCCCACGAAACTGCGAGTCATTTGTGACCTATAATTGCGACTCTTATATCCATTTTAAACGCTAGAATCTAGATCGGGTACTATGTTATCACCCAAACCCATTCGTCACCCTCCGTAGTGCAATGGTTACCATGCTAACTTCATATACCCAAGGTCACGGGTTCAAACCCGGCGGAGGACAATGGATTTTTACACCCGAAAGCATGGCTTCCTTCGGAAGAGAAGTAAAGCCGTTGGTCCCGTGTCGTAGATTTACCTCACGTTAAAGAACCTCAAACCTGATAGAGAGGCCTCTGAGCAAAATTAAGCGGTCCTTCACGCCCAAATTAGAATGGGACGCTGAGAACCACAGTTGTTAAAGAACGTCCATAAATAACACGCCATTTACATTTACATTTTCCCAAACCCATTCAAACACGCTTCTAGATTTCAGAAATGTTTTCATGTATTCCAGATCGTCTCTAATGTGTCCTATGTTGTCCTCTTACTCTGACAGGACTGTCTTACTCTGAGAAGGGAGTAAAAAAAACTCGCATTACGCGACAATACATATCCCTCCTAGAGCGTCAGGCACCTACAATTGAAACGCAATAGTTCTGCAGTAGAAATAATTCAGATATACTGCATACCTATAGCTTATATCAAATTAAGATTTATTCCTCCGTTTTTGGTACATTGACAGTAAAACAGCTGCATTATTTTTTCTGTCTACAACATTTCAGAACATTTTCCCTAATTGCAAATTGAAAGATGGCATTTATCACCATCCGGATTTTTTTATGACTAATCTAAATGTAGAACAGTCATCATGCTTTTCATAGTTTTACAAACTTTCTATAAATCTGATATTAAAAAAGGTAATTTATTTAATCTTCTTACTTAAGATAAATGCAAAGAAACTACTTTCAAATTAGAAAAGTTGGACTTTACATGTGTTGTATAATCTCAATTGTTTATACAACAAATGGAGTTTTGAATTCGTGAACTTTTATAATATGAAAGTGGAAACGATTTCACTTAGGTAACTTAGGTAAGTACACTATTTCGAAAATGTTAAAGATACGTCAGGAATATTTATTTACAAAAATTGTTAGTGGTACGACACAGCTTCACTTAAATTGCATGTTTTGCGACAAATGAAGGTGTTTTCTCCATACTCTATAATTATCCAGCTAATATAAAATTCAATACGAAAAAAAAAAAACCGATGTGTTCCATTCACATGACTTTCTCTACATCTCTGTAACAAATTATTGTTAAAAAGCTTATTCTTCTATCTACATCATGCTAGTCGAGATAAACATTAGCAGAAATTATCCTTATTACTTGGTCACTTGTAAGTAGAAGGGAAAAATCTAATGTGTGCCATTCATATGAGTCCTCTAGCTGTACGGTAAAAATCTTGTATTCAAAACATTAATATGTTATATATATCATGCTAACCAAGATTATCATAAGTATAATTAGTCTTATTACTAGCTTCCTTGTCAGTAGAAAGGCAATATGGAAATGCACAGGCTAAAGCGATATTCTCGTCCTTTAAAAGCCGGTCGCTATTTGAAACAATTGAAATTCCAATCTCTTTGCTTGCCGGGATTAAACGAGAAAAAAGGTGTCTTCCCGTTTGAGAAAAGTTTCAGTGGCTAAAATTGAAACATCTTGAAAACAGTTAACTCTATAAAAAATGTAACAAACTATCTGTTTTGATGAGATCTACATTTTTTGTATAGTAAGTTTTTATATATCTCTTACGGTTTGCTAATTATACAAAAGTCATCTAGAATGAAGAGGTCTTCAGAGGCCATTCCCAGAAAATTCAAGATATACATTTCGTTTGTCATAAAAAGATCTTAAACATAAGCCATTTTAATCAAAATCCTTTGGTATTTAACGGTATTTTCGTTTTTAAGCTATACTGCCCACTGACACATACACACGCATACACAGATTGAGATTTTTCTAATAATTGTTTTTTTGGGGGGGAATCAAGGGGTCTCAAAGCATGTATTCCCGGTGAAATCTCGGTATCAAATTTTTGAGTGCTGACGTATTATTGTAGACTTGTTCATTTTTATCTGGTTTCAACAGTAAGACTTATTTTCATAAGAACCTATTCTGATTATACAGAATAAACTAAATAAAATTGTTTTAATGAATGTATTATTATTATTATTATTATTATTATTATTATTAATGTCGTCAATACAGAAACCTTAGCATGCTATTGAACGCTTGAAAGCTAAGGTACACAACAGCATAATATTTTGTAATAAGCTTTTAATTTTAAGCATTTAATTATTGTGGTATTTTGGGCAGGTGAGTCTAAAAAGTATCTTAAGATTTCTTTAAACCGAATCGTGCATTAAAATTCGCGTTAAATTTGTGTGGAATTTATAAATACTTTGAAGCAAGTGACTAAAGTGCATTTGCAGCTCTTAAGCTTCAGATTCTCTCGAATGAAAAGGCAGCGTCTTGGCTGGTCTATTACGCAAAATATGTCTTGTAGAAAGTGTGACGAAATTCTTTCCACGTCGGCAGTTCGGTAGGGTACAGAAATAAAGTGATCTAGTAGTTCACATAACTACAATTTTCCGCATTAGCTCTGCGCTATTAGCAGCCCGCGGCACAAGTAATTTCTGAAGGACGGAGCCGAGGAGATTTTGCAATGAGTCGCTAATTCATTGCCCTCGATGACTGAATGCAAATTGATAATAATTAGCGATAAACTGTTAGAGGGGCTATTACACATGTCTGGAGAAACTCCAGCTACCTACCAGTCGCACGTAAATCACTCGTAATGTTATTCTAATTGAAATTCCAGACAGACTTCTAAGTTACCCTCTTTTTGCAATTTTCCACCGATGACGCTTTTACTGATTATTAACACTCATAACGCTCCTCTGCCGTTCTTCCTTTGTGAGTTATTTCCCCCTTTAAGTCTAGAGGGGGTGCATTGGCAATTCGCCTTGCAATAATTGAAACATGCTAAGACTGTCTGCAAGTGGCTTTAACTGTTAACTCTACAAGGTTGTAGTTGCCTTAACAAAAGAAATTCCACGCGACGCTACAAAGAACGTCACCTTATATTTTAAGTGTTTCACGAAGGATGTAAAATATATTAAATCCGAATATCTTGCTTATTTTTTTTAACACAGACATATAACGATCTCCTGATCTAACTTTTCCTTGAGACAGCTGCGGCACCAAGTTGCAGCAACATAAATAAATTAAGTGGAAGAGCTATGTTATGCTGAAGGTTAAGTCCCGCCTTGGGCATGGGTGTTATATGTTTGTGTATGTGTGTGTAAAAAGTAAAACAGAAATTCAGTAATCATACGGTAATCACAGTAGTCAAATTAGGTAAATAAAAAGTAGGGTATACAGTGTATGGGCGGAGGAGGGGGAAAAGGGGTCTTAAGCGGTACTCGTATCGATGTCTACGGTGATGCGACTGTCACTGAATTACCTCAAGCGAAAAATTATAATAGCTGTTGAAAATAAGCTAAATGAAATGAATTTTTATCTCTAAGAAAATGGCAATTATTATTATTATTATTATTATCATCATCATCAACAACAGCATCGCCGTCATAATTATTGTCAATATCAACCTCATTAAACAGCTGAGTTTCATATAAGGGATTTATCTCTATTGTCTTTCATGAATTGGATGTATTTCTTAATTAGCAGAACAATATAACTAGGGCTCGGAAGTTGATGAAATAGCATATTTTTCTGGGCAATCGCAGAAAATGCCGGATGGGATATAAATTAATTTTGCCTCAAAATAACGAAGCTTGCTTAATTTTACTTCGCTTGTTCTGCATTTTAGCATCTATTGGTCATCTTTTAGGAAATTTTCTTTATTTTTTTTACATTTGTTTCCTCCTGCGCCGTCAGAGTAGACTATTTCAACATTGCATACAAAGCGATCTCGCAATTTCTTGTGACGTAATTTAACTCATGTTGTTTGTTACCTCTAGCTGCATCATTCTGATTTTGGTCCTACTAAATTATTCTGACAATTTTGATGGACTCAAATCAGCGATTAACATTTTTACAGAAAAATGATCGAATAGAACTTTGTACCTACTGGTTAATTCTAACTTGAAACGTTTGGTCTGAATTAGTAATCCTTAGCATGCCTTCCTTGGGAAGGGAGGTGAAGCCGTTGGTCCCGTATCGTAAGTTTACGGCACGTAAAAGAACCTGAACTCTGATAAGGAGGCCTATGAGCAAAATTAGTTGGTCCTTCTCGCCCGATATAGAATGGGACGCTGAGAACCACAGTAGTTAAACAGGGTCCATAAATAAAACCCCGTTTCGTTTATGAATTAGTAGTAATTGTTCTATTCTAACAATACGGATAGCGTGATTAAAACAGACAAGAAATGAACTCAGTTCTCGAGAAGCTACAAAGGGTCGAACAGCATTTGGTACATTGTGCAGGAAAACTTGGTCAAGATAGATCAAGCAATAAAATTAAAAATATGATGTAAAGGAACGTACCAGATAAAGTGTAAATCGATAAAGTTCTGAAAGGAGTACATTTTGACCATGATGTATAGATACTTGTGGTACACTTTTGCTAGGAGACACTACCTATTTCATCGTTGCACCCAGGATATCAGTCAAAGTGAAGAGAAGTTTATAAATGTACATTTTCTTCAGGACAGTCGGCGATCCTTTAGATTCGAGACACTACTATAGGCACATGCTATTATGCGGAGTCTTGCAAGTGGCCTTTTCTTGGGACTCAGGACAGCTGTTGTTTATCTCGTATAGGAAATATACAAGTACAGTGTTCACGTTTCTGAGCTACATAACGACAGTCGTACACAGGCGTTCATTAAAAAAACATTCCGCTTATAAGTAGACCGATTTAAAATACTGCCGTCTCGGCATAAATATAACAAAATGGAAATGCGTTTACACTCCCAAACGTCTTGTTGATATGCCCAAAGTTCTAGTACTCGAAACTAGGCTATAGTGTGATAATTTCGAAACAAAATCCGCATGTACTCATAACGATCCTTGATTTATATTGTTTCAAGGAACCTTCTGAAAAAGATAACCTTTCAAATAATTAATTTTTTTCCAGCAAATGTTTAATGAACGAATATGTACCACAGTTAAATGAGATGAAGGGTGTTGTAACACCGAGCATGCATACAACCCTCACATCGCTTAACTGTGACTATACCAACAGTATGTTGAAATACACAAAAGTTTAAAAAAAAAGGTTGGTTTGCAATATTTATTTTTGGTCGTTTTGACTGCTTGATCTTATCACGACCTTACGCAATTTTCAATTAATATATTATTTCCAACATTATACAACAATTGTTTCAACATTATCAAAAAAATGTACATGTTTTCACTTTATCAAACAAATTAATATCCTTAAGAAACTGTAGAGATTTTAGTATCTTGTCTGGTTCGTTCGAGAGAAATCCGAGATGCTGGCTTGCTGTCTTCTCTTGGAGAACAGTGGAGAGTCTACAATGGTGTACTAGATGGTTAATGGTGGATTGCAGTTGGTATAGGCTGGAGGATGGTCTTTATTTAGAAGAAAAGAGTGTGTCAGTTTGTAATGGCCAATTCTTAGTCGGAAGATGATTACTTGATTTAGTCACTTGAGTTTTGGAAGGGGTTGGACATAGCTAGTACAGTCTAACCGAGCTTAATGAAGTTTGCTATCAAGTGATAGCCCTCTGTTTTCCATTTCTGCATATACGCTCGTTTAATAAAGGCAATGAAGGCTTGGTGCGAGGAAGCTATGAGGGATCGCTTACTAGATGCTTCTTTAGCATTTTGATCGGCTATTTTAATGCCCCGGTACCCCAAACTAGGCTATGGCGAGATAATTTTACACAAAACTTCAGATGTGTTCGTACTCTGGAGTAATACTAGTTCGTAACATTAGAAATATATATTATTATGATGGCTATTTTTGGGGATGCCCGATAAATCGTATTTTCTGTGAACTACCCCTAATTATACACCTATTTAAAACAAGTTTAAACGTATGAACTAATGTTTCTGAACTTCTTAAGGTATAAGGTATCAACTCGATTGGTCTAAAATCATACTTTTTTTATGAGATATTGAACACACTAACTTTGTATCAATTTCAACAAAATCTTAGGTATGTAAAGGAACGTTCCTAATAGAAAATGTAAATTCCGTATGTAGAGTCCTATTAATGTCTATTAATTTAAGAGGGTTTCCATTTAAACTGGCGTTAATACTGGAAACTTTAAATTTGAGCTATGGGCATATTTTTTACAAACTCATGAGTACAATTTAACACTATACTTGCAGCAGTTTCATATGTGAGGATGGACTGACAAAGTTTTGTAATAGCGAACGAAATTGCAAAAACGAAATCACGTGCGGATTTTAAGGAAATTGGTAAACAATTGATATAAATTCTTCGACTATTCTTTCTTTTTGTGTCACACAGTTAATGACCCTTTTCAAGAGCTTTGATTATAACAATACTTACTTGGCATCGACACAATTTTCTCACGCCCTGTTCATTTTTTGAAAGCTTCCGTGCTCCTGCTTGAATTCTACTATCTTGATAGAAGGTGCATGCATTAAAACAGTACACGCAACTTACAAGCTACTCTTAAAGGAGATTCGAATTCGAGGCCTCTTATATGCTAACCTTGAGCGCTGGCACGTAAACACTTAGTTATCACGCAATGAAATCTCCTCCTGAATATCTGATAAGTCACAGAGATAACGTGACAACGCCCGCAGCTAGGCCTTTGCTTGCTACCTCAAGAACTTGTGCCGACGTTTTTATGTCCACGCCCTACCGATGTCCTCTTTATTTAGTTTGATCTCAAACAAATAAGCAAAAAGATGGTCATTCAGACAAAGCATAAATCTTATGCAAAAAGAGAAATGAGCCTTAAAATAGGTATTTGACGTATGTTCAATATAAAGAGAGATCAACATGACTAATCTACCTGCAAATGCAATCCATTCTGTTGAAGTGACATCTGCCGGTATTCTGTGAGGGATGTAATCTCCACATAAAAAGCTAATAGACAATTACGGCTCCCTATGTTACATACCTGCAACAAACAAAACATACCTTTGATTAACTTTCAGCAACTTGTATTGGTGCAAATATTGTTACAGCAAAAACACGCTCACCTTTTGCTCGTTTACTTGTAATACCTGTTGATAGAGAACTGATAGAATATATGCAATACAAATAACAGACTTTACTTCATATACAACAAATATATCCCCGAAATTCTATTGGTACAGAAAATGGTATAATTTACAGACCCAACAAAAGTTTAACATAACCAAAAATAGTTTCTTCTATTATGATTATTATTTAATGCAATCAACACATGTATATATTTTTTACAAGACTGAATACACAAAAATATTATATTAAAATGCAAACTTCATTCCTACCTGTTTCAAAATGTTTTAAAAAATATCAGCTTCAAAAAATGTATCATTGAAGTATTAAAACAGATCGGTTATATGGTGGTAGGGGCAGCCTCTCCCCGTTATATTGCAACTGAGCCTTGTGGCTGTAAACGCTGCACTTATGTGAGCGGATTGCTTCAGAAGTCATTGTTAACTGTCGTGCATTGTTACAACTGAGTGCATTGCAGGTGTAACAATCGCAGCTTCGGTGTCAAAGAACTCGCCAAATGCATACGTATCCACATACGGCCGCAATGCGTAACCACTGTATTCAGGATGTCCTGAGTTCGGAACTCGGTTGCAGCGGTTTACGCGATTAAAGTATTTTGGGTGCTTTTCTTTCATTCTCAGAATAGAATATTATAAGCGCTATGGACCTCGGGCTGATTTGAGTATAATTTAGCCCATTTTCTGTTACGCTGAAATATCAATAATGCATCCGTTAAATATTCTGGAATTATGTTTAATATTGTAGTACAAATTGCACCTTTGGCAGCAAATAAAAGAATGCGAAACAAGTCGAGAATGGTTAAAATTTCAGATAGACAACCAGTGAAAACCTCAAATTGAAAATAATCATATAACAAACAGCTACTGTGTACGGTAATAACGGATAACGCAGTTATCTGCATAATAAAATGATGCGTCATTAAATGATAGATTATTAAGAAAAAATACCGTTAACACAAACGGTTATTCGATATGGTCAAGTCTAACTAACAATATGAGCAAATCTGATGTGAACACTCACACGACTTCTGCACATAACAAACACATAGTATACGTATTATGCTGATAGACGTACGTGTCGATTGATTTGATTACTTAGTTGCTCATTACCTGTGTAACAGCATAATTGCTTATAACAGTTCTTGTGAGGGATAGAAAAAAGAAGAATCATAAACTTCCAAGCACTCCAAACGATTGAGTATAAATCTACAGCATTGAATATTTCTAAAATCGCTAGCGCTACAGAAAGAAAATGATTTATGTATTTTAATTTATTTTACATATCTCCTGCTACAACCTTTTTACTTTCTCCACTACCACATAGTGTAAAGAGAAATTCGATACCGAGATTTAATCGGAAATGTGTTTTAGGGTCCCCAATAACCAAAAAAAAGCATTTTCACAAAAAGGTCTGGTGTGTGTGTGTGTGTGTGTGTGTGTGTGTGTGTGTGTGGACAGCATAGCTCCAAAACAAAAAGACCAAACTTGGTATTTAGGTTTAGTATCTTCCAAGGATGCGACACAAAGATTTTCAAAAAAATCTTCCTACCACAAACTACCCTTTACATGGAAAAAATTTCGAAACCTTCGATTTTCTCAAAAATGGCTTTAACGATTTTGATTAAAACATCGTACATTAAAGACATTTACCTGACAAATAAAATGTTTATCTTGAATTTTCTGTGAATAGCCTCTGAAGAGTAGTTTATTCTGGTTGAATTTTACGAAATTTTTAGAATAACTGCTAAACCGTAAGAGATAGACAAAAACTTACTACACTAAAAATGTAGAGCACGTTAAAACGCACAATTTATGCTACATACATTTTTTTAGTGGAGTTCATTGTTTTTGAGATATTCCTTGTTTTTGGTTTCTGCTATGAAAAACTTACTTTTCTCATACAGGAATTTGTCAACTGCTGACCATACAAAGGCACTTCAGTGGCATAGTAACCAGCTTTTGACTATCACTTTAACCTATGGTACTATCCCTTCGACTTACAAGGAAGCTAGTGATAAGACTATTTCTGCCAATTTTTCTCGATTAGTATGAAGTAAATAGAAGCATGTGCTTTTTAACAATATTTTGTTGCAGAGATGTAGAGAAAGTCATGTGAATGGAACACATAAGATTTTTTGTACAACAATAGCTAACAACTATTTTAAATTTTAAATAAAATATAAAGCGTTTAGAATAATATAAAATCAAATATAAAACATTTAAGATCTAAAAAATAAAGAAAATAAGAAATAAATTAAAAGGTGGAGAAGTAACTTGGAATTAAATAAAGATTACATTAATAATTAATCAGTAATGAAAGGTTTATAAAACTCAAATTTGTGCATTCACATGCTTTTCTCTACATCTCTGAAACAAATTATTTTTTACTTTCTCTAGTCCCATATGTGCAATGTACTTAGGGATAGAGACGGTATTGTAATGCACCCAAAAATTTGATACCGAGATTTCACCGGAAATATATGTTTTGAGGTCCCCTGAGTCCGAAAAAAGGATTTTTAAAAAAAGGTCCGTGTGTGTGTGTGTCTGTGTGTGTGGACAGCATAGCCCCAAAACAAAAAGACCGTTAAATACCAAACTTGGTATTTAGATTTAGTATCTTCCAAGGATGCGACACGAAGGTTTTCAAAAAAATCCCCCTACCACAAACTACACTTTACATGGAAAAAATTTCGAAAATTTTGATTTTGTTAAAAATGGCTCTAAGGATTTTGATTAAAATCCCGTATATTAAAGCTATTTATGTCCGAAATAAAAAGTATATCTCGCATTTTTTGGGAATAGCCTCTGAAGAGCTCTTTATTATGGATGAATTTTGCTGAATTTTGCTTAACTGCTAAACCGTAAGAGATAGAAAAAAACGTACTACACAAAAAATGTACCTCATTACAAAACACACAATTTTTGTCCTTTACGTTTTTGTTGTGGATGTTCGAAATATTCCTTGTTATTGGTTTCAATTGTGAAGTACTTAAACTTTTCTCACACAGGAAGTATCTGTTTTTCTTTTGTTCTACTCCTGGCCAAGCAAAGAAATGATTTGCAATGACAATCGCATAACAATAGCTTTTAAAACATTTGACAATCACTTTAGCATAATGCATTCCTTTAATCCCTTCTACTTATAAGGAAGTAGGTAATACCATTCTGCCAACATCTATCTTGATGAGTATTGAGTACAAAGAAGAATATCTTTTGTAGGAGTTTTGAAGAGCAGCTGGAGAAAGCCATGTGAGTGTAACACATCAGATTTTTTCATAATGTTACAAAAGTCAATTCCTGTGAAGACGACTTCACAGGCTATTAACAGAAAATTCAATAGTTACTTTGCCATATAAACGTATCAAAGGTATTAAATTTTATTCAACATTGTCGACAAATTTTTGAGATAAAACCACGACTTTTACTTTCTCCTCACATGTATAGAGAAGGTATTGTATTCCATCCAAAAATTAGAACCGGGCTTTCACCGAAAATACACGTTTTAGGGTTTCCTTATATAAAAAAAGCATTTTAGAAAATGGTCCGTGTGCATGTCCGTGTGTCTATGAACACGATAACTGAAAAACGAAAAGTCGTTAAAATACCAAACTTGGTATTTAAGTTTAGTATCTTACAGGGAGGTGACACGAAGCTTTTGAGAAAAATCCCCTCCACCCCAAACTACCCTTTACATGGCACTTTTTTCGAAAATTTTGATTTTCTAAAAAATGGCTCTAGCGATTTTGATTAAAATATCGTATATTAAAGATATTTACCCACAAACAAAATGTATATTTTGAATTTTCTGGGAATAGCCTCTGAAGACTACTTTTATTCTGGGTCAATTTTACGGAATTTTGCATAACTGCTAAACCGTAAGAGATGGACAAAAACATACCACACAACAAATGTAGAGCACTTTAAAACACACAATTTATGTTATATACATTTTTTTCGTGGAGTTGATTGTTTTTTAGATATTCCTTGTTTTTGGTTACAGCTATAAAAAACCTATACTTTTCACATACAGGACTTTAAGAACTCGTGTCCATACAAACAAAGGAACTCCAGTTACATAGCAACCAGCTTTTGACTATCACTTTAACCTATGGTACCCCTTTATTTCGCTTCTACAAAAAGCAAGCAAGTAATAAGACTATGTCTGCTAATTTTTTGCCGATTAGATGAAGTAAATAGAATAATTTGTTGCAGTGATGTAAAGAAAGTCGTATGAATGGAACACATCAGATTTTTCTGGGATGTGACTCGCGCTCGCCCATACCTGTACTCCACATTCCAGTTAGCTTACAAATAATAATGAGGCGAGTAGGCAACTAAAGCCATTTATTAGCAAATTCTTAGAGCACACGATACAGATAGCATCTGGCACATAATTACCCAACGCGTTGACGAGCATGCGTTGGTATGATCAGGAATATATCTAAACAGAAATGGCGTTCATATTTAACTTGAGAACAGGACAGGTGTACAAATAAGAGGAACATCTCCTTACAGACTGAGCACACAAAATAAAGTTGAAATATTAATTATATTTTAAGGTCAGATATTTAATCCTTACTGAATAAATCCAACATTCCCTTCCAGTAAACGTTAGGGCTTTAGAATAGGAGTGAGACATACAGTTTCAAATTTAAATAAACAACATGACATAATGAACAGCATAGATTTATTATTTTATAGAATGCCTATTTATATTATAGAATCCTATTAAAGAATGCAATCAACTTTGATTATACGTGTTTCACTTTAAACATAAATTGTTAATTTTGGCTTAAGATGGCACAGTAAGATCCGTTATGCTTAAAAATATACAATTACCAGAATATTTTGAATATTTTATTGTATGCACAGAAACTTGTATTTGAGCGAAAAATATGTTCTAACGAGTTACATCACTTGACAATCATTCCTCTTCCCTTACATACAGTTAAGTTTTACCTCAGACACCTTCGATTTTCCATTTCTTTATTTTTACTCTGATGAATTTTAGAATTTATATACGCTAATGTATCAAATGGTAGTTTTCGTCAGAGATGTCGATATCTATCTACATAGAAGCGCCCGCAACAGTAAATTGAAACACATATTAATCATCCTATTCCGTAAATTTCAAGGGTACTTTGTAGCTTTTCAGTTTATTTATTATTTCTTTCTTCTCTCCCCCTCTTATTTTAATGCAGGCTGATGAATAAGGAAGAAATATTCACCATAGCTCTTGATCACAGTAATGCTAAAATGCAAATTGGAAGTGTGGAATGCGTGCTGAAGGCAACGCTCGAATATCGATTCTAGTGGTTCTCAACGATATACCGCTGCGATTTTTTAATTGCTGAAAACAAGGCTTTCACTGCCTGACGGTTTGATTTAACGGATATAAAAATAAAGAAGTTTTGTTCTTTAATGCTAACTGCCAATTAGTCTAACAAATTGTGCTGCCGCCGCCACAGTAAATCATGAATATGTTAACATTTATTTGAGGGACAATTACTATACCTACTGTGTAGGTATAAACGGCGAAGCACTTGAATATGTACAGGAATATATCCACCTATCTCAAACTTTATATTTTGGAGTATGAAATGCATCCTAGCTGTTAACACATTGAAATTGAGCCTTAGGGCGGAGATACTAGTTCTCCTGCATGGCAGTCAAGTATGGTCGCTAAAAGAGATAATTAAGAGAATGATCTAGGTATTTCAACGAAACTTTGGTAACGTTCAAGGACAGAAAATGCAACGAGACCAGGAGGAGAAAGGGTATGGGAGACGCAATTATCGTGGAAATGCGCTTCAAATGGAAATGGGGAGGCCACGTTGTAAGAATGTGAAACAGCAGTTGGACTTAATAGAACAACCATCGGAGACTCCCGAACAGGAAGAAGATGCGTGGGTCTACATCTGTGAAAGTGAGACATCTGTGGTCCAGGTGGCAAACGACAGAGAAGTGCGAAAAGAATTCTTAGTATGTTAATGTAAAATCTATATGATGCAGCAGGAACAGAGACAGAAGACTTTTCATAAGCTTAATGTAATACAGAACATTTTACACGTAAGTGTATTCCTTAGGATTAGCTCCCCTAATGAGTCCTTTTGGGACCCTGACAACAGGTAGGAGGGCTTTAGCTCTTAAGGATGGAACAGGCTTATAGCTTTTCAATACAATAAGAAATATTTTTATTAAGGTTTATCTAAGCCTGCCTATCAACATTAATTTAGAAGTATTTTCTCTACTCTCATTGCCACTTTTCTTCTCCCTGCTGCTCTAGTTAAAATAACATTTTATATACGATGTATTACATTATCACACCAGTAAGCTTTAAGAGCAAGAATAATTTTATCAGGTTTATTTTAAGGCAGAATAAGATATTAGAATAAAAAAGAAGGTGATTCCCCACAAAAGGAAAAAAATACAATACACTTTCTAAAAACAATTAACCATAAATCGGGAGTCCTTAACAACTGCTGCAATAATTGCAAGAAGCCCATAATATAGTATTAATTTACTTCATTTTTACAGTAGCTTAAGCGCACAAAAAAAAAAAAAAAACAACAACAATAAAAACACCTTATAACTCCCACTCAACGCCTTTTGGACCCACTATCGTTTATAAGGTATCTGTTCCTATGAACGTTCATTTTCCCGTCTTCCTCATTTTATGTAATTGAGATAAACCTTTGGTTAAAAAAAAAAAAAAAAAAAAAAAAAAAAAAAAAAAAAAAAAGTATGATGTGTTCTATTTACAAGACTTTCTCTAGCTGTTACACAACAACTTTCCTTATAAAAGATTATTCTTTTATCTACGATATGCTAATCAAAGTAGATAAACGTTAGCAGAAATTGTCTTATTACTTGCTTCCCTGCAAGTAGAAGAGACATAAGAGAATACACTAGGCTAAATCGATAGTCAAATCTTTTACACGTTGGTCTTATGTGAAACAACTAAAGTTCGGCTCACTCTGCATGGCCTGCAGTAAAACAGGAGAGATGAAACGAAACGTCCCTTCCCGTTTGAGAAAAGTTAAAAGTACATAATTTAAAATTGAAACCAATAACAAGAAATATCTCAGAAACAGTCAGCTCTACATAAAAAACTTATGTGTCATAAACTATGTGTTTTCAGGAGAGCTACATTCTTTGTGTAGTAAATTCTGTTCCTTACTGTTTGACCGCTATGCAAAATTCTACAAAACTATTCAGAATAAAGAGGTCTTCAGAGGCTATTTCCATAAAATTCAAAGCATACATTTTATTTGTGATGTAAATATCGTTAATATACTGTATTTTAATCAAAATCACTGATGCCATTTTTGAGAAAAACAAAATTTTCAAAAATGTTGGCATGTTTTCCACACACACGGACCTTTTTCTAAATATATGTTTTCTATCCACATTATTTTCTCTATTTCTCTGTAATAAATAATTGTTAAAAGCTTATTCTTCTATCTAATTCATGATAATCGAAGTAAACATTAGCAGGAATTGTCATTATTGGGTTCCTTGTAAGCAGAAGGGAAAAAATCTAATGTGTTCCATTCACCTGATGTCCTCTAGCTGTTCGGTAAACAAGCCCTTTATTCAAAACATTAATCTGATATCTCCATCATGCTAATCAAGACAAGCATAAGCAGGATTAACCTTATTACTTGCAAATAGAAGGGGAATAAGAAAACGCACAGGCTAAAGCGATAGTCTCGTACTTTAAAAGCCGGTCGCTAAATGAAACACCGAAATTCTCAACTCTTTGCTTGCCAAGTGTAAACAAACGAGAAAAAAGATGTCTTCTCGTTTGAGAAAAGTTTAAGTGCCTTAAAACTGAAATCGGTAACTCGGAATATCTCGCAAAAGAAAAAAAAAAAAAAAAAAAAAAAAAAAAAAAAAAAAAAAGTATATGATATAAGTGTTTTAATGAGATCCACATCATTTGTGCAGTAAGTTGTGTATCTCATACGGTTTGCCAGTTATATAAAACGCATCCAGAATGAAGAGGTCTTCAGAGGCTATTCCCAGAAAATTAAGATATATATTTTGTTTGTTATAAAAATATCTTAAACATAAGGTATTTTAATGATAATCCTTAAGAGCCATTTTTGAGAAAATCAAAATTTTCGGAAAATGTTCCATGTAAAGGATAGTTTGAGGTGGGGGGATTTCCTTAAGAATCTTTGTGTCGCATCCTTGGACGATACCAAACCTAAATACCAAGTTAACGTGTTTAACACACACAGACGCGGACATTTTTCTATTTTTTTTTTTTTTTTTGATTCAGGAGGACCTAAGACATGTATTTGTGGTGAAATCTCGGTATCGAATTGTTGGGTGCATTACAACACCTCCTCTATGCAGTATGTACATAGAACGTGTAGAGAAAGTAAAAATGCTTTTTTTTTCAGAGTCAGATGACCACAAAACACATATTTCCGCTGAAATCTCGACATCCAATTTTTTGGTGGGATACAATACCTTTCCTATACACTATGTACATTGTACATCTGGGCTAGAAAAAGTAGGTAATAGCTAGAATACGCATTTCTTTATAGATATACATGAAATGGCGAGTCAAAACATTTACTGGACACTACATGCCGGCCTTAAATGCACTTGCAACAATTCAACATCGAAAGGAGCTTAAGAGAATGACAAAAGTATTGAGCAATTCGCACTAATAAAAAACGGATACATTTTCGAAATGGCATACAAAAATTTAATAAATTGTGTGCTTTAAAGATATCTACATTTTTGTGTAGTACGTTTTCTCTATCGTTTAGCATTTACTAGCGATGGAGAATTATACAAAATTCCTTCCGAATGAAGAGGATTTCACAGGCTATTTCCAGAAAATTCAGGATATACATTATCTAAATACACGGTATTTTAAAAAAAAATCGTTAAATCCATGATAGAGAAAATCAAATACTTGTAAAAATCTTCTATGCAAAAAGCAGTTTAGGCCTGGGGGATTTTCTTGAAAATCTTTATACCTCATTCTTGAGGATGCTGAACCTCAATATGTATGAAGTGTTGTATGTACCACCCCACACACATACGTACACACGGATTTTTTACTATAATGCTCGGGGGAGGGGAGGAGAAAGTTAGAAAGAACCAGAACAAGCAATTGGTCCTATTCCAATCGTGCCACAACTATCTGGTCCTTTTCATAAGACAATTGCAAATGAAAGAAAAAATATAGTGTTTCACGTTTATCCCTGTCTACAGGAAGTGACGACAGTGCCACGATGCAACAGTGTGGATAGGAATTTTAATGAGACGTGCAAATAAAAACTTTGGATATATTTTATTACTATGGCCATAGAAACATAAATCGCAAAAATTGAATGTTATTCATGGGCGTGAAAGACCGCTTAATTTTGCTCACAGGGCTCCTTACCAGGCTTGAAGTTCTTTTACGTGCGGTAAATCTACGACCAGGACCAACGGCTTTACTTCCCCGCTAGCATGTTACCCCTAGACCACGGAGTAAGACTGGACAAATCCAGACCAACATTTCAGATTGTAACGTTAGTTTTTTAATTAGACAAGCAAATATAGAAAAAAAAATTAATAAATGTTTCTATATGCATTGCGAACATCTATGTAAAGTCACTCTATTTTTCGTTAATGTATTTACATTTTAACATCAATCACTTTTTGACAGAAATGTTTCGTGAGGATTACAAGAAACAAAATTATTAACTGAAATGTAATCCAATCGCTGCAACTTATCTTTCGTGTCTTCTGGAAATGTTCATAAAGCAAAGGAAACTTTTAAAGAACTGATAGCACTCTGACCCAGTTTGATTCTCACCAAGGTATTCTGACATGTAGAAACAATGATGATTTCGTGGATATCGATTTTGTACGATCAAAAGGGAAATAGCGAGGGGGGGTTACATATATGTTACATTCATAAGATTTCTTTACTTATATATTTGAAAGATAGTGAACTGAAATAGCAAGTTTCGTTTACATTATGCTATCACAAACAAAAAAATAGATTTTTTCTTTAAAAAAAAAAAAACCCAGATTTTTTTGGTCTAGGAGCTTCAAACATGCATTTTTTTTTTTTTTTTTTTTTTTAATCTTTACACTGAAATTTTGGGCGGAATAAATTCTCATTTAGGTACTTACTATACGTGGTAGAGAAAGTATCTGACAAATGGTAGTATTAAGCGGCCATGCTTGAATGAAATTCAGTGTTCTGTTCCCTTTTATTGCTTAAAAGGAATTGTGTTTAAAGTAAAGGAAATATTTAATTTAGCTGTAGGTGTCTTATAATACCTGCATGACCTTGCTCCTTGTTAATTCATCTACCTGCGCAACGCCCTATATGTATATTTTGGGTTTCAGAGAGCCTCCAGCTCTAAATAACCACTTTTCCCCTCTCACTCCCCTGATAACGCTAAGATATACCAGGTGCTCAGGTTCCCTTTATGCTTGCAAGACAGCAGCTGAAGGGATTGGAATTTTCCCCACTAGAAATTCGTTCTGACTAGCGACCTAGCTCAGAACTCAGCTGCTGTAAATCGTCATTTAATTAAAGTTTTTGGATAGTGTATTGGCTTTGCTGATGTTTGCTTTCATGTTTAGCGTTTTCATTCCATTTAATTATTCCACGGTGTTGATTATTCGCACTGTTTGCTCCTCTAAATTAATAGGAGTGAGTAAATACTCAAATAAAATTAATGATAAACAGGATTGCTTTTAATGAACGCAGCAATGTAAAACATGTCGACGAAATGGACGTATAAAACGTATTCCGAAAAAAATTACGACGATAGTTGTTACCTCTTTTTCTGGATCACAAAATGCAAAATAAAGCAATAGGTCTCCTCAAGCATCGCATTTACCTCGATTCTCTATTCTCTATTATTACCCTCAAACAGTGGATGCACATTTCATTCCAATGCAATGAGTTTTTGCGGTTAATCTGGTTAATATTTTCGAACCCTTTCTTTTTTTTTTTTTTTTTTTCATTTTGATCAACAAGCAGAGATTCAAGGATGAAAAATGTAGACGACAGTAAAGTGTAGTTTTCCTTTGCACAGCAATACTTGATTTATTTCAGTTCCTACTTCATTGCAGTTAAGATTGAAAGTATTATTAATGAACAAGGAGACCTACGTGGCATCCCGTTTTCTGCTGGGCATCCCATGACTTCACCTAGTTTTTCTTTTTTTCCTCTTTAGATTCATGTATCAACAATCAACATTTAGGTATTACTTTTTTACTTGCTTTACTTATTACAAAGTATATAGGTAGAGACGGTATTGTACTCCAACCCAAAATTAGATACCGAAATTTCACCAGAAGTACACGTTTTAGGGTCCCGTGTATAGAACATTTTTAGAAAAAGGTCCGTGGGTATCCGTGTGTCTGTGAACACGATAACTCAAAAACAAAAATACCAAAACTTGATATATAACTTAAGTATTTTCCAAGAATATAATAGAAAGATTTTGAGAAAAATCCCCCGCTCAAAACTACCCTTTACATGGAAAAAAAATTTAAAATGTTTATTTTCTCAAAAATGGTTCTAACGATTTTGATTAAAATACCGTATATTGAAGCTAATTACATAGCAAAACATAGGTATAGGTATCTTGACTTTTCTGGGAATAGCCTCTGAAGACCTCTTTATTCTAGATGATTTTTTCTGAATTTTGTATTACTGCTAAACCGTAAGAGATAGAAAAAAAAAAAAATACTAAAAAAATATAGATCTCGTCAAAACACACAACTTATGCCATATACATTTTTTTTCGCGGAATTGACAATTTCTGAGATATTCTTTGTTATTTGTTTCGGATTCAAATACTTAAAACTTTTATCACACGGAAAGCCATTAACTCCTTGCCCTGCATAGAAACGGCAACCAGTTTTTAAGAGATTTGACTTTAGTTTTAGCCTAGAAACATTCGTTTCCTTCTACTTACAAGGAAGCAAGTAATTAAGAAAATTTATGCTGATGTTTATCATAAAGTGGATAGAAGAATATGGTTTTTAACAATAATTTGTTACAGCGACGTAGAGAAAGCCTTGTGAATGGAACACATTTTTTTATTACCAAGGTTGTACTCCCCAAACTACTTTTAGGAAGAACCCGCAAGAAGAAAGGGACAGCAGTTTACTCATTGTTCTTCCTTTCAGGTTCTCCACTTCTCATTTTTACTTTCTCCATACGCACTATGTGCATAGTGTATTGCACTCCACCAAAAAAATTCGTTACCGAGATTTCACCGGAAATATATGTTTTAGGGTCCCCAATATCCAAAAAAAGCATTTCCACAAAAAGGTGTGTGTGTGTGTGTGTCCGTGTGTCTGTGAACACGATAACTCAAAAACGAAAAGTCGGTAAAATACCAAACTTGGTATTTACGTTTAGTACCTTCCAGGGATGCGACACGAAGGTTTTGAGAAAAATACCCCCACCCTCAACTACCCTTTACATGGACCTTTTTTCGAAAATGTTGATTTTCTCAAAAATGGCTCTAACGATTTTGATTAAAATTTCGGATATTAAACATATTTACCTGACAAATAAAATGTATATCTTGAATTTTCTGGGAATAGCCTCTGAAGAGTAGTTTATTCTGGATGAATTTTACTAAATTTTGAACACAGGAACTTGTCAACTTGTCAACTCCTATCCATATAGACAAAGGAACTTCATTGATATAGCAACCAGCTTTTGACTATCAGTTTAACCCGCAGTTGTCCCTTATTTCGCTCCTACTGACAAGGAAGCGAGTAATTAGACCATTTCTGCTATTTTTTTCTGATTAGCATAAAGTAAATAGAAGTATAAGCTTTTTAAGAGTTATTTGTTGCAGGGATATGGAGAAAGTCAAGTGAATGGTACACATCAGCTTTTTTTTACTTTCTCTATACTCACTATGTACATAGTGTATAGAGAATATATTGCACTCCACAAAAAAATTCGACACCGAGATTTCACCGGAAATATATGTTTTAGGGTCCCCTGTATCCAAAAAAAAGTATTTTCAGAAAAAGGTCCGTGTGTGTGTGTGTGTGTGTGTCAGCGTGTCTGTGAACACGATAACTCAAAAACGAAAAGTCAGTAAAATACCAAACTTGGAAGATTTTGAGAAAAATCCCCCCACCCCAAATTACCCTTTACATGGAATTTTTTTCGAAAATTTTGATTTTCTAAAAAATGGCTCTAACGATTTTGGTTAAAATATCGTATATTAAAGATATTTACCTGACAAATAAAATGTATATTTTGAATGTTCTGTGAATAGCCTCTGAAGACTACTTTATTCTGGATGAATTTTTTATAGCTACTAAACCGTAAGAGATGGACAAAAACTTACCACACAAAAAATGTAGAGCACGTTAAAACACACAATTTATGTTACATACATTTTTTTCGTGGAATTGATCGTTTTTGAGATATTCCTTTTTCTTGGTTTCAGCTTAAACTTATACTTTTCTCATACAGGAGTTTGTCAACTCCTGTCCATACAAACAAAAGAACATGAGTCACATAGCAACCGGCTTTTGGCTTTAACCTATGGTACTCCCTTATTTCGCTTCTACTTACAATAAAGCAAGATATAAGACTATTTCTGCTAATTTTTCTCGATTAGCATGAAATAAATAAAAGAATAAGCTTATTAACAATAATAATTTACAGAGATATAGAGAAAGTAATGTGAATGGAACACATAAGATTTTTTGGTAATGTTAAACGCCCACTTTAACTACTTATGGCATCGCAGGCGGTGACACTGATGATACATGAAGATGGAGCACCGGTGGAATGCGATGGCGGGGGAAACCGGAGAACCCGGAGAAAACCCGCTCCAGCGCCGTTTTGTCCACCACAAATCTCACATGCGGTCGCTTGGGATCGAACCCGGGCCGTCTAGGTGAGAGACCTAACCACTCGGCCACGGCGCGGCCCTCCACTACTCATGCTCGCGCGAACTCATGAGGTACTTACTCTTTGCAACAATACATATAATGTAATAAAGAGAAGTGCCAGTTACTGCTAAACAAAGACACCCAACAAAACGAGCTTCACTAATTCGGCACACAACACAAATGATCCATTAAGCAAATCATACGTGAACTACTAACTACACTCTTTTAACCGTCTTAACCATTCCTTTATTGACTGGCACTCGTCGTTCCCTTATATATGTCCATGTACCAGACACGAAAGTTCTAGTAATTGAAATTGCGAGTCGCTACCAAAAGGAGTTTCCACATAAAAAAGAAAAAGCCATTTAAAATAAAATCTATATGAATTTAAATCAGAACCAAGAAAAATTATATATATTACAAATAAAATACTTGAATATTATCTTAAAACCCCCTCTTCCATATTCAACATTAAACCCTGAAACTAATTGAAACGCCGTGTTTTTCAAACTGCAGAGAAGTCATATTATGGACTTTGTTTGCGAAATACCAATATTAAAATTAATAGAAATAATGTGCTTGTAAATGTTCAAATTAGGTATTATATTTGACATAAAAGGATTAATCGTTTTCGGAAGGTGATTGTGTTTGGTGCGACTATTAAGTGCGGCTGATCGCAACAATAGCTGTAACGAACTAGCTAGATAGGGACCCTGCGTGCTCCACAGCTCATATTAATCACTGCCCAATTAACCCACCTTTAAGGAAGTCACATTCACTAACAGTAGCACAAAGCATGACAAGCATTTTGGAATCTTAAATATAAAAAAGAAAGTACTTTACAGAATTGAAGATGGAGACAATCATATCGCAAGGGCTCGACAGCATTATTAAATCTGATCTCTGGTTGGCGTTACCGTTGTCTCTGCGCATCAGCCATCTATCTTCCTATATTAACGCTGCTTGCATTAATTTATCAACAGTATCAACCCTTATTAATTGCGGTTATTGTCATCTGTTCATACCCCACAATTTAGAATTCTCTCTCTTTATTGATAGTCACTCAAACAAATTATTTTGTAATTTGATTTTGCTGTGATATGCAGAGTTTAATACTATGGTGTCATTTGTTCCTAGCAATGCTAACAATGTACTTAGGATGCACCTGTTTTATTTATGTTGGTGGATTAGACACTAATGTGCATGACATTCAGGAATCCAACAAGTGCATCCATGTAACACATGATGATGACTCACCGAGAATCCTTGTGTTCCAGTTCGGCCGGCCGGTTAGTGATGTCACTACTTTCACCATTAGCCCAGTCTCTCACATTGCCACACTTGCTTGTTCAACATTTCCAATAAAAATACAAAGACTGGGCGATACAGGAGATAACATGGTAACAGGGTGGGCGTGCTGTTTTTTAAGACGCACCAGTAACTGACTTTTCTCTATTATTAGATCCTCCAGGGTTTATACAAACATCACGACCGAGAAGCTGCTTTTGCTTGGCATCAATTTGATCGTCCTTAACCCAAAATCGTCACACCATGTTACCATATTTCCATACCTACGCACAAACTCCTGTCCACCTTAAACTTCTTTTAGCCTTTTTCGAAATGAGGTTCTTATATTGGTTGTTATAAATACGTGGTGACTATAATTACATGCACGCTGATTTGCGAGTTACGGCGCTGCTCAAATGCCTTACAGTCGTCGTTCTATGGAACTCTAATACTAAACGGAGGGCCCAGCTGAGCAACAACAATATTTCAAATAAAATTATTGCTAGTCAATATCATTCTGCCACGTAAACAGATCAGCTATAAAATCACATGAGAGCATACATGATGCAACTGGTAACTCAAATAGCAAAACAGTAAACAACGGAACAGCAGCAGAATTTAAGCGTTCTTAGGTCATAGCAACATAGTTTTCACGTTTTCCCATCTTCTAATTGTCGTTCACTCGTGTTTCAATGCAATAACCAAACGAAGTATGCCAAGTGATAAATCTATTGACTTATAACTTTTAAGATTACTAAGATTTTTTTTTAAATTACAGTTTATTGACATTTGTATATTCCGCAAAATGTTTTATCACCAAAGTAGTTTTTAAGAAGCTGGAATGTTTTGAAGGAATTAAGCTACATTTTTAGGAAATCACAATTTGAAATACATAACTGGATTTGTCCAGTACTATGCACGCAGCTTTTCTTGGGCGCCTTTTTTACGGGGAGGGCCGGGGGGAAGAAGAAACAGGTCGCCAGCCTGTTTTTCTGCAGTGTTAATAAGAATGTTGGCCCTCAGCCATTATGGTGAGTAGTTTATCTAATTTACCGCGAACTAGCTGAATTATTAAACGAAGCATAATGCACGTGCTTGTGCGTGAACTCTGGAATGAATGAAACCTTAGCACTGAAGTTACAATATGTGTACCTCATGTCTGAAACTAGGGAACCGAGCGCCCGAGAAAAGGTTTCGCGCATAGGATGTATGCTTCTTGACGGTCTGGATGTCTCAGGCGCTGGGCTTCTGATCCCTAGCTCAAAGAGTCAAACTCGGTTCAGACCGATGGTTTTTAGATATGATTAAAAGTGACAACCTCAAGTCAATAGATTTACCGACATGTAAAGAGCTCCTGCGGGACGAAATTCCTGCACATGATATGACCCTGGCAATTCATATAGATAAGCGTCCTTATCAAAAAGAGTTTGTTTTTTAAATCCAACCTTCTTAAAGACCCTCAATAACCTCGTCTTAATTAGACCTGAGATGCGAATATGTATGGGTCATAAAAAATAACCGTAATATTAAACTTTAAAAAGTGTTGATTTTATCTTTTAGTAGGGTTTTTCCTATTTAAATTTTTATTAGTGATTTCTGTATTAACGATATTTATATCAGAAGGAAAAACAGCGGCAAGTTATATATGTGTTATATTCAAATATAGATTAAACTATTATTTTAATTTATTCAAATATTATGGAATACCTACTTATTTTTCAGGACCTTCAAACGGTTAGCCGGTTCCATATCGATGTTCCACAAGTGCTCAAATACGACGCGACATCACTCTGTTTGAGTTGTTTACATTCTACGGCTTTAACATGTCGACTAATTACGCTTAGAACATATGTTTCATAAAATATGCCCGTAAAAGGCAATCCTTGGGAGTTAGTTGGAAAATGCGTGGACGTATAGTCCACGAATATAAACAAATAACCTTACTGCAAGTGATGTTTCTGTCAAATGTATACTGACAGTTATTTACCGTTTAGGAATGCATTTGGCACTGTCTGGCTAGTTGTCTCAAAAGAGGTAAAAGTGTGTGCAAATGTCTTTACGCAGTTTCCGTTTTACTGCCCCCAAATTAAGTATTTCTGGTAATACTACTTAATTTTGTGCATCACAAAGTCCATGCCTGCACGAAACGCTAATCGGAAACATATAATGAAGGTGACCGCGGCGATCGACCAGCTGCAATGGATCAGCCCATACCTCCTACTACCCCTCCTTTAATTCGCTCTCGACGATGCTCTGCGTTTGTTGGATAGGTATCAACCTTTGATTATCTTAGCGCGAACATTTTCTGAGTAAACACAATTAATAGGGAAATGTAACTTACTGAGTGAGACAGCATGGCATTAAAGCAACACATGGGAACAATGAGTTTACTGAACGTATCATTGATATCTGGAGCATATAAAATTTGGTTGTGGAACTTACTATTCCTTTGTGTGACTAATGAATCGCAATGATCAGTATAGAACAGTACATGAAAATGGACAGGTTAGAGTTTTTCATTGTAGAGGACCATCACTTCGCTCCAAGTACTGTTACACAACACCCCACAAAAACAAGTTTATTTAAAGCATCATAGCATGTACATTAGATAGAGGGAGTGAGCAAGTGGCAAAACAGGAAAAAGAGAAAGAATTGAGGAAAGGATGGAAAAGGGAATAAAGAAACTGAAAGTGAGAGAGATGGTTGGAAAAGAAACGGGACAAAAAGAAAGCAGTGAGAGACTATGAAAGAGGGAGCAATACAATCGAATTTTCACACAGGGGCACCGAAGTGTTAAACAGATTTTTTAAAGTATTCAAGCTGAGCTTTAATTTTTGTACAGGCATTACTGGCAATAAAAGAAGATTCATACCAAATTCCATTGAAATATGTATTTTCATTCTGGATATATTAATTTGTTTGTTCGATTTAATTGACCAAAATCAAATGCTACCTTCTCATACAAATACTGACCTACATGCATTATTTTTAAAATTACATTCCTTAAAACCTTCGTAATATACGTTTTCGGGTTGTAGGTAATGCTCATATAATAGATCTTTTAAAAAAAATATCATTAATGGCAAAAACTGCAAAAGGAAGCGTTTGATTAATAATTTTTAAAACTAATCTATGGACAATATAATAAATTACTTCTCACCAGGAGGTCCCGGGTTCGATTGACGGCTGCGGCGGATAATTTTTCTTTAGCGAAAATTATTCTCTATCCCCCTCAAGCTGGAAGTATGCATGTGAAAGCGGATGAGTGTGTGTTTGATGTAAATAAAATGCTTTAAAATGCTTTTTCTCAAAACAGTGCAAAATTTGTGCATTGTGCATTCTGCACTGTTTTGAGAAAAATTTCAAAAATGTATCTGTATTTTTGTGGGTGTAGATAGATTTTGCATTATGGAAAATTAAAATAAATACATTTAAGATGAGAAAAATGGTTTTAAAGTTTACATTGTCATTTAATCAGCGCAACGCTTTAAAATGCTATCCAAAATTGTGTTCATTCTGCCCTCGGAAAATTAAACATTGCAAATATGTACTTTAAAGTTACATTTTTTGCACAAAAATCTAAAAATCGACATTAACTAAAATTGATAAAAACAGAAAGCATTTCTGTGTGCCCTTAACCAATAACGTAGGAGTTATTCGGTTAAGCTGCGAGTTCTGCTAGTAACAAAAAACACAAATTTTCAATTTTCTGAGAACTCAAAACTAAATGTGTCTGCAATGAATTATTATAGAAGGGGGCTTATGATCCCAAACTCATTAAGGCTACGATTGTATTCTACTTAAAAACAGTGATGTAAATGTGGTAATAACGTTTCTCTGATGATCAGAAACAAATGTCATTTTCCCTATACGACAGAAGCGCATTAACTCTTAGTTTCCAGTGAACCGATATTATAACCTTTAGCCTTTGAACTCAGAGCACAAAATTCTTCGTTTCAGCTACAGCAGAGAAAAGTAAGAATATTGATATAGCAGCCCCTTTATAAGTTGTTTTGAACTGTCTTCTTCAACCGATATTGCTCTCCCAGGCCGTGCACGAAACAAAAGCTTCCAAGGAAAAATGGCTCACCTCAGCGCAACACGGTGGGACAAAGGAATACCGATGTATATTGTCATTTATTGGAAACGCTCCATGCAACCGGTCTCTTTACTTGATAACGTCTCGCTCGATGACAATGCTCGTCTTCATTCAAGAAAGACATCAAAACTTTACAGAATAACTTAATTCGTTAAACTGAGAATATGTATACCAAAATAATTATACTCACATATGAGTTCTTTTGATAGACAAATGCAAGTAGATGCTGAAAATAATATTAGAAGCAAAAATGATTTCTCTAAACATAATTCATTACATTTTAATCTAAATAAAGTCACTAAATGAATAGCATATCCTCATTTGCCAAACTTCACCATCTAGTTCGCGCTTTTGCTATGTAAAATGAAGACACACTGGTTTGTTTCCCTTTTATTTTAATACTGCAATAGCGTAGTTTTTGTGTAGCATATGTTGCGGAACATTTTGTTTTCGGGATCAACATTAATTCCGACCAGCTGTTAAAAAAGAAAGATTATTAGTTAATTGATTATTCAAACACAGCTTCCTGTATTCCAGGTGACCCAGTTGTAGAACTTTGCTATTTCCTGATGAAACCAGTAAGTGGGGAACTGGCTAAGCTTATCTTGCTTATCGCGCAGACGGTGAGTCGGGTCGCGCTTATTGAGAGGGGTAAAACGAAGGTACCTATCACAAGTTCCACCGGCCGGCGATTTTCACTTGCAAACTTGAGTTCTGCAACTCTTTTAACGCACGAAGCAATGCCTGCACAGGTCAAATACGGGGCAGTTGTGTGCCATCTAGTATACAGGATGCAACTATGGACAACGTATACTCGACAACAGCAACCAAATTGAACTGATAAATACAAAGAAACACACAATGGTAACAAACCTGAATAATAAAGTGCAGGTTAAAGATATTAAATACAAAAATAAAAATATTAAAGAGGTTAATATTAATAATGAAGACAAACAGTAATAATGAAAATAATAGCAATAATTTTTTGATCATGCACGATAAATGTATTGGTGTACAAAGGCTGTACAGTAAGTTAATTGATTCCCTAAGTGCTGTGATAATATAGTGTATTTTATTATTCTTCAAATAAATAAATAAACAAATAAATAGAGTTTTATTTATGGGCGCTATTTAACTGTTTAGGTTCTCAGCGTCCCATTCTATACTGGGCGTGAAACACCGCTTAATTTTGTTCAGATGCCTCTTAATCAGACTTGAGGTTCTTTTACGTGCCGTAAATCTACGACACGGGACCAACGGCTTTACTTCCCTTCCGAAGGAAGCCATGCTAAGGACTTTTACGCCCGAAAAAATCCATCGCCGGGTATATGAAGTTAGCATGGTAGCCATTACACCACGGAGCAGGCCGAGCATATTCCAAGAGGCAAAAAGGAACATTATCGTCTCATGAGAACCCACCATCATGCCTATTACCTCTTATTTCTTGGGAGTTGGCATTTATCCAAGAAAATCCTGTATAGTTCCTCCGTGGAATAACATTTCACATACCTCCCAACAAGTGTTGAATTAGAGCGAATTACCCGGATAAGGTCAGAAGAGAATAAAAAAATCCTTTCACATGAGTTTCTCTATATCCCGTTTACAAATTATTGTAAAAAAGCTTATTCTTCTATTACTTCATGCTAATCGATATAAAATTAGCAGAAATTATCTTCTTAGTTATTTTCCTGTAAGTAAAAGGGAAATAAGGGAGTACCATTTACTAAAGCAATAGTCAAATATTTTAAAAGCTGGTTGTATGTGATTGTATGGCTAGCAGTTGACAAATTCCCGTATAAAAAATACTAGTATTAGTATTATAAACAAATAACAAGGAATATCTCGGAAACGGCCAGCTCTACAAAATATATATTTTGTGTGTTTTAACAACATCTACTTATTTTGTGTAAGTTTTTGTCTATTTCTTACGGTTTATCAGTTATGCAAAATTCATCAAAATACAACCAGAATAAAAAGACTACTCTCAGAAAATCCAGGGTATACATTTTATTTGTCATGTAAAAATCTCTAATCAAAATCCTTAGATTTTCCATATAAAAGGTATTGTATTGAAAAGTTTTGTGTCGCATCCTTGGGCGATAAATTAAAATAACAAGTTTGGTATTTAACGCATTTTTTTTTTTTTTTTTGAAGCTATGCTGTCCACAAAGACACACACTCGCACGCACACACACACGCACTAGCATTTTTCCAATTTTTTTTTTAAACTCAGGGGGTCTCAAAGCATGTATTTCCGGTGAAATGTCGGTATAAACTATGAACATAGTACGTGTAGATAAAGTAGAAAGAAAGAAATCAGGAAGAAAAAATTTTGCAATGACGAAGAAATGCCAACGATATGTTACGATATATAAATCTACAAAATATTGTTGCGATGTTAATTGTGATGTATTGTATGTCTTTCTTTATGCTTACCTAATTTCTTTCTCATGTTAAGTCGATCTCAGCATTCCTTTGACACTTTTAACCCCTATAAGAACTACATTTGACGTTTCAGATGACACTGCTAAATATTTAGTAAACAGTAATACTAAATACAATATTATCCAAACATAACCAAATTAAAAACAATGGGTGAAAATGAACTTCTATGCTAAACAATCACAGTTTCTGATTATCAATATAATGATGATCACCTTTATGAACTAAGTAAAACTTTTTAAATCTTAGTCTGACACCATAATAAAATTACAAGTGCTTTGGAGCTTTTTATTATTTGTGTCTTAATAGCGTTTACAAGTTGCAACTATTTTCATTATTCCCCATTAACCCTGTGGAGTTGTGTTTTTCTGTAATACAAATTAATGGGCAAAAAACTGCTACTCTAATGAAAAAAAGTTTTAAGCCAAATGAGAAATATAGTTACTATGATTCACCGTTTATCTTCTGAAAATTAATCAATAACACATCTTAGTTTTTACTTTCTCTAGTACGTATGCACAATGTACGTTGTAGATAGTATTGTGTTTCACCCAAAAATTCACAGGAAATACATATTTTGAAGCCCGCTGAATCCAAAAATACAGCATTTTTGGAAACACATGTCCGTATGCGCGCGCGCGCGTGTGTGTAGGAAGGGAGCGGCATAGCTCAAAAACGAAAAGTTGGTTAAATACCAAAATTGGTATTTACTTTGAGATCTTCCAGGATGCGACACTAAGATTTTCAAAACCATCCCCCACCTCCAACTACCTTAACATGGACGTTTTTCGAAAATTTTCACTTTCTCAAAAATGGTTCTCACGATTTTGATTAAAATGCCATACGTTTCAGTATTTTCATCACAAACGAAATGTATGTATATCATGAAATTTCTGGGAACAGCCTCTGAGGACCTATTCATTCTGGATGAGTTTTGTATAACTTTTGAATAACGGGAAATCGTAACAGACACACAAAAAACCGCTGCACTTATTATTATTATTATTATTATTAAGAGATAACTGTTTTGAAGATATTCCGAGTTATGGTTTTCAGTTTTAAGCTACTTGAATTGTTCTCAAACGGGATTCTTTCTTTGAGCCTCTCTTCTATTTACTCCTAACAAGCAAAGAGTTCAGAATTCAATTATTTCACATAGTAACCGATTTGATTGGCACTTTAACCTAGTATATCCCCTTACTTATTACTTACAAGGAAACAAGTGATAAGACCAATTCTGCTATGCCTACAATGGAAGCAGCTCGCAGATATAAATAATGATTTTGCTTCGTGTGTTACCGGCTTTATATCTGTAAAAATAACCATACTTCCGTATGAGGTCATATGACATTACCAACTAAGTGCAATGTGCGATTTTTAGCGTAAAGCACTTGGTGTACAGAGGCAAAGTGTTACTGGCGACATCTATTAAGGAATGAAAGTCCGTCGTCCCTTGTAAATCAAATCGTGTGGTTGACAATATCTTGAATATTCATTAGGTTCACATTACTTTACAGAAAACAAAGGCATTATAATAATAAATGATAGACCACCTTCCAGTTTAACAAGGATGATAACGAAGGCACCTCTTTGTTTTAACCGGTATTTTAACAATTCTTGATGTTCAGCCTATCCTTGACGGAGTCTAAACCTGAATAAATTTCAGTAAGCCTTTTTGGTTTTCAGTGAAAATGCCTAATAAAGCTCAAACTGCACTTAAAATATAGTACGCACAAAATAAGGGATCTTCGAGTTAATGTGTAAAGAATGCTAATCTTTATGCATTTGAAAATCAGTATCACCGGCATGTCACTGTTTTTTCATTGCTTAAAATTCTGGGGCATGGAATGTTTTCCGGAAAAGTAAGCGAAAATAAGGATTTGGGCATATAGGACAGGATATTTGAGGAAAGACTAGGTAGCACTAGTGTGGTTTTGGTGCGTTGTTTACGTGCCACGTACCGGAAGGGAAGGATGCCATAAGAGGAGACATCGGGCAGGCGGAGCCAGGAGCGACGGCACAGAATGGCAGGGTCCCTGCATTTACCAGATCATCCCCGACAATCGGATAGGCATACCGGGGACCCCGCCCCACATAGGGCCAGCCCCTTATACCCTGGCACAAGTCGAAGGTCGGGGAACAGTCAGAGAGCATGTTGTCCCTGCCACGCCGCACCGAGGCACAATCGCTGAGACCAACGGGTGAAGTTACGAATGAACTGAAAATGGAACGGCATGGAGGTACAGAAAATTTAGGAATGAAGAAAATAACCCATGCATTCGCCTTGTGATCTGGGAAAATCTCCGAAAATAACCCAAGTGTGGGGGCTCGCTAGGGATCGAACCCGAATGCAAGTCGCTCATGTTACGGTGACGTCACCTCACTCGGTTTCAAGCACACAACTGAAGACGCTTGTCCTCTCACAGAGCTCAAAATACCCAGCACCGGCAAATTCATTTGGAGCATGATAATGGCATTCTGTTCTGATCTATTGCTACATTATGGCACATATTTTATACTGTGCAGCACCGAGAACATGACATTTCGAAACAATTTTCGCCTAGCTTGGTACGTATTTTATTAATGGGCCCACTTCGGTATCTGAACCTGGCACTTCTGATCTCCATGACCCGCTAAGCCACTCTATCCAAACGTCAGAAGGTGCAGGCGAGAAAATCAGGTTACAACAGCTGCCACTTCAAGTGCCACAACAACTATGACATATTGGCGAATGCTAAATATGGCTTTGATCTGCTGCATTTTCATGTAGTTGTGCAAGATGTTATGTCAATATGTCGATAATCATATTAACCACATATGATTGTGCACCCACCAGTAAGTGGGGCAATAAAGATTACTTCGAAATGTGATAAGATATTGCTGCAATTCACAATCAAGCATGTGACATATAGAGTATCTTGACATCAATAAGTACTGCATTTTATTTCATTATAAAAATTAACTGCTACGCAAAACGAGGGCAGACTTTTGGCTACTAATTCAGCTTCCCGTGTTAATGAGCAACTCGTACTAAAACCTCTTACTTGTGTGAGGGGATTAATTATTCTTCCATATGCTCTATGCAAACGTAAAAACCTTGTGTTTCATTCATATGACTTTCTCTATATCTCTGTAACAAATTATTGTTAAACGGCTATTATTCTATCTACATTAAACTAATCGAAATAAACACTAGCAGAACTGGTCTTATTATTTGTAAGTAAAAGTGAAATAAGAGAGTACACTAGGCTAAAGCGCTAGTCAAATCTTTTAAAAGCTGGTTCCTACGTAATTGAAATCAGCTTCTTTACATGGCCAAGAGTTGACAAGTTTCCGCATTAGAAAAGCTTAAGTATTTTAAAGTTAACTCCACATTAAAATATATATATATATATATAAATAAACGACAAATTATATGCTTTAACGATATCTACTTTTTTGGTGCAGTATGTTTTATTCTCTCTTACGGTTTACCAGTTATGCTTAGTACTAGACAAATCCAGTTACGTATTTCAAATTATGATTTCCTAAAAGTGTAGCTTAATTCCTTCAAAACATTCCAGCTTCTTAAAAACTGCTTTGGCAACAAAACATTTCGCTAAATATACAAATGTCTTATTTATGAAAATATTTTTAATATCCTGTATTTTATTCATGATCGTTAGAACCATTTTTGGGAAAATAAAAATTTTCGAATTTTTACTTTCTTTACACACAATATGTAGTACTTACTGTACAGAGAAGATATTGTATTGCATCCAAATATTCAATACCGAGATTTTACCGGAAACATATTTTGAGACCCTATTGTGGCCGTGTGTGTGTGTGTGTGCGCGCGCCTTTTGAATGTGAAGCAGACACGCTACCACCACACTACCCAGGCGGGCTGTATTCCCTTATTTCTCTGCTACTTACTAGGAAGTAACTTATTACTTACTTCAAGTAAGTAATAAGACCTTTTCTGCTAATGTTTATCTCATTAGCATGAAGTAGATAGAAGAATATGCTTATTAACAATAATATGTTACAGAGATGTAGAGAACGTCATATGAATGGAACATATCAGATTTTTTATCCTTGGATAAAAGTTTAGTATTTAACGGAGTTTTCTTTTTGAGCTAAGCTGGTCACAGACACACGCGCGCGCGCACACACACACACATTATAAGAACATTTTTGTTTTGTTTTTATTTAAGGGGTCTCAAAACATCCATTTCCGGAGAAATTTCTAATTTTCTCTATACACCATGTACATAGTATGTGTAGAAAGTAAAATGTTCATCCTTCATTCCCATAACTTTTTCTACTCAGTCCTCTACAAACTATTTTCAATTTCTTAAAATGTTTATTATTATTATTATTATTATTATTATTTATTTTGTAGTTAAAAGTATCTTAAACTGGTAGGTCATACCGGATAATAAATAAAATAGGTGAAATGATATTCAAATGAGCCCAGCTAAGTAGACCTCTAAGTTACTCGACATTCGTCTTCTCAGGATAACGGGAAAAAAAACAAAAAAACAAAAACAAAAAACATACAAACCAGAAAAAACCTTATCCGGATAACTCGCCCTAACCGAGATTTGAACTTGGACCCTCTTGCATGTGAGGTAAACACCCTAGACCTATACTATAGGCGGCTGTCTCTTTGTTGTTCTAGCTTTTTCTTGTTAATCCGGATAAATTTTCATATATTTAAACATTTCATTGAACTATATAAAGGAGTCCCTCATGCGAGTCACATTTTAAAAAGCGTACCTACCCACGAGACAAATTAAAATATGATCTGCCTATTTGAAAATTCAAAACAATAACAATGAATATCTCGGAAATGGTTAACTTCAATAAAGAAAAAATCAAATGTGTTATGAAATGTATATTTACTTTCTCTACACGTTCTATGTACAGTGTTTAGACAAGGTATTGTAATGCACCCAAAATTTGATACCGAGATTTCACCGGAAATACATGTTTTGGGTCTCCCTGAATAAAAATAAAAAAAAAAAAAAAAAAAATCTGGAAAAAGGTGTGTGTGTGTTTGTGTGTGTGTGTGTGTGTGTGTAGAGAGCATAGTTCAAAAACGAAAAGACCGTTAAATACCAAACTTTGTATTTTTGGTTATCTTCCAAGGATGCGATACGAAGATTTTCAAGAATATCCCTCCAACCCAACTATCCTTAACATGGAACTTTTTCAAAAATTTTGATTTTCTCTAAAATGGCTCCAACGATTTTGATTAAAATAACATATATTAAAGATATTTACCTGGCAAATAATATGCATATCTTGAAATTTCTGGGAATAGCCTCTGAAGACTACCTGATACTTGATGAATTTTACGGAATTTTGCATAACTGCTAAACCGTAAGAGATAGACAAAAACTTACCAAAAAAAAATATGTAGAGCACATTAAAACACACAATTTATGTTACACACATATATTTCCTGGAGTTGATCGTTTTTGAGATATTCCTTGTGTTTGGTTTCAGCTTTAAAAACTTATACTTTTTTCATACAGGAATTTGTTAACTCCTGTCTGCACAAACAAAGGAACTTCATCACACAGCAACCAGCTTTTGACTATCACTTTAGCCTATGGTACTCCCTTATTTAGCTTTTACTTACAAGGAAGCAAGTAATAAGACTATTTCTGCTGATTTTTTCTCGATTAGCATTAAGCAGATAAAAGCATTAGCTGTTTAACAATAATGTGTTGCAGAGAAGTAGAGAAAGTCATGTGAATGGAACACATTAGCTTTTTTTTTTTCTTGTAAGATTTTGTCTATATCTTATGGTTTACCAGTTATGCAAATATCATCTAGAATGAAGCGGACCTCATTATTCACAGAGGCTATACATGCCATGCAAATATCTTAAATATATCACATTTTAATGAGAAAATAAACTTTTACAAACATTTTTTACGTAAAGGCTAGTTTGGGGTGCAGGATTTTCTTGTAAATCTTAATGTCGTGTTTTGGAAGATATTGAACTTATATTCAAAGTTTGGTATTTACAGAACACTTCGCTTAAGAGTGATGTTCACAGACATATGCTCACACTTGTTTTAAAAATATTTTCGTTGAGGGATTCAGGGAGCCTTAAATCATAATAACCGGTGAAATTTCGACATTGCAATATTTCCTGTTATTTGCCTATTCACTATAGGTTATTGCAGCAGAAAAAAGTGCAAAGTTTTCAGATTCTGAGACTACTTAAAAGTACAGAACCTTCGTTTATGGTAAAGCCACGGATACGGATTACTACGCTTCGGGTTTTTCCGTTCCGTAACTCCCGCGTTACTTACTCACGAATACTAGTAACATATATGTAATGCGCATTAACCTTGTTAACTGTTGTTGAAACTGGTGCCAATCTGTACGAAGACATTTTCGACATAGTCAAATGAAATTACTACCACAGGCATAAGTTCCGCGATCCGGTTATTCTAAATTTTCTCACCGAACATCTCACTGTGTCTCTACCCAAACCTGGTTAACCAGGACATTTCTGCTGAAAGTGTCTACATGATTCAGTTTTCACGTATGTATCGTGCATAAACAAAGCCTGTATTTGTTGGTAAGCATTTACATGGACTGATAAGAGAATAACATTGCTAAGGAAATCGTACAGCACACGTATTGTCCAAACACTTTACAACGTGAAGACACCGCAAACACTGAGACAGCTCACAGCTAATAAACGTACCCATAACTCGTCCTGCGGTGCTTCTACGCAGTGGCATAGTTCCAAGGTCACTGCCGACTCGCCGACACGCATATAAGGCGATTGTGGCCTTGACATAAAACGAATGCATATTTATCTGCTTATCTTTAAATGCTCAAAGTACCCGTTTTGAATATCGTTCTTCTATTAGCCTCAGGCATTACTATTTCAGGAAGTTATATTAGGCTATTTGAAACTAATCGACAATTTACGTCTGCAAGATGGTAACTCCCCTTTAGTGAGCTTATTTATTTTATTAACCATTCAATATTTAATATTACTATAATTGTAAACTTCAGTGTGTATACAATTGGTAACTATTGCAGTATGTCTACTGCATTTTAGAAACAAAGTTCAAATGTTTAAAAATGGTGGGAAAGAAAGTAATTTACCCGACTCGGTGAAATGAACTTTTCTTCACATTTGGATATTTAAAATGCAATTTAATGTGTCTAGTATCAAAAGGAAAACAAAACAGAAGAATTTATAACAGCTTTTGACTATTATGGCTACAAAATATAAATATTCAGGCGATTTGCTGTACAAGATATACTGCACTGACAAGTCGCTATGTGATTTATTTCTGGTTCCACCTTTCTTAAGTAGATCACGTTTACAATAATAAACACGCTCATAAACAAACTGCACCACTTTTTTACCATAAATCAAAGACTACCAAAATCAACAGATGTGCAGCATTCTCGTTGTCAGGACGCGTATAACATGTCTGCATGTGTCCTGGATGGATTTAAAACTGCATACTACTTCAGATAAAATTTAACAGGATAACATCTATTGGATTCTGCAGATATACTCAAAGCATATAACCGGTATTTTGCCTCATTTATGTTCATTTCTGCACCAAGGCTTACAGCCATTAGGTACTTGTGGCCATGTCAGGATTAGTTGCATAATGTGTTTATTACTAACCTATCCACGTAGTCATACCACAACGCTCAAGTATGTAAATTACTTTCGAAGTGCAGCCCATAAATATCCGGACTGAAAATATCATTACTCTGGCAGGTAATCGTATATCAAGAAAAGGCGGGGGTCGATTAAACGTTTCCTGCGTCATAAACATAGTTCAGAGTTTTCTTTTTAAAATGAAATTCCAATGATCCAACCGTGCAATTTACAAGTTTATCGCAAATCACAATCTGCACAGTTTTGGCATTATGACCACTAGCTTTTATGCAACATATCTGCGAAATATAGCGAAACATTATTATTCATATATAAAATTTGACTGTTTCAGAAGTCGAGTGATTAACGTTTCGGTTTCTCAATCCGGATTGACTTTCCGCTTGGGGAAGCGGAATATAGAATCATTCTCTTACCCCCCCCCCCGCAGAGTGGAAGAGTGTATGTCTTCCCTAATGAAGATAAATAAAATAAACGTAAATTATCATTTTTTTTTCTGAGTTAGTACCATCACCAGTTATTTCCTAAAGTCAGAACCCCTGATGCGACCACAGTAATTAGAGTGGGTTATATAACTGAAGCATTTAAAATATATAATATACCTTCTGTCAAGAAAGTACCGGGAATTGATCATTTAAAAATCCTGTTTAAAAGGGGATTCGAAATTATTGTTGTCGCTAAGTTGGTACAACTTTCCTCTATACCCACGCGGAGTTTGGTCATCTGTCATCTAGTTTGTTTGCAGTACGCCATTTTGTTAGTCCATCTCAAAGGTGATATGCGATTTTATGTTAGATACAAATACTGAACAAAGAATCTGTTTCAATTTTGCATCGCAAATGGTATTTCGTGTGCCGAATCGCTGAAAATGTTACAGACGGCTTACGGTGAATCGACTTTATCAAAAACACGTGCATATGAGAGGAACAGTGTATTCAAAAGTGGTCGAGATGTGGTGGAAGATTTGCTTCACTCTGGTCGGCCATCAACGATTTCAACTGAATTGAACATCGCTAAAGTGAAGAAAATGGTGTCTCAAAATCGTCATTTAGGACTGAGAGAGATTGCTGATGGACTTTCTGTGTCTCACGATTCGAGTCGTATCATTTTAACCGATTGTTTGGGCATGACACGCATTGCATCTCGGTTAGTACCAAAAGACTTGAATTTTCTACAAAAACTCAATCGCGTAAGGATTGCTGAAGACATGCTAGAACGAGCCAGTTCCGACCCCACAGTCATGAAACGCATTGTAACAGGTGATGAGATGTGGGTTTAAAAGTTTGACACTCAAAGCTGTCAACAAGCTTCCGAATGGCGCCTTGCAACTGAACCGAAACCTAAAAGGGCACGTCAAACTCGATCAAAACTGAAGGTCATGTTGACAGTTTTTTTTCGATTATCGCGGTGTCGTGCAATCAGAGTTCTTTCCAGAAGGTCAGATGGTAAATAAAGACTATTATCTGAGCGTTATGCGGCGTTTGAGAGAACAAATACGGCGAAAAAGGCCAGATTTGTGGAACGACAACTCATGGATTCTGCACCACGATAACGCACCAGCTCACAAAGCTATTATTGTGAACGAATTTCTGGACAAAAACTCAACAAATTTCATCGAACAACCACCGTATTTACCTGATCTGGCTCCTGCTGATTTCTTTCTTTCCAAAACTCAAGTTACCACTTCGAGGCACCCGTTTTCAGTCGATAGAAGACATAAAGGAAAATTCGCGGCGACAATTGACATCGATTCCTAAAAGTGCCTACAAAAACTGTTCTGATGATAGGATTATTCGTGGCATAAATGTATAATTTCAAAAGGGGCCTACTTTGAAGGCGATAAAATAAAGTTGGATGAATAATTCATGTTTTGTGTTTTATTGGCAAATTCCCGGAACTTTCTTGACACAGTAGTATCACTGTTTTAAGTCTGGGCATTAGAGCTTAAGGGACCTTTTAAATACTTGGTTTTCAGTATTGTCTTGCTATTATTAACTTTTCTCATTATTCTTGTATTTAACATATTTAAATAGCACAACTTATGAACAATTTGCCTGTAATCTTCCGGAATGTTTTCTGTAAAGCTCTTAAAGCACACAAGCACTTTGTTCTTATAAAATGCTACCAATTTCATTCTTTTAAATCTAGAAACCAACTTATAACCGGAAATAGTTATTTCCATGTAAAACGGTAAAAGAATTATTAACTCTAAAGTGTACAAATATATATCATCGGAATTTCACACGCGTCCTTATAATATGCCTTCGTGCTGTCATAAACTTGATATGTATTAACCAAAGAAAATTAAATTAAGTTAAAATTGTATTGTAAACTATAATTACGCATTTCGAGATAACTGTCTTTTTTGAGTTCTTCAAATGAAATAAAATGGGTATGCCTTTAAAGGTTATACTCTTTATGAACCTATGCAGGATTACAACTCCGATCTCTCTTGAAATGATAGGTGTTTTAATACCTACTAAGATTAAATATAAACGAGAATTTTTGTTCTGAGCGCGTAATATTAAACAGAGTGAGCCTTGACTTCTACATGGTTTGGGTGTAGGATGTCAGGCGTGAAACCGAAGGAAATTTTGCAGGCGAGAGACTTGGCTACACAGCTCGAAGATCATGCAGTTTCAAAGGCTCGTTTGCTTTCTTGGTCTGAGAAGTTCAAGGAAGGCAGTGAAAGGGTGAAAAATGAGATCGTCGTCCACGATCAAGCATTTACGGAGGAGAGCATTTAAGCCATTCCGATTAAATTTTTCATCAAGTTTATGGAGTTTATGGATTAAGTTATGGAGCTGTTAAGTCGTCATAACAAGCAGCTTATGTTACCGTAAAGTGTGGGGCAGTTGGGTTGCTCTTCTCTTGGTTGGACAACAAAAGTTGGCCACGTCTACAGATCTGCGAGAGGCATGGGATGCATTTTAGAATTGCATTATCACTGTATACGAGTTCTAGATGCTCGAAACCCCCGGGAGGAGGGGGCATTGGAATTAAGGGACCGCCTGGTTGAGTGAAGTGCGGTGGGAGTGACCGTTACAGTAGCTATGAACATCAACTAGGAACCCTGAAAACCGTAAAAAGAAGCAAGAGTCTGGTCCTCTAGGTTGGGGATTTGGCAGAGGGCTAACTTCCCACTCCTATACAACAAAGCTTGCTACATTTCCCACTTGGAGAGAAGAGACCCATAGATAGATGAGTGGGCGGTGCCTGGAGGAGGATGACTGAATTGATCGTGAAGAATGGCAATTGGGAATACATTTTCCTGCTGAAAAATAGAGAAGCCCTCAAAAAAGAAAAATTAATTAATGAATAATACAACAATAAACAATCGTAAACTGTTATGAAACTTGGGTACACAACCACCTGGCCGAGTCAAAAAAAGAAAAGAAAAGAAAAAAAAAACCGTAAAGAGTGGCGAAAGAAGAATAAGACAACCCCACTGAAACTCAAGTCGCGACTAACTGGCATGGTGCTTGCGACGGCTATGGCATTTTGCTTATCGATTTTCTATATAAGAGTCACACATCAATGCGGCAAGTTACTGTGTTTGTTTGAGTGAGGTTAGACTTACTTATCCAGTAAAGAAGTGACCAGTCTGTAAAGGTCATTTTTCTCCATGACAACGTCCCATCAAGACTGCAGAGCTAACTGGTCATAAATTGGAGGAAATGGAAGTGGTACCATTTGGGCACCCTAAGTCCGCACTTATCGCTCTATTTTCAGCTCTTTGGGCCACTAGGAGCCAAATGCTTTGAGGATGACACGTCCCCGCTCTTATTATGCTGAGGGCTTCAACATGCTGTCAATCCGCTGGGTTTTTAAAGCGGCAGATTATGCAGAAAAACGACATATACTTTGTTATTTTATTACATAGAATTACAATTTAGAAAAAGAAAAGTCTTGTTTATGTTTGATTTGCCTAACTGTAACGGCGAATGGCGCAGGGGCGGGTTTTCTGCGGGTTCTCCGGTTTCCCCCACCATCACATTCCATCGGGGCTCCATCTTAATGTATCATCAGTGTCATCGCCTGCGGTGCCAGAGCAGTAAAAGCGGGCGTTAAACACTACCAAAAAAAAAAAAAATAATGGCGAATCTCGTAACACAGACAAGTGTTATTATTATTATTATTAATATTATTATTTATTTGTTTATTTATTTAAATGTCTTGTATTTATTTTCTCATCAAAATGCATCACGGTTTAGCGCTATATACCTGAAAGCCTGCTGCTGATTACCATGCAATCGGGCTGGCGCGGCTGCTTGAAACATGTTGCATCGTGAATTATTTCCTCATCTGCATTTTTTTAATAGAATTAGAAAGTAGTCACTGTTTGGATGTCCTATTCACGTATTCTCCAACAGCGTTCGCCCTTTAAGGCACTTCAAACACTGTTCAACTGTTCCATACAGACACTATATAAATATTTAGAATGTATTAATTTTGTGCACATAACTTCCGAAGCCATTTCTAACTCTGCTGAGAATGCTGAAAGTTTTAACGGAAATGCAGAAGAGCGCAGTATTGCCAAGCGGGAAGGCAATGAGATGGGTAGATAATATGAAGAAACTTACATAATAGCTGTTGGGAAGGATGGAATTACTGCTTGGGACTGATAATGGAAGCAACGAAGGAAATTGGATGATCCTTTCCGAGTTGAGCATCCGAAAAGGCTCGAGTGTTAGCGCTTAGTTACTCTTCATAAAGTGGAATCCCTAATCTAATTTTAAGATTAAGAAGAGTCCCTACCTCAGAATAGCAACTCTTGCAGTATTTGTCATAGGAATGATTAACAATCTGAAACGAGCGGTGCTTTGCATTAAGTTATGCAATGTCGACCAGTTTAAAGAGTGCGGAAATAGAAACAGCTCTTGTGAACATTGGCTCGTTTGAGGCACAATGTAATTGAAATTATATTCTAAAGTTGAACCGAGTTTTATTTATGAACGTTTTTTAAATGCTGCGTTTCTCAGCATCCCATTCCATACTGGGAGTGAAATAACTTAATTTTGCTCAGAAGCCTCTTTATCATGCTTGAGGTTCTTTTACATACCGCGAATTTACCACACAGGACCAAATTATATTCCATCCCCACAATTATGCAATTAATGTTTTTCCTTTCAGGTTGGTAATGTTCCGAACAGAGGCGCCGCAACATAATGAGCGACCTGGCTGAGAAAACGACTTGAGGTCCCCTCACTTTCATTAAGACTTAAAAACGTCAAAATTAACCTGACAGCTATATAATTGAATACTAATAAATGTACAGCTTAAACAGCGTAAATAAACTGTGTTTATGTACTATTTACAACGTTTAATTACAGCCCAAAAGATGGGCAGGGGGATTGAGTATTGTCTCATCATACCTTTATTCTCGTTTCAGGCTAAATTTCTTAGCTTATTTCATTTGTTTTCTGCTTTTCTAATTCGACTTACCTAAAATCTGTGCCGACGCCCAGCCCATTACTGCGTCACTGCGAAATTGTTCAGTGCATTTTGTGTTATTGGAGCATGAAAACGTTCTATGATTATTTATATTCTGCTCAAATAGAGCATGCACGTTTACATAAAAACAAAGTATCTGTGTTTGTGAATGGTAATAAACACAAGAACCGCATTCTGCATAATAATACATTTGTGAAATGTGTTGATGTGTAAAGTTGCTTATTAAAACCTAGATGTTACAATTGTGCGAGACCTGACTTTAGCGGACGCAACTTAAAATAGCAAGTACTCCGGCTACTTAGAGGTAAGCTTCACATATACCCTATCTTGCAAAGAAAGTGTAGCAGCCAATGAAAGAACTTATACAGATGAACAACAAAATACAGTATTCTTGTTTATTTACAGCCAGGTTTCTGAAGGATGACAGACCAGAGTAATATTCGGATCAGGAATAGGAGAGAAATTATTTCTTAGAAACCTTTGTGGATTAAAAACTTTTAAGTTGAGTGTGTTTGCTCAATGACACAGCGGTTGAGGAATGGAATTTGGGCGACCTCTAAGTGTCTAAATGCGCCCTCGCAGTGTAACGAAAGAAAGCAAATCACAATCGGGCAATTATATTCACATCGATAGCCGAAACTTCCGAACGAAAACCGGCCATTTTACTATTTTGCCAAGGAGTCGGCCAGACTGTAATGCAGCTTTCACGCGTAAGATTCACATTCTTCTTTAGAAACATTTTAGGTAGGAGTAACATCCGAGGCAAGATTAAGAAGTGCATCTTCTTGAGTGTCGGTAAGTGGTTCGTCTATCTTGTGGATTTCGAGACCGCAAAAGTCTGCATTTGGAAGCGAGGCCAACCTGTCGCTAAGTGCAACATCAAAGTGGCTGCAACGGGCTCGGAGAAGCCTCTGAAAAGTTTATTCATCGGCCAATCGGCCAACCGACTGGCAGCCTTTATATCTTTTGAAGGTTATTGCCGATCTCGTGTAACCACAAAATCTGCACATAATTCAAGTATTGCAACCTTCTAGCCTCATAAAATCCGCAAGAACCGGTAAGAAATTACACTGTTACTCCGACCTGCTATTCCGGCAGTTTGAGGGAAACGCTAAATAAGCATGCAGAAAGCCAGCCACGTGTTCCCTATCATTACAAAGTCCTCGACAGCTGGCAGCGTTGTCAAGCTATTACACGATAATGAGGATGATGACAATGATTGGCCTTCCTTCCTGCTGTTAGCGCTTCATGACTGATGTGTTTATCCTTGCAATTGGGTGCGCTTAGAGAACAGGAAAACAGTGAGATTAGGGGGAGGGAGAAGATTATGCCGTACATAGCTTTGCGTGACCTTTATTGATCTCTCCGATTCTTCCTGGAATTACGAAATTGTATTATAGGAAGTGATACTGATTTGCAAGTGATTTGATATCTACCAGTTGCATGCAATTTGTCTGTTCGTCTTTTGTGTTTCTGCGAGTAGAAGTTTGAGCTTTTACACAGAAATTTGTAGTGACTGATCATTGCCTATGTCTTTTACATGTCGTTTTCTTCTCCCTTTGGCGATACCCGGTGCGGCGTCTACATAGGTACTGCTAACTCGAAAATATAATATAAATTTTGGGCACCAAAAAATTCTCTTCAACCTAAATCAATACATTTAATTGAGCCCAGACCAATTGTTAAAGGTTTATATCTAACTCCCAATTATTAGAAGAACTGTTGAAAGTGAGCAGGTACAGGATGAACAGTCCTATCAGCCAGCATTGCCCATGCAGGACCTTTCTTTGCCTTTTGAATAATTTTCGCACGAGACAAACGGTCGTATTGAAACACTGATTTTGTTACAGTACCAGCCCTTTATTAAAGCTTTTATTAGGCTGGCCCCTAGTTCAGTCGGTAAAGCAACTACCTGCTGCGAGAGGGGTCCCGAGTTCGATTCCCAGTTGGGGGTGGGCATTTTTCTCTACCCAAGATTATTCCCTGTCTTTCCCCGATTCTGGAAGTATGAAAGGGAAAGGAGGCAATAAGTGTACAAGAGGGAGGGGGGGGGGAGTATCAATGAATAAAATTCCAAAGAAAAAACAGAAATTCAATGACAACAGTCCATAAGTTAATATCATTGCCGATAGGCAATATGTTCAAAAGGGAAATGTCGCCGACATGACCATGTAGTTAAAAGAGGAACAATTTTATTATTTATGCTATACATTTAAATATTCAGAAGTAATATTTATCATACATAGTTTAGTTCATGTTCGTCCTCCGAATGATGACACGGAGAACATTTGAATGATCATAAGTATTGTTGTGTACATATTGGGGTATAAGCTATATTTAATGTTAAGCTGTTTAAGTTTAACTGCGTGGACAAGAGAGAGGTTATAAATAAGGTTATTTGTGCAGTAGGACTCTTGGTTTGATCGGTTTAGGACAGGCCCTTGAGGAGGCTTTGCTGAAGTTAAGAAAACCGGCGAAATACTTTGAAAGATGTAGGTTTCCTCAAAGGAGAGTTGGAAGCATGGTGTGGCTGCAAATCAGATTCAAATAAATTAACAGAACCATATGATAGAGGAATATTGCAAGGTGGACCACAGTTTTTAACTAAAGCGTATGTGTCCAAAGCCAAAAGATATCCTCATGTTGAAATCAGTTGGCTGCGATATGAATTAGAAGGTATGAGTCAAAGATAAAAAGTCTAATGTGTTCCATTCACATGCCTTTCTCAACATCTCTGTAACAAATTATTGTTAAAAAGCGTATTCTTCTATCTACATCATCTAATCGAGATAAATATTAACAGAAATTGTCCTTATTACTTGGTCCCTTGTAAGTAGAAGGGAAAAAATCTAATGTGTATCATTCACATGCTGTCTTCTAGCTATTCGGAGGCAAACAAACCTTTTATTCAAAGCATTCATCTCTTATCCACACTATTCTAATCAAGATAAACATAAGCAGAATTAGTTTTATTATTAGCTTCCTTGTAAGTAGAAGGGAAATAAGAAAATATACAGACAAATGCGATAGTCTCGTTCTTTAAAAGCCGGTCGCTAGGTGAAACAAAACACCAATCTCTTTATTTGGCAGGACTAAACAAACGAGAAACGAGAAGAAAGACGTCTTACCGTTTGAGAAGAATTTAAGTGGCTAAAATTGAAACCTATAACCTGGAATATCTCGAAAACGGTTAACTCTACAAAATTAAAAAAAAAAAAAAAAAAAAAAAAAAAAAAGTGTATGACATAAATTTTGTGTTTTAATGAAATATACGTTTTTGTGTAGTAAGTTTTTGTATATCTCTTACGGTTTGCCAGTTATACAAAACTCATATAGAAAAAAGAGGTCTTCAGAGGCCATTCACAGAAAACTCAAAATATATATTTCGTTTCTCACAAAACTATTTTAAAATAAGGTATTAAAATAAAAATCGTTAGAGCCATTTTTGAGAAAATCAAAATGTTCTAAAAATGTTTCATGTAAAGGGTAGTTGGGGTGCGGGGATTTTCTTGAAAATTTTCATGTCGCATCCTTGGAAGATACTGAACGTAAATATTAAGTTTGGTACTTAACGGACTTTTCATTTTTGAGCTATGCTGCCCCCCCCCCACACACACACACACACACACACACACACAATTTTCCTAAAAATATTTTATTTTTGTTTCAGGGAGTCTCAAAACATCTATTTCTGGTGAAATCTCGGTATCGAATTTTTGGGTGCAATACAACACCTTCCCTATACACTCTGCGCATAGTACGCGCAGAGAAAGTACGCGAGATATGTTCCATTCATATGAATGTCCGACATAGTATTGCTAAAAAGCTCATTCTTATATAAGTTGTATGATAATCCAGATAAAATATGAAGAAATTGGCTTATTTTTTGCTTCCTTGTATGTAGAAGGGAAATAATGGAGTACTATAGGCTAAAGCGACAGTCAAATCGCTTAAAATCTGGTTGATATGTGATTAAAATTAGTTTGTATAGCCAGGAGTTGACAAATTCACGTATGAAATAATCTATGTGTTCCATTCATATGACTTTCTCTGCATCACTGTAACAAATTATTGTTAAAAAGCATATTCTTCTGACTACTTTATGGTAATCGAGATAAACATTCACAAAAATTGTCTTAATTACTTGCTTCCTTGTAAGTAGAAGGAAATTAAGGGTATACACTAGGCTAAAACAATCGTCAAATCCTTTAAAAGCTGGTTGCCATGAGGTGAAGTCCGTTTCTATGTAGGGTCAGGAGTTGACAACTTTCCATCTGAGAAAAGTTGTAAGTATTTTTAATATGAAACAAATAACAAAGAATATCTCCGAGATGGCCAATTCCACGTAAAAAAGCCGTATATGATATACATTGTATGTTTTAACATTATCTACATTTTTTGTGTAATGCGTTTTTGTCTATATCTTACGGTTTACTAGTTACGCAAAATTCGTTCAGAATAAAGAGGTCTTCAGAGGCTATTCCCAGAAAATTCAAGATATACATTTTATTTGACATGTAAATATCTTTAATATACAGTACTTTAATCAAAAATTTTGAAACTGTTTCCCTATAAAGGGTAGTTCGGCGTGGGGGATTTTTCTCAAAATCTTCGTGCCGTATCCCTGGAAGCTACTAAACTTAAATACCAAGTTTGGTGTTTTAGCGACTTTTGGTGTTTGAGTTATCGTATACGCAGACACACGGTCACACATACTGACCTTTTTTCTAAAAATACTTTTTTTTTCCTACAGGGGGCCCTAAAGCATGTATGTCCGGTGATATCTCGATGTCAAATTGTTAGTGGAATGCAATACCTTCTCTATAAATTATGTACATAGTACGTGTAGAGAAAGTAAAACGTATAAATATTTTGAAACTGAAACCAATAATAAGGTATATCCCCAAAACGTTGAACTCCATGAAAAAATTGTATGTAACATAAATTGTGTGTTTTAATGAGCTCTAAATTTTTGTTAAGTAAGAGTTTGTCTATCTTTTACGGTTTGCCAGTTATGCAAAATTCCATAAAATCCATCCAGAATAAACATGTCTTCAGAGGCTATTCTCAGAAAATTCAAGATAAACTTTTATTGTCCTATAAATATCTGTAACATAAGATATTTTAATCAAAATCGTTAGTCATTTTTGAGAAAATCAACGTTTTCGAAATTTTTTTCATGTAAAGGGTAGTTGGGGGTGGGGGGATTTTCTTGAAGATCTTCGTGTCGTATCTTTAGAAGATACTGAACTTAGAAACCAAATTTTGTATTTAAAGACTTTTCGTTTTTGTGCTATGCTGCACACACACACACATACGCGCGCGCGGATATATTTCTAAAAATTATTTTTTTTTATTCAGGGGGTCCCAAAAGATATATTTCCGGTGGAATCTCGGTATCGAATTTTTGAGTACCATACAACACCCTCTCTATACACTATATACACAGCACGTGTAGAGAAAGTAAAAAATTTGTAAATGTGGCAATAATTAATTAGAGGTAAAAGAAAAATGATTAGTAATTGTGAGCAGCTTAATATTCAGCACATCAAGGTGAAATTAACTTAATGTGACTAAGAAAAGTTTAACAAAGCGCTTAGGCGGACGCCAAGTGTTAGATGTGAATGTTACCTTTGTCTACGCAAGAAATTCACAGTGTTTATTTTATTTATTCAATGTTCCCATTGCAACACTGCATTCCGAAGTATTTATTTGTATTATTTAACACCAGTTTCTATCACGCACCACCTGAATAAGAAATGTGTTCGACCGCACTGCAACTGCCCGTCACATTCATTATTATTATTATTATTATTATTATTATGCTTGCAAATAAACGTGAACACTGTCAACATGATGCGCAGTGGCATGAACTGATGCTGAGGTCGGCCGGCAATACTGCTGGCTATCGGTTGAAGACTCCGCCTCTTTCCCGCACCCTTTGTACTGCGCAATTCACGTCTATTTGCAAGCACAATACTGTAGCAACCTAAGGTATGAAAGGAGACTGCGACAACTTCACAACTCCAGCAGGAGACACTTACATCGCCCTTGGTACTTCCGGCGCGAAATCCTTCCTCTGAGTGATGCGAAGTATGTGTCTGGCTGAGAGAAGAGTGTGTGCAATTTCTGAATTTGGCTTTACTTATACAGCAAAAGAGGCAAGGTGTCTGCCTTAAGCTTTCTAAATTCTTATTGGATATAATTTGCCTCCAAAACTCACTTTTAGCGTCACCATATCACATTGTTTCATTGTGTTCTGGTCAGGTGACTCATAGACATAAAGAAAAATACCCTGCTTGCTAAATTTTGAGGACTTTTACCGAGCAAGCACTTGCAACCCTAATGCACGCATAAGATATAAGAAAGCGTTACGAATTCTCAAGGGTTTTGAGGACAATGCAGAGTATCCTTTGATAAATTTAACTGCGCAGTACATTGTAGCTCTGCCTTGGAAACGTTAACATAGCTAAAGCTAAAACTTATGAACTAAATACAAGAAAATAACATAAATTACTCATACAAACATACAATTATAATAACAAAAACCTTGATAATTGTTTATAAACCTTTGATATGAACATAATAATTATTAAGGAGCAGTGACGTGAAGAAATACCATCTCAACTTGTATAATACACACACAATATAGTGTAGAAAAAGCGAAATTATGTCATATTCAACATACAAGAGAAACTGCAGCAAAAATCGTATGCATGGATCATTTAGAACACTTTAAAGTACAGTCCAGAGTATAATGAGATCCTCCGGGAAAGGAAAAAGCCAAATTTTATCGCAGAGCACGAACACGAAATAAGAACATGTTCCGACAGATGTATGCGTCATTTTCATTAGCATTTAAAGGGTTTAAAGATAATAAAAGTAAGCTATCTCAAAATTATCTTATAATGCTTCATGACTCCCGCTTTCAGAACTGAGTTCAAGATTATGTCGTTCATGTGCATTAACATAAAGAGTGAGTTGAATCTCTACGCTATTATTTGCTAAAGGTTTAAGTTAGGCACAAACTTACATAGACATTACCTAATTAGTAAGTTAAACATACGAGGATAATTTTAACATGGGATGGCATTGAAAATAAGGCAATAGACCCTTGGCAATTTATTCCCAAAATTCGAACATCTTCAGAGTCAAGATGGCAGTGATTCATAGCAAAAAGAATTAAATCATGCGCTAAAACCTAGAGTTCATCGAGTTGCAAACACCAATATCAAGATCCTCGGTATGACCAGACAAGGTAGTGCATACACGACATAAACTAAAAGGGAAAAATAAACGATAAAGTAAAATAAAATAATGACAATAGTAGTACTACTATATCACTTGAAAAATGTATGACGGTACTAATAATTTCGTACACAATCTTTTGTTTCTCGTCTAAAATACAAAATCTATAAAAGTAATACCAACATCTTTGGCAAATTAATTCAAAATAAACTACTGCAGGAGTTATTTCTAATCCCACAGTTATGTAAAAGAAGTATTTTACCGACAAGACAATCAAGCTTAATTCCCCAGGAAACTTTTATTTGATTTTTCTCAATACTATTTATAGGGTACTACGGTTATTGTTTCGTGTTGTTAACAGGTAGGCAGCCAACAGTTGGTAATAAAAGATTTTAAAATGGAGAAAACAAAGTTAAGAGTCGTTCTGAAGCATTAGTAACAATATTATAAAGCTGCTGCCGCGTCTCGAAAAATATGTGAAGTCAAAGGTGAAAGGGCCGTTAGTGAGCGAGCAGCACTACGATGGTTCCAGCGTCTCAACAGTGAGACGAAAACATTAAAGATGTACAATGTTCTGGAAGAACCAAGTAATGAATGCTGAACATATACGCAGAATTTTGCAAGAAAATTCGGTTACAAGCACTCAAGGCTGTCAGAAGAAATTTGTGCTTCAAAAGATACCATACATCGCCATATTAAGATACTTAAATTCGTTCAGAAGCTGTAAATGTATATCAAATGAATTTACACCTGATCAAGCTCAAAGTAGAGTGGATATTTGTCGTCAGCTTATCGCCAATCCCTGGGATGATAGATTTATCAGGACAATAAAATTGCCACGTGTGATGAGAAGTGGGTGTATTACCGCAACCCTAACATCTCAAAACAGTGAGATACCCGTGAGCCTGCAAACGTGGTCGTTAAAAAACTCGTTTCGACCCCAAAATAATTATATGTGTCTGGTGAAATTTCGAAGGTGTGATTCACTGGGAATTTGTTCCAAATGGACGTGCAGCCAATGTGGATCTTTATTCTCAACAATAGGAATGAGTTCTTTTGCAGCATACATTACGAAACCTCTTATAGCTGAAAGGTTACCATCTGTATCGATTTAAGGCCCATTTCCTATGTGGAAGGATTTTTCAAAACACTGAAGTATGTAGTTGAAATATCAACGAATTCTTAGCATTAAAAACAAGGAACTGGTACGGGATAGTAAACCTCGCTGAAAGATGGCTCAGGACTAAGCGTCTAATGACCTTTTGAACATTAAAATCACTTCCTATAACAGCACATTTGAAGTTAAATCTTGCTTAAAGCATCAATATTTCTGAGACATCTATATTTTATCATAAGTTAATGCGAATGTGTGATTTCTCAACCTGAGGAATATGCTAAATACCTAACTTCCATTATCAGACGGTGGACGTCTATTCCGAAATAGCGATGTTCCTCGGTTGCATGCTGCCAGACCATTTCGAGAACATTTCAACGAGAAAATTTGGAACATCCAAAATATAGTCCTACCTAGAACCCAAAGATTTTAGTTTCTATTCGGCTTTGAATGAAGATATTACAGAACACAGATTTCAGCGAAGATGATAATGAAAATTTGTTAAAAGTTGGCTAACGGTTAGGCAATATTTCAGAGAATTGCTTCGGCTAAAAGAATGCATCAATTGGCATGAAGATTATGCAGAAATACAAGTGGTAAGTACGGATAGTTGCATAGTGTGTCATGTAGAAAATAGTAAGGAATAAAGCTTATTGAAGACATTTACTATAAACTTCTTATTAGGATGCGGCTCGTATTACTGGGGATGAAGAAGTGAGAACCCCGTCATCATCCTTTTAATGTGCAACAAACTACAGCATTCCTGGCAGCGAGAAAAGCGCATACAAGTTTCAGTCTAAACTATAAAAATTACCGAATGAATAAGATGAGCAACTGAACTTTTGATTTGGAGCAATCCATATAAAAACGAACTTTTAAATAATCCGCAATAAAAACTAAATAACTTATTATTTCTATTATCGAGCAAACGAAGCGACGGTAAGTGCGCTTAAAAAGCATTCTCTTGACAGTATTGATCCAATATAAGCGTAGCGTGTTAATAAAAGGTTAGCAAGTGCAGGCTCATGAAAAACGTGACTTTAAACTGTCCTCAACGAACCATGCCAAACTAGCAGTTGAAGCTGTGCCTTTCAGAGGCTCTGGAACAGGGTTTAAGATGCAGTCGCATCCTCGAGGTCGACAATGCGATGGATTTCAGAACAAAATGCGCAAAGAAAAAGCTAAAACAATGTGTGTATGTGTGTGAGAGAGAGACAGATAGATAGATAGATAGATAGATAGATAGATAGATAGATAGAGAGAGAGAGAGAGAGAGAGACAGACAGACAGAGAGACAGATGTGCGATGTTGCTAAATCATTTTTCCAACCACTTGGATTTTCATTAAACATTGACACTCTCTGGCAAGGTCGCCTGAATGGAAGGATGGAGTTCTTAATAATTTGTTATTGTTACGATTAACATGTAGCTTGCTTTCGTTTTTTCGGGCCCTCTCAGATATTGTTAGCTCCAAGTGAAGTGAAACTATTTCTTTGGTTTCACTGGTTTAATTGAAACGCTCACTGGTGCAAGTCACTTCAGTCAATGAAAATAAAATGTTTTACATATATTATAGAAACAATATATAAATGTAGCTGAAGAATATTAGATCTACTATTCATTAAAAATAAAAATTAACATTGCACGTAAATAAACAGTATTACTCACTTTTTGTCCTACCTATAAAAAGGTAATAAATAGTACAAGCGAGTAGGAAATAACTTACACTAGTATCATTTAAGCAATTATATTAAAATAATAAATGAATGAATAAAAATGTAATTATACTTTATACCGAAAACAATAAAACATGCTTATTAATACATAACAGGTAATTGTGTCGCTATTTTGTTACCTTTAAGTTATATAAAAAAACATGTAGATAAAAACAAGTACAGGGTATTACAACGTCTACACTTAAAATAATCAGGAAATAATTAAACAAATCTTCTGTAGGTATAACATTCACAACTTTCGCCAACATATTAATTATTCTCATACTTATTCCACAAACTACAATGACTTCTTTTGTTGTGTCCTATTAATTATAATATGGTTTCAATCGACTAATGCCAAGTAATCAGATAACACTGATTTGTTTATCAATAATTATATGCTAGCCATTCTATTACATATTCTTTGCATGAGAAAAGAAACAACGATTAATTAAACTCTTCAAAGTGCGCCGCTTAAATAAAATTCAAATGAATAGAGCGAATATTTAGAAATGGTCCATACCGGAATATTTTTATTTTGACATTTGCCATTTTATTTGAGCATTGTGCATATAGCTGATATGTACATTTTCCTAAAGTAAGCTTTTACCTATATATTAAGGTTTAGTAGATACATCAAATTCTTGACAAAGAAGGACAAAAGAAAGGACTATTTACAGAATATTTAAGACACACAGTTTATTCTCATTCCAATGTCTCAAAGAAATAACAAGCGATGAAAATCATTAGAGCGTGTTTTGGAGGAAAAACATTTAACGTTTGACAATTATGTTGTTTAGGGTGGGAGAAATTATTTTTTCTTTTCGGGTTAGCACCCATCTTCTCTCTCTCTCTCTCTCTCTCTGTCTCTCTCTCTCTCAGGTACTTCTATGAGCACTTTTTCTGGATACAACAGGAGATTTCGAAAAGTGTAGTGTTTCTGTTCTAATTTTCATATGGAATTTTAGAGTAAAAATAAATGCTCCTCTACCTTAAATACCTAAGCAATGGATGAACCAGAAAGGAACTTCTTGTATTGTGAAATTCAACAATCAGTTCTACCTACTTCTCTTCGTTTTCTGTTCAGTCATGAAATCTGACCAATGTTTTACATTTACCTTGCGTTATATCTTAACAAGGTGTACTTATTTTGTATGGTACTTTTAGTACATGACTGAGATATATGTTACTGTACACAATCACTGTCTACTGTTCCATAATATGGATAAGAACGTGGTTAATTCTTACTATTCATACACCGTAAGTCTGAGGTTAAAAATTTGCTGTTTAGGTTCTCATACACAGTTTAAAAATCTGATATGTTCCATTCACACAACTTTCTCTACCTGTTCCTACACAAACTATTCTTACAAAATATTATTATTTTATCTACATCATACTGTTCGATAGAAACACAAGAAGAACTGCCTTATTATTTGCTTCTTTGTAAGTAGAGGGGAAATTAGGCCAAGCGACAGTCAAATCTTTTAAAAACTGATCGCCATGTGAAAAAATCTGATGTGTTCCATTCACATGATTTTCTCTATATCACTGCAACAAATTATTCTATTTACGTCATCTAATGGAGCAAAAATTAGCAGAAATAGTCTTATTACTTGTTTCCATGTTAGGAGAAGCGAAATAGTCAAAAGCTGGTTGCTCTGCAACTGAAGTTCCTTTGTATGGACACGAGTTCCTGCATGAGAAAAGTATAAGTTTTTATAGCTGAAACCAAAAACAAGGAATATCTCAAAAACAACCAACTACACAAAAATGTATATAACATAAATTGTGTGTTTTAAGGTGCTCAACATTTGTTGTGTGGTGAGTTTTTGTCCATCTCTTACGATTTAGCAGTTATGCAAAATTCCGTAAAATTGACCCAGAATAAAGTAGTCTTCAGAGGCTATTCCCAGAAAATTCAAAATAAACATTTTATTTGTCAGGTAAATATCTTTAATATACGATATTTTAATCAAAATCATTAGCCATTTTTTAGAAAATTAAAATTTTCGAAAAAAGTTCCATGTAAAGGGTAGTTGGGGTGGGGGGATTTTTCTGAAAATCTTCGTGTCGCATCCCTGGAAGATACTAAACTTAAATACAAAGTTTGGTATTTTACCGACTTTTCGTTTTTGAGTTATCGTGTTCACAGACACACGGACTCACACACAGGGACCTGTATCGAATTTGTTGGTGGAGTGCAATACCTTCTCTATACACTATGTACATAGCACGTATAGAGAAAGTAAAAATTGAGGTTCGGTTAGCTTTGAGAAAAGTTAGGTAGTTAGAGATTGAAACCAATAGCAAAGAATATCTCAAACGGACAACGTATAAGATATACATTATTAGTTTAATGAGAGCTAATTTTTTGAGAGCTTTTGTCTATCCCTTACGGTTTAACTGTTATGCAAAATTCTGCAAAATTCATCCAGAATAAAGAGGTCTTCAGAGCCTATTCCCAGAAAGTTCAAAATATACATTTTGTTTGTGATGCAAATAGCTTTAATATACGGTATTTTAGTCAAAATTTTTGAGAAAAGCAACATCTTCAAAAAAGTTTTCCATGTAAAAGTAGTTTGTGGTGGGGGGACTTTTGGGGTGGATTTTCTTAAAAATCTTCGTGTCTCATCCTTGGAAGATACTAAAAATAAATACCAAGTTTGGTTTTTAACGGGCTTTTCGTTTTTGAACTATGCTATTCATAGACAAACAAACCACATTCAGAGACAGACAGACAGACACATACACACACATGCGCGCGCTGATTTTTTTCTAAAGTTTTTTTTTTTTTTTTTTTTTTTTTTTTTTTTTTTTTTTTCCCCGGACTCGGAAGACCTGAAAACATATATTTCTGGTGAAATCTCGACATCGAAAATTTTGGTGGAACATAATACCTTCTCTAGCTGTTGTGTACATTGTATGTACATACGTGGTAGAGAAAGTATAAACGGGCACATGTTATCTATTGTTTATAAACGCGGTACCTACCGAGTGAAAGACTTTCTCATACACTAAACCTTGTGTAAAATGCCAATTACATTCATGACGATAGTAGCGGTTTTGGGGCGCCATGAGCGCTCATTGTCTTGAATGGATATACGATTACACTTAAATTCAATACGCCGTCGAAAACGAAGGGTAAGTATCCTTTAATAATACTTCGTATTTTTCTTTTGAAGGAAGTATTTTACCACAGCTCGCATTCCAGTTTCATCAATCGTGAAGAAACTGCTAACGCCAGTTTGATTCCTGTCTGATAATCTGAAGCTTTACAGCGCTTCATGTAAAGCATGATAAAGAGTCACACCATTTGGGTAATTTACATTTCTGATCCCCCTTCCTCCTCCTAATTAATTAATCCTAAGCCGTCGCCACTATCCAGTATAAGAGCGTGGCGGTTTTATTTGATATACTCAGTAAGTTCCCCCTCCCCACTATAGCGTCGAGTAGGAAAATCGAGTTTTACTCACACAAGTAATACAACTTTCATCCCTGCCCCTGCAGATAATGTAAGCGGACTTCCGATGAAGCAAGATGGTTGGACACGATATCATTTGAGTAACTCTAGTCGTATTTAAGAGAATAAGTAACGTTTGGGATTAAGAAGCCAACAAGATATTTTGCACTTAACAGTACAAGCGACCAAAAACGAAACGCATTGATAAAGGCATTCGGAAAGTGGCAGTCCGGAGGATTGATCGAGATGCATGCTAACGCTTCCATCAGAAGCGGACTGAATGGCCTCTCGAGTATCTTTCGAACTGTAAGAGCTCAGTGTGTATGTATTTAAATTCATATAAAACCACTATGGGAACACTTCGTTAGATACAGCAGGTCTACTGCTAATAGCACATTTACAAGGAAAAGTTTCCTGATAACTGTGTAGAATACAGTTTAGAATTTGTTGTGGACCCCCCCCTCTCCGAATTTTTTTCTTGGGTACGGGTATGTAAGAGCTTAACGAACTTACAACCGTGCTATACTTTTCACGTGATTCAGCATGCTCACAACTGTTGAAAATACCGAAAACTAGTGATTTAATTTACATTTATTTCTAATTACTTAAAACCATAGCATCCTGCTGGCCATTTTCCAGGTAGGTACCGATTAATTACAATGCAGTGTCACAATGACCTCGACAATATATTTTTCGACCACATTTTTTAGAATCATTTTATTATATCGGCTCTTTCAAATCTGTTCGTTTCATGTTGATTCAAATTAATTCTCTGGCGCAACAGTGTTCGAGCTTCCTTGGTTCCTCTAAAAAGAAGCCTTTCTGTGTTCATCCAGCTCGAATCCTATTCCTTAAGGGGCTTCTCCAACATCCTATTTCCGCCTTGTATTTCAATTTGAACCCGTCCAGGATCTTATATCACCTCACTTGTCTCCAAACTACCCCTACATATATGTGTAACCCTGTCTATTCTTAACTTCAGCAACGGTGGGGTAAGAAACAAAGAAAATGCTACGATGATCGTGTGTTAGCTCTTCTCAGTACTCGTTCTCTAATTTTAAAGATTGTACAGCTTTTGCTTGCATTCCTGTCATAGAGAAGATAAGGGCTCGTTTGATAAGTAGAAACCCCTTGTTCTTTCATGTTTTATGCATTAACCGTGCTTCTAATATCTATTATTACATTTCCAACCGAGATCGAAAGGTGAAGCTATCTGCTGATGTGTAACATCCAGCTGAATTTCCACAGTGCTGTATAAATTGTGGGAATGTTCGCTTATGAAATAGTTTCTACAGCAGTAGCGTATATATTTTTAACAAATTACAGTAGATAACATTATCACTTCACACTTTTAAATTTGAGAAACAGACTTCAATTAAATTTCTGTACATTTTAGTATTTTTGAAGTGTGGCACTGCTTCCATTGAGATTGGTACATATAATAATAATAATAATAATAATAATAATAATAATAATAATAATGAACCTAACGGAAATGTTACTAGTAATTTTCGAATTTAGATGAACAATGATGGACTATTACCTTGAAACATTGTGTGTGTATGTGTGTATGTATGTATGTATGTACGTATGTGGGGGGAAGGATTTGTTTGACCTGATTACTCAAGAATACCGGAACCGGCTGTTTATGAAATTGCCAACTTTAATAGCACTATTTAAAAGTATGATTATAATTATTAAAAATGTATTGAATATAACTTAGGTCCTACAAAGGTTTTAATACCTATATCTTAATTACTTGCCCCAAAGGGAGTCTCTAATATGCATTATCCAAAAAAATCTTGTGTGTTGAATTCACATTACTTTCTCTACCTATTCTGCAACTATTCTTACAAAAGCTTATTCTTGTATCTACTTCATGTAATCAAGATAAACATTAACACATTGTTGTTTCCTTGTAGGTACAAGGAAATAGAATACACTAGGTCAGCTATAAGCGAACGCCTGCCATATCCCGAGGGGTATGAGGAGCATGGTGAGTTACTAGTGTATTTCCTTGTTTCCCTTCTACCTACAAGAAAGTAAACAAGACCACTTCTGTTATTGTTTAACTCGATTCTTACAAAAATCTGATGTGCCATCCACACGCCTTTCTCTACCTACTCTGCGACAAAGTATTCTTACAAAAGATTATTCATTAAATTTCATTATGCTAATCGAGATAAACATTAGCAAAAATATCTTTTTACTTGCTTCCTTGTAAGTAGAAGGGAAGTAAGGGAGTACATTAAGCTACGGCAAAAGTCAAATCTTTTAAAAGCTGGTCGCTGTGTGAAACAATATTTGGTTCTCTTTGTGTGGCTAAGAAAAGAGGTATGAAACGAAAGGTGACTTCCCGTTTAGGAAAATTTTAAGTAGTTTATAATTGAAACAAATAACAAGGAATATCTTGGAAACAGTTAACACTACATGAAAATGTATATTACATAAATTGTGTGTTTTAACAGGATCTATTTTTTGTGCAATAAGTTTTTGTCTATCTCTTAGTTTACCTGTTACACAAAAGTCATCCAGAATGTAGAGGTCTTCAGAGGCTATTCCCCGAAAATTCGAGATATACATTTTGTTTTTCATGAAAAATATCTTAAACATATGGTATTTTGATCAAAAGGTCAAAGTCTCAAAATGCTCGAAAAATGTTCCATGTAAAGGGTAGTTGAGGGTGGAGGGATTTTTGTTAAAATCTTCGTGTCACATCCTTGGAAGAAAACGAATTTTCGTGTTTGAGCTATCCTACCCAGACATACACACGCACGCGCGCAGACATTTTTAAACAAGTTTTTTTTTGTGAGCGGGGGAGGGGTCAGGGGGCCTCAAAACATGTATTTCTAGTGAAATCTCAGTATCGAATTTGTAGGTGGAATACAACACTTTCTCTATATACTATGCACATGTAGAGAAAATAAAAACCTAAATGTCAGAATAATACAACCATCTTTTTTTATCAATAGAAATTACTCATTCTTGCCTAATTCGAACATCATAATACTTTCGGAACATAGATAACATGTCGCCTAGGTCATCAGTTTTGTTCTGTATTTACCTCACATTTTGGTGTGAGTCCCGAAGCGCTGTATTTAGTTAACGTGCCTGCAGTATGTTCTTACGTTGGTTTTATTCCAATTGGGAACATGCTTCTCGTATTAATACCACAGATTTCCACAAAACACATCCACTCTGATGTAAGCTATGCTTTCTGTCGAGCATGTTTGGTTTGTAACTCCTTACAATTGAGGATTTAGCACATAGAAGTTTCATTCATCTATATGTTTTCCTTACTTCTCTTTCAGCAAATGAATTGCATTCTAAATCTTATCGATGTACTATTTATTATGTGTTTTGATCTCACAGGTCTCTATTCAAAAGTATTTTTTATATTTTGTTGTAATTGTAACACTGCAAATAAGGACTATACTCCATAATATTTATTAGACACATCTTATGTAATACATTCCAGTCTGGTATTTGTTTCCCAATTCCGTTACTGGATGTCTTTAGGCACTCGCGCGTTTTCGAAGGCACAGATCGTGCGTGACTGTCTCCATATATTGTAATTATCTTACCATTGCGCACATGTTTCTCTGGAACAATTCCATGTGCATCGTGGTTATCTGGAATTAACTGCTTCTTTGCTGACCGAGAAGTATATTTGCAGATTAGGATAGTCGGTATCTGTAATCATGGCGTAGTAATTTTTGTGGTGTCCTTGTTTTCTACAAAACTACCACTTCGCTTATTCCTGTTTTGCAACTTAATTCTAAATGTTCCTTCTCTAGGCAAGCCATCTTATTTTGTGCCTTCTGTAGATCTTTGCCCATTATTTTCTGAGGGGTTACAATCTTATCACTGTTATATGCTCTTACAATTAACCATACTTTTGGGTTCTTACTCCACTACTACATCTGGTAAATCATACGAATTTTTCAGAGTATCTTTTATTAAAACCATCATATTTACCTTCTGGTTAATTTGGTTAAAAATATATTCATCTAGGGAAGGAAAATGCATGTAAATGCATGAATGCTTAAGAAAGCTATAATGCACACATTCACCCACTTTAAGACACTTCCTACACCGCAAAGTCATTGCGATGACACAATTTATGCAGTTTTGTTAATACTCGTATTGCTCATGGGCGGAAATATATTTTATAATCATTTTTATTTTACAGTCGTATATGAGCATAAATTGGAATTATGGATAAACACATAGTCATGCGTTTTAATTCAAACAAAGCTGGCATTTTTAAAAGTGTCTACGCAGTTTTGGAATATGAGTTTAATATATTTCAGAATGTTCCTCTAAGCTCTCCACTTTCTACAATTGTCCACAAAGAATTGGAAGAGGCATAATCGAGCTTTACTGCAAGTGACAAAATAATAACACAAGTCTTGGTGGTAGCTGCACTTGAAGCTACTGCAGGCTAGCATTGATTTACAGCGGCATGCAGAGAAACGCTTGAGGCGAGTCTCGTGTTCACCAATGGCACGAGAGACTCGCGCGGTTTTGCCCGAGGATCGTGAATCATGTTACTTTCATTTTCAACCATTTGTCGGTCACTGCAGTTTCCCTAGGCACTGTAATTATTTTCGGTGTATGCTGGCCCAACTTACTGACCTTGCGCGCTGTTGTGACTACTCTTCCTTCCATTACTGCAGAGAAACTTCTGAACGACCTGACAGAATGCGCGCTGCTATTAGGTAGCTACTACAATGGCCGCCTGGCACGATATGCTACTTATTTTTACTGCCAGTGGCTAGCACTGACCTCTACCATAATGCTGTCCTACCTTCATCGCCGAACTTCTATCCACTCTTCTTCATTTACTGGAGAGAGAACCGCCGTAATGCTAGAAACTGTAAGCCACTACTCAACATTAAGCATGCCGGAAGGGGGCTGCAGATATCAAATTAGAAAACGGTTATTATTTTATGTTCTCAATGCACGCTAAGCAGTTATAATTCTATTATGAAGGGAAAATTATCCTTATCGGAACCTTCCCTCATCAGAAACAAAGTGATACATGACTTTATTCGCATCCCTGAGGTTATTTTATTGTTTATTTGGAAAGTGCCCGTTAAATTCTAAACTTTCACAAACTTGTCAAAATTATCTCTCATTTGGTCCCCTTTGTAAACCCAAAACAAAGTTCCCTTCTGCTTGACTTTCTATATATACTATAGAATGTTCTGGAAATATTTGATTTGAAAAATCATAACACCCATCTTATTAAATATAGTGCGTTCAAACGGCGGGTATTAGAACTCTAATTTACTCTAGCTAAGAAAAAACACTTTTGCATTCTGACGTTTAGTTTATTAGCTACTGTGTATAAACCTAGAAACGCAAACATAGTACTTTCACTGAAAACACCTTTGCTTTAGAAATTTAGCCTACTGAAATCTTAAAGGGTCTAAAAATGATATTCTGCATTGGATAGTGTATTCAAAGTTGATAATTATAATTCATGAAACACACTGGAAATCTCTTCAGAATTCATACTCCTAGATTCAAAGACGACTGAGAAATTATCATTAAAGAAAAATTCTGTTGATCCAGCTGGGAATCGATTTCCCGGGCCCTGGGTTGAGAAGCAGAAGGTTGATCATGGAAGACGCCAGTAACGTTTTTTCGAGTAGATCTGAGAACGTTTACTAACTGTATTTACATTTTAAATCCAAAGTACAAAAGTAAGATTTCTCCAAACATTCCTGTTCTCAAATCTCTCTTAGCCCTTATTTTTGAATGGGGCTTAAAATGGTAAAACAACTGCATTTTGGTGATAGCAAGGGTAAGTTACCCGGAGGGTTTGCGGGGTTATGTTATCCAGAGAAGACAAACAATGGGTAACTTTAAGCTACATAGACACCGGGTTCATTTGAGCATCATTTTCCCCATTTCATTCAGCGTCCGATGTGATCTTCCAGGTTAAAGGTTGTTAAAAATCAACAAAAATGAATTTTTTCTGCAGAATTGTCAAAGTCTTCGAACTATTCTCACAACTTAAATTAATGAAATGTATCAGTATAACATTTCAAAACTTACAGCTGGTGAATCTCGCATTAGAGCTTAACACACATTTCGTAAGTTTATATTATAAAAATGTTATCAAATACTGGCTTCGATTGACTTTTTTTTTTTGAGTAATTATTTTTACTACCTCTACTTCTTACTTATATTTTGAGAGGAAGCGTTAACGCGCCGGGTCTCTCTGTGTATGTGCGCGTATGTGTCCTGTGAACAGCAAAAATAAAAGATGAAATTTCGCATACATACCAAACTGGTATTTAACTGCAGTATCTTCCAAGAAATAACATGAAGATTTCAAAATAATCGCACACAGAACTATCCTTACCAAACACGGGAAAGTCCGCCTTGAAGGCAAGTAGACTCTACCCCTCTATTTTCCTGACTTCGTTTACCTCTGGCACTCTGCTATGTGCTGTTGTGAGTATTGAAGGTGCATTAAGTATTCCTGATTGCCAGTGTGGGTATGCAGACACGACATAGGCTAAACTTATTTATTGCTAAACTTGCACACATAATAACGTTAAACAATTTGCAGGATGCATAATGTCCATGTTGTGTATTGTACCCAAAAATTCGATACTGAGATTTCACCGGATATACATATTTTGAGACCACTTGAATAATAATAATAATAATAATAATAATAATAATAATAATAATAATAACATGTTTAGAAAAATGTCCGCGTGTGAGTGTGTGTGTGTGTGCGCCTGTGCGCGCGCGCGCGTGTGTGTGTGTGTGTGTGCGTGTGTGCAGCATAGCTTAAAACGAAAAGTCCGTTAAATACTAAACTTGATATTTTAGTTTGATAATTTCCAAGGATGCGGCACTAAGATTTTCAAGAACCCCCCCCCCGCACCCAATACCCTTTACATGGAACATTTTTCGAAATTTTTGATTTTCTAAAAAATGGCTCTGACGATTTTGATTAAATACCTTGTGTATAACATATTTTTATTACAAAGGAAATGTATATCTTGAATTATCTGGGAACAGCCTCTGAAGACGTCTTCATTCGGGATGACTTTTAAATATCTAACTGATAAACCGTACGAGAGATAAAAAACCTTACTACACAAAAAATGTAGATATCATTAAAACACACAATTATGTCAAATTTTTGTAGAGTTAATCGATTTCGAGATATTCGGGATTAAGCACTTAAAATTTTCACAAATGGGAAGACATCTTTTTTCTCGTTTCTCGTTTGCCTTACCGAACCTCAATTGTTTCACATAGCTAACGGCTTTTAAAGGACGAGACTACCGCTTTAGCCTATGCATTTTCATATTTCCCTTTTATTTACGAGGCAGCCTGTGTTTATTTTAATTAGCATGATGTAGGTAATAGAATAATGTTTTGAAGAATAGGTTTGTTTACCGAACAGCTAGAGGATATCATGTGAATGCGACACATTAGACGTTTTCCTTTCTACTTACAAGTAACCAAGTAATAAGGGCAATTTCTGCTAATGCCAAACTATCATGACTTAGATTAAGAATAAGCTTATTAACAATAATTTGTTACAGATATGCAGAGAAAGTCATGTGAGTGTAACACATCAAAGTTTTTCATAGTTTCAGGTACTCGAAATATGATTTTAAATGCTAACTTGGCTCTTCATTGGTTTTAGTATTTATGTGTAGGATTTCGCATGTACTGTATATCTTCATGTATTTCCAGCACACATAAATGTTTGTCTTTTAAAGTTTCTTCCTCAGCCCCGTTTGCTTTCAATAGGTACAAGTGTGGATGTCATATTGTAAATGCATTTTAACGGTTTTTAGCATCAGTAATTATGATTTTGAGCATTTCAGAAGGGTTTAATACTAATGTGTAAGAGCTTATACTCACACAGTACGTTAGTGTTTGTCTTTAGTATAAATATATGATTTTGTGTGTAAAGAATGTTTTCAGTACTAGAGTATATTGTAATCGACTTAAGGTAGTAGACATGACAATCATACTCCATCGGTGTCTTCACAGCCACTATTGTGATGACATTCGCGTTGTTTTTTTTTTTTTTTTTTTTTTTTTTTTTTTTTTTTTTAAAACAGTAACGGAGTCTGATCAGGACTCCGGTACTGTATCCCTATTTACATTTCCCCCCGTAGGTTTTACTGATTACTGGTTTTACTGTTTCTGTTACAAACATATACACATTGCACAAGCATATAACACCCATGCCCAAGGCGGGACTCGAACCCACGATCCCCTGCCCACGAAGCACCAAAGCGAGACGCTTTAGCGAGCGCGGCCACGTTTGGCACCGAGCGAACACTATGTGATATGTGGACAGGTATAGGAAGCTCAGAGAGTAGGGAGAGGAATACTTCTGTCCAATTTATCATTTTCTACAAAATCTCATGTGTGCCGTTAACATGACTTTCTCTACATCTGTGACTTTCTTAAAAATCGTATTCTTCTAGCTACTTCATGCTAATCAAGATAAACATTAGCAGAAATGGTTCTACTACTTGCTTCTATTTAAGTAGAAGGGACACAAGGGTATACACTAGGAAAAGCGATAATCAAATATTTTAAAAGCTGGTTGCTATGTGATTGAAATTCGTTCCTTTGCATGGTCAAGAGTTGACGAATTGCCGTATGAGAAATGCTTACGTATTTTAAAACTGAAACCAATAACAAGGAATATCACGGAAATGGGTCCACTCTACGAAACGACGGTATATGACATAAATTATGTATTTTAATGAGATTAACATTTTTTGTGTAATAAGTTTTGCATGTATCTTACGGTTTACCAGTAATACAAAAGTCAACCAGAATGAAGAGGTCTTCAGAGGCTATTCCCAGGAAATTAAAGATATACATTTTATTTGTCAAGTAAATATCTCTATTATGTGGTACTGTAATTAAAATTGTTAGCCATTTTTGAGAAAATAAAACTTATCGAAATTTTTTTCCAAGTAAATTTGGATAGTTTGGGGTGGGGGGATTTGCCTCAAAATCTTCATGTCGCATTCCTTGGAACATACAAACTTAATTACCAAGTTTGGTATTTTACCAACTTTCCGTTCTTGAGTTATCACGTTCGCAGACACATTCACGCGCGCGCGTATTTGTTTCTAAAAATTATTTTTTCAATACATGGGACCCTGAAACGTAAATTTTTGGTGAAATCTCAATATCGAATTTTTGGGTGGAGTGCAATCACTTCTCTACCTATGTAAAATAAGTAGAGAAAGTATATGACTAACAATTTTAATTAAAATAAATATGTTTAAGACATCTGCATGACATATCAATGGGTATCCTGAATTTTCTGTGAATAGCCTCTGAAAATATCTTCTATCTGTATATGAATTGTGCATAATTCTATAATGCTAGTAAAGTACAGATCAGAGACAAAAACTTACAACAGACAAAACTTAATCTTGTTAAAATACTGAAGTTGTCGAGCAAAACTTGTTATGACATTAATCATTTTTGAGATAGCCTTTGTTATTAATTCGAATTTTCAAACACTTTATATTCTTTTTCAGGTGCTAAGTAACTATTCATTTTCTTCTCGTGGTCGTGCTAAGAGCATGAAGCATTTAAAAAAACATTTGGCTATTGCTTCAGCCTATTGAATCCTTGTTATAAACCAAATGTGTAACAAGAATAAACTTGTGTAAGAATTGTTTACAGAAGACCGATCAAATACGCTCTGTAAATGGGATAACACACATATTTGTAAATACAAATTCTTGAACATATCTACATATTTCTGCATTTTCAGTCATTGCTATTTCATTATTAGCTTTATTTTAAAGCATTGTTTACTTCAAGATGTAGCAAGAAATTTAACCATCCGCTAAATTTTGGTAAATACCATTAAGTATCTAAAGTCATAAACTAATACATCTTTTCCAGGATATGTTATAAATTGCCATTTAAAGCGTTTCAACAAAACTTTCATTTCAAACCTAAAGCCTTTTATCGTTTCACTTCTTCTTCTTCTTCTGCCTCTTCATTATTAAAAATAAACAAAGAAAACTGATGCTAATGTTTTATGCAAACCAACCGAATATTGATGCAGAGTGTTAAAAATATAATGTACATTCACATGGCTGTCTCTACTCATTCTTCAGTAAAGCATTCTTTAAAAAAGCTTATTCTTCTACTTCTCATTAAGAGGGATAAACATCTACAGAATACTCTCATTGCATATTTCTTGGATGATTCAATGGGATTAAGGGAACACAGCAGGTTTAAGAGATAGTCACATCTTTAAAGAGCTAGTCGATATGGATGAATTTGAGATTCTGTTCTTTTGCTTGCCCTGCATAAAGAAAAAAGAATAACGAGTTCCCGTTTGAGAAAAGAGTAAGCTTAGAAAAACCGAAATTAATAACAAAGAATATCTCGGAAATGGTTAACACAAAAGAATAACAATTGCATAAATTATGTGTTTTGAGGTCTACTTTTTTATTTATTTATTTTTTTTTGCATTAAAGTTTATCTATGGTTTTCTGGTTATGTAAAAGCCCTCCAGAATGGGGAGGAGTACAGGGGCTACTCCCAGATAATTCAAGATATACATTTCATTTGTCATTAAAATATCTCAAACATGCTATGGTATTTGAATCAAAATCGTCAAGCCATTTTTGAGAAAATCAAAATTTTCGACAAATGATTCATGCAAACGTCCATTGGGAGGGGAAGAATTTACTGAAATTCTTCGTGTTGGATCCTTGGAGGAAGTAAAATTTAAATATCAAATTTGAAATACGCCAACTTTTCGTTTTGGGTTATACTGTTTACATAAAGAGAGAGATAGAGACAGACAGATTTTTTTTATTTTTTATTTAGAGGACATAAAAATGTTTGCTTACGGTGATGTAGTAGTTGTAGTGGTGGTGGTGTAGGTGGTAGGATGGTGCTGATGGTAAATCCATCAGTACTACTTGCTACTCCAGAAAGACACCGGATGGTATCGGACTACAATACTACAGGGTTACTACAAAAGAAATAGACAATTTCAACTGCCTGTAAAACAAAAACTATTAGAGATAGCAACCTAATTATTTTGGAGGTATGTTGAGAAACTCTCAAAGTTTCGTTTGTTACTATTGGTAACGCTGTAGTGTATTGTTTGTTGTTGCAGAAGCTAAAATGGCGGAAAATCCTGTGGAAAAGGCATATTGCGTGTTGGAATTTGCTAGAACGCAATCAGCAACTGTTGTCCAACGACATTTTAGAACACGTTACCACAAAACGCCACCGACTAGACAGTCAATCTACGACTGGTATAGAAAATTCGAGACAACGGGATGTTTGTGCAAAGGGAAGAGCTCGGGCAGACCAAGAGTTTCGGAAGAAAACGTTGAACGTGTTCTTTCTGCCTGCCTACATAAGAAGCCCACAGAAATCGACATCTAGGGCAAGCATGCAATTACAAATTCCACAGCAAACTGTATGGAAAATCTTGCGGAAGCGACTGCACATGATGCCTTACAGATTACAGATGTTGCAGTTTCTGAGTGAAGAAGATAAGGTCATACGGCGTGACTTTTGCATCGACATGTTGCGACATGATGAAGACGATGCTGGTTTTTGTGAACGCATCATTTCATTTCTCGTATAAGCAGAGACGCTTCTCTACACGTCACACGAAGTAACAGGAGCATATTTTAGCATAGGAATCTGATTTGCAGAGAAATGTTTTGGCAAATCGACACTGTCACCATATAGCACTTTAGACACGGACACAAGCGTAGAGTACCCTGGACAGCTTTGAATTTTCACCTACCTTCCTTCCTACATCTCCTTCAACTACAACAAACTTCTGTGATGCACGTTCCATTAAAGTCCAAAGATTCGTGAAGAAGGGGATCTGATGGTTCCAACTGCTTGATGGTGCTAGGCAACCAGCCGAAGTTACTTTTGATGTAAGCACAGGAGCTTGCCACTTTCATATCTTTAAAGATGTCCTGAGATTCACGTAAGGAAACAGCTACTTCTGAAGAGAACATGTTCACCACTGACTGGACTCCTTCAAAATGTTCACAATAGAAGTTCACAGCTTCTAACCACGTACACCATCTTGTAAGTACTGGCTCAGGAGGCAAAGGGACATATTGGAGATGATTTTTATAGCATTGAATTCTGTGCGGTGCTTTCACGAAGAACCTTTTTGTTGCCGATATGAACTTATTCACACAGGGAAAATTACTTCTTATTTCTTCAGCAACACGTTGCAATGCATGGGCCAAACAGGTGAAGTGAAGTACATTTGGGTGGAAAACCTTAAGAGCAGTAGCAGCTTTAATCATGTACGCTGCGGCATCTTTTCCTCACACACACCCTCTGGTCACAGAATGCTCATCCCATCATTTACGAATCTTGCAATTGTAGAAAGATTTGTTTGTTCTAACACCTTGCAACAGGTTAGAAGTGATTTTGCTGGACTATCGGAATCTAGTTTTCCTACTACTAAATTTGCTATGTACCAACCCAAGTCATCTGTAGTTTCATCGACGGCAAACCAAATATAGGGGTCTCCAATTTCACTCCGTTTATGAACAACTGCTTCTTCATAACACACATGAAGATACTTTTTCCTCAGAGTAGATCCATAAGGAATAACCTTCTTGCAATATTTTTCTAGAAAGGAGCGAAATTGAGGAATTTGAAGTTTATGCCACGGAATACTAGCTGCAACTATTGCACTGCACAGGTCTTTAAAAAAATCATTTCCGGACGGTTCCTGCTGCATTTGTGTCAACAGAACTTGCTTTCTAGAAGACTGCAGGTGTTTGTGCGTATGTGAAGAGCACTCTTGATAATATATTGTTGCAATTGAGATTTCATGGAACAGCCAATTCTTTTACCGCATGGTTGACACACTATTATTTTTCCGTCGGTTGTAAAGGCGTTATCTAATTTCACCTATGAATTCAACTTGCAGGATAGGAGGACGCAATTGGTGCCATTTTATTAAGACTTGCAAGAAACTAACTGCAGTTTATCGCCTCGCTATATTCTGATGGTTGTCCAGCGGCTCACTTTGTTTCCTCGCAGCTGTTATATTATAAGATGCCGACTACCGCGACAATGGTAATAATCAATTTCTCCAGTCCTTGTAAATGCCCAAAGCGCTACTAGAAACGTGACACTGAAGTCAACACAGTCGAGCGACACCTGCTTTGATATAAACGGATAACAATCAGAACGAGGCGAGGCGGTTATTATCGCATTCTTAATTTAATTTGCATCGTATTTCGCAAATTGATTTTGTTGCTTTCAGCAAAACTTGTGAAAACAGTAGTTTATAATGTGACTACAATATTTTTTAAAAAACAACAAAATTTTAACACAACCCAGAAAATATGTACGTTTTAAGTAACATCCTTAAAATATGTAAAAATGTGCAAAATATGTAAAAAAAAATGTAAAATAAAAAATTGTAAGTGAGTCCCAAATGACGTAAATCGCCAACATTTTTACTTCTTATTGAAATATTATGCAGGATTTAAAATATGTAATTACATAAAAATCCGGGATCTAGTAATAACTAATGATACGCCAACAAACGAAGGAATCGACGCTCTCCATGTTTGTTTTATCCACCGCCCACCTTTAGAAGAGAGCGCAGGTACTGTATTTCACACAAATATTCTACAGATGTCAGTGGAAATATACGTTTCGAGTCCCCTGGATTAAAATATGCACTTTTAGAAAAACTACCTTGAGCGCGTGCATAAACAGCATGACTTAAAAACGAAGTGTCAACATTTTCCAAGGATGTGAAGATTTTTAAGAGAATCCCACTCCGGCATAAAATATAGAAAATAAGATTTTCCATATTGTAAAACAAATTTTGTGGTCGAGTGGTCAGCGAGCTGACTTCTCACCCGGGTTCGATTCCCGATTGGAGCGGGGAATTTTTATTTAACCAGAATCATTCCCTATTCCCCACAGAGTCTGGAAGTATGCATGTGAGAGTTATTTAAAGGTAAAACTAAAAACAAGGAATGTCTCAAAAACGATCAACTCCACGAAAAAAAAAAAAAAATGTAGGATATAACATACATTGTGTGTTTTAGCGTGCTCTACATTTTTTGTTAGTTAAGTTTTTGTCCATCTGTTAAGCAAAATTCCGTAAAATTCATCCAGAATAAAGTAGACTTCAGAGGCTATTCCCAGAAAATTCAAGATATACATTTTATTTGGCTTTAATATATGATATTTTAATCAAAAGCGTTAGAGCCATTTTTGAGAAAATCAAAATTTTCGAAAAATGTTTCATGTAAAGGATAGTTTCTCAAAATGTTCGTTTCACATCCCTGGAAGATACTAAACTTAAATACCAAGTTTGGTGTTTTACTGAATTTTCGTTTTTGAGTTATCCTGTTCACTGACACACGGACACACACACACACACATACGGACCTGTTGCTGATTTTTTTTTTTTTTTGATACAGGGGACTCTAAACATTTATTTCCGGTGAAAAATCGATATCGAATTTTTGGGTGGAGTGCAACACACTTCTTTATACACTATGTTCATAGTACGTGTAAAGAAAGTAAAAATGCAGGCCTTAGAAATAGTTCGGAGAGCTAAGTCCACAGAAGTTGCAATCACAGAACATGGTTTCAGGGACAGCAATATGAATATGTTTAAGATCTCTAATTTAAACTGGCTAGCAGATTTTGCAGACAAAAATAAAAGGGAGGAGGCGTTGCATTATAAGTTGTAAATAATGTAAAATTCAAGCCCAATAATGGGGTCATAAATTAAGTACTGAAAAACCAATTAGGTGTACAATGACAACAAGCCTATGTTAATTTTTGTGTATATCAGTTCCTGACTGTCTAGAGCATCTAGAGGGTATTCATCATAAACTAATGTCTAAAAATAATAATTTTATGATCTTAGGTGATAACAAATATTAATGCAGGTAACCTGTTAGAGAATATTGCACCTTCATATGCATCATAAAAACTTAAAATCTGACTGATGTGCAAAAGAGCCAAAAAGGCTGACTGCACAATCAGCAATCATTATTGACCACATATCCACAAATATAAAAACAGGTTACAACTCCATATTTCGGACCACCATATAGTTTATATAGATATATGATGTCACTGTAATTTACAGTGAAGACAATTTTTGAACTTAGAAACATGTCAGATGATAAAATAAGAATCAAAATCTTCTCGGGCTTCTAGCCAGGTAAAAACTTGGCTTGACACCAACGTTTCGAAGAAGTGCATCTTCCTCGTCTTCAGGGTGAACTGATGGTTTGAGTCCAGAGTCCAGAGTCCAAGAACAGGTCGCCCAGGTTTACCTGGGCGGAGTGTAAATCGCCACAGTACCTAACCGCTAAAAGCGGTTTTACCTGTGCGATATTATAGGGGAAATAGATTTTGTTCCACAAGCTTTATTGTCTATGTCCGCCGGGCGGTGTTAAAATTCCTCCGCAGCCTTAGGGCTGAGCGCGGTCGGTCGCTTGGGCGGTCACCCACCCAAGTGGTGACCACGCTCAATGATGGTTTGAGCTTGCGGAGACTGGTATTTATAAGAGCTGGGATGAAGCTAACATCTGATTGGTTCGCGAACCAATCAGATGTTAGCTTCATCCCAGCTCTTATAAATACCAGTCTCCGCAAGCTCAAACCATCGTTTTTCGACTCCCTCCCGAGACTCGAGAGGGCCAGCATCTCCTCTGCAACCACGGCACCACCTACCGGCGGATCTGGCAGCAGCGGCAGCAGCGGCAGGAGCCACGGCAGCATTCCCCAGCGGCAACGCAGTGGGCATTCGTCCCTCTTCTAGCTTGCAGCTCCGACGCCTGCGGGTGTTCGGCTTCTACACAGCGGCAACGCAGTGGGCTCTGACCCCCTATTAGCTTGCCGTTCCGCCGCCAGTGTGCGAGCGGTCCCGACAGCTTGCTGTCAATTTGTAAAGAGCAGGAACTCCCCTACTTTCTTACTTCTCTTCTACTGTCATCTTTCTTTTCATTGACCTGACTAGACCGACAGACAACGCATACAGCGGGTCCGTAAGGCCAAAGCCAAGGGTGAAGGCCATTGGCCTGAAACCTCGAGCCGATATGGCTCGCACAGGCGCCTCCTCTAAGGAGGTCCGGTCCTCTGCGGACAGCCGTAGGGCAACCGCACCGACTCTGACTAACGATGACGGACAACAGCCAAGACCCAGCACAAGTCTACCTACTCCCTCACCAGAGACGGCCGAACCTTCGCGCAAGCGAAGCAGGACGTCTATTGGCGGCAGCAACAGGCGCAAGCCATCCTCGCCTCAACGCCTCAACCAGTCCTTACACTATTCCTATGCCCGACTCTGACACCGACGTCGAACCTGACGGGCCGTGGATAACTGTCCACGCAGGGGGCCGCAGAAGCGGTCGTTCCTCCCCCAACCCAGCTGCACCACCACAGGGAATTAACCAACCCCCAACCCAAGGGGGGAGAAAAATACCGCCTATAGTTGCCGACGCTTTCCGCAACCACGTTGTGGTTATGAGAAAGCTGGCAACGAAGCTTAGGGGCCCCTTCGAGGCCCGGCGGAAGCAAAGGAAAGTCCACCTCCATACCTCCTCGGAAAGGGATTTCGAGGCAGCGAAGGCAGTACTACGGGACGAACAAATCCCGTTCTACAGCTACTCGCTGCAGCGTCCCTACGTGGAGCGTAGGATAATTCGGGGCCTTGACTCCGACTGCACCCCTGAGGATGTCAAGGCGGCTCTTCAGGACGAGTACAACATCACCCCTACCACCGTGGCACGTCTCAGTAAGACGGTGGCAACAGAGGACGGCACTCAGCGAGTGCCCATGCCCTTATTCCTGGTCGTGGTACCAAGGGAACGCGCCCAGTCAGTTCAGCCGATAGACGCCGTCCGTCGGCTTATCTTCACCGTCGTGCGTATCGAAAGATACCACGGCAAAGAGGGACCTGTGCAGTGCCATAGGTGCATGGGCTTCAACCACTCTAGCAGTGTGTGCGAGCGCAAGCTCGCATGCCTGCGGTGCGGTGAAGCCCATCTACTGAGGAACTGCACAAAGCCCCATGAAGCTCGCCACTGTGTGAACTGTGGTGAGGCGCACGTGGGCTCATATAAAGGATGTAAGGTGCGGAAGCGCCTTGTTGAGAGCCGCCGTGGAGGCCCCCAGGAGCCAGCTAAAGTGCGCCCTGGGGTGTCCTTCTCCTCGGCACTGAACCGCGCTGAGGGAACACTGCGCGCCGCTGAGGCAGCAGCAACTCCCAGCCCCGCAGTCACTGCAGAGAACGTGCCAGCTCCGTCCTTGACGGAGACCCCAACGCCCCAACCTGGTCCGCCTACTTCAACGGAGGAAGCCGCCCCGACGCCCTCGACAGAGGGCCAGCGCCGGACTTCTCCAAAAAAGAAGTCCAGGAGGAGAGGAAGGAAGAACCGTCGGGCGGCCGGCCAGTCGGGCCAAACAGAGGCTCCCACCTCTGTGAGACCCGAGGCCACGCCCCCAGCACTCCAGCAGCTACCAGTGGCGGAAGCTCCAGTAGCGGCCGCCACAGTACCTACTCCAGTAGCAGAGGCTCCTGCTGCACCTACCACCACAGCGGCTTCCTCGGCCTTTACAGCGGCCATCCCACAGGCGGACCTGGATGAACTTCAGGACCTAGCCCTGTGGTTCGGTGACCTCCTAAGTAAGGTCCTACCTGTACTGCGAAACTTCAAGTTGCAGTACAGCAACCCCAGACTCTCCCCCCTCCAGAAACACACCCTGTTCCTCCAAACCTTGGAGCAGTTGTACCCGGGTTCCGCTAAGTAATGGCCTCTAGATTCGTTCGGAGACCATTGCGACTCGCGTACTGGAACGCGAACGGCATCCGGGGGCAACGCCCAGGCGTCATTGAGTTTGTACAATCGTACGGAATTGACATCCTGATGGTTTGCGAAACCCATCTGGATGCTGTTACTGACTTCTCGCTGCCTAGTTACGTCACCCATCGGTCCGATCGGGTCGGCCGACAGGGTGGCGGTACAGCTATCTTCATTAAGAACCACATAACCCATACTCCTGTCCAACTCCCAGCACTACAGCACGTGGAGGCCTGTGCAATCCGGCTTGCCGTTGCCGGATTAGACGCGCTGCTGATAGCTGCATATGACCCACCAAACCACCGCTTCCATGAAGCGGACTACACCACCCTACTCAACCTCCACCCAGTGGTATGCATCGCAGGAGATCTCAACGCGAAACATGCCCTCTGGCACAGCCGCACCAACAACCCCCGAGGCCGCGGGCTCTACCGCCTCATCAGCGGCAACCCCGCCCTCGTCGCGCACGGACCGAGAGGACCTACGTGTCATCCGGCTCGCGGCAGACCGGATGTTCTTGACATCATAATCACCAAGAACACACCATTTCATCTAGACCTCTCGGCGGTCAACGAGTTGGATTCCGACCATGACCCTGTCGTGGTGGATACAACCGAGACCGTATCAGCTCTGGTAACACCAGACTGGATAAATGAGATCGACTGGGACGCAGCCGTCCTAGACCTAAACCAAACCGTGGACCCGCGACCGCGCATCGATTCCATCGAAGCGCTGGAAGCGGCAGCCACGGCCTTCTCCCGCCAACTCCTGAATGTGGTACGCGCGCATACCTACCGCATCCCATCTAACAAACCTAACCCGAGAACCATACCGAATGAACTCCGGCAGCTGCTAAAAGCCAAGGCAACCGTACGGAAGCTATGGCAGCGCTTCCGCCATCCCAGGATCCAAGCAGTGTACCAGCGGTTAAAATCCCTGGCAAGGCGCCTGCTTCGCGCGCCTGGGAACACACAATGGCACATATAAACCTGGAAGAGAAACAACCCTGGAGGATCATCCGATCCCTCAGGAAAGACAAAAGTCAGTTTCAGCATCCCATCCATGGCTCCCGTGGGAGACTCTCTTTTGAGCCCCAGGATAAAGCCACGGATTTCGCAGATTATCTGGAGTCCCAATTCGAACCCCGTGAAGACCCCCAGGATGAGGACTTTACTGAGCTCGTGGAAGCGACGGTAGACTACCTCTATGAGGAGCCCCCGCCGCCCCATGAGGAGATCCGCATTCCTTTAGTCACCCCGAAAGAGGTGGCTTCCCAACTCAACCACCTAAAACCTAACAAAGCCCCTGGACATGACGGCGTTACGGCGCCTATGCTCCAGCACCTACCCAGAAAGGCCGTAATCCACCTGACGCGGATTTACAATGCATGCCTGCACCTACGTCACTTTCCAACGTGTTGGAAGGAGGCGCGGGTGGTATGCATTTTGAAACCCGGCAAGGACCCGGTCTTCCCGTCAAGCTACAGATCTATTAGCTTACTTCCGATCGTCTCGAAAGTATTCGAGCGGTTACTCCTACCTCGCCTCACCCCTCTCTTCGAAGAGAGACTCCTACTCCCGGATCATCAGTTTGGTTTCCGTACTGGACATTCCACAACCCTGCAGTTGCTGCGACTGGCTGAGAAGGCTGCCCTGGGCTTCCAGGACAACTTCAAAACAGTGGCGGTGCTCTTGGACGTGGAAAAGGCCTTCGCCACCACGTGGCATCAGGGACTCTTGTACAAGCTCAAGAACGCAGAAATTCCTCCCCCCTACCTTCACCTGCTTAGTAGCTTCCTTCGGGACCGCACTTTCAGGGTGAGGGTGGAGGGGAGGCATTCCACAGTCAGACCCATAGCGGCGGGAGTGCCGGAAGGCAGCGTGCTGTCGCCGATACTCTTTGCTGCCTACATGTCCGACTTCCCCACAGAACCCAGTACAGTTACGTGCCAGTATGCCGACGATGTCCTCATAATGGCGCGTAACAAGAACGCCCGATATTGCTTCCCCCCGCTACAGAGACAGCTCCAGGCCATAGGCAGATGGAGTGAACAGTGGCGGATGGCCATCAGCCCGCAGAAGAGCTCAGCTCTACTGCTGGCTAAAGTCCGTGGCTGGCGACCGGAGAGGTCGCTGAGGCTGCGGCGGCGGCGGATCCCCTGGGTCCGCTCCGCCAAATACCTCGGAGTCCTCCTCGACCGCGGCCTTACTTTCACTCCACATGTCAGGGAGAAGGTCGGCTTGGGACACGCTGCCCTGCGGCAGTTGTTTCCCATCTTCCGCTCCACCATGCCTACACACCTAAAACTACGGCTGTACCGCGCAGTCATCCCGCCCCTGATGCTGTATGGCTGTGAGGTCTGGGGTTCGGTGGCTCGTTCCACCATCCGCAGGCTGCAGGCCGTGCAGAACAGGGCATTGAGGATGATATACGGCACAGACCGCAGATTCCCGTCCCACATTCTCCATTCCCACTCCGGAATCCCTTACATAGTGGACGTTGTGCGAGAAAGAGCTCGCACAATATACACTAAACTTGCTCCCCACCCAAATCCCCAGGTGAACACTCTCGGTCTTTACGACCACACACTACCAAGGAGACGCGTAAGCTACCGCCTTCCCAAGGACGCCTTGGGATGGTAGTTTTCCGGCCGCCTCTCCCTTTATTGTTCTACCCGCCAAGTTAAGCAGCATCGGGCATGGTCACGACTCGGACGGGTGACCATCCAGTTGTGCTCCGACCAGATCTGCAACACTGGCTTCCCCCACCCCGTACCTATATCCCTTCAGGTCTCCCCGCTAGCCGGCACTGCTTTCCTTGACAGTCCGCAAGCGGCTGGCCAAGGTAAGCAGCATCGGGCCTGGTCCCTCTCTGGGTGGGTGACCACTCAGATAGGTAAACCAGCCCGCGCCGGCTGCACAGAGGGAACACCCTGCCCAATACTTTGACATTGACAAAAACGCTTGCATAAGACTACATCTTTTATATCACACGGGTAAATCCGCAAGAAAAGCGGATAGGTACCGTGGTGATTTGCCCCCGCCCGAGTACACTCGGGCGACTAGTTCCTGCTCCTGGCTCCTGGCTCAAACCATCAGTTCACCCTGAAGACGAGGAAGATGCACTTCTTCGAAACGTTGGTGTCAAGCCAAGTTTTTACCTGGCTAGAAGCCCGAGAAGATTTTGAATTGTCAGATGATACTTAATAGTGCACTAGAAATGGAAACTTGGAATAAGATTTATACAACTCAAAGTAGCAATGATAAATGGGAAATAATTATAACATTAATCTCTTATTTCAACACTCTCCCATTATAAAAAGAGCCCGTCATCAAAACGAAGCCTGCAGAGAAGTTCAAATTATCTGATGAAATTTATGTACTGCATAATAAAATGAAATATGCTTATAAATTGAAAAATATGATAAAAATAGAACATAAAATTTGATATGCGCAGCTAAAAATGCAATATCGCAGACCATTAACCAATCTAAAATCGATATATTATAAACAAAAGATAAATAACTCAATATCAACAAAACAGTAGGTATGGAAAGTAATCAAGGATAAAAGCAATACCAACAGTTATCGCAGTGAAAATATAAAGTTATTTCATGAAGGTGAAATTGCTCATGTTTCTATTAAAGTATCATGTTAACAATCATTTGGAAACTTTTGGTATTAAGGGTATTGGTATTGGTATTATCTCGTACGGGATAACAATATACAAATACGGAATAATGCTCAAAATCTCATCTTTATGATTATCACCAGTGTAGAGGAAGTTAAAGAAATTATTTGTAGTTTTAAAGACCAGTCTTCAGGGTGTGATGGCATATCTACTAAAATAATGAAAAATTGTAAAAGCGCACGTGTAACTATCCTACATATTTTAATAAATTGCTCCGTAAATAAATACATATTTCCAAATTATCTAAAACTAGGAATTATAAAACCTGTAAAATGGATGTCAATAATTACGTGCCAATTATATAAACCTCTGTGTTTGGGTAAGTATTTGAAAAAGTAAGTTATTAGTTAGACTGATTAAATTCCTAGATAGGCATAACGTACTAAGTTATCATCAGTATGGCTTTAGAAAAGAACGGTCTACGATTACAGCTGTAACAAACTTTGTTCATAAAGTTTTGGAACATTTTGACAAGGATATGGACACTGCAGAAGTAGTTATTGATTTTCGAAGGCGTACAGCCGTGTTTCACATAAAAAACCTAATAGTTAATAAATTAGTATCTTATGGCAAAAAAGACAAAATGCTTAATACAATTAAATCTAATCTAAGCAACAGAAAATGTTCAACAGAAATCAACCAATAGGCATCAAGAATACAAACTTTATATCACATCAAAAAGTTGTAAAAATTGTAGAACCACAAGGGTTTATTTTGGGACCACTTCTATATTTAACATATTATATAAATAATTTGCTAAAGATCACGTTCTATAACGCTTTATCTTATGCAGATTATACTTCAATGATTTACATTGATAAATCTCATCTATATTTTCCATTCTGTAAACCAGTTGGCAAATTATTTAAATAACACAAAATTAAAATTAATTCTAAGAAAATAAAATTGATCCTATTTGAACATCGCCAATGGAACAAAGATGATGTATTCTTAAATAACAGCGAAACTGAAAAAGTCAACAACTACCGTTTCTTAGGCATACACATAGTAAGTTAACTCGAGGGGCTCATATTGATTTCAAGTGCAAAAAGATTGTTATTATTATTATTATTATTATTATTATTATTAGCTATAGTTTGCTCTATTCCTCTTATACACAGAGCGAAATGTGTAATGAAGGTTAACGGAGCGGAATGGTTTAGGCAGTAACATCTGTGTCAGGTCCTGGATGGGATTTTTCGTGATTTCTCTTAGTCGCAAAGGTAAATACCGGATTGGATTGTTAATACCACGACCTAAAGTTACACGACGTTAAGTCTAAAACATCAGTAAAAATAGATGATAATAGGAGATTGCACTGTCATCTAATCTCAGAAAGTGAAAGCAGCTAGGCTGGATGGCATTTAATACTATCTGTTTGGAACGCATAAAAAAATGGAATGCTACACTACTGAGAAGGCTGTCTACCACTAACCATCAACGAGGTATCTCACCTAACAGATCCGACGCGATATGATGAAGTAATTTAGCGACGAATAACATTTAAAATAAATAAAAACGGAGTATATAGAAGAATGAGCTTTTGCATGAATAGTTTGTGGCAGAGGTAGCACAGAAAGTCATTAATTGCTACAGATCAGATCAAAAAACATGCAAAATTCATTCAGATGAACAGGACTTAACCTGCTATTCGTAGAAAATTTAAAATATACGTAGTTATGCAAACATCTTAAAATATATGGCTTGTTTGTTACATTTATATGCAACCTTTAACATCTAGGTAATTTCTGCGGCCTTTGGAAGAATTTTATTGCTCATGGCAATGGTGTCACTTGTTTAATGTTCACTTATCGTTGGGTTATTTTCTTTAGGTTTACATGCTCACAAGACCACACCCATTCATACTTGCAGACTCTCGGGAGGATAGGGAATAATCTTGGTTAGAGAAAAATTGCCATCCCTTCCCAGCTGAGAATCGAACTCGGCACCGGCACAGCAGACAGGAGCTCTCACGACTAAACTGTGGAGATGGCCTTTAATATGGTGTAAGGCAGTTTTAGAAATTTATAAAGTAGCAAAATATTTTCCATGTAAAATGTAGTTTCTTAAAATTCCTTCTTTGCCTCCTTCTGTCACTCACTGTCTCTGTCTCTCTCTCTCTCTCTCTCTCTCTCTCTCTCTCTATCTCTCCCACATAAATACGTGTTCATATTTTCCTTTTAATTCGGAAGACTTCAAAACATGTATTTCTTTAGAAATGCCATATAGAATTTTTGGGTCGAACAGAACAATCCCCCTACCTACCCTAGGTAGGTGATAGATAAAGTGACGATAAAGATGCTGCTGTTTCTTTCATCATAAAACTGGACATTTCTCCATCAATAACTAGCATTGCACACGAAAGTTTAGGTACACAGGTATTGTGACAAACACAGTGAGTGGAATTCAGGTATTGCGGTTAGTATTTGTTAAGTTTGCAAATGACCGGGAGTAACGTCATGAGTAGGAAAAGGGACAGCCGATATCAGAGGTAGCGATATTACAAGCTTCTTCCTTTTTAGTGCAATCTCTCTCGAGGAGGAAGCAAGTTGAGGGAACAGCCAGACCACATGTCTTCACCATTAAAGTGGCATGTCACAGATCCATTGCACCATGTCCACAGTTTGTAATAAGGAAGGTTACTAAATTATAACATACATTGATGTAATGTTTGAGTGTTTCTCGATCTTTCGACCTTCCGCGTTGAGACAATATACCGGCCATGTTGATGGGATCTTGGAGCGCTATTAATACATTTTATGAGCTGACTGTAAATTCACCAAATTATGTCGAGAAGATAAGCTGTACACTGTAATTGAAGATTATGAATACAATTTGAACTGAGCTAGTGCACTTAATAACAATATCACCAGACATTTGTTTTAAGTTTTTCTTTTTTCCACATTATCTATAGTTTTATACGAAAAAGATAGAATTAGCTTCAGTACTATGTAGATAGTAAGTAATATCTTGGTCTAAGCCCATTAGATAGAATAAAATCAGATAAACCATGGTATACCTCTATACCTAGTTAGCTGCAGTGGATAAAAGATCACAATTATCTTCCTCAATCTGTAAGATTACTGGCCTCGATGGACCCTGATCTCTAGCAGGGAACAAAATTCCGTTGAAAGAACGACGGGAAACGGGTGGCTGCGCATTATCTCGGCTTCTTTGTGTCTCAAGATCGGCTTTGGCTCTTTCGGTCCAATCATTTCCTAAGTACATAAGAAGGCGTACAAGAACACTCCACTATGTTTAAGGCATCCACAGAATTTTTTATATGGCACTCTACAATCTAATTCTGAGATGAAAAGATTTTGTTTTGGTGCGCTAAAAAAGCGAGAACCTGTCGGCGTACCGATTTCAAGTAAAACTCTTCGACGAAGAACATGAGTTGGTCAAAATATTAAATACCAAGACAATTTTCAATACAGTAAGTACCATCATTATAAGTGAACTGATACTAGTCGCCTCATGTTTAAACGCCATTATAGTCAACATTTGTCTTTGACTCAGGCAGATGCTCCGTCACATAGCGGTGGTAGTAAATTGTATTACAAGCTTGAAAAGTAAATTATAGAGCATCAACATAAGGTTTTAAAGAAACGAGCAAAGCGAGATGCCCCCCTCGAAATTCTATAAAACACTTCACAATGTAATTGTGCAATATGTTTACAAGAATTATGTTTTACAAAATATGATTATTTCATTCACATGATTTTCTCTACCTATTTTGTAACAAACTACAAAAATGTATTCTTCTATCTCCTTCATGCTAATCAAGATAAACATTAGCAGAAATTGTCTTTTTACTTACTTCCTCCTAAGTAGAAGGGAAATACCTGCACTAAACGAGCGATAATCAAATCTTTTAAAAGCTGGTTGTTATGTAATTGAAATTCGAATCGCTTTGCATGACCCGGAGAAAAAAAAAAATGACAATCTATTTGAAAAAAGGTTTAACTATTTTAAAACTGACACCAATGGCAAGAAATATCTCGGAATGGTTAAATCCATAAAAGCGCTATATATGACATATATTTAAATGTTTTATGTAGTATCTCTTACGATTTGCAACTATGCAAAAGTCATCCAGAACGAGCAGGTCTTCAGAGGCTATTCCCAGAAAATTGAAGATATAAATTTTATTTATCATGTAAATATCTAATATACGGTATATTAATGAAAATCATTAGCCATTTTTTTTTTAGAAAAACAAAATTTTTGAAAATGTTTCCATGTAATTTGAGCTAGAGGGATTTTTTTTGAAAATCTTCGTGTTAGAACCTTTGACTAAACTTATGTAACAATTTTTATATAACGAGCTATACTACCCACAGACAGAAAAACGAATAGCAATCACCATTTGAAAGGAGTATATTTTAAAATCCCAACCATTAACAAAAAATCAGGTGCGTTCCATTCACAAGACTTTCTCTATCTCTCTGTAATACATTATTCTTAAAATGCTTATTCATCTCTCTATTTCATGGTAATCGAGATAAACATTAGCAGAAATGGCCGTATTGCTTACTTTCTAATAATTAGAGGGTAAATAAAGGCATATACTGGGCTAATACACTGGGCTAAATCAACAGTCTTTTAAAAGCTGGTTGCTATGCGATTGAAATTCGGTTCTTTTGCATGGCTAGGTGTTGACAAATTCCCTTATAAAAAGTTGAAGTATTTTAAAACTGAAGTCAATAACAAGGTTTAACTCGGAAATGGCTAACTCCAAAAATAAATAAACAAACAATAAATAACACACTGTGTCTTTTAACGAAATCTATATTTTTTGTGTAGAAACGTTTTGTCTATTTCTTACAGCTTCTCAGTTATGCAAAAGTCATCCAGAACGAAGAGGACTTTGTATACATTTCATTTGCCATATACGATATTTTAATTAAAATCGTTAGAGCCAATTTTTTAGTAAATGAAAATGTTCGAAATGTAAAGAATAGTTTAGGGTAGGGAGATTTTCCTTAAAATCAAACAAAGAAACAAAAACACACCTTTTCTAAGTTCTTTTTTATTTTTATTTTTGTATATCTACAGTGGAACACAAAGCGTATATTTCCGTGAAACCTCGGTATCGAACTTTTCGGTGGAATGCAATAGCTTCTCTACCTATATACCATACACAGAAGAGCTTTTTATTCAGGGAGTCCGAATACCTATATTTCCGGTGTAATTTCGACATTGAATTTTGGGGTGAAATGCAATACTTTTTCTTTCTACTCTAGGTAAGCAGTGGAATAAGTAACGGTGAAGGTATAAAAGTATAGCAATTAGTACGTCTTTCAAAAGCAGGTCTATGAAGCCGAAGAATAAACATTATGTTGAAATTTCTTGTCAAGCTGCTCGATACACAGACTGTGGCTTAAAGCTGGGATCACTAGAAATGAACGCATCATTTATGGCCTGGTTACATCGTCAAAACATGGTATTAGCATTACAGCTTAGATCATCGCTAGGTTCGGCGCTTGATTTATTACCTATGCATAAAGCAGTAGGTAAGTCGCGCTACTGTATGTTCAACTGCACCTACATACATACACATCAAGGTAAAAGAATTCGGCACTGTTCTCATAAAGTAATATTATATTCTGTTTCAGCACTGTTTAATTTTACTGACTGACAATCGTTAATAACGTATCAGAATACTTGGCAGGAATATAAAAGAAGCATGTGAATAATGTAAGAAATGACTGCAATAAAATACACAATTTATGAACAATTAGTTAAGCATTATGTAGACAATCCCTCACAAAACATTCCCCCCCTCCAAAAAAACCACCACCACATTGATGTGTAATATTCATATGACTTTCCTTAGCCCCTAATTTAGGAAAGTTTATTTTCCCATTTACTTCATTATAAATTGGGATTAACTTTTGCAGAAATAGTTATATTGCACTTTTCACTATACACACAAAAGGAATCGCGACTATCAAACTATAAGAACTAGACGCCTTAACATTCCTTCTATGCAATTGCGTGAAACAGAATAATATCGAAAGAACTTAAAATATTGACAAATACTAATTCCAATATCTCAGAAATGGGTTAATGCACAGTAAAAGTTATTCGGCAAAAGTATGTGTTTCTAAAGCAATCTATAATACTTGTCTAATACGTTTATGTCTATGGCCATGTACCAGTTATACAAGATTATACAAAATTCGTACCGAATGAAGAGGATTCCACTGGCTATTCCCAGAAAATTCAACATACATATATACTACTATCGTTTTATTTGCCATGCAATATCTTTAATACCTATGTGGTATATCGAATGTTTTAAGAGCCATTTTGAGAAATGGGAATTTTCTAAAAATCTTCGTATCACACCTTTGGAAGATAGATAAAATACCAAGTTTATATTTAAGATATTTTTGTTTTTGAGTTATGTTGCTCACTGATCACACACATCCATAACCTTCTTCTATTTCTTCTTTGGATTGGGGGTCGGCGTAATCTCGCTATCGAAGTTTAGGATGGAGTAAAATAATTGCCTTTCTTAAAGGTAAAAATAAAACACGTGTGAGACGGCCTACCATTCGATTCATAGCGACTTTACACTATTTTCCTTTAGTACAACAAAAGTTTGCTTAGAGCTAATATAAGCTCAAACGAAACTAGCCATATATAAACAAGAAATAAAATAATTGAATACATAGAAAGTAAGTCGTAAATGTTTATATATCACATTTCAGCTGCCTTCGAAATTTGTTTATCTTTTTCGTTCTCTCTCTTTCTCTCTCTCTCCCTCTTTCTTTTAATTTACTTTTCTTTGTGTTTAATTTTTATAGGTCCGTTTAGGTCCCGTGATCATAACGAGAGCTTCGACTTGAGAAACAACGGATGATGTTACTGATCGCTGAATCCTAGGGTAACGTTGGTTTTATCAATTTGTTTTCTTTAAGTTAAAGAAAAACTTCCTGCCCCAGCCAGGAATCGAACTCGGTATCTCTAGGTTGAGAAGCCAGAACGCTGGCCATACATCGCAGAGGCAGTCTTCGTAACGTTTTGTGTTTTCTGATAATTAATAGAGTTTTTTTTAAACAATCGTAAACATCGTGAATATTTTACTCTCCCTATATAAACTACACTTAAACATATCGGTTTTAAAAAGAAAATTGCTTCCATGAATATTCGTTTAGCGTTTAACATTGCATATTGCAAGCCTCTGCATGAGCGGGGTTTTAAAGTGTTTTGTGAATATGTGAAACTTCATTTACCAAATGATGATTTTTGTTTTATTTTAATTTATGAAGATACCTTAAGGACTGCACAGGTAAATATGGTTTTTCTAAGCAGCTATCAATGCACCTTAGGTACTTTAAAAATGTAAATATATTGCAATACAATTTTTAAAATCTTGTGTTACACTCACATAACTATCTCTACCTATTTTGCTATAAACTATTCTTACACAAACTTATTAGTTTATCTACTTCATGCTACTCGATATAAATATCAGCTGAACAGGTCTTATTACGTATTTCTTTATAGGATAAGGGGGATTAAGGGAATACCTTAGGTTAAACCGATAGTCAGATATTTAAGAGATAGTCGTCCGGTGATGGAATTTAAATTAGGCGTTCTTTCCATAGCCAGAACTAAAATAAAAAAAAAAAAAAAAAAAAAAAAAAAAAAAAAAAAAAACATCTGATGTGTTCCATTCACATGACTTTCTCTATATCTCTGCAACAAATTATGGTTAAAACGCTTATGCTTCTATTCACTTCATGCTAATCGAGAAAAATTAGCAGAAATAGTCTTATTACTTGCTTCCTTGTAAGTAGAAGCGAAATAACGGAGTACCATAGGTTAAAGTGATAGTCAAAAGCTGGTTGCTATGTGACTGAAGTTCTTTTGTTCGTATAGACAGGAATTCACAAATTCCTGTATGAAAAAAGTATGTTTTTCACAGCTGAAACCAAAAACAAAGGAATGTTTCAAAAAAGGTCAACTCCACGAAAAAATGTATATAAAATAAATTCTGAGTTATAAAGTGCTCTACATTTTTGGGTTGTAAGTTTTTGTTCATCTCTTACGGTTTAACAGTTATGTAAACTTCCGTAAAATTCATCCAGAATAAAGTAGTCTTCAGAGGCTATTCACAGAAAATTCAAGATATACATTTTATTTGTCTGATAAATAGATTTAATATACGATATTTAATCATAATCGTTAGAGCCATTTTTAAAAAACTAAAATGTTCGAAAAAAGTTCCATGTAAAGGGTAGTTAGGGGTGGGGGATTTTTCTCAAAATCTTTGTGTCGCATCCCTGGAAGACACTGAACCTAAACACCAAGTTTGGTATTTTACCGACGTTTCGTTTTTGAGTTATCGTGTTCACAGACACACGGACACACACACACACATGGAACTTTTTCTGATTTTTTTTTTTTTTTTTTTTTTTTGGTTACAGGAGACCCTAAAGCATATATTTCCGGTGAAATCGCTGTATCGAATTTTTGGGTGGAGTGCAATACCTTCTCTATACACTATGTACACAGTACGTATAGAGAAAGTAATAATAAATAAAAAGAGAAAGAATGAAAAACAATGAATGACTTTCCATCTGAGCAAGGTAAAAGTAATAGTAAAAAACCAACAGCAAAAAATATCTTGGAATTGCCTGACTTCCCCTCCCAAAAGTATTTGACATAAACTCATACTGTGTTTTGATACGTTCTGCATTTTTTAAGCAGTAAATGTTTTTCTGTTACGATTTTACTAGTTATACAAAAGTCGGCAATAATGAACAGAACCTCAATTATCAAAAAAATTCAAGATGTAATTTAATTTGCCACGAAAACATCTTAAACATATGATATGTGAATTTATATTAGAATATTTTTGAGAAAATAAACATTTTAAAAAATTGTCCATGTAAACAGTAGCTTGGGGGGGGGGGGTTATTTTGTTAATCTTCCTGTCGCATCCTTAAAAAATGCAGAATTAAAAATAACAAATGTGGTATTTAATGGCTCTCTCGTTTTTTAGTTATGCAGTTGACAGACACAGACAGACAAACAGACAAACATACACATACACACACACACAAGCGCGCGCACGCGGAGTCTAATGTTACATTCACGTGACTTTTGTACTTATTCTGTAACAAACTATTCCTACAAAATCCGTGTACCTTGATACAATAAAAATAAGAAAACACTTTAAGGCTACAGGGAGAGTCAAATCTTTTAAAAGTTGGTCGCTATTTGATCTCCTTGAAATTCTTTTCAATTTGTAGTCCAGGAGAAAAAAAAAATGTTAGATACGTGTTCCATTCAAATTACTTTAGCCACCTGTTCTGCAACTATTACTAAAAATATTTTTTTTTCTATCTACTCCATGCTAATGAAGATAAACATTAGCAAAAATTACGCTATTGCTTAATTCCTTGTAAGTAAAAGCGTAATAAGGTAATACACAATGCCAAAGCGATAGTCAAACCTTATAAAAGCTGGTCGCTATGTGATGAAATTGAAATTCGGTTACCCTTTGCGAGGTCAAGGGTTATAAAAAATGACGTCCTGTTTGAGAAAAGTATAAGTATTTTAAAATTGAAGCCAATTACATGGAAAAGTTCCGAAATACAAAACTCCACAAAACTGGTCTAATATAAACTGTGTTTTAATGAGATATACATTTTTGGGTCGTAAGATTCTCTCTCTCTCTCTCTCTCTCTCTCTCTCTCTCTCTCTCTCTCTCTCTCTCTCTCTCTCTCTCTCTCTCTCTCTCTTACGGTTTACTGATTATGCAGAAGTTCTCCAAAATGAAAAGTTCTCCAGAAAAGTCAAGATATACATTTTATTTGGCATGTAAATATATTTAATATACGGTATTTGAACCAAACTCCGTTTAGTAATTTTTGAGGAAATAATTTTCGAAAATTTTCCATCTAAAAGGTAATATGAAGTGCCCCCTAACAACCTTCGTGTCGCCACTGGGCTAAATTATAAAGTTTGGCATATAAACGACTTTTCGTTTTTTGCGTTATGTTGTTCACACACACGCACACACAGATACACGCATGCAAACGGACTTTTTCTATTTTGGAGAATATAGGGAATTCTAAATGTGTAAGTATTTCAGAGAAATCTCGATATCGATTTTATGGTGAAATGCAACACCTTCTCTACCTTTGTACTAAGTAGAGAAACTAACATGCAGAAAATCATACCGCAAATACACCATTGTAATTTGACTCACTACAAAAATAAGGCGCTCAGATGAAAAAAACACGAAATACTGGCGAATAATGATTTTTATGCCACTGAAAGTTTATGCAAGGAATGAGTAATCTCTTGTGCTAAGTTGTCATCCACAGCCCCAAACACTATAGAATTATTAGTAGTACTGTTATACATAGTGCCTGACAAAAAAGTTAACACCCGTAAGAAATAATCCAATGCTCACGCAACATACTACACATGCATTCCATCGGTGGGTGTGCAGGTGATCAGAGTTGCAATGTTCTGTGATAGCTAGAATGCTAGAGTACATTAAATTTGTCAACATGTGTTCCTCTTAACAAGTCTGATAAGATATATTACAAGGACCGAGAATAGCATGCAGCGGTTACTGATTATTGTGAAGAACACGGAGAATGCCGAGAACTCGTGTTAGACACATTACCGGTACCTGGCGGAGTTTGCGCGGGGCCTCATTGTGGGTCTCCATGTGACCGGTCAAATCTGGCAATATCCAGGCATGTGAGCCATTCGTATATAATAGTCCGATATTGGATTGCGTGGGAACGTGAGGGTAACCACGCTCGTCGTGAAGGTTCCAATCGACTACGTCTAACCACCAAAAGGGAGGATCTGTTCCAGGCCAATCGCAATCGACACGCTGCAACACGCCTTATCTTCCCGCATCACTGGTCTGAAAACAAATACGGATGTTTATACTCTTACTACCAAATCGAAACTAATTATAATCAATTTGCTTCTTACTTAGTTTAAGGAAGACTGATAATTCGAGACTAGCGCAGCCGGACTATGGAACTACTGTCCCATTTGTAAGCTGCCGTTAGCGCTACGACAGAAATGACTACGTTTGGTGTGGTGTCGTGTCCGGGAAGAATGGACTGCTGAGTGGCGTTGCATTCATTGTATTTAGTGGTGAATCTCGGTTTTGCATTACTTCGGATGAACGTCGTGCGCGAGTATGGTGGCGACCTGGGTAGAGGTGTCACCCTGCCCATATTTTGGAGAGTCACATTTACTCTTGCCATCAAGGTGTGGGGAGCAATCGGATATGATTTTAGGTCACAGCTGGTAGTGATTCAGGGAACTCTGACAGCACAAAGGTACGTCACAGAAATCCAGCGTCCTCATATGTTACTTCTCACGCGACAGTATTCTACCTATCAGCAGAATAATGCTCGTCCACATACGGCACGGAAGTCTATGATCTGCCTACATGGGGTAGAGGTATTCTCGTGGTCAGCAGGATCCCCTGATTTATCCCCAACTGAGCATGTGTGGTACCAGCTCAGACGTCAGCTCCGTCCCCATGCCTGTATCCAGGATAGTGAGGACCAGTTACAACAGTTGTGGGGCAACTGGTCTCACAAGAGCATACGCCGACTATGTGGCACTCTTCACAACCAAATACGTGCATGCATCCAGGCCAGGGGAGGTGCAACATCATATTGAGAAGTGAGTTAGTGCATTGTTGAATGTATCACTCAAATCACAGAAATATAGTCACATAGCCCTTCAATGCGTAAAGTTTCCTTTCCTTTCCTCCACTCCTTCCAGGTACTTAACTTTTTTGTCAGGCAGTGTATTATAAATACTTTACTTACTACGTTATGTAAATCTTGGGAAAGAAAGAAACATACTAATGCTTTTCTATGGAGAAACCCCAAACTGACTCTCTGAGAAGATCATCGCTGTACAAACAGTAGCTGAATGGACAAATCCATTTCATATCATTTTTTTTTTCCTCTATAAAAGACGCTGTTCAGTACCTGTGCTTAAAGCACCACAGACTGAACGTTTATTCAGTCAACAACAGTCCTCCTGCATATTCAGCCCCGAATGGAGACAAAACTTTTCCAATGGTACCGTGAAAACCAACCGCCACTCAACGTTTCCAAATATCATAAAAAAGAAAAATAAAAAAATATACCTTGCTTTCGCTCCTAAGGCAAATACAAATTAAATTCACGTGACTTCATCGCCAACACTAATTGACTCGTTTCTGAAATAATGCCGACAGCTACATGAAATAGGATGTAACGGAACAAGTGTAGGGGTCATGCATTACGTTCCGCAAGGATGATCTGGGAAACAATGACTAGGTATGCATTTTTAAAGGAAAGGCAGCATGGATGATACGGTGCAAAAGCTGCGAAGTTAAATTTATGCTTTTGCTTTCTCTTTTCGCAATAAATATACAGCTACTAGATATCAGCACTTTGTGTTCCACTCACTCACGAGACCAGTGTTTAAAGCGAGTTACTGCGAGGAAGATTGTGTTTTCCACGGAATATGGGCAACACGGTAAAATGCTATCGAGAACGGTCGCTGTAGGTACTTCTTTTCCAAAATTATGTTGCATATTTTTCCACATTTTCGATTTTATAAACATTTTTGCTATATGCTCCTACACAGTTTGTTCCTAAATTAGTAATAGCTTTAGGGACAAATATAACATATTATTCATTCACTTCGATTTCTATGAAAATACTTTAATATTTGTAGGACATATTTTAAAGAATACATCTGCTTTACAGGTTGACAATATAACTAATGTTCTTTTAGATATTAGGTAAATATAAACATATAAAGTTCGAAATTAAATTAATTTAAATTGTAAAAAAAAAACATGACCATTTTGTACAATTATTCTATTCATACCTTAGAAGTATACTTTATGTCAACGGCACAATTGATTATCTAATATTTTGTTGGATACCTCTTGGTTTTAATAAACCCTTCTGCACACCTATTCATAAAAACAACGAAGTTCTTACACACCTCTATGCTGAGTTTATTCCATTCTTCACAACACGTTTAAGCTCTTGTTTAGATTTGCTCTGTTTTTAAGGACTCGTTTCTTCAAAATTTCCCACAAATTCTCCATATCGGCCAATTGCTGCTCATTCGCACCTTCTGTTTACTGTCATTATCCTGCTGAAATCTATAATCAGACATTTTCTGGGCACTCTCCTTTACGTTGTTTAAAATGCAAATGTTTGTCCATAATGTTATCAAATGTTTTACCTCTTACCAATATCGTCGGTAAGAGGTATACAGACACAAATCATAATGGAACCACCACGATGTTTAACTGTGGGCAGACTGTTTCTGAAATCATTGTCTGAATTTGCTTTTCTCCAGGCCGTGTTTATCCCGTCTGACAGGAAAAGGTTCAAGTTGTCACGTCCGACCATCATGGTGTGCCAAGAGTTCTAATCCTTCTGGATGTGTTCTTTAGCAATCTTGATTGCTGCAGTTACATAAGGCTGCTTCTTTTGTGTTCGGCCACGATATCCGTACTTCCATAAGACGCGTTGCACATTATCTTTTTTCCAGACATTTTCCACTTTTAGTAATACTCACTTTTGGTTTTTCTCGGATTCTGCTTACATGAAACGTTCCTCCCGTGCATTCAGCCTACTTTCTTTGCGTTTTATTAGTAAATTCTTTGTAGAACCTTGTTTCTCACATTTGTTGATTATGTACTGAATGGTAGAGTGCGATTCAATCCTGTTTTTCTGAGAGAATGACCTTCACCTATCAGGTTCTAAATTACTTAAATATAAAAACTAAGTTACTTTTGCTTGTCCATTTCAGACTCTAATAACTAGACATATACAACTGGAATCACTGTGGTTCTATAGACCTCTGAAATACGTATATATCAAAGCTGTTTACAACATAATGAGAATTCTTAACAACTGTACGAAGAGGAAAGTTGTTTAAAAGTTGGGGATATTTCTTCAAAACTCTAATCCATACAGTGATACAGGTTTTGAAGAAGCACGTATAGATGGTTCAAGGGAAAACTAAAGCTTTCAAGCCAACAGAAAATGACTTTTTATTGAAAACCTGTTGTGTGCAAATAAGAATGGTATATGTTGAATATGATGCTCTATGATTTAAGAGTTCGCTAAACAAGTAAGATAACCTATCTCTAGTATTGTTGCACTAACACCTCTTCCATCCTGTTGCCTGATGTTTATAGTCAGACAGGACGAACCTGCTGAAGATCAACCATAGAGGCATTTATCGTTACACTCGCTGATATTAGAGTAGGCTGCTGAAGATCAACCATAGAGGCATTTATCGTTACACTCGCTGATATTAGAGTAGGATATTTGAAATATAATGCATATCACGGAAGATGTTTGCATACTGCTAAAATGTTGACAAGACCTGCCTTTTTATAAAGTGATTTGAGACTATTCATCGTTTTGTAAAATAAAATAAAATAAAATGTATGGTGTTAATTTAAACAACAGAGTTCACTTGCGGAAATAAGGAAAATGAATAAAACTACCAATATACATACATTTAATTCACTGCATTTAGTTAGCTCCAAGCGGGTACCAAATTTCAACAAATGAATCATTAGACACTCGAATGGTTGGGAGTTTTATTTAAAACCGAATATAAACACAATACCGACATATATAGTCTTGAGCCTCAATTGGATGTTTACTGAACTAGTCAATTGCATACGAAATGTCTTCGCCTCTGGAGCAATCCTCTTAGATTTCATTCCCTCTTAAGAATTTGTGGAAGGCATTATGTTGTCAACTAAAACGTGAAAGGCGGTAAGCTCCCAATTTCATCTCATTTAATGACTAGCTATTTGCAGTCCCGAACGCAAACGCTTCACCATTTCTTGCGTCGATAGATTCTTTGGTATTTCTTGAAAGGCATACGTAACATGGAAAAAATGGGTATATTTCCCACTCTGATTAACCGACTTCCCCAAGCTTAACAATCCAGCTTTATAGCGATTTAGGTCTAATATTCTATCAAACATAAAGTAGATATTGCTCTCTTGTCTCCTGTCTCTACTTAGTACATAGGTAGAGAAGGTATTGCACTCCACCCAAAAATTCGATACCGAAGTTTCACCGGAAATATACGTTTTGGGGTCCTCTATATAAAAAAAGGTCTGTGTGCGCGTGTCTGTGAACAGGATAACTAACAGTAAAAGTCGGTAAAATCCCAAACTTGGCATTTAAGTTCAGTTTCTTCTAAGGATGCGGCACGAAGATTTTGAGGGAAATCATCCACTCTAAACTATTCTTTACACGGAAAAAATTTAGAAACTTTTGATTTTCTCAAAAATGGCTCTAATGATTTTGATTAAAATACCATATATTTACATGAGAAATAAAATGTGTATATTGAATTTTCTAGGTATAGCCTCTGAAGACCTCATTATTTTAGATGACTTTTACATAAACGGTAAATCGTAAGTAAGAGGCAGACAAAACGTTCTACAGAACGTAAATACCAAACTTAAACATAAACTTCTGCATCTTTCAAGGAAGCGACATGAAAATATTCAAGGAAATTACCCCGCCACAAAATATACTTCACATGGAACACTTTTCGAACACTTTATTTTCCCAAAAATGTCTAATAATGTTATTAAAATATCACATGTTTAACATATTTTAATTAAAAATGATATGTATATCTTGAATTTTCTGAGAATAGCCTCTTCATTCTGAATGACTTTTGGCTAACTGGTAAACCATAACAGATAGACAAACTCTTACTACACAAAACATGTAAAACTCGTTGAAGCACGTACTTGCGAAATACATTTTTTCTTTCTTATTTGTGGAGTTAGCCATTTTGAGATACTTCTAGTTTTACTAGTTTCAATTTTTCAATAATTATACTTTTCTCAAACGGAAAGACGTCATTCGTTATTCTGTTATTTGACTCCAGGGCATGCAAAGATAATAGAAATGTTTCATCTAGGTCTTCAAAGATTTAACTATCGCTTTATCCTAGTGCATTCCCTTATTGCTATCCTACCTAATAGGAAATCGTAATAAAAACATTTCTGCTAATGTTTATCTCGATTAGTAGTAGATGAACAGACTGTTGTAAGAATATTTTGTTGCAGAATATGGTAGAGAGGTTACGCGAATATAGTACTTCTGATTTTTAATTGTTGAGAACTGTCATTTTGTTTTCCCTATTTTAGTGATGTAGCAGTCTTCTCTCAAAGCTTTTTGCAGGTTCTGTGCTTAACAAATATCGTAAGTATACATTACATACCGTTTATCCCGTCGGACTATTTGCAGTATTGTAGATACCGTTTATCTAAACAGCTGAACTGACTCCCATTTTGCCCAACATGATAAGTTCTTCATTTCCAGCGTTATTTAATACGTTTTCATTACTATAAGATATTAGTAACACTTAAGAGTAGGAGCCGTAATGACACAATACGATCTACAGAATATTTTAATTATTTTATTTATCATCTGATCATGAAACTATTATGTCAAATATACAAACATGAAAAATAAATCATAGTGCATTATGAGACACTTTGTAAATAGTTGCTTATGCAATGGAATTTCTTCCTGAATAGATGAGCGGCTGCTGTAAAATAATTGCAACAGTGTGTGAAATACAAAAAAATGTAGGCTATGAAAATGTGCATTCTGCCGGAATACTTGTTTGCGAGGGTGGAAAAAATAGTGTTATTATTTTACCAGGGTGAATTTTAAAATAAGTGCATTTAATTTACAATCACATCCACCCACTGTAATTTTAAATTTTTTAAAAAAAAAAATCTGTTCTGCTTATTATTAACACCAAAGCTTGTTTTTCTCTATACTCCGTCTTAAACCAACTAAACATTGGCAGAATTACCAGCCACGTAAGACCACACAGCACGCTGAAACGACAACGAAACTTTTTGACATTACATAGGTATTCTTTTCCTTACTTACGATAGTGTCCTACTTACAATAGACAATTTTTCAAGATATGATTTACTTTAATTTTAAAAAAGAAAGAAAAAAAGTTTACTTGACGCAAACTGTTTTTATCCTAACGATGTCTAATTTTTTCTTGAAATAAGTTTTTGTGTATCTCTTAATATTTCCCAGTCATATAAAATCGTGTAAAATCCAATAACAATAAGTAAGGTTAGTTGATTGACCATTCACAGAAAATTCAATATACACATGTCATCTGTCGCATTAATATTTAACAATTTTCTATTTGGAAAGTGTTACATTTAGCATTTATTCTGACTTCCTGTTTTTACTTTATTTGCTTGTTTGTAATAAAATATGTGCGGCATCTTTCTTGCTTTATATGAATTTTCTGTGAAGTGAAGACTATTTTCTACTCCACAGTAATCTCAACCAAAGGCACAGGATTCTTTTGCAAGTAAATTCTATTATAACTCTTACTGTGTTCGTATTTTAGTAAACAGGTTTAGTAAAACCTTTTTCGTATTTTAGTAATTTATGAATTGAAAATAGATGACGTTTTATAGCCATGTTTATCAGAAAAAAATAGCAGTACAATGGTGTAAGAATTATCAAAATTTGTTGAGTGGTTTTTGAGATTACCTTTATATACGCCCATAGTGCATAAACATTTTTACTTTCTTTAACACGTAATTACATACAATGTACATAGTAGCTAGAGAAGATATTGTATTCTATGCAGAGGTTTCACCGGAAATATGTTTTAAGGTCCCAGAGTCCGAAAAAAAATTAGAAAAAGGATCGTGTATGTTTGTGTGTGTGGACAGCATGGCTCAAAAACGAAAAGACCGTTAAAAACCCAAACTTGGCATTTATTTTTAGTATCTACCAAGGATGTGACACAAGATTTTCAAAACAATCCCATCACAAACTACCTTTTACACGGACACTTTATTGAAAATTTTCTCAAAAATGGCTGTAACGATTTTGATTAAAATGCCATATATTAAAGATATTTATATCACAAATAAAATTCATATTTTGAATTTTCTGGGACTGGTCACTGAAGATCTCTTTATTCTGGATGAGTTTTACAGAATTTTGCATAACGGTTCAATTGAAAGAGATACAGAAAATTTTAACATAAAAAATGTAGATCTCGTTAAAACACTAATTTATGTCATATACGTTTTTCTTGTAGAGTTTTTGTTTGTTTTTTAAGATATCTCTTGTTATTAGTTTCCGTTTTAAACTACATAACTTTTTTTCGAAACGGGGCCATACAAAGCGAACAGAGCCTTGTTTGTTTTACATAGCGACCAGCTTTTAAAATATTTGACTATCACTAGCCTATTGTATTCCCTTATTTTCTTTCTACTTATAATGAAGCAAGTAATAAGACAAATTCTGCTAATGTTTATCTCGATTAGCATGATGTAGATAAAAGAATACTCTTTTGTAAGAATAGTTTGTACTTGGAACAGCCAGAGAAAGTTTTGTGAATGGAACTTCATATGATATAGATGTAAGGAGACCTATGTTATGGTTACCTGTAGTAATGTTACCTGTAACTGCAGATTGTGTGTACTGATGCTAGTGCTAATGAGTGGTCAAAACCTTTATTTCAACACCAAGGTGGCACTTCTCTGCTTCACAGAGCATATCGTACTTAAAACAATGAATGTCTGAAGAAGCTAGAGGCAAGTTTCATCTAAACCGAAAAGCAAATATAGCAACTGTGAAAACAGGAACAAATGATAAGGACACGTCAACAGTCACATTTTATACTTAACAGTATTTCTTTACATCAGTGTATGTGCAACAGCACTCTCTTGATGAAATGCTGACTGAGTAAATAAAGATGCTCTTTATGACTGTACAAACTTCATATAGCCTCAGAGATAAGATTTCCTTTAGCAGTTCCGAGAAAATATACCGTAAACTTTAACATATTCAGTAAATACTCTATCAGCGAAATTAAAGGAAATTATGTTGTCACTTCAGTTTAAACGTGATGAGCATGTTTGTAGTGTTTTATTACATACGGCACCGCAGGCAATGACGATGATACATGGAATGAAGCTAGAGAACTGGTGGAAAACCGATGGCGGGGGAAACCAGAGAACCGAAGAGAACCCGTCCCGCGCCGCTTTGTTCATCACAAATACCATATGCGGTCGCTTGGGATTGAACCCGGGCTGCCCAAGTGAGAGGCGAGCGATTTAACCACTCGGGCACGGCGCGGTCCGAGCGTGCGATACATTCATGTTTGGTTTTTATGGCAAATTTAACTCTTCTTCATGTTCGAGATGCAACATTTATGGTAAAAAAATTCAGCTCTGATTCAAAATACATCATAAAGCCTTCATTTTCATATTCGTCATATTTTATGTTATGATTTCACTACTACAAACCTTCACCTATGGCGCGACCTATACTGTGGCCTGTAACTCAAGAAGTACAAATAAAGAAAGAAAGAAAGAAAGAAAGAAAAAGTTGACTTTTATACATAGCGCCTTCAAAAACAGGATCGTCACTATGCATAGTTTAAGAGCGAATGGTGTAGAATACATTTCTAACTTTCTCTGAGTCAGCGGTTTTCAAATATTTCTGCGTATTTTGTAGAACTAGGCGTTAGCACTCGAATGTAATATTAGACAGAATTAGAAAGATATGTGATATAACGCAACATCCAGGACTGTAGCCTCGATTTGGAAATACTGTTGTAGTGTCCTCCACACCAAGCTATGACGCTTTGCAGTTTGAAAACCGATGATATTTTGGGTTTGATGAATCATTTAAAAGTTTTCATTTGTGTCAGATGAAGTGGTATACGGAGAGGCTAAAAGTTAGTTGGTTCAAAATACGTTACATAATTAAAACAGCAATAAAACTACAAGAAATTCTCTCTCGCACATATTTTTGTAAAAATATGTGTTCCATCCACATTACCTTCTATACTCCTTCTTATTAATACAGAATATACCCTCATTACTCATTTCGTCAGAGGTCAATAAAATGACTACAATAATTTAAGCTAGTCAAATGTTTTCAAAGCAGATGGCTTTGAAATTCTGATATCTTTATATGGGTATAGGAAAGAAGAAAATTTTATTTGCTACATTCACATTGCTTTCTCTATCTATTCTGCAACTATTTTTTACGAAAGCCTATTCGTACTACTTAATGCTAATAGAGATAAACATTGACAGAAATATGTTATTACATATTTTCTTACAGGTGCAAGGGGAATAGGGAAAGCAATAGGCTGCATCGATAGTCAACTTTTAAGACAAAATGTAAATGGTGTGTCATTTATGGACGCTCTTAACTGCTATGGTTCCCACTCTATATTGGTCGTGAAAGACCGCTTAATTTTGCTCAGAGGCATCTCCATCAGGCTTGAGGTTCTTTTACGTGCCGTAAATCTACAACACGGGACCAACGGCTTTACTTCCCTTCAGAAGGAAGCCATGCTAAGGATTTTTACACCCGTAAATATCCATCGTCCTCCGCCGCGTTGGAACCCACGGAGGTGGATGTATGAAGTTAGCATGGTAACTATTACACCACGGAGGGCGACTCAATTTTTAAGAGCTGGTGGCTGTGATGGCCTTAAAATTCCGTTCTATTTGCATGACCATCGCATTTGAGAAAAATTATAAGTACTGGAAAATTTTAACGACAGTAGGGAATATCTCGGAAATGGATAACTTCACAAAAAAGAATGTGACATAAATTGTGTGTTCTAACGAGATCTTTTTTTGGAATAAAATTTTGGTTCAGTAGTTTACGCAAAATTCATCCAGAATGAAGAAGGCTTAATGACCATTCCCATAAAATCCAAATTATTCGTATATTTTACTTGTCATATAATTATATTTAATGTATGACATTTTAATCGAAATTGCCAGAGTAATTTTTTGAGAAATTGGAACATTAGGAAAAATCTTTCATGTACCTAGGTGGTCTGAAAAGTTCTCGGCCTGATAGTGAAAAACGACAATTCATGCTTTCATAGTAGTTTTATTTTTCAACATAATCTCCTCTAATATCAACACATTTTGTACAGCGGTGTTCCAATGCCATTATCCCCTCTCTGTAGTATTCCTCTGTAAGTTATGCTAAGTACACATTTACAGCCGCAATTGCATTTTTATTGGACGAAAAGCGCCTACCAGCGAGGCATTTTTCTTCAGTTTTAGAAACAGATGGAAGTCCGAGGGAGCCCATTTCTTCACAGTGCACAGTGGAAACTGAAGGTGAAGAGTCACCATACACATTTACAATCCGTAAATGAATTTCTATAGGTGTTAAAACTTCTTTTACGAAGAATTTTATCACAGGACGATACTCGAATTTCTCCATTCTCAAAACAATGCGCATTTCCACTGCTTCAAACAACTGCCTACTGTCAACTATTGCCTGGAATGACTTGTAATTTTACATAGGTTCTATTAACATGTGTACCAACTTAAGAAAAAAATCATGCATGTAGTGCCGCGATCTTTGGGTGAGGCCGAAAACTTTTCAGATCACCCTCGTAAACGGTAATTTGGGAACGGAAGATTTTCCTGAAAATCTTCGTGTAGTATCCTTGGAAGATACTGAACAAATACCAATACCCTAAAATGCTTTAGTTTGCTGGTTGATTAAAGAATTTCTATATGTAGCATGTTTTTCTGTATATTCATTCCGATGCATATAAATGAAAGGCGAATGAGCGGAACGGTAACCACCTAAGGAAAATTCTTGTTCAACTACTGCTCCCTATTACGTGAGCTTCCTCACAACTCTTCTATTTTATCTCCTTCCATTTCTTTGATTGCTGTAAAGACAGAAATTCACGAAATGATGACACATGACAAGTACTGATTTGAAATCGTCAACGTTTCCTGAGAAAAAATACTAAAACATTCAGATAAGATAGTGTTGAGATTTAAAGCATGTCATATGCATATGCGTTGCTTTGTTCAGCACCGCAGCTGATGCTTTGCGAACGATTTGAAAATCGGCCCTAAACATTAAGTTCTGACCTAAATAACTGCAAACGAACTGCAATGACAAACTGAAGAATAATGTAGAATAAAAAAGGACGTCTTCTAAACATTCTTAACATGGCAATGTAAAACGTGCAGGAACCGTACTGCCTAAGCTGTAATAATGATTGTTATAACAACCTTTCACTTTATTTGCTTGCGATAAGCAAAATATGAGTAATAATTCCCAAAATCCTCAAATGGACAGATCTCTTTCTTTCTAAATATTGTTTATGGTCATAAAATAGGTGGCCATCTAAATCAGTCACTGGTGCAACGAAGTAATTTAAGTGTAAATTACGATTTATGCAAACCAAAACCCTAAATGATGGCGAATAAGGAGCTCAAAGAAAAGAGCAAAGAGAGTTGATGTTTTATCATTAGCTTGTCTTAAGGTTTTCAGCATGGAAATTATGATTCGACGAAGACATGCAAAACTTATATTCCGCTAAAATGAGTGCATATAAGTTGAAATGGCAATGGAGTTTTATTTATGGACGCCCTTTAATTGCTGTGGTCCTTAGCGTCCCATTCTATACTGGGCGTAAAGGCCATTAATTTTGCTCAGAGGCCTCTTAATCAGGCTTGAGGTTCTTTTAGTGCCGTAAAACTACGACACGGGACCAACGGCGTTACTTCCCTTCCGAAAGCAGCCATGCTAGGAGTTTTACGTCCGGAAAAATCGTCCTCCGCCGGGTTTGAACCCGCAACATAGAAATTAAATGGTATTTAATATTTATTTGCCTTAGTATATAGGCTCATGTCCCAAGGTAGAGTTGTTACTGGAGGGGCCACGAGGTTTGGTTTGCCTATCCAATGAGCCTCTATTTTATTAGCACTGTTTCAACGTAAAGACCAAACACACCAAGAGAAGGAAGAAAGCAGAATTACATGTCTGTTCTAATAGAATTATAGTGCTACCCTTTCCACAAGTTATACAGACATACACTAAGAGCGCTAAAATTATAAATGACGTGCATTTCTTCCTTTGAGGTGAGGCAATGTGTTCTACATATTTACACCAGTACTTGACTGCATATATTCAGATAGGGAATCAAGCAATAACTCCAAAAATCTCCTCCGTGGAAAAAAGACGTGCTTAGTGGAAAGTTCCGTCAAATATCTCTTCCTCTTTATGGGTTATCTATTAATAGCAGCACCTACCAACTATGGTGCTGCCAGGATATGTAAAAATATGGGCGATAAGATTCCAAAATAAATGAGTAGTTTTTATGTGTCACGGTCATCTGAAGATCAAACAGTGCGCCCACTTGTCCGACACACCTAGCTGTATAGAATAACAAAACATACAATGTGCAAAAGTGCAAAAAGTGTACTTTTAATGGCATATTACATCCTATCATCTAACAGTTCTCAATCCCCTCATTGACAAGTTTTCGTACCTACAGTTACCAGACATAAAGTTTCCTAGAAAGTTTATGACATCTTTTAGGAAAGGTAGCCAGCTGCTTCTTGTATATTTAAGTGGTTTTCAAGTTATGTATCTTTCATTTGAGGGCCAAACATTCCTTCTTTTAGTTTAGCTTCACTGACCCTTGGGAACTTATTTTTCAGGAAGAAAAATGCATTGCCATCACGATCTATTCCTTTCATATACGTTGTAATCAACTCTCGTTGCGTACAAGTGGTTGATGAGTTCTTAAACAAATTCGAGAGAACAGCAAGATCTTATCTATATGGCATATATTTGGAAACACCTGCCGAAGGAAGTACAGTTCACGTACATTGAAAACAATGGTGCATATTGTATGTGTTCATTTCCTGACCCGAGTGTCTAGAAGTTCCTTTCAGACAAACAGAATGAAAGGCCAGCTGTTACCCTAAGCATGACTCATCAATCTAAAAAGAACGGATGCTCTTTAATACTGAGTTATGGAGTCATACTACAGAGGCTTGGGAGGAATATTACTCTAAGGTCACCTCGAAAATATTTCATTTTTACTTTCTCCATACGCACTATGTACATAGTGTATAGAGAAAGTATTGCACTCCGCCAAAAATTCGATACCGAGATTTCACCGGAAATATATGTTTTAGGGTCCCCAATATCTAAAAAAAAACATGATCACAAAAAGGTCCGTGTGTGTGTGTGTGTGTGTGTGTGTGTGTGTGTGTGTGTGTGTGTGTGTGTCAGTCCGTGTGTCTGTGAACACGATAACTCAAAAACGAAAAGTCGGTAAAATACCAAACTTGGTGTTTAAGTTTAGTATCTTCCAGGGATGCGACACGAAGATTTTGAGAAAAATACCCCCACCCCCAACTACCCTTTACATGGAACTTTTTCGAAAATTTTGATTTTCTTAAAAATGGCTCTAACGATTTTGATTAAAATTTGGTATATTAAACATATTTATCTGACAAATAAAATGTATATCTTGAATTTTCTGGGAATAGCCTCTGAAGAGTAGTTTATTCTGGATGAATTTTACTAAATTTTGAATAACTGCTAAACCGTAGAGATGGACAAAAACTTACTACACAAAAAATGTACAGCACATTAAAACACACAATTTATGTTATATACATTTTTTTCGTGGAGTTCGTCGTTTTTGTGACATTCCTTATTTTTGGTTTCTGCTATGAAAAACGTATACTTTTCTCATACAAGAACTTGTCAACTCCTATCCATATAGACAAAGGAACTTCGTTGACATAGCAACCAGCTTTTGACTATCACTTTAACCTACAGTTGTCCCTAATTTCGCTTCTACTTACAAGGAAGCGAGTAATTAGACTATTTCTGCTATTTTTTTCTGATTAGCATAAAGTAAATAGAAGTATAAGCTTTTTAAGAATTATTTGTTGCAGGGATATGGAGAAAGTCATGTGAATGGTACACATCAGATTTTTACTTTCTCTACTCCTTACGTATGCTAAATAGTTATAGTAGTATTGTATTCCGCCCAAAAATTCAATACCGAAATTTCACCAAAAGTACACTCTCTGAATCCACATAAAACACTTTCAGAAAATCGCCATGTGTGTGTGTGTGTGTGGGGGGGGGGGGGCGCGAGCGCGAGTAAGCAGCATTACTTAAAAAAGAAAATTGTGTAAGTATCAACCTGAAACTCAAGCGTCGTCCAAGCATGCAAAAATATATTCAACAATGTCCTCCAAAACCAAACTACTTTATATAGAAAATGGCTCGTTATTTATTATTTTCTTAAAAAAGTAACTATAAAGATTTTGATTAAAGTGCCGTATGTTTACGAAATATGATGACAAAGAAAATGCATATTTTGCATTTTCTGTAAATAGCTTACGAAATCTTCATTCAGCTTCTGCAGAGTTGGTAAATCAAAAGAGATAGACAAAATCTTAATGTATGACATTTTAGATCAGGTATGTGTTTTCTTGATCCCGCAGGTCATCGTGTGAGATGCAACCTGTTTTTTTTTATTTATTTTTTTTATATAAATACAGTACCGGAGTCTGATCAGGACTCCGGCGCTGTATATCCTACTTTTATTTACCTTTTTCTTTTTTACCTTGTTTTGCCGTATTATTACTGTTTTATTACTTTTACAACACACACACACACACACACACACACACATATACACAAACATATAACACCCATGCCCAAGGCGGGACTCGAACCCACGATCCCCAGCGCTACGAAGCACCAAAGCGGGACGCCTTGGCGAGCGCGGCCATGGGGACCGGCAAAAACCTATTGGAATCGGTGGGATTATCTTCAACCCCTTCTCTTTCCGTTTGCTGTTTAACACAGGAGCTGTCTTCAAAGTACAGCAGTGGTGGAACATTTGATGCGTTACACAATAGTTAGTTGGACATTTAGCAAAGAATGGGATCTCTCTCTCTCTCTCTCTCTCTCTCTCTCTCTCTCTCTCTCTCTCTCTCTCTCTCTCTCTCTCTCTCTCTCTCTCACACACACACACACACACACAAAATTTTCAGCTTCTCGCTACTTGAAGCTGCTATAAACAAAGCATACCAAACAAAAAGGGGTATAAATCATATTAAAATTGTATACACCACAAATAGCAGTTAAAAAGTTGTAACTATATAAAAAACAGCCTAAAGATATTTATAATCTAACATTTATTGAACTCGAAATGACCCTTATCTAAAGCTAATAATTTTGTATACAAGAATAAACTTGTTTGCATTCCATACAAAGCAGTTATCAATATAACTAATAACCCTTTAATAACACTGAGAACCACTGTTTAGTGACTTATTTAATTTATATATTTTCTGAAAAAGTATACAAAAGCATGCAAAAGTTCTCCCTCGTTGCAAATGTAAGCCAACATCAATTGAAGGGAGATTTTTTTATTTATTATAAAAAAACTATAAGCATCGAGTATTGTTTGTTAATTTTTCCTATCAGTTTATACAGAAGCGTTGTGATATTTATTTCTTCAATCATTAAGAAATACGAGATATTTTGAGTTTAACGCCGTTATTGTATGAATAATAATGCATAAAGCGGTAAGATTTTGTTACATAATACATGTCTTGCATTTTTATAAACATGCATTTTTCAAAACTAAGATTCCCAGTACACCACTGCTCCGATAGAGGATTAACTACATTGCGTCACACTATCCCATCCATCCCCCTTAGTCCTCACGTGACCCGCGCCATACCTTATAAAAATAAAAACTTTATGTGAAATAAAACGTATTGTGCCATTAACCATTTCCGATATATTCTTCGCAAGAGCTAGCAACTTTCAAATACTTATATATTTTTCAAGCGGTAAGTTGTTTGTGTTCTTCTCGTGGCTAGTAACCAGCACACAATTTCAAAGTAGTTTTTACTTTCCTTACTATGTACAGTAAGTAGGGGAAGTGTTTGTTTTGATGTTCCTTGAATCCAAAAATCATCTTTACAGAAAAAAGTCCCTGTGTGTATGTGCGTGTGTGTGTGTGCGTGTGTGAACAGCATAAATCTAAGATTTAGCTAGATCTCTTGATCTAACCGGGATTCGAACTACAGTCTGCAGCTGGAGATAGGCACGACGGTGTCTACTGAAAAGTTTTCCCATTGCTATGGAATTACGACACATAGTCATTTATTTTTAGATTCTTGAACATTATCCCAAAGCTAAACATTTGCAGAAGTACAAATACTTTAAGAGGTCACGTAAAAATCCTTAGCATGGCTTTTTCTGGATGGTAAGTAAACCCGTTGATATAAAAAAGAATCATAGCTTGAATGGTAAAGCGTCTGGGCAAACTTCCACTATATTCACGCCCGCAAGTCCTGATTCACTTCTATGTTGTCATATGAACGACGAATTGACCAATTGAAATTTCTAATTCGTGATGCCATGGTGGTGAGCTATCAAAGTTTGTCAATTGAAGAGAACAAAATAAAACAAATGTGTTTATTTAGATATTAATAAATTACTAACTATATTATCATCCTTTTCTTCTTTATGGATTAGACTTGTTGGTCTACTCCATCTCCAAAAATCTGACGTGTTCCATTCACATGACTTTTCTACCTGTTGTACAAACAAAATATTCTTACAAAAGATTATTTTTCTATCAAGTTCATACTAATCTAGATAAACGTTAACAGAAATGCTCTTATTACTTAGTTTCTTATAAGCAGAAGGAAATAGTGAATATACTAGGTTACAGCGATATTAAAATTTTTTAAAGCAGTCGCTATACGACTGACTTTGAAATTAGGTTCTCTTTGCATGGCCAGGAGTAAAAAACAATGAAAAATGGGTTTGGATTTCCTGTTTGAGAAAAGTAAAAATATTTTAAAATTGATAACAACAAGAAGGAATATTTCGAAAATTCTTAACTCTACAAAAAATGTATGGCATAAATGCTATATTTTACGAGACCTACATTTTTTGTGTATTAACATTTTAGCTATCTCTTACTATATAAAAGTCATTCAGAATGAAGAGGACTTCAAAACTATTTCCAGAAAATACAAGGTATACGTTCTATTTGTGACATAAGTATCTTTAATATACGGTATTTTTACCACAATCGTTAGAGCCATTTTTGAGAAAATTTAAATTTTTGAAATGTTTTGCATGTATAGGATAGTTTTGATTGTTTTTTTTTTGTTTTTTTAATATTCATGTCGCATCCTTGGTTTTTAATGGACTTTTTTTTTTAATTATGCTATTCACACACACTTAAATTCGCGCGCAGACCTTTTTACTTTCTCTATAGGCACTATGTACATAGTGTATAGAGAATGTATTGCACTCCACCAAAAAATTCGATACCGAGATTTTACCGGAAATATATGTTTTAGGGTCCCCTTTATCTAAAAGAAAAAAAAAGCATTTCGGAAAAAGGCCAGTGTGTGTGTGTGTGTGTGTGTGTGTGTGTGTGTGTGTGTGTCTGTGAACACGATAACTCAAAAACGAAAAGTAGGTAAAATACCAAACTTGGTATTTAAGTTTAGTATCTTCCAGGGATGCGACACGAAGATTTTGAGAAAAATACCCCACCCCCAACTACCCTTTACATGGAAATTTTTTCGAAAATTTTGTTTTTCTCAAAAATGGCTCTAACAATTTTGATTAAAATTTCGTATATTTAAAATATTTACCTGACAAATAAAATGTATATCTTGAATTTTCTGGGAATAGCCTCTGAAGAGTAGTTTATTCTGGATGAATTTTACTAAATTTTGAACTGCTAAACCGTAATAGATGGACAAAAAGTTACTACACAAAAAATGTAGAGCACGTTAAAACACACAATTTATGTTATATACATTTTTTTCGTGGAGTTCGTCGTTTTTGTAACATTCCTTATTTTTGGTTTCTACAATGAAAAACTTATACATTTCTCATACAGGAATTTGTCAACTGCTGTCCATACAAAGAAAGGAACTTCAGTGACATAGCAACCAGCTTTTGATTATCACTTTAACCTATGGTACTCCCTTATTTCACCTCTACTTACAAGGAAGCAAGTAATATGGCTATTTCTGCTAATGTTTTACTGATTATCATGAAGTTAATAGAAGTATAAGCTTTTTAAGAATAATTTGTTGCAGGGATATAGAGAAAGTCATGTGATTGGTACACATCAGATTTTTTCTTAAAACAGCGTCTATAACTCAGGTAGCCTTAAAACAAGAATTTCCGGTGAAATTTCGAAATCGAATTTTTGGATGGAATACAGTACCTTCTTTACCTACATATAGTACTATAGACAAAATAAAAACCATCACATCATCTTTCACGTCTCTTATGAATAAATTTACAACATTAGAAGAATCTGGTAAACATTGCACGCTTACGCTTAAGAAGCGTGTGAAAATTGTATACTACTGACGATTTTTACAACCACACCATATCCTGGTTTCCATCCCTTAGGTACCTACCGAATTCATGAGTATAATACTGGGTAAATGAGATGGTATTTTATATAATTGGCGTTCTTAGTGGGTGATTCTAAGCAATACCGACAACGGTGTTGTGCGGGAGGACAAACAGAGTGAATGAAGTGCTGTACACACAACCACCCGTATTTGAACATGAGCATGTCTGTACAAAGCCACCCTAAACTCTAATCAAGTAATTTAATGAACGACGCAATGCTCTATTTGGGTTGGTGGAGGCCAGAAATGCACAATTCCGCCAATTTTACCTCCCGGACATACTTATCCCGTCAGGTAGATTTCCTGCGGGCCAACCTACGTATAAACAGGGAGGTTTCCTCATTGTTGGAAGGTCAAGAAAAGCTGGCTGTAGGAGTGTAGGTTCAGAGAGGATGAGGCAGAACTGGGTAACCTATCAAGCTAGCCGTTACGATGCACGATCTCTTAAAATTCATCTTAATGATTAATAACCGTTAGTTTGAAGTTATTTTCCAACTCTGTGTACTCCAAATTGCTAATGAAATAATAAAACTTCTCCATTTTGAAACTGTTCGGAAATTTTTCGCTGGATTTATTTCGACAAGTATACATCCTTTGTCGACAATTTTTTAAAATAGCTAAGATATTAGCAAATAAGATATTAGCTTTTCAAATTGTTATATATATATACAAACACACATACATACACACACCTTAGCCATCTACCATTTGATCACCGTCACCGCAAATACATCCTTCTAAACTGGTCCAAAGCGCGTAAGAATTAAAAACCTGTAAAATATCGAAACAATGTAAAACTTTCGGAAAATGTAGTGTGGAAACCACGAACAAAATTTGAAGAAGTATAAACGGTTAAATGTTGTAATATTGTGTAAAGTTATTTAAAGCTTTTTTTCCCGTTTCAGAGAACATCATGAAAGAAATAATTTTCGTTACTTAAGAGTTTCAACAAAATATCATGCCGTTAGGATGGACATTAATAATAGAAATGTTTGGGCTCCACCAACTAACGAATCTTCAAAGTAAGCATTAAGTCGACATCCACATGTAGGTGTGGACGACGAACCTCAGTTATTATATACATCCAGTAAGATTTTAGGTCTTGTAAGCAATATCAGAACAACCGGTAGGTCCTGGCCGTACCTATAGCATTATGCAGGTGAGAGTTGGACAGATATCGTTGGTGTTGCCTGAACAAGCAGGCGTAGGCGGGAGAGATTGAAATCTCTACATCTTAAGAGGAGGCATCTTGCCGTCCCTTGCTAAATCCCCCGTCCCTTGACGCCTCATGGGATTTTCTTTTTAATGTGATGTGTTCCATTCACATGACTCTCTCTACTTATTCTGCAAACAACTCTTCTTACATAAGATTATTCTTGTATTTACAGAAATCGAGTTAAACGTTATCAGAAATGCTCCTATTACTTAGTTCCTAATAAGTGAAGGGAAATAAGAAAATACGTTAAGCTAAAATAATAGTCAAATCTTTTAAAAGCTGTCGCTGGGTGATTGGCATTCAAATTCGGTTCTCTTTCAGTAGCTAGGATTACAACAAAAGATACACGGGTGACTTCCTGATTGAGAAAAAAATATATTTTAAAACTAAAACTAATGGCAATGCATATATCGGAATGGTTGGCTCCACAACAAAAATGTATTGGACAAATTGTGTGTTTTGACGAGAGCTAAATTGTTGAGTAGCAAGATTTTGTCCGTCTCTTACGGTTTACAAGCTATGGAAACAACATATCGAATGAAGGTGACTTCAGGAAATTCAAGAATATGGACTTTATTTGTCATGTAAATATTTTCAATATTTCGTTTCGTTTCGCAATCGGCCTACCCTCCCCAAATTTGTAGGACTGGCACCCCCCTGGACTTACAAGCCAATACCTAGGGGTCATAAGCCTGTCGGGGAGCCAACGCCACGAAACCACAGAATGAAGAACCTGTTACGAGGGGTCGGCCTTTAGCCAGGCATGAACATGCGGAAGTGGATGATATGAAATGTTAGCGAAATTGATGATTGTAAAGGTGATGGATGGAGCATTGGTGCAATGAGTGGCGGGCGAAACCGGAGGACACAGAGAAAACCCGCCCAGACGCCGCTTCCTCCACCACGAATCCCACATGCGGGCGCTTGGAATCGAATCCGAGCCGCCTAGATATGGCAAGCGGTATAACCACTCACCCAGGGCGCCGCCTATATTTTCAATATATGGGATTTGAATAAAAATCGTAATGTCATTTTTGAGAAAATAAAAAAAATCGAAATATTTTCTTTGGGGTGGAGAATTTTCTTACAAATCTTCGTGGCGCTCCATGGAAGCTATAAACTTAATACCAAATTTCGTGTTTAACGAAACTTGTAGGCAGGCCTTTTCCTAAAAATGATTTTTTTTTAAATTCAGGGACCCTCAAAACATTTACTTCGTTGAAATCACGGTATTCGATGGTGTGTGTACGCGCACGTGTCTGTGAGCAGCATACATTAAAAAAAAATTACTAATACTCGGTAGAGAAAGTAAAAATTTAGTTCGCTGAATCACACAACTTATAAGCTATATCGGTATTGTTTTGAATCAGCCCACATACATTTTTCGCGTTATGAATCTCACTGAGGAAATATAAGAACCTATTGGTTGACGAATTAAACGATTTAATATGTAACAGCAGGGAATACGAGCTACCATGTCCCCTTAAACAGCAAGTATATTTTAATTCTGGTTCCTATACGAGGTAATATATTACTGTGTGTGCATAACAGTTTAATATAGAGAGCATAAAACGGCAGTCCATTACACTGTTGACACAAAGCACAAAGCACTGAGGGAGATAGGAACCGTGTTATTACAGTGAATATTAACAGATACCGAGCTGAGTAATCAGAATTGAGTACAATACAGCTTTATCGTCAAATACAGCAAAGGCGCAATCTAACAATTTGTGTCTCAATCATTTATTCGCCTCTTGGGTTTAAAAGCCCAAGGCTCCAATAACGTCAAAGAGGAAATATAACAAACAAATCCATAAATCCTGAGATGAAAGCTCCATGACTGTAAATGAAATTAAATAAAAACCCGCTCCCCGAGCTACTTTCAAGCAGAAATACACCCAAGCTCAGCTTAGGAATATTAAATAATTTAAAAAGCTCTTTGTCCACATCATCCTGTACAGTAGCAGAACTCGAATAAACAATATTGATCAGCTTTAAGTATCTAGTGATTCAACATGCCAGCTTTATTGTACCTCTTTTTATTCGTTTCCAATTAATTTCCAAGAAACTAATGTTGCTGATGCTTGCGTAGCTATGCACAGTTTAAATGTTTTGGTTGATATGGAGGATGTTAAGATATACGATACTGAGCATAGAGCATGAGGTGAAAAGCAACACTATGGAGGCTGTTACGGTACCTATACGTTCTGAACAGAGAACACGAAATGAAAAAGAACTCATTACGGTGTTACGATATATAGTAACGGAACATAGAACATTTGATGAAAAAGAACGCTTTACACAGGGTGTTACGGGTACGGTACTGAATATAGGATGTGAGATGAAAAAGAAATCTTTTGCAGGGTGTTACGGTATAAGATACTGAACACAGAACATGATATAAAAAACAACTCTTTATGGAGCGTGATACGGTACGCATGCGGTACTGAACATAGAGCATGAGATAAAAAAGAACTTTATGAGGTTATTACGGTAGTTATGCGGTAAGAAAATAGAACATGAGATGGAAAAGCTCTTTACGGTGTTACGGTATAGTACTGAAGATAGAACATTTGATGAAAAACGGTTTACGGTATTGATAACAGAATATGAGATGAAAAATAGCCTTATGGAGGTTGTTACAGTATACGACACTGAACATAGGACATGAGATAAAAATAGGTAATTATGGAGGATGTTACGGTATACGGTACTGAAAATAAAGCATGAATTGAAAAATAGCTATATGGAGGGTGTTGCGGCATAGAGTACTGTACATAGAACATGAGTTGCGGTATACGGTATAGAAGTTGCGATGTCAGTTTATAGGGTTTAGATTACCCTCAGAGCTGACATAACTTTGAGATATATTTATACACACGTACAAAAAGTAATTTAGCGCAAACCCATCTTAGGGTATGTTAATTTGTTAATTGGTATAATCATACAAGGTGGCCCAACAGCACCGTATTTCACTCGTTCAGATAACCCTTCGTATGGTAAAGAAGTTGCCGAATTCAAAGGGCCAATTGGAAGCAAACGCCGGTCAGTGGCGGGTAAGAAACCTTCGTTGCACATCTCTTGCATATCTGCGAAAACGGAGAGAGAATCGCGCTCGCGTGGACTTATACTGGAGTCCGTGATATACAAAAGACGAAAACGTTAACTGCTTTCCACTTCAGTTAGAGTATTTTTGAGAGAATAAAGTCGTCTATCAGTGTTCAGCAATAGCTAGTTTTGTAATTGTGTACACGCTGTTCTTATTTAACATTATAGATTAGAACCACTGAAGAGTAATACAAAACAATAAGGTACCGTAACAAAATACATTAATGAAAGTATGCAGTGCTTCACTGTATTTATTATTATTATTATTATTAGCAGCGGCAGTAGCCGTAGTAGTAGTACGCACTATATGATAGCAGAATAGGCCAAAACATAAATGCATGTAATGTTATACTGTGCTACTATTATGTAGCTGAAAAAACCTAAAACGTGAAACATCTGGAAAAACAACAGACATAACGTAGTATTTCACTTTATTATTACTATTATATTATTATTATTATTATTATTATTATTGCGCACTATACACTAGCAGAGTAAATCAAAACATTAAAGCGTTATAACGAAAAGCATGCAAATATGTGCGCAGGTAAAATGGCATTTTACTACGTGCTCTTATGTTTGCAAATTTTTCCTTAATGTTTTCATGCTTTAATTCATACTGCTAAGCGTTAAATAGCATTGATATTATATTAATTTTCGTTACGATGTATTCATGTTTGGATTTATTCTGCTAAGCGTGTATTATGTAATAATATTACTGCTAATAACACTGTGAAACAATAATACTGTGCTCTTGTGTTTGTATTGTTTTCGGGTTCTTATTTATTCTGTTAAACGTATACCATTAATGATGAAACACTACTCTCGTATTTTGATGTTTTTCGTTACCATGCTTTCACGTTTTTCGTTAATTCTGCTATGCGTATAATAATGATGGTTGCGGCGGCGGCGGTGGTGGTGGTAGTAGTACAGTAGTAGTAGTAGTAATAATAATAATAATAATAATAATAATAATAATAAGGGACAGCATCTTGGGGACCGATAGCGGGACAGAATCGAAGTTTGTGCAGCATGGCATATAATTGTGATGTGTTGACAATGCACTGTGTACGTAGTGGTACTAATAGAAGGAAAATGGGGCAGTGGTTCCGTCATGTGATGTTTTCACCAGCAGTGGAAGGCGATTGAGGTTGAGTGGGTGGTATACATAAATGCCAATGCTTTACGGGAACCAACGATTTTAATATTTACTTACATTCAATTGCTGTTGTGCAACAAGTCATCCGTCTCAAATGTAAACAGGCTTTATATTGTGTAAACAGACTTTATATTGTGAAAAACTTCGCTCCACATCACAAGATGTGATTGGAGCAAAACGGAAATAGGACACATCATCGACTGTTGGGTAAGAATCTCCATCAGCAATTATTTCCGTAGCAACACCTCGTAGCATATTTCGTATTTCAGCATTATTGAAAATCCGACGTTGTTTTCCAAACACTGTCTTCACTTTCTTTTTCACACGGTCTAAAATAGGTATCACGAGTCTCTGATAATTGCTTCATCGACAGCTTTCAGGGCTCGAGGCATTTCAATGTTCGATGTTTCTAAATATGTGTTATTGTCGTAGATATATCTGCAAAGTTCTTCTATATGAATTTCAACTCTTCATGCAATCAATTTGAAGCAAGAGATTTTTTACAATTTTGATGGAAGAGCATGCACTATCATCAAAGACATTAATTACCGGTAAAACAGTATTGTATACTGCTGCGACGAGCCACGTTCCACGTTACTACAGGCTGTTTACATCAGTCGCAAATGCAGGTCAGTCTCTACTCGGTAGATATGCTACTGGTTTCCGCATTGGTCCCCAAGATGCTATCAATAATACTAATACTAATAATAATAATAACAATAACTATAATAATTAGCACAGTGAAACACTGCATACTCTCATTCTTAGTTTTTGTTACGGTACTTTGTTTTGATTTACCTTCAGTGGATCTAGTCTCTAATGCTAAATAAGAACAGGGTATACACAATTACAAAACTAGCTATTGCTTAACGCTGATAGGTTCTTTCATTCTCTCAAAAATAAATACTCTTTAACTGATGTGGAAAGAAGTTAACGTTTTCGGCCTCTTATATATCATCACGGACACCAGCACAAGTCTGCGACAACGCAATTCTCTCTCCGTTTTCGCTATCTCCTAGAGGTGTGCATCAAATGTTTCTTACCCGTCATTGACCGGTGTTTGCTTCCAAATGACCCATTGAATTCGGCAACTTCTTTGTCGCAAGAAGGGTTATCTGCACAGTGAAATATGGCGCTGTTTGGCCACGTATATTAGTTGATTAAAAAATAGTATCATTCTTCCTCCAGTCTAAAATATGAAGATGTATATTTCATGTACAAGTGATAGTATTATTACCTGTAGATCCAATACGGAGCAATCCATCAAATTCCACCAGATTTGAACCTGGATATTACAGGCTAGCATAATCACTATACCATGGAGGGCGACTATTTTATGTACAAGACGTTACAAAACTAATGCACAGAATCAAACGCTCATTAACGGATAACTTTATAATAATTGCAATACAAATATTGCCGTATTATAGCCTTTCCCTTGGGACAGATCAGTGGCATTCCCCCGACTAAGTATGTGATAGCCAATCCCAGTCGATTCTGCTCAACACTCCGTCCCCTCCAACCACATCCTCCAGCGTAACTTACATTTCCGCTGTTTTGATACTTTTTGTTTTGATAGGTTTAATGCCCCCTTATGGCACCGCAAGCGATGGCACTGACACATGGAATGAAGATGGAGCACCGGGAAAAGCAATGGCGGGGTAAATCGGAGAACCCTGAGAAAACCCGTCCCTGTGCCGCTTTGTCTAACACAAATTCCACATGCGGTCGTCTGGGATTGAACCCGAGCACTGGTGATACTGCTACCGCGTGTTGTCTCAGGGGACAATGTATAATACGGCGCACTACACCTAAGTAACTAAAATTACAAGCATTTGTATAAAACTAACTACTGTAGGCAAATTATGTTAAAAATCTCCTTCAATTTTATAACAATCGGTATAAGCTTACCTTGTCTTATACCCATGTTCCCTAACTGGGGATAGATTTATAGACTGGCAACAGTAACGACTTACCTGGAAGAAAAAAAGAAACATTGCGTAAATATATGGAAACTAATAACATGAATAAAATAATGTTTCATTGTCAAAAGTAATTTCGATAAAAGTTTTCTGTCACATATAAATCACTAACTTTTCGATTACTTACATATAAATTAATACGTGCAAATACAGAATTGTTGCATTGTGTTCTTTTAATTAAATTAAATTTTAATTTAATTAAATTTCAAATATATATACACACACAATTTATTGAACAGATGCAGCTTTTAATTTAAGAATCTCAGCTAATTAATATGGTGTTAAAATTCAATATTAGACTTTTTACTTCTATAGCACAAACATATATAAATCAATAACTGTAATGACTACGATTCTTTCCGCCGACATCCAGTCCTATATTGTCGTGAAATTCCCCATACGATTACAAACTGACACCTGCAAGAAAGTATTTATTTTCTTCCCGCGCATATGAATTCCACTTGGTTTTAAAAATTATCAGACAAATTAATGTGAGTGGTGTTATAACAATTCCTTTAGTTAGATGCTCATTTATGCTTCTCTTAAGGCCAAAAACCTCTATTGAAGTAACAATGTGTTATGAGGACCTCCGATTACTTTAATGTACTTCAATTTAAATTCTTCTTTCAGCTTCCTATATAGTACTTTTTGTTACAATTGTTTACTGTACTATTATGAATTGGAAACCCTTATTTATTTTGTATTAGTTTCAATATAAATATTTGGTAAAAGTCGTCCATAATAGCCATCAGAGTGATTTGCACAACTACCAAAGTTTGGGTAGTTCAAACAACCGTAAAATAAAGTAAGAGCTGAAGCTTTCTTGACGACATATTAATTCTTAAGTGTTATCGGGCTTCTAATCAGGCACGTTCATGGATTGACTCTAATCTGGACTTTCAAGTTATCAGTTTACCCTGCAGACGAGATGATGTACATCTTCGAAACGCTGGAACCAAATTTGCTTCCAAAGTTGACAACAGAGTATTAGACATGAGTCCAAAATCCATTACTGAGGGGTAGTAAGGTTGAAGGCATATGACCAAATAGGTTAAAACCTTACTTCCTCTCTTAGCATCATTCCAAAATTCATCATCATAATCATACTGCCATCGTCAGACTCACACAGCCAACCTTTATAGCTAAAAAATCGGCTTCAACGTCGCCAAGAAAGCAGAAAATAAGCCTATATTCCGGAAACATGGGGACTCGACTTCCAGCACCACCTACCTGCTCGTGAAAGATAATTTCACAAGCCAAGAAGCAGAAACGTAGTTATCTCGGAACATATTCGTATGCTTTCTTCAACATCCTAGCCTTTATATATCGCTTAAATACAGAGTTACTACAAAGAAATAGACAACTTCAACTGCCTGTAAAACAAAAACTATTAGACATAGCAACCTAATTATTTTGGAGGTATGTTGAGAAACTCTCAAAGTTTCATTTGTTACTATTGGTAACGATGTAGTGTTTTGTTTGTTGTTGCAGAAGCTGAAATGGCGGAAAATCCTGTGGAAAAGGCATATTGCGTGTTGGAATTTGCTAGAACGCAATCAGCAACTGTTGTCCAACGACATTTTAGAACACGTTACCACAAAAATGAAATGATGCGCTCACAAAAACCAGCATCGTCTTCATCATGTCGCAACATGTCGATGCAAAAGTCACGCCGTATGACAGCTTCTTCACTCAGAAACTGCAACATATGTAATCTGTAAGGCATCATGTGTAGTCGCTTCCGCAAGATTTTCCATACAGTTTGCTATGGAATTTGTAATTGCATGCTTGCCCTAGATGTCGATTTCTGTGGGCTTCTTATGTAGGCAGAACGAACACGTTCAACATTTTCTTCCGAAAGTCTTGGTCTTCCCGAGCTCTTCCCTTTGCACAAACATCCCGTTGTCTCGAATTTTCTATACCAGTCGTAGATTGACTGTCTAGTCGGTGGCGTTTTGTGGTAACGTGTTCTAAAATGTCGTTGGACAACAGTTGCTGATTGCGTTCTAGCAAATTTCAACACTTGACTAAAAAGATAGTCAAATCTTTTAAAAGCTGGTTGCTATATGATTACAATTCGTTTCTGTGCATTGACATATTCCCTTGTAAGAAAACGAAGTATTTTAAAACTGAAACAAACAAGGAATATCTCGAAAATGGCCTACTCCACAAAAAATGTATACATCATTGTGTGTTTTAATGAAATCCACAATTTGTTGTATAGTTAAGTTTTTGTCTACCTCTTACAGTTTATCAGTGATGCAAAAGCCATACAAAATGAAGAGGTCTTCAGGGGTCAATCACAGAAAATTTAAGACATACTTTTTATTTGTCATGTAAATGATATTTTTATCAAAATCGTCAAACATTTTCGAGAAAATCAAACTTTTCTAAAAAAAAAATTCCATATAAAGGGTGGTGGTATTTTACACAATTTTCGTTTTACACACACACACACACCCAGACCTTTTATCTAAACTTGTTTAACAGAGACTCTAAAACGTGATTCCCAGTGAAATCTTTTTATCGAGAATTTGGGCGAAGTGCAGTACCTTCTCTACCTACGCGGAGAAAGTAAAAACGAAAGATCGCTTAAATACCAATCTTGGTAATTTAGTTTAACATCCTTCAAAGATACAACACGAAGATTTCAAGAAAAATCGCCCACCCTAAAACACCATTTCTTTATCTGGGATTTCTTTAATTCTCAAAACTGTCTAATGAATTTGATTAAAATACCATACATTTTCGATATTTTCATCAAAATATAATATGTCTTGAATTTACTGGGAATATCCTCACAATTCTTCTTAATTCGGAATGACTTTTACATAACTGGTAAATCGCAAGAGAGAGAGAGAGAAAGAGAAAGAGAGAGAGAGAGAGAGAGAGAGAGAGAGAGATAAAATCTTACTATACGAAAAATGAAGATCTCATCAAAGCCCACAATTCATCATATTTGCCCTTCTTTTAGATTAACGGTTTCCGAGATATTCCTTGTTATTGGACTGAATTTTCCTGATGAGGCAAAGAGAAGGGAATTACCAAAGCATCACATAATTATCAGTTCTCAAAAGATTTGACTTTCGCTAAAGCTACAGTATTCCTCTATTCCAATTCTACCTATAAATTTCTACAAAGTTTATCCCACTCACTTGATTAAGATAGAAAAATAAGCTTGAGTAAGAATTGTCTGTTGAAAAATGGGAACAATGTCATCTGAATTAACACATATATTTATTAACATGACGCTTCAGTGATAAGCAATAACACAGTTTTTCTCGGAAATGTAATTATAAGGTTCTTGGTGGAATTTTATTTAATGCTAATTCTTAGCTCCTTTCAAAGACTGCGACATTACTTATTATTTTTAAAAAGTTTATTTCTTTGGTTGAATTGCGTTAGCGAGAGGTTCGTAACATCGCAAAGAAAATGAACGTTCGAAACAGCTAGAAATTCTTAGACCCTAGACGGAGATCTAAGAAGCATCCGAAGATGATTTTAAAATCGGTGTGCAAAAGAAGCAAAATATGTACTTGAACATGTTGAGTTTACCTGTGGTAGGATCAGAATTTCTGTCAGATACTTTAAAGCATAACAAGCTTCATTTAGGCTCCATGGGAGGGTGGTCATATTAACGCTATATAAGACTAGGATTACATGAGATTAAGTAATGTCAAATGCTTAAGAACGTACCTACTTACAACCTCCACTGTGAGTAGCTGAAAAAATTTATACTCATAAAAATTCCTCCATTACCTGGAAATTTAAGTGACGATTCGGGAGAAATTGGGAGCAAGGTTTCTCGCTTCACTTATCTACTTTATTACTTGTTTTTATATTAAGAAGGTCAAAAGAGGATCTAAAAAGCAAACAGTTCAACACAACTGAAAAAGTATAATTCGCAATCCTACCTTGGAATTTCATTCTGAAAACCTAAATGAAAACAGTAATTCAGAAATCAATGCCAGGAAATACACTTGACCAAAGGAGAGAAAATTACAGAATCATTATTAAGTTTAAGCTGTTTGTGCAAAGAGGGGGAAAAAATTGATCAAATAAGATTTATTTTAATATTTTCAAATAACAGATATTGTATCATACAGAGATTAATATTTAGTGTCTATGGTAGTCAACACCCCCCAATAATAGTATTCCATTCAATGCAGCAATGCGCTCAAACCCTTCTTTCGAATTATCTGCTAAATCAATATCTTGTTTCATGACTACAGCAGGAAAAGGATTTATTCAGCATTTTCTGTAAAGCAGTCCAGAATGGTTACCATTACCACCATATCGATCTGCAAATCCCTTGTTGCTTCATGAGTAATTGTTGAAGATGCGACATAAAGCATTCATGTTTATCACATCAACCAAAATACACAATGCATCACTTCTGATTATATAGAACAAGCAGCAGTGCATCTCATATTGATATATTCTGGTTGATAATGTATTTTTCCAGTGTGACTCACTATAACTTTCAAAAACGTTTAAACGCAAAGCAATAAAAACTAAATAACGCCCGACATCAGCGTCATTTATTCACATGTTTATGTATTCATGACAAAAAGTAACACATATTGACGGGTGTGAAATTTGTGTGGAAAAAAAAAAAAATCAATAGAGGCGAAAGTCTGGATGTTAAAAGTCAGGAAACACGAATGGGTTTGTAACCGAAAATTACACGGCGGTGTTTCATTATGTAGATTTACGAATCGGTGAGAAGATGCGGAAGAAATTGAAAGCTGAGCGTCACGTCTCCTTATTTGAAAAAAAAAAAAATATCCCTATAAAACCGGATCCGCATAAAGAAATCATAATGATAAGAACATTTTCAGAAAGTGGAAGGATTCGCATTCGATAGCTACTGTAGAACACCTTGTGTTCCCTACTGAAAATGTTCAAGTCACCCATCCTTGAAAATGGGGTATTTGAATACCTACTATTAAGTACACGTTTTCCAGCAAGTGTGAATCTGTCATATTTACTTTACCTAATTCTATGCATGTACACATCAGGTAGAGAAGGTATTGGCTGAGTGGTTAGACCACTCGCCTCTCATCGGCTCCCCGAGTTCGATCCCGGGTGGCCGCATGTGGAAATTGTGGTGGTCAAAGTGGCATAGGGGCGGGTTTTCTTCGGGATTTCCGGAGTCCCCCGTCATCGTAATTCACCGGTGCTCATCTTCATTCCATGCATCATCAGTGGCAACGCCTGCGGTGCCATTGCAGTAAAAGCAGGCATTAAACACCATCAAAAATTGTGTTTTATTCCACCAAAATTTCGATATCAAGATGTCACGGGAAGTGCATGTTTTATATTCCCCTGAAAAAAAAGAAAGGGGGGAAAAAACATTTTAATAAAAATCTGATGTATTCCAGCTGTTCCAAACACAAAGTACTCTTACAAAACATTATTCGTTTATCTACATCATGCTAATCGAGATACATATTAGCAAAATTGGTCTTATTACTTGCTTCCTTGTACCTAAATATAAAGGAATACTTGTGTTAAAGCGATAGTAAAATCTTTTAAAAGCTGGTCGCTCTGTAAAACAACTGAGGTTCGGTTCGCTTTGCAAGGTCCCGTGAGAAAAAAGTTAATTAATTTAAATCTGTAATCAATAACAAGGAATATCTAAAAAACGGTCAACTCTACAAGAAAAACGTATATTGCATAAATTACGTGTTTTAACAAGGTCTACATTTTTTGTGTATTAAGTTTCTGTCTATCTCTTACGGTTAGACGTTATGCCAAATTTATTCAGAATAAATAGCTCTTCAGAGGTTATTCCCAGAAAATTCAAAATATAGGTACATCTTGTTTGTGATGTAAATATATTTAATGTACGGTATTTTAATCAAAATCATTAGAGCCATTTTGTACAAACCGAAGTTTTAAAAAGTTTTTTCATGTAAAGGGTAGTTTGTGGTGGGGGGATTTTTTTAACACCTTCATGTTGTATCCTTGGAATATACTAAACATAAATACCAACTTTGGTTTTTAACAGCTTTTTCGTTTTTGAGCAATGCTCACACCACGAGACTTTATTTCTAAAAAAAATGTTTTCGAGCTCAGGGACCTCAAAACATGTTTCTGGTGAAATCTCCACATCGAATTTTTGGGTGGAAAACAATACCTTCACTAGCTATTATGTACATTGTATCTATATACGTGCTAGAGAACGTAAAAAGGTCAATGTGTGTGTCGAACATTTTCAGTAAATTCCTGCACCTCAAACCAACCTTTACATGAAAAATGACTAACGATTTTGATTGAAATGTCATAGATTAAATATATTTACATGCCAAGTAAAATTAAATCTGTGAATAGCCTCCGAAGACCTATTCATTCTGGATAACTTTGCATTATTGGTAAACCAGCTAGACAGAACCTTACTGCAAATAAATGTAGATCTTGTTAAAAGACCAGCTATGTCGTATGCTATTTAGAAAGCAGCCATTTTGATGATGCTGCTACTACTACACTTCGAATTTCGTTAATTTGCTAACTAAGCGATTTTATTTTTTACATATTGTATAATCAGTATCAGATAGGATTTAGTGAATAATATGTCGCTGTTTCTTTGTTATTTTGTGAGGTCGTGAAAGTCTTAGATAATTTTATTTTTATGATGGTAATGTTCGAGATATTACATTATTGCTGAGAAAGATACAGGTGGTCTCGTGAGCTTCTGCACACATCACATAACATTAAATAATTAATCGCGTGAAATAGGGAGGAATTTTCAATTCCAAGCTAGACGGAAATTTTCGCCTTCTGTCAAAAGTTATCTGCCAAGTTTGATAACAATCAGTGCAACGACTGTGGTCGGCCAGTGGCCGAAATGAGCGTGGGGAAGTGGGTGGTATGAAATACAAGTGAGATGATAGGAAAGACGATGGAGCAATTGGTGGAATGATTGTCGGGGGAAATCAGAGGACCCGGAGAAAACCCGCCCAAATGCCGTTTCGTCCACCACAAATCCCATATGCAGGTGGTTGGGATTGAAGCCATGCCGCCTAGGTGGACACTGCACCGCCTATCTTAAACATATGGATTTTAATCAAATTCGTTAGAGCAAATTTTAAGAAAACCTAAATTTGCGATAGATGACCCATATAAAGAATAGCTAGGGGTGAGGGATTTTCTTGAAAATCTTCGTATCGCATCCGTATAACATGCAGAATTCAGATATCAATTTTGGTATTTAACGGACTTTTCGTTTTTGAGTTATGCCGTTCGAGACATCGCGCGCACACACACATACGAATTTTTCTAAATATCTACTTTTAGGATTCAGAGAACCTTGAAATCTCGACATTGAATTTGTGAATGGAATACAATACTTTCCTTACTTGCTATACGTAGTAAAGAAAGTAAAAATGGACACACTGACAAACTTGGGAAAAAACGTTAAAATGTCAAAGGATGTTACGCTAGAACAGCATAAAATGACAACGGTGGAAAACAGTCTGAAGAATAAGTAAATATATCATTAAATGCACAGTTACACTTAGCTATAATTCTATAATAGAATCGGCTTATCCAAGAATCGGATATAATCGGTAATTTCACACAAAGAAATAAGTGCAGTTAACTCAATCTTGCTCTACGGCAAGTTTCTTTGTGGATGAATTAACGAATTACTGTCGGCAAACACAGAAGGAGATGCCTCTGTTCACGCATTCGCAGTACTGTTGAATAGGTCTAATGTAAACCTTCCAAACGGACTACATAAATGCTAGAATAAAATCGTTGGTATATATGAAATAATTTTGCACTTCCAAATACACTACTTTCTCTCGGCATTATAAGAAAAGCTGTACACCTCCATCAATGTAATCCAAGCACAACGCTGCTTCCAGACAAACTCCCTTAAAAGCTGCGTTACGAACGTACTAAAATGATGGGAGATGCATAAGCAGATTAAGAACTGGCGACCTCAACTATCACACGACCTCAAGTTATATTTAAAGTTGGAAATCTACAAAACACAAAGTTAAAATAGAGGAAAGACTTACGAGACTGTGAGGGATTACCGGAAGACAAAACCTCACAAAGTGAAAAGTAAGTAAGAGGAACACGAACGGCAGGCAAGGAAGAAGCTTTGCTATTTGTTACAAATGTCGTAATTGCCAGCAGCAAAAAGTTCCGTCTGATGAAAACTATAGTTTTAATAGGTTATTGTGTAGTGGAACAGGTCTAGAAGGATTGCTGATTCTCTATCAATGCTTGGAAATGACAAGAGGGGAGAATAATGTCAAGTGCTCTTTCAGAAAGCCTCTCACAAAACCACAAAGGTTGCAAAAACAGTAGATATGGTATTTTTACTTACGTGAAAGTGCATGTAGGGGAGCAATTTAATGTCGTCAGTCAGTACAGCTTCACCGAATATGAAGAAATATTCTTAATTCCCGGCCCAAACGTATAATATCACCTTATCGGTTATCGGTACAGCAAGAACGAGCAGGCGGTAGAAAATTGCTTAATGGTTGTTGGTTGTGTCTCATACAGTTTATTTTTAAGAAATCTATTTCCAATTTACAATACAAATTCTTCGAATGATGTAACTAACGTCCTAAAATAATTGAAGAGCAAAAGAACAGAGAAGCAAAATATAGTGCCTTTACAGCTTTCTTTGGTGCTCAGAATAACAGGAAGCACTTCGGGAAACTTAAATTCTGCTATACTCCGGGAGAAGTCTTTTTTGAAGGGGGGATTACGCATCTCAAAACCCGTGGCGTACATTAGATTTTTAATACTAGACTGCTCTTTATAAAATAAGATACCGTAGACAGGACACCACTTCAGAAATGGCATGATCCACATATGCACAAACCCCGATAGTTACATCAAAATGTATAAATTACTCTAGTAGCAAGGTAGAATAGGTATCGCTAAAGTGCAATAAGCTACAACATATTTGCTAAGAACAGGCGCTGCGAAATTTAAAAGCAAAAATATTTGAAATACAATTTACACTGAAAAATGAAAATCATTCACTAGGGTTGGATAAAAAATAGTAGTCGCAACTTGGAGGATGTGCGTCAGATGGCGTTCGCGTTGCCTTTATTTCTTATTTTCTGATGGTGTTTTAACACCCGCTTTTACTACATAGGGACCGCTCTAATGATGACACGTGGAATGAATGTGGAGAACCGGTGAAATGTGATGGCGGGGAAACAGAAGAACCCGGAAAATCCCGCCCCTGTGCCGCTTTTTCCACCACAAATTCCACATGCGGTCACCTGGGAGGAACCCGGGCTGCCTTGGTGAGAGGCAAGTGGTCTAACCACTCAGCCGGCGCAGCTGCGTTGTCTGTAGTTGACAGCAGAAGGGCAGTTGAAGTAGTGCAGAGGCGGCAACGGCTATTCCAGTCAGATTTAATGTGTACTGTCTGAAAGTCGAGAGGCGAGTTCAAGCGCCCTAACAGTGTGTTTGGGAAACACGAATATCGTGGATCGAGATTGAAGCGGCACGTGGTCGTAGGAATGTGTTTTCAGGGAGTGCGTGAGACATGTGGTGATGCAGCATTGCCATATAGTACGGTGGCGATATAGGTGAAAGCGTTTTGTGTTGGCAGGGATGCTATTCAAGATGGGCTCCGTTCAAGACGACTCCCCACGGACAACATAACAATTGAACTCCTTGCCTCCTTACTGGATGTGGATCGCCGATGGACTGCACGTGAGTTAGCCGCAGAGGTAGGTATGCACCACAAGTGCCATACATTTTACAGATATTCGTGGGTTCCGGAAAATTGCAGCAGTTGGTTAACGCATGCAATAACCAAGATGCAACGGTGGCATAGATATGCTCTTGAAGAGGAATTGCTCAATCGCTACCAGACAGAGAGGGTGAAGGATTGTCACTATGGACGAAACCTGGCTCGGTCATACAAACCACAATGCAATGAATGGAAACACCTGGTTCTCCTTCACACAGAACGTGCGCCGTGAACCAGTTGGCACCAGAGTGATGATTATTGTGGTTTATGATATCCAAAATCCCTCATCACGTTGTACCGCAGTTGCAGACGGTAAATGCAGCCTACTACTGCAATTTCTTGTGACATTACCTTTGCCCCGCACTAAGAAAGCGACGGCACATTCTGACACTGAATTCCATCACACTGACAATGTACGATAACACACGGCGAACTCCGTGCAAGAGATACTGCGCACTTGGGGGTGGGAGACACTGGAACATTCACTGCACTTAACGGACACAAGTCCGTGCGATTAGGACCTATTCACCAAAATGAGAGAACCTCTTCGTGGCAAGCGCTACAGCATAAGAGAAGATGCATGGGCCGACGGTGCACGATGCCTTCCATCTGTGTGGGGGGAAAGTAATCGAGATGCGGGGTGATTATTTTGCGGGTGTGTAATATAATGAACGTCTGCTAATAAAGTCTGGCACGAATTACAATAGTTGTCACTACTTGTTATGCAACCCATGAATATTGTACCGCAAACAAGTTTTATTTTGCGCTGCATCTTTACGAGTATGCTAGTACTCTTGTCACTGAATAAACAATTTCTAAATATTCCGATAACTGATCCAGATGATACTTGGGAATGGAATAGCTCGAGTTGCTCTGCATTTATCTATTCTTAACGCCAACAACCATGCGTATAAAGACTGATAAATATTGAAGTTTTAACACAACCAGTTTGACAGAGAAGTACTAACTCTTGCGAACCCAGTATGCCCGATTCTGAAATTCGACAAGGCAATGACTATAATGTCATCCTGAAAAGAACGCCTTCTAATCAAGTGCATTTCTTTCTGCGTAACAATTAATAAATGAACATAATCATTGTGGTAGTAAGTATTACTACTGCTTAAATGAATTCTATTTCAAAAGGGCCAGAAACCCCGTGAAATTGTTTTAAATGTATGCGTTTTAGGTGGCTCGTAAGCTCTGGTATATCATATAATACAAGAAAGCCAAAGATGTTATCTTCAAAGGAACGCATGCTATTTAACTTAATTTGATTTTGTGCAAAAATTAATAAACGAACTGAAAAATGAATGAATGTATGTATGTATGTATGTATGTATGTATGTATGTATGTATGTATGTATGTATGTATGTATGTATGTACACCTATATACGCTTTAAGTGGCTAGTAAGCTCTCAACATAAAAAATCTTGTGCGTTGCATTCACACGACTTTCTCTACATCGCTGTAACAAATTATTGCTAAAAATCATATTTTTCTATCTAATTTACGATAATCGGGATAAACGTCAGTAGAAATTGTCTTTCTTACTTGGTCCCTTGTAGGTAGAAGTAAGGTAATGCACTAGACTAAAGTGATAGTCAAATGTTTTAAAAGATGTAGTTGAAATCCGTTCTATGCCAGGAAAATAAATGGTGTATTTTATTTATGGACACTCTTTAACTACTGTGGTTCTCAGCGTCCCGTTCTAAATACCGCTTAATTTTGCTCAGAGGCCTCTCTATCAGGCTTGAGGTTCTTTTACGTGCCGTAAGTCTACGACACGGGACCAACGGCTTTGCTTTACTTCCCTTTCGAAGGAAGCCATGCTAAGGGTTTTTACACCCGAAAAAAGCCATCGTCCTCTGCTGGGTTTGAACCCGCGACCTTGGGCGTATGAAGTTAGCATGGTAGCCATTACACCACGGAGGGCGACATTCTATGCCAGCAGTTTACAACTTTCCGTGTGAGACAAGTTTAAGTATTTTAAATCTGACACAAATAATAAGGAATATCTCAGAAATGGTCGACTCCACGAAAAAACTTGTATGACATAAATTGTGTGTTTTATCGTGATCTACATTTTTTGTGTAGTAAGTTTTTGTCTTTCTCTTACGGCTTACCAATTACGCAACATTCAGCTAAAGTCATCCAGAATAAAGAGGTATTTAGAGGCTATTCTCAGATAATTCAACATATACATTTTATTTGCAATATAAATATCTTTAATATACGGTATTTTAAAAACAATCGTTAGAGACATTGTTGAGAAAAATCAACAATGTTGATTTCCAAAACCATATTTTTTTCCATGTAAAGGAAAGTTTGGGGAGTGGGGATTTTGCTCAAAATCTTCTGTCGTATCCCTGGAAGATATCAACTTAAATATCTTCCACGTTTGGTATTTTACCGACTTTTCGTTGAGTTGTCGTGTTCACGGACACACACGGAACTTTTTCTAAAAATTTTTTTTTTATATACAGGGGTCCCTAAAACGTGTGTTTCCGGTGAAATCTCGGTATTGAATTTTTGGGTGGAATGCAATATGTTCTCTATACACTATGTACATTGTACGTGTAGAGAAAGTAAAACGATTTGGAATTGTAGCTGAAACAACATAAGAAGGCCCCTCTTGTCAGGTCATATTTCAATGCTATGCAATAACTTCTTTAAAAGAAACAGTTTGAAAAAGACCAAGGGATTTTAGTGAAAATGCTATTCATATGTTGTGCATTTTATACTGAAAATGACGTTTAGCAATTACTATTATATTATCAATTGTGGCCGTTTATTTTAGTATAATATGCGTGGAAGGGTGCAACTTTATCGGATAAAATGTCAGCTCGTTGCTAAACCGTAATATCATTACTTAGAGTGATTAACAGGCTACGTCATCCAATCATCGTTTTAATCACTGCACAATCAAATAGTGTCAGTTTCCAAATTATGTTGTTGAAAACAAGTTTAGAAAATAGGATCTGATATTAGCTTAGTTTAAGTTAATTATTTTCTCGTTACCTAACACTGTTGGTAGCATTGGTTACTATGCCTAACGAGCTCGATTGTTTGTTCATTTCGTAGTCATGCCGTGATCTGACAGCTGACACAACTGGTAATATAGTTTTAAACAACACAAGAAGTACAATAGTTCAGCTATTTAACTGTAGGAAAGCACCTAAAGTTCAGCGTTTTCGTGACGTAAACAAATGATCCAAAATAAACTATTTGATTAAAAGTGTTCAAGAGGCCCACAAATTTGATATGGTTGAAAACTATATTGAGGGATATAATGATCATAACAAACTGCCTTCTCTACAGTGTTAAATCTGCTCCAGCGAAGTAGAACCTAGTCTTGCAGAAAGAGGAAGCTGCATAATCCAATAATAGTAATCTTGAAAATAGCATAAAGTCCACCCCTCCAACTTTGTGATTACAAAAGAAAAGTCGGAGTACCTTCTGGTCATGCAGAAGACATGAAATATTAAGCATTGCCTATTCTTAGTTAAACTAATGAAATTGTAACCTTTAAAGTAGCTCCACATTGTCACCAAGTCATGGTTGCTACTCCAAACAGTGACATTACCACACGTGTGAAATATGTCGAGTAACATAATCCAGCTGCCTGCGAAAAATCTGTCCAGACGGAATATATTATTATTTTCACTACACGTACTGTGTACATAGAGTAGATATTTTCATGCCAAATAAAATGTATATCTTGAATTTTCTGGGAGTAGCCTCTAGAGACCTCTCTAATCTGGATGATTTTTTTTGAATTTTGCATAACTAGTAATCCGTAAGAGATAGACAAAAGCTTACTACACATAAAATGTAGAACTCGTTAAAACACAATTTATGTCATATATATTTTTTTCCCTTGGAGTTGACCGTTTTCGAGATATTCCTTGTTATTTGTTTCAGTTTTAAAATACTTTACTCATACAGGCACATGTCAACTCCTGGCGACTTAAAAAACGGATTTGAATCTCACAGCAACCACATTTTAAAATATGTGACTGTCGGTTTAGCCTAGTGTATTTCCTTATTTACCTTCTACTTATAAGAAACTAAATTTTGTTTATCTCCATTAGCGTGAAGTGGATCGAAGAACAAGCTTATTAACAATAAATAATTTGTTACTAGATGTAGAGAAAGTCATGTGAATGGAACATATCCCGACTAAGAACAAGCCACTCCAAAATGATGCACAACTATCGTTTAAAAAGGACCAACATCCGTTCTGTCACAGTGTAAGGTACAACACATCATCACTTGAGTGTCAACTTCGCAACCAATGGCGACAGCCTCATCATAGACCCAGTGAACTTCACTCACCACTGATCTCTACACTAATTGTTTGAGTTAATTCAGCGGTATTGAGATTTTACCGGAAATATCTGTTCTGAGATCCCCTGAGTCCGAAAAAAAAACATTTTTAGGAAAAGGTTCACGCGCGCGCCTATGAACAGCATAACTCAAAAACGAAAAGACCGTTAAACGCCAAACTTGGTATTTATCTTTACCATCTTCCAAGGATGTGACACGAATATTTTCAAGAAAATCCCCCACCACAAACTACCCTTTACATGGGAAATTTGTAGAACATTCTGTTTTCCTCAAAAATGGCTCTAATGATTTTGATTAAAATGTCGTATATTAAAGATATTTAGATCACCAATAACATATACATTTTGAATTTTCTGGGAATAGCCTTTGAAGACCTCTTTAATCTGGATGGGTTTTGAGAATTTTCCATAATGGTTAATCCGTAAGAGATACAAAAAACGTACTACACAATTTTTGTGTAGTAATTCATTTTGTCTTAAAATACATAATTTGTCATATACGTTTCATACGTAGAGCTGAGCGTTTCTGAGATACTCATTGTTATTGGTTTCAATTTTAAACTATTTAAACTATTCTCAAACCGGAAGTGACTTTTGGTTTCATCTTCCTTTTTTACAGCAGGCCATGCAAAGCGAACCAAACTTCAGTTGTTTCACATAGGACCAGATTTTTAAAGATTTGACCATCGATTTAGCTTATTGTATTCCCTTATGTCCCTTCTACTTACAACGAAGCGAGTAATAAGACAATTACTGCTAATGTTTACCGTGATTGCATGTCATAAATAGAACAATCTTTTGTAAGGAAAGCTGTTTGAGTAACATCTAGGGAAAGTCATGTGAATGAAGCACATCAGATTTTTAATCATAAAGTTTCCTGGTGGGAGGAAATATATAGGAAAAAGCTACTGGATGGACAGATAGCCAAAATAAATTATAATTGGGATTTAGGAAGGAATTAAGAATACAGTAGAGCATACTAATTCTAAGCAGAGTAGCGTAAATTTTTGGGAAAATGGTATTATCGGCTTCTTTCTTCTTCTTTTTTTCAAGGTTTCCTTCTTATTTTTCAAACTATGTTGCCAAGACCAATTCAGCAAATCAAATGCTATACATCTAATGTATTAACAATTTCGACTCTACATTTATAAATTGCATATCATATTCTTGTGAACGTTTGCGAGGCAGTGAATGACAGCACTTGTCGAATTATTTGATGAGGTAATGGTTCTGAAGTAATAAAACTGTATCACTTACAAAGTAAAATCAAGTCATCACTTGAAAAGAAAAGGATTTCAAATTTTTTAAATTACATTTCATAGTGCAAATTAATCATCGGGAGAAAATGTTTGCTATAGAGCCGTAAAATTATTGTGCTTTCAAAAGTGAGGTCAAAGCCTCGTTTATTTCTGGTCAGCACTTAATACTACTTCTGGTTCTTCGTCAAGGAAATGTTTCATAAAACTTTTAAGTATCAAATACATCGAATTCTTTAAGCTAGTAATAACACTTATACCCATTCGATTGAAACCGAAACCGTGAAAAGTGTAATGACTTATACCATCTGTCACAAATGTTTAAAATTCTCACGGCCAGAGCAAATGGTATGCTTATTTTTGTGGCTAGTACTCGTCTGAACTCAATTGGTAAAAATCCTTACCATGACTTCTTCGGTCTTCTTCTGGTCCCGGTAACGTTTATTTGCACGCAAAAGAACAAGAAGTTTCTCTTTCAAGAAGTCCCTGTCAAAATTCCACCACTTTCATTTCCACAAAGTTGTGACTTCTTCTATGGGCAATGAACTAACCCTCGCCATCATGTCCGCATAATGGCGGAATGGCGAATTAGAAATTCTATTGGGTCAAGAAAACATGCTAGGTGTTCCAAATGCACCAACATGGTGATGGATCTTGACGGACCTGATAGCTTACCTTATTAGCCCCCTAATACTTATGTACAATGGTTGAATCTTATTGCAATCCAAGCCTTCATAATTTCACTGGTATATTTACAACTAAGAAAATGTATTCGTTAAGCAAAAATAAAAACCGTACCTTCTTGAGCAACAAAATGAACATGATCCAAAATCTACAGAGGTTTCGGTGAACCACGGATGTACAATATCTAAATGACGAGAACTTACAATCGAAAACTGCACAGATAATATATTCTGCACTCAGAGGTGTGACTAGTTGTTAACGCCCACCAGTTGATCTTACGACCTTTTTAACCTCTGCACAACGCAGCCCCGGGTGGAGAAATTTTCCAACAGATGAATCACACAATAAAGAGATTACGGTTAAGAGTTTAGCACTGTAATTTGTAAAGCCAAATAACCTAACCTGTCATGTCTATGTGTGTTTAATTTTGACTTAACATAAGTATGTGGAACGGAGCCACCAACCCAATAAATGCCTACCTTCACAACGAGATGCACTTGTCGGAAGTCTAGTTCATGAAATGTATTTCAGTGAACACACCTCTTTCTCACATTTTCCAAGGTCATTCAGAGAACAGGAGAAATGTTTACAACATAATACGCCACGAGAGGAAAGCTGAGGAATCAATTCCTGTTCTACCTACCCAATGCATTACCAGTTTCCAAGGGAATGATGCCGTTTACCTACTGGCATCGTCCTCCGTGGTGTAATGGTTACCATGCTAACTTCATATACCCAATGTCGCGGGTTCAAATCCGGCGGAGGACGATGGATTTTTTCGGGTGTGAAAATCCTTAGCATGGTTTCCATCGGAAGGGAAGTAAAGCCGGTGGTCCCGTGTCGTAAATTTACGGCACGTAAAAGAACCTCAAATCTGATAGGCCTCTGAGCTTAAGCGGCCTTTCACGCCCAATATAGAATGGGACGCTGAGAACCATAGCAGTTAAAGAGCGTCCATAAATAACACATGTTTTTACCTACTGGCGGCTTTTAGCTGTTTTCATCGTTAGATAATAATCTTTTAGCATTTTCACCCAAAGGTACCTTATTTCCCCCATAAATATCTGTACTTCGATTTTTTTCATTGTACTCTTTCCCGTATTTTTACATTCCCTGCCATTTAAGGAGGAGTTAAAGGAAGTAGTATTGCGTACCACCGAAAGATTCGATGTAGAGATTTCACCAGAAACACATTTTCAGGCAAAGCAGTTTTAAAAACAGGCATATAAGTGCGCGCGCGCGAGTATGTGTAGGTGTGTGTGTGTGTGTGTGTGTGTGTGTGTGAGAGAGAGAAGAAAGAACAAAAGAAACAGAGAGAGAACAGTATAAGTTTAAGATGAAATGTTGGTTAAACATGAACATATGTATTTAACCTCATAGACTTCTTAAGGTGCATCAGAAATTTTCAAGGAAATTCCCTCACTACTTAGGTACTGACCTTTACAACGAGCATTTATCGTTAAAGTACTGTTACCATTCAGTTTCTCGCGATATCAAGGAAATTTGAAAGGCAGCAACCTGATTTTAAGCATCTGACTGTGGCTTCGATATCGTGGACTCCTCCTCGTACCTATAACGAAATGTGCAACCGAACTACGTTTAACATAGAACTAGTAAAATATAGCATGTGGAATAATACAACCGTCATATGTTAGTGCTTTTATTGTTAGACCACGGTCTACAAGCCCGGACATGCTATATTTTACGAATAACACCCGACGTGAAAGCTTACGAACATAACGTAGAACTCTTTTTACTTTCTCCATACGCACTATGTACATAGTGTATAGAGAAAGTATCGCACTCCGCCAAAAATTCGATACCGAGGTTTCACCGGAAATATATGTTTTAGGGTCCCCAATATCCAAAAAAAAGCATTTTCACAAAAAGGTCCGTGTGTGTGTGTGTGTGTGTGTGTGTATGTGTGTGTGTGTGTGTGTGTCCGTGTGTCTGTGAACATGATAACTCAAAAACGAAAAGTCAGTAAAATACCAAACTTGGTATTTAAGTTTAGTATCTTCCAGGGATGCGACACGAAAATTTTGAGAAAAATCCCCCCAACCCCAACTACCCTTTACATGGAAATTTTTGATTTTTTCAAAAATGGCTCTAACGATTTTGATTAAAATTTCGGATATTAAACATATTTACCTGACAAATGAAATGTATATCTTGAATTTTCTGGGAATAGCCTCTGAAGAGTAGTTTATTCTGGATGAATTTTACTAAATTTTGAATAACTGCTAAACCGTAAGAGATGGACAAAAACTTACTGCACAAAAACTGTAGAGCACATTAAAACACACAATTTATGTTATATACATTTTTTTCGTGGAGTTCGTCGTTTTTGTGACATTCCTTATTTTTGGTTTCTGCTATGAAAAACGTATACTTTTCTCATACTGGAACTTGTCAACTCCTATCCATATAAACAAAGGAACTTCATTGACATAGCAACCAGCTTTTGACTATCACTTTAACCTACGGTTGTCCCTTATTTCGCTTCTACTTACAAGGATGCGAGAAATAAGACTTTTTCTGCTAATTTTTTATCTGATTAGCATAAAGTAAATAGAATTAAAAGCTTTTTAAGAATTATTTGTTGCAGGGATATGGAGAAAGTCATGTGAATGGTACACATCAGATTTTTCTCTCCGGTTTTCCCTATTTTCTCAAGTTATTTGACTGTCATCAAATGCTAAACCATGGCATTCTTACCTTAATAGTGACAGCTAAAATACTTTTAGCAGTTAATTTATATTGCTTTACATAATCACACACCGACACATATGCATACGCACGTGTGTGTTTATGTATCTATAGTATTCATGTAAAACATCTGTGTTAGTTGGATACACTACTTCCGATACTAAACTAGAAACTAGTTTAGAAACTACGAAACTTATAGCGCATGATTTCGCATACTACTACTACTACTACTACTACTACTACTACTACTACTACTACTACTACTACTACTAATAATAATAATAATAATAATAATAATAATAATAATAATAATAATAAATTGTTCAACAATATCGCACGTTATCGTTCTATAGCAGAATACCGAAATAACGAAGACAGGTTTTGTTTGCATTTGCGAAACATACCTATAGGACATGTCCCCAGTGTAAACACCTCTGCTATGATTTTCATCATTCACAATGGAAAAATAGGTGTAAGCATAATAACTTAAGACTTAACACATAAGTATATAGATTGTAGATGTAAATAAGCATTAGCCAATCAAAAAGAGAGAACAAGCGAAGGTTAACTCACAGCTATGTTCTTCTTTACAGACATATATAGTGTTTATGCATATGCAAACTGAAGTAACTAATTTACTTGAAGTTTTTAAAGTCGATCCTCTCGGCGAAGACAATGGTGGGTTCATTCCCTAAATCGAAGAATTCACCAAGGGAACTTCCATAATCTATTATGCGAAATTCGTAAATACTAAACAGAGCAGAAATGTGGGATTGACTGATATGTTAGTACAAAACAAACGAAAGCTAGCCGCCTGGTTAAAGGAAAACTGATAAACAAAGCACCATCTGACAATAACATGTATTTTGCTGCGACATTTATAGATATGTCACTGACTCCTGGCTCATGATCTTACACATGGCTAGTCAGCAGCTGATGGGAGATGGCAAAATAGTCATATGATGAGAATCGCTCTAATTGGTTACTTTATCTTTGACGAAATCGAAACCGTTAGGACCTTTCAAGCTTCTAAGTTTACGTTATTCTAAAGATTAATTCTGTGATATTTGGTCAGTACATAACTCCAAAAATGGCCTTTTTATGCTAAGACAGTAGTGATATAGTCGTTTAGAGAAGCCCTGATTTCTCCAGATATATTACTCCATCATTTGGTGAAGAAATATCCCCAAGGCTTCACCAAACGATAGAGGATTGTTTGTTTTAATCACTACTGCCTTATCACAAAAAGGCCAGTTTTGGAGTTATGTTTTAACCAAACGCCACAGAATTTTGATTGTGAATGGGTTTAACACTACTTCGTTAACACATACATAGAAAGGACAAATGTCACAGATCCAGTAAGAGACATACTTATTTCCTCTCCATGGATGTATATGTATGTAAGCAGAAAAAATGCTGCATACCTTCTTCAGGCGTTTTGGCAATGGCAAAGTGATAAATAAGGTCTATTAGAAACGGAACTATACTTCGCAAACCACAAAACATTGAAAACTACGACATGGCTCCTTTAACCAACTCGAATGATGATTTTGAGGCTAAAAACCAAACTTAACTTATAGTGCAGCAAGTCATTGCACTGCAGCTGTTTTGACTCAAGACAAAACAACCTCTGAGAATGAGCTCCACTCGGTAAGTACACAGAACATTTCGTTAGCTTGTTTCTTCTATGACATCCAATCGAATAGTAAAATTTCATAAATTCATATCAACGAATTATCTCTTAGGATGACGAAAGGTTGTGTTCTATCACGACAGTGTTCATATCGCTTTCATCGCCTGACGTAGCATTGTACAGAGTGTGTATATTGCCATTCAAATGTGCAGATCCAGCCAATCATCGGAAAGAGGAAGGAAATGGAATGCGGACGAGTACACGACAGCGGAGCAAGGTTATAGGAAACAAGGTTTAGATCTGACAATACCAGCCAGTCCCCGTTGTTACCAATAAACTAGTGGCGGGAATCAGTGGATACCTTGACGAAGCGGAACATTTACACCTCAAGTCCTCACTAACCAAACACCTTTTTACTTCTTCCTTCGGTGCTTGTCGCCGCGAACAAAATAGACGGTGCTCTACGATGAAGTTTTAAAGGCTAATTTCCGATAATGCATAGACCGTGTTGTAGAAAATATAGGGGATTAACAAACTATCACAAGGTCGACGATAAACTTCTCTTACGGTTAATAATAATGTTATCTATAAAGCTAAATTACACAGGATGCGCTAGACGGTTGACTTGAAACGCTTACAAGTGTGTTCATTAAAAAACCTAAGTAACGGTGAACGAGTTATCCCACCACTTTATATAGCTAGAACCTTTACGCAATGCTCTATCCATGCATAATATATCATGAAGTTCTCTACCACACACCCAAGTGCCTCGTTTTAGGTTAGGCTCACATCTTGGTCAAGGGGAAAGTTTCCCCGTGTCCACAGGTGTATACAACTAGGGGTAACTCCTATCTGTTGCGATACATTTCTCAAGGGAGCTCGCACGCGCTATTCATTAACGAGGCTGCACTTCTACTTACTGCCACACATCTCATCTAATCCGATATTCTCCTCAATAGGGATGGGGACGGTACGAGTAAAACCTATGAGTAAACCGGTTCTTCCGGTTCTGGCATCTCTATAAGGTGAAACGGTAAAACCGCAGAAAGATGAATCAATTGGCGCTGCCGAATTTAGGCGCTGCGTTTGATTACCCCCCCCCCCCCCGTTTTCTAGTTCTTTGGTTCCACCACAACTGTATACATTACTATTCCCTGCCAAGCCTTATTTCACCGGTAATGTAAACAAAAGCAACAGTTTGCAACGTTTCTGATTGGCTGCTGAAAGTTTTACTGTTTTTCTGCATCACAAAATAGTTCCTCTTAAATTGCCGAATGGGTAAAGAAATATTGCATTACATTATGCAATGTTGTCTAAGTAATATAGTATGAATGATTAAGAAACACAATTTACTGATCATTTAAACATTATTTCTTTATATAACCACTATACAGTTCGTTTCTAACAGTTGCTTCTGGTCAGCAAGTAATGGTGGAAACATGTTATACCAGTGAGGTGAAACATAAACAAGGAAAGAATTATTACTAGCGTATATATATAATAAGTTTTGTGAAAATTACCTTTCTTTTTTATTAAACTATGTTCTTAGGTTAACGCTGGAATTTACTGGTGTTTTCGAAAGCAGCATAAAGTGTGCAAAACTTTTAAATTAGCCAAGGTGCGACATCTTGTGCCAGCAGCTTTTCAACAAGTGACAGAGAAAATGCAGTGAATATGTGTCGCACATTGTTCGCGAAGAGTAAACAAAGATTTGGAGGGAATGTGGACATTGCCGTTGGCCTATTAATTATTATCAATCTCTGTGATAATTCAGACAGTCCGAGTGCAACTGCAGCAAATGACTCGTATCTTGAAGGAGTGGGACCAGTTCCATCTTCAGATTAGCTCTTCTGGTAAGTCACTGCATTATGGCAAGATATTAAAGAAATGTGCAGTGTATAGTTGTGCATATGTAAATGCTAAAATTCGCAATAAAAAACTGTTGGAGTGATATACGCATGCAATACTTCAGAAAACTTTCAAAACAACATGTCTGCATTTTATAATATTACGGGAGAGTTTTACATTTCGTACTGAATATATAACGACTTGCCTACTTGTTTTATTGTAGTTTATTTATTATACATTTAATGAAGTTAATCATTATCTGTGAATAGTGAAAGCAGGTAGCTATTTCTTTTCCTGCTGAACGAAAGTACGCGGTTTTGCAGTTGTATGTCAGAGGAATCAGCTTAGCACCACATGGTGTGAACACGCGCGTTCGCGGAAGAATACGGATACTCGTATATACCTTCGCATCATATTTTCTTGCATTACGCAATAAAAAAAAAAGAGGAAGAAGACGGGCTGCATTCATACCTTTCTTAATCCTCTGGCGTTTACTGGTGGCTATACAAAGTATTTCACGAAAGCTCATTTTGCTACTTCATCTAATTGAGATAAATCTGTGAAAAAATGCCTACAATCCCTACCACGAGGAATGGCGATGGTCAACTGTTTAAGAACTGTCTGCCATATTAGTCCTTAAAATAATTCTATAATAAGTATTCTATACTTTTTCTATGCCTCAAGAGAATACATAATCGAAATGACTAAAAGAATCACAATGTACTGAACCATTAGAACCATTAATAACGCATATCTCAAAAATGCTTATGGCACAAAAAAGGGCTATATGAAATATGTGTGCTTTAAAGATACGCACTTTTTGCGTAGTACTTTTTCGTCTGTCGATTAACATCTACCAGCTGCCTATATAAGATTCTACAAGATTCCGTCGTAATGATGAGGACTTCACAATCTATTCCAGAAAATGCAATATATACATAATATTTGTCATGTAAATGTATATGGTGTTTTAATCAAAAGTTTTAGATGCATTTTTGACAAAATCGAAAATTTCGAAAAATGTATCCATGTAAAGGGCATGGGGATGGGGGAATTCTCTTGAAAATCTTCACCTACCTAAGTAATTGCAATTCAGTTTCTCCGGACTATGAAGCAGAGTCGCTAATTCTACATCACGGATAGGACCAATCTTATATTGGCTGGCCCCGTAGCACATTCGGTAGAGCACCTATCTGATGTGCGAGGGGTTACAGGTTCGATTTCTAGCTAGGGTAGTAGGGGTTTTCGCTAGCCCAGATTATTCCCTATCCTCCTCAGTCTACAAGTATAAATGTGGCTGTGTATGCGAGTGATCTAATGATTAAAATTAAAAATAAAAGAAACGGAGTTATATAAGTACACCATTGGCGATAAGTAATTCGTTCCAAAGGAAATACCGCCGATAGCACCATGCAGTTCAAGCCGAGATATAAGTGGAAACGGTCCTAAAATCTAAAAAATGTAAAGTGTTATTGCTATAACAAAAAATATATTTAAGCAAACCTCTAAGGAGACAGCGAACTTCCAGGTCCTTCTCTCTCTCTCTCTCTCTCTCTCTCTCTCTCTCTCTCTCTCTCTCTCTCTCTCTCACACACACGCACACACACACACACACACACACTTCGCTATACTTCCAACTTGCCGTATGGTGTCGAACCCACGTCACGTGCGTATGTACTAGAACTCGAAGCAGAATCAAATTTATGCAGGCTGCTGGGCGTAGCTTTACTTGTGCAAATAATGGGGCCAGAAGAAAAGGCAATGGGATATTGAACGGAATACACTATCTATCTGAGAGGCAGGGAAACTAAAACTTCGGAGAGAAGACAACGAAGGAAGCCTGCGGCATAGGCGAGAACTGAAGACTGTAACTCATTCTGTATTGGTGGTATTCGGCTTCTGACGTAGTTCATAATCGGGAACTCGAAGCTAGGCAGAAAATTCAAATATGCACTTTGCTTGTAAAGGCAGAAAAATTCCCCGTTGAGATTTCTCCACAAATACGTGTTGAGGCCACATTAACCCAAAAAGCAGTTCTAGAAAAACGCGCGCACATGAATGAATAGTATACGCTAAAACGAAAAGAAAGATAAATGCCAAAATTGGTATGGAGTGGATTTTTGGTTAAAAAATTCATTTTTTTTATTACTGAATTACATAAAGTATGATTTTTTTTTTTTTCATTATGACGTTTGAATTATTAACGTAACACACCAGATGTTTTTATTCTTTCACAGCTTTTAAAATGGTAATATCTTCGTAAAGATATACATTCTCAACTAACTACAATATGTGAGCCCACTTCCCTTAGATATAAAATCCAAAGACTATAAGAATAGATAAAATCAGATAGAAACATTCAATACTATAATCGGATTTGGATCCCGGATTTCTCGGTTTCCGCTCGGTTGCTTTAATCAACTGAGCTAACATGGCAGTATGCTGGCACGACATTAAATTCCTCCCAACTGACTCGCATATCTTCGGAAATAGCACAAGGAAATCTCAAAATGATTTTGATGGTGACTTACAATATTCGTGAGTACTTCAATTTTTCAGTCTGATTCTGCCTTTTCAACCCTGTCTTAAACGAGCATGTGAGAGAAAACAATTACCGTTATAAGACTAGTTTACGTTTGATAGTCAAATAAAAAAAAATTCATCGCTCTGAAACATTGAACATTTCTTTGCTATAATAACCCAAAAAATAGTGTATTAATTTTCATACACTTTGCTTCATCTTATATTTGTTTAAACATCGCAGGCAATTCCTTATGCAGATTAAACCTAAAACCAAGATTGATTTAACGTACCTTGACAATCAATGTTGAAGTATTACATTCTTATACATTTTTTTTTAACAAGCGGGACTTTCCCCAATGGAAATAAATCAGTAATACCACTAAAATATATTCAATCAATATCTGAAATGATCTTTACAAGAATTGTGGTCTGCGGCAATGGTTTAATTTCGTTAATGGAAACTTGAAACAAAACATCGTCCACAGGAGGAAAAACAAAAAATGCACAAATGTTCGATGAAATTATTATGATATAAACACTACCAATTCAGATTCGCAAAAAATCATTTTTAATCGTACCCTATCCGTTTAGTGTGTTGAAGCTATGAAAAATATTGGCATCCTCTGCAGCAGCTAATACACTTAACTTCAAAAGAGACTCGAACGAAAAAGATACACATGTGCATTTATAAAAATGATGTCACTCTTACAAGATTTAATCAATGAACAGCATTCCACATATGTACCTGTTCCTATGGCGTATACGTTTAATATCAACGTACCTTTAGACAATGTTTACGTTATATTTAAAAGTTGATACAAACATTGAAAATGTATTACTTTCTCAACGCGTACTACGCACATAGTATATATAGAAGGTATTTGTATTGAATCAAAAAATTCGATCCCGAGATTTCTTCGGAAATACATGATTTGAGACCCCTGATACAAAAAATAGAAAAAGGTCTGAGTGTGGACAGCATAGCTCAAAAATTAAAAGACCGTTAAATACCAAACTTGGTATTTAAGTTTGGTATCCTCCAAGGATGCGACATGAAGATTTTCAAGAAAATGGCCTCACCCAAAACTACCCTTTAAGTGGAAATTTTGGTTTTATTAAAAATAGCTCTAATGATTTTGAATAAAATGCCGTATATTAAAACTACTTACATCACAATCAAATGTATGTCTTGAATTTTCTGGGAATAGCTCTGAAGACTTGTTCATTTTGGATGCCCTTGGCTGAATTTTGAATAACTGGTAAACCATAACAGACAGACAAAAGCGTACTATATAACAATGTAGATCTCGTTAAAATTCACAATTTATATCATATACATTTTGTTTCTAGAGTTGACCGCTTCCGAGATATTCCTTCTTATGGGTTTCAATTTTTTACTAGGTATCTTCTCAGATGAGGTTATATTTCGTTTCATCTCTCGTTTGCTTTTCTGGAAATGCAAAGCGAACAGAACTTCAACTGTTCAAATATGACCGGCTTTTAAAAGATTTGAAATGGAGTTTTTTTTTTTTTTTATGAACTCCCTTTAACTGTTGTGGTTCTCAGCGTCCCATTCTATACTGGGCGTGAAAGACCCTTAATTTTGCTCAGAGGCCTCTCTATCAGGCTTGAGGTTCTTTTACGTGCCGTAAATCTATGACACGGGACCAATGGATTTACTTCCCTTCAGAAGGAAGCCATGCTAAGGATTTTTACGCCCAAAAAAATCCATCGTCATCCGCCGGGTTTGAACCCGCGACCTTGGGTATATGAATGAGCATGACATTACAGCAGGGAGGACGACTTTAAAAGATTTGACTTGCTTTAGTCTAGTGTGCCAATTCCCTTATTTCCCTTCTGCTAACAAGGAACCAAGTAATAAGACCATTTCTACTAATGTTTATCTCGATTAGTATGAAGCAGATTAAGGAATAATCTTCTGTAAGAATAGCTTGTTGCAGAAAAAGTAGGGAAAGTCATGTGAATGGAACTCATTATTTTTTCTGATAGGATAAAATTAACAACATATCACTTATTGAAGACCTTTACACATTTAGCTTCAATTTTAAAACCTTTGTAACGAGTCAAGACATTGTTCGTTGCGTGACTTTCTCTGCAATCGAGTGGTCAACGTTCAGACTTCTCACCCAGAGGGGCAGATTCGATTCTCGATTGAGACGGGAATCATATCTTAACTAGAATCAAATCTTATACCCCCAAAGAGTCTGGAAGTACGGGTGTGAAAGAGTGAATGTGTCTGCGTGTGTGTACGTGCGCGCAGATTTACTAGTATACTACTGAAAAATCCAGAGTAAGAAATCCCACCGTTCAGTGAGAAAAAACACCAGCAGTTGCTTCTAATCTTCTAAAGTAGAGCCTCCGATGTGACCATAGAAGTTAAAGAGGACTACATAAATGAAACAAAACAGAAATTAAACAAAAGAAAAAAAAACTGTCCTAGCGGTAAGATTCTTCAGAGAATACAAATATCATTTACGTTTTCCTCCACCCAATATCATTTATTTTGAAATTTCTTCTGTACATTGTTCTTAAAAAACCTCACTTTTCTATTTGTCTCGCTCCACTTACTTAATTCGTAACATACACATGCTGTCTTCTAATTAGTTTCTCTACTATATATAGTTAGTGAAAATAGATATTGCATACTGCCCAAAACTTTCTACCCCAGAAAGAACAAGTAAATAATCATTTTTAGACAAATGTCCGTATTTTTGTCTGAGCAACATAACGAAAAATAATCTGATGTGTTCCATTCACATAACCTTCTCTAGTTGTTCCAAATATCAAACTATCTTACAAAATACTGTACGCTTATCTATAGCATGCTAATCGAGACAAACATTGGTCTTACTATATGCCTGATTGTAAGCAGAAGAGAAATAAGGGAATACACTAGACTAAAGTGATAGTCAAATCTTTTAAAAGCTGTTCGCTATGTGAAACAATTGAGGTTCGGTTCGCTTTGCATGGTGCCGTTTGAGAAAAGTTAGGTAGCTTAAAACGAAACCAATAACAAGGAATATCTCAAAAACGGTCAACTCTAAAAGCAAACTTAGATGATATAAATTGTGTTTTAACGAGATCTACATTGCGGTTTAACCGTTATACAAAATTCTGCAAAACTTATCCAGAATAAAGACGTCTTCAGAGCTTATTCCCAGAAAATTCAAAATAAACATTTTAATTGTGATGCAAATATCTTTAAAATACAGTATTTCAATCAAAATCGTATGTCATTTTTGAGAAAAACAAACATTTTCTTTTCATAAAAAGTGTAGTTTGTGGTAGAAAGATTTTTTGTTTGTTTGTTAAAATCTTTTTGTTCGCTCCTTGGAAGATAGTAAACATAAATACTAAGCTTGCTGTTTAACGGTTTTTTAGTTTTTGAGCTATGCTGTCCACAGACGCACACACAGACACCCACACAAAGACGCACCTTTTTCCAAAAACGTTTATTTCGGACTCAGGGCACTTCAAAACATATATTACCGGTGAAATTTCGGCATAGAATTTTTGGGTGGAATATAATACCTTCTCTATCCAATATGTTGTGTACCTATACAAGGTCAGAGAAGTGTGTGTGGGGGGGGGCAGCAAACGAAAAGACCATTAAATATCAAACTTGGTATTTAAGATTGGTATCTTCCAAGGATGCGACACGAAGATTTCCAAGAAAATCTCCCCACTTTACATGGATAGTTTTCGATAATTTTTATTTTTTCAAAAATGGCTTTAACGATTTTGATTAAAATCTCTTATATTTAAGATATTTAAATGCAAAATAAAATGTATATCTTGAATTTTCTGGGAATAGCCTCTAAAGAGTTCTATATTCTGGATGATTTTTATTGAATTTTGCATAGCTGGTAAACCGCAAGAGATAGACAAAAACTTGCTATACAAAAAATGTAGATCACGATAAAACACACAATTTATGTTATACTTTTATACTTTTTTCGTGGAGTTGATCGTTTTTGAGATATCCCTTGTTATTGGTTTCAGCTTAGTTTAGTAAGTTTAAAAAACTCACACTTTTCTCATACAAGAATTTGTCAATTCCTGTCCATACAAACAAAGGAACTTCAGTCACATAGCAACCAGCAACTATCACTTTAACCTGTGTTACTCCCATATTTTCCTTCTACTTACAACAAAGCAAGAAATGAGGCTATTTCTGCTAGTTTTTTCTCGAATAGCATTAAGTAAATAGAAGAATAACCTTTTTAACAATAATTTGTTGCAGAGATGTAGAGAAAGTCATGTGAATGGAACAACACAGATTTTTTTTTTTTTTTTTTTTGCCGGACTTCAATCCATTGGAAGTTTTCCCACATTTCTTGCAAGCTTTCATGTATTAAAATGTAATTAACATTAATAACATCTGAAACACTACCCTGTCATTACTAATCGTTTTCTCTGCTCGGTTATGTTACTAGGTTGTTTCAATTGTTCATACTACTATTAGCCTTATAAATGACGGTAGTTACTAAGGCATGCAGTTGGAAGCTGAATAATGTGCATTTTAAAAGAATGCACTACGCAGTGCCTTGCTAATGGAAGTAATGTACACAAACTAAGGACCACATTCCGAGCGGCTTTGTGAGGAACGCGATTATATTGAGCATCAGCAAATTGCTGCGCAAAGTATCGGCACAGGCAAATCACATTTATAGCACAGGCAAATCAATTTCCAGAATTAAATGCGCCTGAGCGAAATATTCTTCTCTAGATTCCTTGATTGTTTTCTATTCTTATTTCTGCGAGTAAATCAAATTTGTATTTTTCATAGTTACCTATAGTAAGTAGAGGAAGTATTGCATTCCACTAAAAAATTCGACAACGAGATTTCACCGGAAACACCGCTTTAAGGTTATCTGAATCCTTCCAAGCATTTTTATAAAAAGGTTCGCGTCCGCGTTGCCCTTGACATAGTTATTTTCTAGAAAGAAAAAAAAAAAACAATAACATTATGTTTAAAATGCTGGACATTTAAGATATCTGAACGACAAGAATTTCTGCGAATAATCTATTCTTTCTGAATTACTTTTGTATAATTCAATTATTACTTTTGCAAGTCATAGGAGAGCAGTGTGCTTTATTATTTTGTCCCGTACTTAGTCATAAAGTGTATTAAGGCTCAGCATTTGTTTTCTACTGCACAGCGTGTATTTATTTATGTTTTGAATGTGTTAACACATTTTGTGAATGGATTTTCACTAGTGTGCATACAATGACGATATTGACCCACATCTAATATTTTTCACGGACAAGGCTTAGTTCCACCATTATGGATATGTGTGTACACAAATAATCGTTATTGGAACTCTGAGAAACCTATTATTCATGAAGTACTCCTTCATGAAGGAAGGGAAAAAAAAAAAAAAAAAAAAAACCGTATGGTGCACCATTAGCGGAGAAACAGCTATAGGCCCAATTTTTTCGACTCAACAGTTGACGCTCATACATATATAAATACAATTTTGCCTCCCCTCCCTCTTTTGAGAATTAACAGACAAGGAACGTGATTTTGCATTTTTTCAATATGACTCTGCAACAGCTCATACAGCCAATCTTTCGATGAGAACAACTGAAGGTGAGTTACAGGACAGAATTATTAGTAGAGACCCCTACTTAACCCCCTGTGCGGCAACTTAAAGCATAAAGTGTACAAGACAAATCCACACACCCTGGAAGAATTGAAACAAAATATCCGGCAGGAAATTGCCTGCATTCTCAACGTGAACTACGGCGAGTGATGGAAAGTTTCCTCAACAGGTGCCAAAAAAGTATGGACAACAGCAGGGGCCAGTTTCAGTATCTCCTTTAATAACGTTGGTAAGTAAAGCCTAAAAAATTAGTTTTAAAAATGTTACAAGGTTTCATCCGCATTTTTCTATGATATCGGCAGACGCAACGAGCGTCAAGAGCGCGGACAAGCAGGTACCGCACAGCCGGTTCGGACGTTTTTGGATTATTTGGTAGCTCAGCGCAGCTGCTGTTCTGTTCGACCGCGCTTAAAAAACAAAAGCGCGTACCGAACACAGCAGCCGCTCCATGCAGTTGAGTAAAACAGTTCTCGAGACGCCGGTCTCGCCGATTCTTGAACTTTTTGACAATCAAAACTTTCGGGGCTGGGTCTATGGGACTTATATAAGGGGCTGACGAGTTCCAAACCGGGCAGTCGAGATTGAAGTTGAAACAGTCCTAGGAGTTGCATCAGTCAATGAATAAACAATGAATATTATGAATTAATTGGACAGTTAAGTCAGTTAAAAGAATGCAGTTGACAGTGCAGAGTATAAAGCAATTGTGAGTTGTGATTCGGTGATTCAGTTATGTGGTTTACCAAGTGTGTGATAGTGATAGGTTGATTTACAATGAGTACCTTGGTGCAAATAAAGTGTGTTTAGCAGAAAAATGTGGATCTTCTTAAAGCAATTGTGAAAAACATTCTCTGGCGTTATCCATTTCCGAGATACCCATTATTACTGATTTAAGTTTTCAAATACTCATACTTTCTGCAAGTGTAAGTCACTATTCGCTTTTTCTCGTGGTCATGCTAGAGCATGGAATTTTAAAGCCATTACATTGGGACCTGCTTTTTAAAGCTGACTATTGCCCTAGGCTACACTTTGTATCTTTCTTATGCATAGTGCAACGACATTTGTAAATGTGCAATGAAAGTTTATCTCGAAGTTGATAGCAGAACAACCATTTTAGGAATAGTTTTAGAAAAGTGAGTAGACTCGGGTGCTGGCCTGTAAGTCCTTGGGAGAATAAACACCGAAAGAAGATGAGTAGAGATATTCAGGATGCGGCACATTGACTATTTTTTTTTTTGGCATTGGTCACAATCTCAGTAAATTACTAAATTTAACTCACACTTTTGCTTGGTCGTTAGACACTGCTAAGATGGACTATCTTACGACACAAAATTTCCCGTCTCTCATTCCGTTTCGCTTCAATTCCTTCTTCACCTATTATGGTTGTCGGGTCAGACGCAATTTATGGTATTTGCAGCGTATAGCGGTAGGCCTGCTGCAATTAAAGCTGCGATGAAAGCATTAAAATTACTCTATAATCTCTCCGAAACAATCCCTTAAGGCGGGGTCCTTTGGGGAAATTTCTGCCCAGACCACTGAAAAGCATCCCTAACTGAAACAGTAATTGCTGAATAGATGAAAAGTGCGGTCTTGTTTTGATTGGACATGTCTGGACACGCGCAATGCTTGGAATAGTAGTTACTCTTATAAGTCTTGTCATTTTTAGCCTTTTTCTTCTACCCCACCTAATAAAAAGGTTTTGACTACATCTTTGGTTATCGTTCTGACTTTTCAAACCGGATGTCTCGGGTTAGATTCCCGGAAGAGGGAAGGGAAATTCAATTATAAACATTCTGAGCCCTCCGTAACCTGGAATTACGAATGTAGAGGTGGATGTGAGCATGTCTCATAGTGAAACTGAATATACTCAGCGTCCAAAATTGACACCCAATGAATGATAACGAGAGTTAGAAATCAGTTGATTCTACGTCAAAATCCCCAATATGACCTTCTGAGTTAAACGACTTTATGAAATTGAAAAAACAAAAATATATTGTTGCTATATTTTATTTAAACATTACATAAAACAAAAGCCGCCTATTAAGTAGCAATCTCCAAGAGTTGATATAATTCTACTATCCAGTTCGAAATCAGTCCACACTGAAAAAAGAAGCTATTTCCAAAAAATTGAAGATATGGATTTCATTGATCATAAAAATATTATAAACATGTGGTATTTTGATCGAAATCGTTAGTCATTTTTAAATAAAAATGTACGTAAAACCTCGTATGTAAACGGTAATTTGGAGTGGGGAGGTTTTCTTGAAAATCTCCGCGTCGCATCCTTGGACGATCCTGAGCTTAGTATCAAATTTGGTAGAAAAAGACAGGTCTTTTGCACACATAAACAAACACGGCTATATTTCTAAAATACATATATATATATTCAGTAGTCCTCAAAACATGTATTTCTGGTGAAATCTCGGTATGAATCTTTTGGGTGGAATGCAATACCTTCTCTTTTTACTATGTAGATTGTACCGTGATAGCCACAGTAAAAATGAAGATCTCGTTAACCGCCCCCCCCTCCTCTTTTTGTTAGGTAAACTGCCGTCGAGATATTCATTGAGTTTTGCTTAAATTTCCCACTTACACTTTAACTTTTCTCAAAGAAGAAGTCGGTATTCGTTTATCTTTTCTTTCTTCCTTCTTTCTTTCTTTTATTTATTTTCATCCTCATGTACCTAAGTGATCCTATAGCAAGTAGTTTTAGCCTACTGTAGACATTTTTTTGTTTCCCTCTATGTATAGGGAAGTATCCAACAAGACCATTTCTATTAATTATTATTTCGATTAGCGTGAAGTAATTATAAGAATAAGCTTTTGTAAGGTTAGTTTGTTGCAGAATAGGTAAAGAACGCCATGTGAATGAAACACGTCAGACGGGTGAAATACTGAAATGTCATTCTTGTTAACCAAAGAATAAACTGAACATTTCTTTAGTTGTGAAGTAGGCATTTCCAGTCACGGTTTATTTAAATACCATTTCAGCTATTTTTTAACGTTCGAAATAGTAAACTAATATACTTTTCACTAACACTACGAATCCTTCCCTGTATGCGTGTTGCACGGATACGTTTTAAAGTGAGGCATTATCTTCTAAATCTAAGTTTGCATTTGATTGGATCAAAAAATAGCGGAAGCTTTATTTGTGAAAGCTGAAACCACCGCACTATTTAATATGTCGTCTTCAGGCGGGCGTCGACTTTTTCGGGCGTAAAAATCTAAGCATGGCTTCCTTCGGAAGGGAAGGTCCTTCGGAAGAAAGAACCTCAAGCCTGATAAGAGGCCTCTGAACAAAACTAAGAGGTCTTCCACGTCCAATATAGTACGGGACTCTGAGGTTCACAGCATTAAAGAGCGTCCATAAATACAATTCAATTTTATTGTAGTAGTCTCCATTTGATGTCAAATCAAAATGTATAATAATTCAGAACCAATAGGTGAATCCTAGCTCAGGTAGCAGCAAACAGGGGGCGGTTTTGGCAAAAGATGACTTCATGGATGTGTCGCAGTCTGTCTAGAGAGCCCTGTCCAACGCGGCGCCCGAAATGTGATTTCTTAGCGCCTTTCATGAGCCATATTTTTATTCTGAGAATTTATAATTTTAAATCAAATTTCAGGATAATTACTTCATTCCGAACATCTTCCTAGTATATACTCATGGCCATGAAACTTGCTTTTCTACACTCAATACAGTACTCATTATTTTCCTCAACAAATATTAGACCACAATTGTTGGGAATTTGAGACAGTCACTTTAATCCCAAAAAAGCCTTATATTAAACAATAAGTTCTCCTCTTTAAACATTGCTTTTTGTAGCGATAGCGAACGATAAGTCGGCTTGTTTATAGAGGAAGGAGGCAGGTTTTTAAACAAACATTCAGTGGCTATACCTTGAGTGATTTTAAATGCAGGTTCAGTTTTGTATCGTGTTGCATGCATATTCTGAATATAATACGGCTAAGAGCCAAAGAACTTAAAGGTTTGACAGTGATTGGGAGGAGCAGTATTGTTTTGTGGCATTCAGAGGAAAACCCGTATGTTTATTATGTAGCAGTAGTATGTCTGTTCCCAAGGTCATTTTTCGACATATCACACAAATTTTAATAGTGAATTTCCTATTAATCCTGAATTACCAAAACACAAAGTTAAAGACTTAAAATATAAATTAGCTTTACAACAAAGCCAGTTCAGCAAAATAGTAACGTGACAATGGCCTCTTACAAGATGTGTTATTTTTCAGCGAAAAGGAAAAAAACTTTCAATGAAGGGGAAGTAGTTAAAGAAGCAATGATCAGAGCTGCGGAATCTCTGTTCGATTGTCACAAAGATAAATCTGCAATTGTGTCTTCTATAAAAGGACTTTAATTGTCTCACGAAACTGTTGCTAGACGTGTTGAACATCTTTCTAAGAATTTAGAATCTCAATTATATCAGTACCTGCAATCGTATGAACATTTTTCGCTTCAGTTTGATGAAATCACTGACATTTCTGATATTGGACAGTTGTGCTTATTTATGAGAAAGGTCTTTCATGACTTTACAGTAAAAGAGGAATCTATAAAAGTCCTTCCACTTGATGAACGTACTAGGGGAGACTGCAAATTTAATCCATTCCTGAAAATTGCGAAAAGTATAGCATTCCACCATCTAAACTTGTTGCTATAAAACAGATGGGGAGCCTTCAATGACTGGAAAGAATGACGAGTTTCTTGCTCTTTGTGCTAAAGATGATTCATTTCCAAATTTTCTATCTTATCACTATATTATCCACCAGGGAACTTTCAGCGCAAAGATTTTGAAGTTCGACCATATCATGAAAGTTGTGACTCGTGTACTAAATCACATCAGGTCATCATCTACATGTCACGATTGTTACGTCATGAAGACGTAAGGTGGCTTAGTAGGGGGAAAACTCTGAAACGATTCTGCAGTCTTCTGGATGAGATAAGAGATTTTCTGAAATCATCGCTCGGGTTATATTGTCAAGAACTTGATGAAATACATGGCTCCTAGAATTAGGTTTCTTGGCAGATATTACCTCAAAATTATGTGAGTTAAACCTCGAATTGCAAGGGAAAAGTCGCAACATTCCAGCCATGATAAGTAGTGTAAATGCTTTTCGGAGGAAACTAAACTTCTGGATTGCGCATTTTAAAAAAAAAAAAAAAAAAATCCCTATTACGCTTTCTAACTTTGAAATCAGTTATGGAAACTGCAAATATCGGGGAAGGTGATGTTCTATCTCAAGTTTTCAGCATTTGAGCCAGTGATTATGTTTATCAATAACCCATTCGCTTCAGTTGAGATTACTGAACTTGGAGGTAGGATGTGTGAGAACTTTGGAAATTGTAGTCTTAAAGAATTAGAAATGGAAGTTTTAAATCTTTAAGAAGATATATCTTTGAAATCATGTTTATCAAGTTCAAGCACTTTTTGGACTCTGGTGGACAGGAATAAATATCCCATCATTAGTAGTGTTGAACTGAAAACCTTTTTTTTTTTGGGGGGGGGGGGCTCGATCTATCTTTGGGAGGTCACATTTTCGTCTATGAGCATCATGAAGAATAAGTACCAATCCAGTCTGATAGACTCGCATCTAGATGATGCATTAAGAGCAGCTTGTTCCGGCTAAACAGGATTTTTTTTACATCACTCATAGAGAACACGCACTGCCAAATATCAATTATGTAAATTGAAAACCTGAGCAACTTTTATTGTAATTCTTTGAGATACTTTTACGTCGATACATGTAGCAACAGAAAAAAACAATTTTTTTGCAATGGTGGTGGCGCCCGTACCTTGTTATGTACGAATTAAATGTGCCTGAGCACATAAGAAATTTGGACAGTACTGGTCTAGAGATTTCTAACATTATACGAATATTTTGAACCTCGAAACTTTTGTAAAAGGATATCTGTCATACAAAAGTGGCAAGGAGTGATATCCAATTCCGAGAGTCGATGGTGGTGAGCGCAATGTTTGTGCCAGATTAACTATAGAATCTAGCGATATCACCCTCCGTGATCTAGGTTCCCAAGATCGTGGATTCAAACCCGGCGGAGGGCGATGGATTTTTTTCAGTCGTAAAAATCTTTAGTATGGCTCCCTTCGGAAGGGAAGTAAAACCGTTGACCATTGTCGTAGATTTACAGCACCTAAAACAATATTGAGTCTAATAAAAAGGCCTCTGAGCAAAATTAAGCGGACTTTCGAAAACATTTAGTTTTATTTTTCAGCACAGTTATAAAACGATGGATGCCGATCATGTATTCGTCCTTATTATATGTTGCGGCTTTTATATATTAAGTCAATTAGTAAATGAAGTTGAAGGGGATGAATATTAACATTTTGTTTTGTCCATATTTTTGCTGGTTTCGTTGGCATTTCCCTTAACCTACAGATCCTCTTAGTGTTGGCATTTTAATGACTTATTTCTTATTTTAATGGTTCATATATTAAAAATCTGTGCAAAGCATCAATATTATAAGTAAAAGAATGACTCACAAGTGTCTAACCCCAATTTCTTTCCCTTCCCATTTAAAAGTGGTATATAATAATTGGATGTCAGTTCATCTATCAGTAGAAAAGTATGAAAACAATTGAAGAAAGAGGATTGTTTTTATCGACGGCTTCAGAGAATCACTTTTTAGACTTCCTGACGAAGCTGTCGCATATGACCACTCCAGCATTTCTCCACTGGAGGAGATCTGTAATCCGTCAAACGGGGACAGGCAGAGTGCAGTTTAATTAGACGATGCGGGAAGGGATAATACACTGTTGGAGCGTCCCCTCTTCAGAGTCCCATGGGCTGATATGTATTTCATCCGAACTAGAAGTTGCTCCATTAGCGAGGTTCCGGCAAGGGGTGAGGAACAGACCACGACAACACTTGGTAAAACTACACGCCATGTTGCCTCCCTAATACTTATTTGTATGCCTTTAGCTTTTAACTTCAACGTTCAATGTTCCACAGTGCTCATGAAGTTGGTATTAAGTAGGTATACTGTAATGTTACGGCGGGAAATGTAAAAATGTGTGGTTTCCACAACTTGAGACCGGTAATGGTGGGGCCATATGTTCTCAATGATCGCCATGAACAAAATCTTTGCTTTTATTTGCAATCTTATGAAGTCATTAGTCAATTATTCCTAATATATTATATGGTAGCAAACAAAAAACATTAAATCATAAGTATATCATACGTATATTTAACAAATAAAAATAAGTAAAGATTCAGGTAAAACTCAAATGGTAATTTTCAACTACATATCAAATAATATACTCGCTGTCTGCAGTAATAAATATCTAAACAGTTGAAGATTTAATGTACTTTATGCACATGTAGAGAAATAGACAATTATATGCAGGTAGATTAGATAACCAAGATTATACACAGAACGTGTATACAGAAATTTAATGTACGCCATTTATATTAATAAAGTAATACATATTTAAGTTAATTCAAAATCATTATCAACAATGCAATACACCAGCTATTACTTTATTATTGTATTTATTCAGCAAAGGATGTGTTAAAATAAATTATTTAAATTTACCTTAATATATTAACGTCCAGATGAAATCCAGAGCATTTCTGCGATATTTCCTGCCTGTACCTGCCTTTCACGACAGGAAGGTTTCTCGCGGGCCAACCTACGCAGGCAGGCGATTTTCCTCAATACTGAGCTTAGAGTTGGTTCTACGATGTCCTGATAAGTTTGTCTATAGTTACCCCCCCCCCCCCCCCCCCCATAAATTTTTCTGGCCGATAAGCAACGCTCTAGTTCTACAATCGTACAGCTTCCTCTGGATAGTAACCCACTGAATTCAATGGAAGCGCTACAGTTGGAGTATTTGTAAACTAGAAAACAATCGAGCATTGCCTTGCGAAGCTGGTCACAACATGCAAAATGAAAGAAAGATCATGTGTATCACGAGAAAAGAAGAAGCGAAGCAATGCTCTAAACTTCACTCCTGACGAGGCTACACCTCATAGAGGCATGCAAGATTGTACGGGAATAAAACAGCAACGCCGTAACCTGGAGAGCGGAAAATGCTAGTAATTACGCCAGAGTTCACATAACCTTTACATTACGTCTATATTGGTTCCTAGTTGCTGGTGTAGGTACTTCTCGTTTCCTTATGGTCCTTCTCTTACTCCAGAATTTATACATACCAATATACAGAGAGAGAGAGAGAGAGAGAGAGAGAGAGAGAGAGAGCGCGTTTGTATATATGTGTATGAGACTGAACCTTAAGAACCACTTAACCGATTTTGATAATTCTTTCACCATTGAAAATTCCAAGATTTTGTAACCGGCAGAGGCTATAAAATGCCTTATTAGTTCAATTTATAAATTAGTAGAATACTAAAAAACGTTTGCAAAGCCTGCGTATTAGGATGCAAACATGCTGGTTATAAAAGAACATGCGGCGAAGATTGTCGGGGTAAAGGTTAATATCGGCATTTTTCATCCGTCATGAGGGATTTCTAGATTGTTCGAAATTGCAATTTTAACGGATAAAGGGGGAGGATTAACTAAACATCCTGTAGATTATACAGTGATTTCACAAAAGTCAGTGGGAGGCATATGTAATTAGTTAAAACGTCAGGTAATCTCCGATACTTATGACCTTAGGCCTTCTCTTTTTCATTATTTCCTCGCCATCGTCAAACAAATACAAATTTGTCATAACTAGTATTGATAGTGTTGTCAGTCGTGAATGCACAGCGTGAATGTGAAAGCTTATTTGTCGGATAATAAATGTATCGGCTATTCTAACCCGCCGAAAACTTATCAGCAAAGAGATCTTCCGAGTAATGCTATTCAAGATCATAGAATGCCAATTGCCTAGAAATCGGGTACTAAGCTATATCGGCAAATTGTAAAACCGGCCCTTATTACTAACTGTAGGGAGGAGCGAAGGTTTTACATTTTTATGAGAACAGCAACATTATGACAAACATACCACCTGTTTCTCATAATGTTGACTCCCAGATGCAAACAGCCTAAGCATTATTTCATGTATGGCCTTACGATCTAACATCATACTGCTTAGATTAAGCTGTGTTCCATAATTATGTGCTCCAAAGTGATAATGAAAGAATAAAACATCACTTGGAAGGTTTTAATTGGGATTAGTTCTACTACCATTGCACTGTAAACGATTTTAAAAACATCTGTCCCATTCACATAACTTGCCATAGTTGTTCCATATATATACGTATTATTCGTACTATTCTTACAAAAGATTATTTTATTTGCATCATGCTAATTGAGATAAACATTAGCAGAAATGGCATTATTACTTGCTTGCTTGAAGTAGAGGGGAAATAAGGGAATACATTAGGCTAAAGCGATAGTCAAATATTTTAAAAGCTGGTCGCTATGTGAAATAGTTGAGGTTCCATTCACTTTGCATGGTGCCATTTGAGAAAAGTTTTGTACTTTAAAATTGTAAACAAAGACAAAGAATACCTCGAAAACGGTCAACTCAACAAGAAAAACGTATATGACATAAATTATGTGTTTTAATGAGATCTTCATTTTTTGTGCAGCAAGTTTTTGTCTCCTTTTTTCGAACTCAGGGGACTTCCAAATATATATTTCCGGTGAAAGTTCGGTATCAAATTTTTAATGGAATACAATATCTCTCTATCCAGACTAGAGAAATTAATGGTTTGAGATATTTACAAATATTTTCAGCTAAGCAAGTTAAGATATTATTATTATTATTATTATTATTATTTTATTATTATTATTATTATTAATAATAATAACAATATTATTACTACCATCGTCATCATCTTATTAATAGCGTGATATCCTTGTGCTTACAATTGTTCAAAATGTATGATTTTAACATTATTCCATAATTATTTATTCCCCATTTTTGCGCATTGTCGTCGGTTTAATGCGCACTTCTATAGAAGTTAATCTTCCTTTTGATCTCCGTCACCGATAAGAAATCCTTTGAAACTTTATGCAATCTTATAGGGGATCGAAAAACTTGTAAGGCTGTACGAGTAATTTTAAATATAGTTCAACGTTGTTGAATGTATTTAAAAATGTTGGAAAATGAACAAAATGAGGGAACGTTGTAAAATCGAATAAATTATTTTATAACACAGAAAATGCTTCCAAATAGTATTAAGAAAATCGTTCTGTTTACTAAAGAGTCCCAAAAAATGTCATATCATCTATTAAACTAGGATGAAAATAGAGTAGGAACGTTTGCTCTTTGCTAACTCCTAAGGTATCTCTCTGTTTTATCATATGCATGCGTCTTAACAAGATTTCAGGTCATATAGACATAGGCCCGGAGCGCACTGCTCAGTATGTAGTGGAGAGTTGAAAAAGATAAAATACTGCCGATCCTCATGCCAGGACAAGATCTCGTGCGTGTTGCCGAACTATCAGGAGAAGGTAGCAGTAGATCGAAAACGGTACACCTCTAATGTTCGGAAAAAGAACATGTTGTGCACCAACCAATTCATCGGTTTGCAAACGTAAATCAAACACGAAAATAGACTGACTCCCGACGAGCCTGAAGAAAATACGGAAACATACATTTAGCCTACGTTGCTACTCATTAATGAAGCTATCCTTTGTTTGCTAATGGTTATTGCTCAGTGGCATGGGGAAGACTGATTAAGGGCAGACCATTATGTTTTGAAAAAAAAAAAAAAAAAAAGTTTACACTTTCAAATAAATAAAAGAACTATTTGTTTTCAAATATAACAACAAAGATACTATAGCGAAAATATGCATTTTCATACTATAAAATCCTACGGTTAGTACGCTAGAATAGTTAACATATAGTAATGATCTATTAATGCGCATCTATTAACAAAGAGCGTCATTACATTCTTACGATGTGGTGACATGTTCAGCTCCTGTATCTCAGGATATTTTGTACACAACTCTACCTAAGTCCTTAAATTGGTCAAAACTTAAAACTATTGTGAGGAAACAGAGAAATAAGTATCAAACTGTTAATACACATTGCGAAATACTTGGTGGAAATTAACAGACACGCGCACAAGGACCTTTTCCTAAAAATGCTTTTTTCTTTTTGAGTCACAGGACCCTAAAAGATGGATTTCAGGTGAAATCCCGGTATCGAATTTTTGGGTGGAATGCAACACCTTCTCTATTTGCTATGTACATTGCACATACGCGCTAGAGCAAGTAAACATAATTTTTCGTAAGAACATTTTGTATGTACAACAGGTAGAGAAAGGCGTGTGAAAGGAACGTATCTCTGTGCCTGTGAACACGCTAACTAAAAAAAATTCGGTAAAATACCGATCTTGGTATTGAAATAAAATGGCGTTTTATTTATGGATGCTCTTTAATTGCTGTTGGTTCTCAGCGTCCCATTCTATACTGGGCGTGAAAGACCGCTTAATTTTCTCAGAGACCTATCAGGCTTAAGGTTCTTTTAAGGTAAATCTACGACACGGGGCCAACGGCTTTACTTCCCTTTCGAAGGAAGTATTAAGGATATTTACACCCGAAAAAATCCATCGTCCTCAAGCGAGTTTGAACTCGCGACCTTGGGTATGTGAAGTTATCATACTAACCGTTACACTACGGAGGGTGACGAACTTGGTATTTTAAGTTAAGTATCTTCCAAGGATGCGATACGAAAATTTTGAGGAAAATCTCCCCACCCCAAACTACCCTTTAAATGGAAAAATTGTCGAAAATGTTTATTTTCTAAAAAATGGATCTAACGATTTTGATTTAAATACTGTATATTTAAGATATATACATGGCAAATAAAAAAAGTATATTCTTATTCTCCATGACTTTTGTACGAGGCGCGTTCAAGTTATAACAGCTCCTATTTTTTTTTCCTCACAAAGTAATGACAAGAAAAATGTGAAACTAGTGTCACTTCTCAACGTGATCTCCCTCTAGCCGTACACATTTTTCACAACGTCGACGCAATGATTCCATGGCTGCTGCGAACGCTTCTTTAGGAGTGTGTTTTGACCAATGGAAAATCGCTGAGGCAATAGCGGCACGACTAGTGAATCTGCGACCACAGAGTGTCTTTCGTCGTGGAAAACAGCCAAAAGTCACTAGGAGCCAGGTCAGGTGAGTAGGGCACATGAGCAATCACTTCAAAGTTGTCACGAAGAAACTCCTGCGTCGCGTTCGCACACGTCCAACCTTTTCTGCCCGTTTTTCACGCAATGCTGGGAGGAGTTTATTCTTCAAAACATTTTGGTAGGATGCAACTGTTACCATGGTGCCCTTTGGAATGCAATGAGTAAGGATTAAACCACTGCTGTCCCAGAAAGTGGCCACCATCATTTTGTCAGCACTGGCGCTCACCCGAATTTTTTTTGGTGGCGGTGAGTCTGTGTGCTTCCATTGAGCTGACTGGCGCTTCGTTTAAGGGTTGAAAAAGGGCAACCACCTCTCATCCATTGTCACAATCGATTGAAAGAAAGTTCAATTCATGCCGTCATCACGCGTCAACATCGCCTGACAATTTGCCACGCGAGCAGCCTTGGGATCATCCGTCAGCATTCGTGGCACCCACCTGGAAGACACTTTTCGCATTTTCAATTCTTCATGCAGGATTGTGTGCACAGATCCCACGGAAATGCCAATTTTGGAGGCGATGTCTGCAACACTCAATCGGCGATCCTCCAAAACAACGTTCTCCACTCGCTGGATCATGACGTCAGACCGGCTGGTGCGAGGCCGTGACTGTCTTGGTTTGTTGTCACATGATGCACTGCCTTCATTGCACAGTCGCACCCAGGGGCGCGCATTAGACACATACATGGTACCATCGTCGCCATTTGAAGTATCAAAAACAGTCCTCAAAACGGCAAAAAACTCTCGTCGCTGCCACTAGAGTTCTATGCACTGTAAAGTGCTGCCATCTCTGCCACGCATTCACAAAGAGTCCACGTGTATTCTAAAACAAACCAGAAGTTCCTATCTGGTCCCAGCCTGAAGAAGAAAAAAAAAAGGAGGTGTTATAACTTGAACGCACCTCGTAGAAATGGTAAATCGTAAGAGAAGAATTAAAAAAAAAATCTCGTTAAAAATAACAATTTAAGATATATACATATTTTTCATGGATTTGACTATTTCCGAGTTATCCCTTGTTATTGGTTTCAATTTTAAATATGTTTCTCATACGGGAATTTGCCAACTCCTGGCCATGCAAAGGAACAACTTTCCATCACATAGCTACCAGCTTTTAAAAGATCTGACTATCGTTTTAGCCAAATGTATCCCCTTATTTCCCTTCTGCTTGCAAGAAATCAGGTAATGAGACTATTTCTGCTAATATTTATCTTGATCAGCATGAAGTAGAAGAATAAGCTTTTTTTACAATTACTCGTTACACAGAGGTAGAGGAAGCTATGTGAATGAAACACACATTTTTGTTTGGTAACTTATTTGTCTATCTCTTACGGTTGATCAGTTATGCAGAAGTCATCCAAAATGAAGAGGTCTTCATAGGCTATTCCCAGAAAATTTAAGATATACATTTTATTTGCAATGTAAATACTTTAGTGTGCACCCTAATGAGAAAACAAAATTTAATACGGTATTTAACCGACTTATTATTTTTGATTTGTGCTGTGGACATGTTATATATATATCTCACGCGTGGACCTTTTTCTAAAAATGATATTTATTTTATTCAGGTCCTCAAAACGTGTCTTTCCAGTGATATCTCGGTATTTTTGGGTGGAATACAATATCCTGTCTACGCACTATGTTAATTTTACATACGTGCTAGTGACAGTGCACTATAAAACAAACTCTAAAATACATGCAAGTATACTCGTATAAGGAAAGATTCACATCGAAATATCAGCGGAGGAATTACTGAGGTTAATTAAACCTACTTAATAAATAAAAGTACAAAAGAAATAGATGCAAGAGACTCAGTTCAAATAATAAAGGGAACACGACTACAAAGAAACGATAATGGTTAAGTATATGAAAAGAATGGCATCTTTTATGGTCCAGAATAGTAGAAATAATGGATGTCATGGAAGAAAGAAAGGGTACTTAATTTAAGATGTCTGGCATAATAAAGAATAGTAGCAAATTGGCGTGGGAAAGAAGGCATTGTAATACGGATGAAATATCAGAAAGAAATGGGACACAGTGTAAAGATACTGAAAGTTTCACCACGTGAAACAGGTTTATTAAAAAACAATGGTAGTTGCCTTCACTAAAAAGTTCATGTTTATATTAAAAATTGCCAACTTACAACATGGGTCCTCACTTTATGAGATGGCGCACGTCAAGACTAACTGAATTCAACAGTGAGTCTTATTTTCCATATTCCCACGAAGCGAGTCCTAGTAGACGACAACGCTGAGTCACTAACAAATAAGGAAGAGAGGGGCAAACATGGCTGTTTGGCTTCCTTTTTAATGAAATTGAATACTAGCGGTGCAAGTGATTCCAAAGTTCCCTGGCGCCTAAACTCGCTGGGGGCTCTTTGCCAAGAAATGATTCAAAAAAGCTCAGGACGCATTGTTTGTTCCAATAGAATGTAATCAAACAACTACTTACTTGGGCTGCGAAATGTTTACACGACTTGTAAGTGCTACTGGGTTAACAATCAGTTGCTCGAGCGTCTTGAAAATGATAATTAATAATAATAATAATAATAATAATAATCAATGAGAGCAAACATGCTGATTTTCTCTTTACTATTTTAATATCTATTATCGTCTAAATGTACAAATATCTTTTATTCGAATCTGGTAAAGAGATCAAAGTCTAAGCTGATGATAAAGGAAAGAAAAATTTCAAGTTTTTTTTTTTTTTAAAGACCGATTATTTTTCTTACTCGTAAACATTAATATGTAGTAACAAATGAGAATACCTGTCTCTGCTAAACTCTCTAAGGCACTTACGGAAATGGAGTTTTATTTATAGACGTTTTTAACTTGTGGTTCTCAGCGTTCCATTCTATATTGGGAGCGAAAGACCGCTTAATTTTGCTCAGAGGCAGCTCTATCAGGTTCTTTTACATGCCATAAATCTACGATACGGGACCAACAGCTTTACTTTCCTTCCGAAGGAAGCCATGGTAAGGTTTTTTCACGCCATCGTCCGCCACCGACTTCGAACCCGCGACCTTAGGTACATGAGGCTAGCATAGTAACCACTACACCTCGGAGGACGACACTAAGGCACTCAAAATAATACAACAGGTTACACTTGTAACACTAACATGACTCAATTGGTGCACAAAATGAGTCACAACTCACTACTGACTGCACTAAGCACAGTTATTCACTGTGTTCGCTTCACTGATTTAACATTTGTCACTCGATAGATTTGCTGTTTAGACTGCTGGCCAAGTGCCAGCAGTCTAAACAGCCGTCCGCTCTCTAATGCACCCCAGTAGCCGGGCTCGAAATGTTCCACTCGTCAAAATCACGGGAAATCACGATTCAAAATGTTCCAGAAATGGACTGTTCTCGAGATCTAAGTTAGGAACATTCGGGATTGTTTTATTGCAACTCATGCCGTCCTTACAACATACATATAAGTGTTAAGGAGATAGAGACTGATAAGTTGATAAAATATATCTTAATGTGCATCTACTTCGGTGTGATAGTTGTTTTTCTCTTCGTGTAACATGTTTACTACAAATCAATACCATACTTTATTACCTGATGTATTTTGCATGGTTTTAACTGCGCGGCGAAATGTACGTCTGTCACTATAGACTATCCGTTTTGCTTCCACTTTTTCATACCTCAATATGTAACTTACTGGTCTAGGTTGGGTGAGGCCTTGCAGATATCATTCAAACAGTGCCGATACAACATCCATTACATTGACCCCCGCCCACTCAAGGTTGCGCCTTCCGACCAGCAGTCTCAGGGAAAATAAACACGAATGAGGTCTGTGTGTGTGCTACGCCTATTTGGAGATATTAACCAACCTAAACATATCTACTACTTGTGTTAATTAAGAAAATTTTAAGTACACAAATGAAGCAAATATTGATATAATTTTATTACAGTGTTCTTAATCTACAATACAAAATAACTCCACTTTTACCGCAAACAGCCTGTGTATATGTATGTATATGTGTGGATGTATTACTATGAGAATATGTATGTTTGTAGTATGTATATAATTAATAACATTTTACTTGATATAGCCACATACAGTAGTAGGTGAATTTACTAGAAAATAGTACATATGTACATAATACATATTAACACTCCTTTTAGATAAACTCCACACGAGTAGAAATAGACAGAGGACGTGTATATGCACTAAATGCTTTTTAAAACACCATAAAGTCACAGTGTGAATTTTAGTATTATAATTTTAAGCTCTCTTTTCTCGGGTTTTCATTTGTCGGATCAATCTCATTTTCAAATAGTTCCAAAAAATGTAATTTTCGGGATAAAGGACATTTGTAAATAGGATAAAAATTAATGAGCTTTTGTTAACATTCTTTCTTAATATGTTATTGAACAATAATACTGATAATGTGCATATTTTAAGCAGACGTGTCATATTTAACATTTATTTTAACTCATATTAGCGGGATAATTAAAAATTAATCCCTACAAGTTATTAATACAGCATTTAAGAGTAAATTATAAAATATTATTTAAAAGTATGATCTATTCTATTCAAATGACTTTCTCTAGCTTCACTGCGTAAATACTATTCTTACAAAAATTATTCTTTTATCTACATTATGCAATCCGGGTAAACAGTAGCAGAAATTATCTTATTAACTTGCTCCCTTGTAAGCAGAAGGCAAATAAGGCCAAAGCTATAGTCAAATATTTTAAAAGCTGGTTGCTTTATGAAACAATTGAAATCGAGCTGTCTTTGCATAATTAGGAGTTAAACAAAAGAGATATGAGACGAAAGATGACTTCATGATTGAGAAAAGTTGAAATAGTTTAAATCGAAACCGATAAGGAATATCTCGAAAATGGTCAACTCCAAAACAAAAAATGTGATGTGTACCATTCACATGACTTTCTCTATATCCCTGCAACAAATTATTCTTAAAATGCTTATACTTCTATTTACTTTGTGCTAATCAGAAAAAATTAGTAGAAATAGTTTTATTACTTGCTTCCTTGTAAGTAGAAGCGAAATAAGGGAGTACCATAGGTTAAAGTGAAAGCCAAAAGCTGGTTGCTATGTGACTGATGTTCTTTTGTTTGTATGGGCAGGAGTTGACAAATTCCTGTATGAGAAAGTAAGTTTTTCAAAACTGAAACCAAGAAAAAGGAATATCTCAAAAACGATCAACTCCAAGAAAAAAACGTATATAACATAAATTGTGTGTTTTAACGTGCTCTACATTTTTTGTGGGTTAAGTTTTTGTCCATCTCTTACGGTTTAGTAGTTATGAAAAATTCATCAAGAATAAAGTAGTCTTCAGAGGCTATTCCCAGAAAATTCAAGATATACATTTCATTTGTCACATAAATATCTTTAATATACGAAATTTTAATCAAAATCATTAGAGCCATTTTTAAGAAAATCAAAATTTTCGAAAAAAGTTCCACGTAAAGGGTAGTTGAGGGTGGGGGGATTTTTCTCAAAATCTTCGTGTCGCATCCCTGGAAGATACTAAACTTAAATACCAAATTTGGTATTTTACCTGCTTTTCGTTTTTGAGTTATCGTTTTCACAGACACACGGACAAACACACACACACACACACACACACGGACCTTTTTCCGAAAATGGTTTTTTTAGATAAAGGGGACCCTAAAACATATATTTCCGGTGAAATCTCGGTATCGAATTTTTTGGTGGAGTGCAATACATTCTCTATACACTATGTACATAGTGCCTATAGAGAAAGTAAAAAACAAAAAAATCTGATATGTTCCATTCACATGACTTTCCCTACATCTCTGCAACACATTATTGTTAAAAAGCTTATGCTTCCTTTTACTTCATCCAGAATGAAGTATTCTTCTGAGGCTATTCCCAGAAAATTCAAGATATACATTTTATTTGTCAGGTAAATATCTTTAATATATGAAATTTTAATAAAAATCGTTAAGAGCTATTTTTGAGAAAATAAAAAAAATAAAAAAAGGTTCCATGTAAAGGGTAGTTGAGGGTGGGGGGATTTTCTTGAAAAGCTTCGTGTCGCATCCTTGGAAGATACCAAACTTAAATACTAAGTTTGGTACTCAACAGATTTTTCGTTTTTGAGCTACGCTGTCAACAGACACACAAACAGACTGACAAGACACACACGTTTTTCCAAAAATGCTTTTTTGGATTCAGGGGATCCAAAACGGTATCGAATTTTTGGGTGCAATACAATGCATTCTTTATACAGTATGTACATAGTACGTGTAGAGAAAGTAAAAAATATATATGATATAAATTATTTGTTTTAACGATATCTACCTTTTTTCTGTACTTTTTGTCCATCTCTTGTGGTTTACCAGTTATACAAAAGTCATCTAAAATAAAGCGGCCTTCAGAGCTATTCCCAGTACCTACATACATTTCCTTTGTCATAACATATCTTACACATCTTGTATTTCAATAAAAGTCGTTAGAGTCCTTTTGAAAAAATCACAAATCACGAAAAAATGTTCATGTAAAGGGTAGTGGGGGATTTCGTATCACATCAAGTTTGCCATTTAATCGATGTTTCGTTTTTGAATGATCGTATTCTCTCTCTCTCTCTCTCTCTCTCTCTCTCTCTCTCTCTCTCTCATACCGATACACATAATGCTCTTTGAACTCAGGGGACTTCAAAACACTTATTTCTGATGAAATCTCGACATCGAATTTTTGGGTGGAATTCAATACGTTCTCCAGCTACTATATACATAGTAGTGTAGAGAAAGTAAAACATAATTTTATTGTGATGTGTAATTTTCAAAAAACTAAAAGCGATACAAATAAATAATAATAAGAACAATCTCTCTGGAAGCAATTAAAAATGTGCACTAATTTGCTGAATACATTAAACCCTAACTGCTGCATTAACATTTCAAAACATAAACAAATTGTGGATTTTAAACTGTTTATTGATGGTTATCCTTATCCCCGATATGATTTATGCACTTCAGTGTGACAAAATATTTTTTTTTATACCTGTTATTTCTGCAGTTATTATTTATCTTGCATATAACGCAGAATTTCCGGTCACAACAATTAAAATCAATATATAAATAAATACAATAATTCCCTCTTTCGTTGTGGGGCTGCTCCTAGTATACATCGAATTAATATTCCTCGTACTATCTTCACCGAAAGCAGACCGCAATAAAACTTCCTGTAAAACTTTATCTTCGATCCAAATAACCAATCTGCTTTGTACGATCACAAACCTCTCATTTGTAATGAGTATACATGACAAGCGTGAAGTATTACTGTTTCTACAAGCGAAAAAGTCTAAGAACAGAGTGCCGCCATCAATCTAAAAACAAAGGAGACCGCTTGTGATCAAGGATAATACATCGGCAATACCAGGCATCAATGTTAAAGATGCAATATTATTTTTAGGGTGGTGTTGGCTGTGAATAATGCACGATATATGAAGTTTTTAGAAAACCCAAATTACCAATCACATAATAAATGTATTAATATAACTCATTACATGTTGACTTCCTTCGTTCTGTTCTAATACAGAAATATCAACTTCAACGATGGTGTGTAATTAATTACTATTTAATGATCATGTCCGTTATGCCGAATGCAATTAAAAAAATCTTATGTGTACCATTCACATGACTTTCTTCATATCCCTGCAACAAATAATTCTTAAAAAGCTTATACTTCTATTTACTTTATGCTACAAATTAGCGGAAATAGTCTTATTACTCGCATCCTTGTAATTAGAAGCAAAATAAGGGACAGCCGTAGGTTAAAGTAATAGTCAAAAGCTGGTTGCTATGTCAATGAAGTTCCTTTGTTTATATGGATGAGTTGACAAGTTCCAGTAAGAGAAAAGTATACGTTTTTCATAGCAGAAACCAAAAATAAAGAATGTCACAAAAACGACGAACTCCACGAAAAAAATGTATATAACATAAATTGTGTGTTTTAATGTGCTCTACATTTTTTGTGTAGTAAGTTTTTTCCATCTCTTACGGTTTAGCAGTTATTCAAAATTTAGTAAAATTCATCTAGAATAAACTACTCTTCAGAGGCTATTCCCAGAAAACTCAAGATATACATTTTTTTTGTCAGGTAAATATGTTAAATATCCGAAATTTTAATCAAAATCGTTAGAGCCATTTTTGGTATTTTACCGACTTTTCGTTTTTGAGTTATCGTGTTCACAGACACACGGACACACACACGGACCTTTTTGTGAAAATGCTTTTTTTGGATATTGGGGACCCTAAAACATATATTTCCGGTGAAATCTCGGTATCGAATTTTTGGTGGAGTGCAATACTTTCTCTATACACTATGTACATAGTGCGTATGGAGAAAGTAAAAAATAAGTAAATGAACTATGAACCAACTTGCAGTGGTTTACGTGCACGCATGTTTCCCACCGCTGCTTCTGTTTATACAGATGTGACAGAGGTTGAGTAGCGTTATAACAACAATGTTAATTACTATATATGTCGCCTACTCGCGAAGACAATTATGGCTCACTAGACTACACATATATTTATCTGCCTATAGCCAGTGGCAGCTGCTTAATAAGAACACGTGAATCCCAACTTGAGACAACTTGTGGATGAATTGGAAATGTTTTCTTTGAATGCCATTAAAATAGCGTATATGCAGTAATTTAAACATACCGCTACTCCTCTAAATCGATGAAATGTGGCATCTTGCGATGTGTACGTTTTAAGGTATATTTACAGTTTGGAAATACATTCCACAGTTTTAATCAGAAAATTAGTTTAAAGATTAAGATATTATTCAGTATGACAAGCCTCAATTAAAACGTTTAAAACTGTCTGCCCCATAGCTATTCGCTATTAAAAATTACAATTCAGTCTTTGATTGGGAAGCACTGGGCTTATCAATAGTCACTGAATATATATATATATATATATATATATATATATATATATATATATATCATTATTCATTGTCTGAACAGGCTCACTACTGTTATTGAGCTGTTTAGTTTGTTTATTTCCCTGAAACTTCCTCTTCCATGAACGAACATTAGATTTATTACCCATTTCAACTCTCAATTGCTCACAAAATGCCCAAATGTTCTGAGTTTGTTTGTAAACAAAACTGACACCATGTTTTCTTAGAAATTGTTTCAAGGAGTGGTAGGTCAAGGCCACAATAAATCCTAAAATGCAATCTCTATGGAATTTGTTTTTTAGTATTATCTATTGATAGCCTGAAAAAATGTTTGCAGAAGTCATGCTAGCTTAAGGAGGGAGATTGGAATAAGAAAAAGTAAAGGAACGACCAAGGTGACTCGAAATATACTGTCATGTCCATCTTTCTGAAGTCCGGAAGCGCAGCACAGTCACTTAAAACTATTTTAGTCCACTTAGAGTCGGAATATTTAAATATATCTTACATAATTTTAAATAGGAGGGACTATAGTTTCAAATGACAGCAGAAGCAAAAAAGCAAACAAAAACGAAAAACAAACAAAAGTTTGATATTTTTTAGAAAAAAAATTAAACGCGTATACACCTTAAGTAGATTTTACGCACGCGCAACTGATACTGATGTAATTTTCTTATGGGCCAAATAAATTCGCGGCGTGTACACTGCAAAGCGTGCTCGAATGACTTGGTTACTTTTCCCGGGGTCTTATCACTACAATCTGACAGTAATTACACCAAATGATAGTTCACTAAAGTAGAAATCGTGGTCTAGCTCACTGCAATAGAAATCAATGTCGCTGAAGGGCAGCAAAGTTAATGTTTCTTGCACCACACTTCTTGATACAGTGGCTGTAATGGTGTTTTAATCCTGCCATCTTGGGACTTTGGCAGCGGTAAAGTATATGGATGTAAAGTTGTTCATTCGAAGTATACCATTTTCTTTTCTGAGATTATTTCGAGCTCTTATGATGCTGTAGCTAGACAATAGGGTATGGGCGCCTTAGTGCACTTTAGGAAATTACAAGGCATGCTTGATCCATAACAACAGAGTTTCCTGATGCGAATACGGAGAGGGAATTTCTATGTTTAATTATTATATTCTCTTTCTTTTTAGGAAGAAAATGTTTTGTCTTGTCCCTCCAAAATGAAGAGAACGAAGAAAAAGCCCAAAAGAGTGTCAGCTTTAGTACCGGGCAGTATTTCCTTTTATGAATGACAGGTCAGTTTCTGCTTTGTTCGGCACCTATGCAACTTAACTCCCAGAAAAAGCTTTATAGTATTGTTAGCGACTTGGGTTTACTGGAGCCGTTGCTCGTCGCCCAGTAGGTATTGTCCCTCTTTTCATGGCGAAACTGGCCGGAAATGCGTTATGGAACAAAGAGCTCAAACGAACCTACCGCATTCTGTGACACAAGTGCAGGAATCCTTGTTATTCCGTGAAGAGCTGGATCCCGAGAGAATGGTTTAATATAGGAGAGTGGTGCTGTGTATTGTTCCACCGCAGGGAAAGGGAGCGTGTGTGCGTGTGTGTGTGTGTGTCGCTCCAAGGCACACGTCGCGTCCGCCACGTGCTGACAGCCACTGCTCGTATAATCTTCCTTACCTAGCTACTGCGTATCTTATTGCCACAGCCCGGATTTACGTGAGACTTCAGGCGCCTCCAGTTTGGAGCATTCTGAAGGAAACGGGTGGACATAGATGGAAAACGCATTTGTTTACTATATTATATTTAGTTTCTAATTAGCATGCCTAAGTAAAAAGTTTATTCCGCCCCAAACATTCGATACCCATATTTTGAAATCAATAAGATACGGCAAGCCTTGTCAGAAGATATATATTTTTTTTGGATGAAAACAAATATTTTGAAATATAAGTATTTGGTTCTGCGAACTTCATAAATGGATTAATACCTACATAAGCAAGAAGAATTGATAAAAATTGAAAAAAAGAATAAAAAGGACAGTGTAATATTATTTGGGAAATAAATAATCTTATTTATAAAATACAAGACCGTTGAAGCAAGGAAAATATTACCAATATTAATTTGCCGTCAGTAAGAGTTAACAAAAAGTGTTAATAAAAGCGATCTTATTATTGTGGAAGATTAAAATATAGCTAATAAAATATACTAAATTATATACATAACTAAATTTATGTAAGACAATTGAAACAAAAGATATCCTAACAATGCAAAATTAAACATGCGCCATGGGAATTAAGTCAAAGAGCACGAGGAAGCGTGGCATTAAATAAAGAAGGTAAGAAAGAAAATGTGTACCTACCTAAACAAAAATTAAGACGGATAAAAGTAATATAAATACGTACCTAAAAAAATATTAGTTTGTAACGCTGTAAGGAAATACCATCAATAACCACAAAGCATAATTAAATAAGAAAAAAAAATAAATGTGCCTAAGTAAAGCTTTGTGGACGCTATAAGGCACTCCGACAATCCAGCCACTGACAGTCCTATATCAGTGATTTAATGGCATGTTAAAGGACTCTGCGGGACAAAATTCTGGCACATCGGCGGCGCTGATAGGATTCTGGCAGTTGACTGCATCGTTAACAAACAAGATAATTCAATTTAAATACCACAACAAAAATGTATAGGATATAAGTAGTGTGTTTAGATGACATCTACATTTTTATGTCGTTAGTTTTTGTCTATCTCTTATGGTTTACTGGCTATGCAAAACTGGGCCGCAATACAGAGGACTCAGAGGCTATTCGCAAAAAATTGAAGAAAAAATGGTTACATCCATTTTTGAGAAAATCGAAAATTTCGAAAACTTTTCCATGTTTGTAGCGAGCGAATTTTACTAAAAATCTTCGTGTCATATCCTTGGAGGATACTAAACTTAAATACCAAGTTTGGAATTTAACCGAACTTTCGTTTTTGAGTTATACTGTTCACACACTCACACACAGACGGACCTTTTTCTATAAATGTTTTCTTTTTTTACACGGGACCTCAAAACATAAATTTTCGGTGAAATCATGGTATCGAATTCTTGGGTGAAATACAATACCTACATGCTCTACCTACTATACATATTATGCATACGTGGCAGAGTAAGTAAAACGCTAGTTTTACATGAAATATAGCATGGCATAGCCACAGCTATTCTGATAAGTTTTTAATAATAGGTTTCTACTCTTTTCTTGTTAACCATGTACATAATTAAGTTTTGCGTTGATAATCATTTTAGAGTTGACTATAAATATACTACGTCCATGAAGATTACACTCTCTTATCTAAATATTATCTAAATAATCAACACAAAATATTTATCGGAAGTTCTCTTGAGGCATCGGGACATCTACTTTAATGAAGAATGGAGATTTTAAAGACGTTGCTAAACGGCCATGTGACGTAACTGCGACCGCTGCTCTCATACAGCATTAAACTGGCGTTAAAACCGGCACAAAAGTCGAATGAGGGCGGAGTCCGATGAGTGCATAGTTATCCGCGCTGCCGCCACTCATTACGTGAAACTGTGGGAGTAATGAAGAAAAAGTTGACAGGTACACCGCTTTTCCATCAACCTCCCCTACTACTTATTGCGTCAGTATCCATGGCACTTTGCTCGCTGTCCGAGCTACTCAGCTCAGCAGCACTGCATGAGGTCTGTGACAAAAAGATGGGGACAGGGTAGAAGCTGCCGACAGATCAATTTCCTTACACCGGTTACAATTAAACAATATTATAATTTTTAGGATGGTAACAAAACACATATCAAGAACTTGTTATTTATCTGATGTTTTACATCTATGCCAAAATATCAATCAGTATTTTGTCAACGAATGAGGGAAAAAAAAAAAAAAAAAAAAACCTGTGCTACATTCACATGACTTTCTCTACCCATTACCGTATATTTTTATATAACTTCTATTAACTGTTCTTCTAAATCTATTTTTCTATCTATTCGATTAATCGAAACAAAGCTTTGCTAAAGTAATTCCATTGCACTTTTCGTTGCAGTGCAAGGGAGATATAGGAAACCGATGTTTAAAAGCTATTCATTGGATATAAGCTGGCTTTGCAATTCCATGTTTTTTACGGCATTGCAAGAAGAATCTAAATAGAAATCTATCTAAAATGCGGATTAATGCACACCAATAATGGTTACTCGGAAATGGCTGATACCATAGAAGTTCTTCGAAATGAATTGTGTGTTTTAAAGGCATTCTACATGTTTTGTGTAGTACGTTTCTGTCCATTTGTTATAGTTTATCCGTTACAAAAAAATGAGTAAAAGTTACAAATCTCCTTTTAATGAAGAGGACTTAACATGGTATTCCCAGAATATGCCATGCAGATATCCTAAACAAACCGGTAATTTAATTAAAATTGTTTCAGTCAAGTTTTATAAAATCAGAACACCAAAACTTTTTTAGTAGTTTTGATTGGGGAATTTTCCTGAAAATCATAGTGTCCATCTTTGAAAAATACTGAACTAAAATATCAAGTTAGCTATTTATAGAACTTTTAGTTTAGAGTTATGCTGTTCTCTCTCTCTCTCTCTCTCTCTCTCTCTCTGAAACACACACACACACATACACATTTTTCTAAAACTGCTTTTTAGAAGGTTCAAGGGAGCTCAAAATATTTATTTCTGGTGAAATTTTTACATATAATTTTATTTGAAATACAACACTTCCTCTATTTACTATAGGTGCATAGTAGACAGAGAGGGAGAGAGAGAGAGAGGGAGAGAGAGTAAAAGTAAATGTTATGCTAGAAAAACTCAATTACAACCGACACTGCTATTAACCGTTAATATGTACAATGGGCTACTGGTATTTAGAATCTCTATCTGTCTCTCTGACTTGTGTGTATGTGTGCCAGGGGAGGGGGAAAAAATGAAGGAACTGATTGGTATGAAACTTATAAAGTTAGGTCGCACATACTATTTATTATACAGCTCTGCGCAAAATCTTACCTAGCAAATAAGTATTACTGACTGACAGGTATGTTTCTTCACATTTCTACACAATGATTCCACTTTACAGAGATTTGGACTCTTACATGAAAATGTATTGACTCTCTATGCAGCAATAATAAGATACGATTCCTTCATTTCCTTTGTACCTACAAGAAAATATGTAATAAAAGCACTTATGCTAATATATTTCGTTTAGTGAGGCAGAGAGAAGAATACGGTTTTATAAGAAAAGTTTGTTGTAGATTATGTAGAGAAAGACACATGAATGGAACACATCAAGGGTTTTTTTTTTTAACTTTCTCTACAGGTACTTATGTACATAGTGTATAGAGAAGGTATTGTATAGCATCCAAAAATTGCATACCGAGATTTCGCCGGAAATATATGTTTTGAGACCCCCTGAATAAAAAATATTTTAGGAAAAGGTGTGTGTGTGTGTATGTGTGTGTGTTTCTGTGGACAGCATAGCTCAAAAACTAAAAGTTCGTTAAATACCAAATTTATTATTTAAGTTCAGTATGTTCCAAGGATGCGACACAAAGATTTTCAAGGAAATCCCCCTACCCCAAACTACCCTTTATATGGGAAAAATGTTCACAGCCCAAATAAAATGTGTATTTTAAATGTTCTGGGAATAGTATTTGAAGAGTACTTTATTCTGATTGATTGTTGCAGAATTTTGCGTAACAGTTAAACCGCAAGAGTTACACAAAAACTTACTACACAAAAAGTGTAGATCTCATCAAAACACACAATTTATGGCATATGCATTTTTGTGATAGAGTTGACCGTTTCCAAGATATTCTTAGTTGTTGATTTCAATTTAAAATAATATTATTCTTTACTCAGTGATCGTTTTTCTTTTGTTTTGCTCCTGGCCAGGCAAAGAAGTAATTTTCAACGACAATCGCATCACGATTGTTTATGTACATTCTGCTAATGATTATCTCGATTAGCATGGTGCAGAAAGAAGAAGAATCTTTTGTAAGAAGTCTGTTGGAGAAAGTCATGTGAATGAAACACGTCGATCCTTTAGAAAAATATCCGTTTTGTTTGTGTGTGTGTGTTTGTGTGTGTGTGTGTGTTTGTGTGTGTGGACAGTATAATCAAAAGACGAAAAGTCAGTTAAATACCAAACTTGGTATTTAAGTTCAGTATCTTTGAAGGATGCAACAAGAAGATTTTCAGGTAAATCCTCCCACCCCCAACTACACTTTACATGGAACATTTTTCGAAAATTCTCATCTTTTCAAAAATATTGATTAAAATACTACATGTTTAAGATTTCTTGGAATAGCTTCCGAAACCTCTTCGTTCTGGATGACGTGTTTAACTAGTAACCGTAAGAGACACTTACTGCACAAAAAATATAGCTTTCGTAAAGCACACAATTTACATACATATACATTTTTTGTGGAGTTAACCGTTTCCGAGCTATACCCTGCTTATAATTTCAGGTTTAAGCTACTTATGCTATTTTCAAACTGGAGGTCATATTTCTTTCCATCTCTGTTTTGTTTACTCTTAGCAAGCAAAGAGAATCGAATTTAATTTGTTTTACATAGCGAACTGTTTTTAAAATATTTGACTATTTTTTTAGCCAAGTACATTCCATTATTTCTCTTTTACTTACAAAGAACAAAGTAATAAGACCAATTCTGTTAATGTTTATCACGATTACATAACGTGTATAAGAAAAGAATTGTAAGAAAAGATTATTTATGGAACAGCTAGAGAAAGTTGTGTGAATGGAACACATCAGATTTTTTCCTTTCTTTTTTGTGTACTATGTTTTAGTTTATCTCTTCAGTTACGAATTATACAAGATTATATACAATAGCTTTCATGGCTGGAGCTCGCTGCGTATTCCCAGAAAATTCAAGATATATATTTTATTTATCATGTAAATGTCTTTGATATACCTTATTTTAATCAAGAATATTTTTGAGAAAATAATTCGAAAACCCTTTAATGTAAAGACAGTTTCTGGTAGTTTGCTTTAAAAAAAAAAAAAAAAAAAAAAAAAAAAAAGCTTCGTTTCGTAGTTTTGGAACATATTGAACTTAAAATACCAAATTGAAATTAAACCGATTTTTTGTTTTTGAGTTAAGTTGTTCATACACACACGCGCGCGGGCTTTTTCTATTTTTTTTAAATTATTTATTCAAAGAGATTCAAGTCGTAATTTCCATTGAAATTTCGGTATCGAATTTTTGGATGCAATACAATATTTCCCCTATTTTTTATTATTTGAAATAAATTGTATGGTTTAAAGACATCTACATTTCTTGAGCGGCGTTTACCAGTTAGATATACAAGATTATATAAAATTCCTTCCGAAGGAAGAGGACACCACCGCTATTCCCAAAAAATTCAACAGATCATTTTGTCATTTAAATATATTATTTAACTTGAGGTATTTTAACCAAGAAATAAAAAAAAAAAATCGAAAATGTTCACGCAAAGAATAGTTGGACGTGGGGAGTAGGGAGGGGGGGGGGGTCTACTGAAAATCTTCGTGTTGCATCTTTTGTAATTGCTGAACTTGAATACCAAGTTTGGAGTTTATTCAACTTTTATAGCATGACTTTGTGTTATCCTATTCATACAAATATACCGACACGCACACCTTTCCAAATAATGATTTTACTGGATTCTGTGTTGCTCAAAATATGTATTTCTGTTAAATTCTATGCTGTGATTTTTAAAATAATGTAAGTATCCCCTTATAGCTTTCACTTCCACAACTATTTACTGGTCTTATACTCCTAGATCGTCCTCTTTAAGCGTAACGTAAAACAACAGATGGGTATGCACTGCCTGTTTCGAATGTGGGTATTGATTCCACATTCACTACACGGCCGTTTGGTATCGATTCATTGGAGAATGGAGTTTAACGTCACGTCAAGATGTCAAGCCACACGCCGTAGTACTAGTCTTTTACTGAAGGGAACGTACGCTTTGCCCAAGGATGTCCCTTTCAGTTAAGGATTTCGTTTCACTTCTACTGCTTTATTCCTTATTGCCATTCTACTCATCTTTCTTAAAAACCAGAGCTTTCACAAAATGCGAGAGCAATGTTTACAGTCTTCTCAGTGCACACGTCTACCTTGTAAACATTCAACTCTATTAAATGGGTAGTTTCTATCAATCCCGTATTTAGGAAAATACCTTTGCATTTCACTGTATACCTATTCTTACTTTCCTACTATTTACCCATATAAAGTATCCAATACCAAGATTTCACCGGAGATACACGTTTTGAGGCTCACCGAATAAGACTGTTTTAAGAGAAAGGTCCTTAAGTGTCTGTGAAGAGATAACTCAAAAATCCAAAAATATATTACATAGTAAACTTGGAGGAGTGTAGTGAGTACCAGCGAAGCATTATAAATCGTCTCAAAAAATCTGATGAGTTCCATTCACATGACTTTCTCTACATCACTGCAACAAATTATTCTATTTACTTCATCTAATGGAGCAAACATTAGCAGAAATAGTCTTATTACTTGCTTCCTTGTTAGTAGAAGCGAAATAAGGGGGTATCATAGGTTAAAGTGATAGTCAAAAGCTGGTTGCTCTGCGACTGAAGTTCCACAGACACACGGACCTTTTTCTGAAAATACCTTTTACTTTCTCTTGCCCCGTATGTACAATGTACATAGGGATAGAGAAGTATTGCATTCCACCCAAAAATTCGATGTCGAGATTTCACCGGAAATATATGTTTCAGGACCCCCTGAATCCAAAAAAAGCATTTCCAGAAAAAGGTCCGTGTGTGTGTGTGTCCGTGTGTCTGTGAACACGATAACTCAAAAACGAAAAGTAGGTAAAATACCAAACTTGGTATTTAAGTTCAGTATCTTCCAGGGATGTGACACGAAGATTTTGAGAAAAATCCCCCACCCCAAACTACCCTTTACATGGAACTTTTTTCGAAAATTTTGATTTTCTTAAAAATGGCTCTAACGCTTTTGATTAAAATATCGTATATTAAAGATATTTACCTGACCAATAAAATGTATATCTTGAATTTTCTGGGAATAGCTTCTAAAGACCTGTTTATTCTGGATGAATTTTGCTTAATATGGCATAACTAATAAACCGTAAGAGATAGACAAAAACTTACTATACCAAAAATGTAGGCCTTGTTAAAATACACAATTTACGTCATATACATTTTTTCGTGGAGCTTACCGTTTTCGAGGTATTCATTGTTATTAGTTTCAGTTGTGAAGTACTTATACTTTTCTCAGACTGGAGTGTCCGTTTTTCTTTTGTTCTATTCCTGGCCCAGAAAAGAAGCCACTTGTAATGACAATCGCATAACGACAGCTTTTAAAACATTTGTCTATCGATTTAGCCTAGTGTATTCCCTTAATTTCTTCCTACTTATAAGGACCTAAGTAATAAGAACATTGTGCTGAATACCTCGATTAACAAGACGCAGAAAGAAGAATAATCTTATGTAAGAATTTTGTAGAACGGCTAGAGAAAGTCATGTGAGTGTAACACATAAGATTTTTTTGATACAGGCGATCCTAAAACATATATTTCCGGTGAAATCTCGGTATCGAATTTTTTGGTGGAGTGCAATACCTTCTCTATACACTATATAGTAAAAATTGCATTTTTCGGATTAAAGTTTACGGGTTGCTGAGATTTTGTATTGGAATATACACCAAATTAAGGATTTATTTAGTACGATGGGCACTTTAGGTAAAGCTCAAATTTCGCCACTGAAGAAGCAGTTCTTCGTTAGGTTTATCAATCTTATGCCAAAATATGCATGTGGCGTAGGCAAACTTAAAGATAATAGGATGGTTCTGCTTTATTAAATCGTTTAGCTTAGAATACATGTTATTACTGCAGTGAGGGGAATGATCTAGCTGTATCGTTTAGATCTCTGGCCTCCTCATATCCGCGCTGGGGATTTGCCATCTCAGGGCTAGTTGGAGGAAGTCGGAATAAATCTCTATTAAATACCTACTATTGCATTAAGTACATTTATGATAACAGTAGAAGCTCCAGTTATTCCATGGCTAGACGCTAAATTTGTTGTACGATAGTTGAATAAGAGCCTACTAAGAGTATGACTCCGGTATAACTTATTCCATACTTCATGAGGGGATAAGTCGTTATTCCAAGTGTAAAAAGAAAATGCCTGCTTGGGTACCGAACGAAATTTGTTGCGTATAAAATATTAATTTCTTTTTATGTTTTTGATATCCAGAAGCTTAATATAAGAGGTGGTCCGATAAATGAACCCGAATGACGAGATTCAAATAGAGAAAGGATGTAGGGCTGAGATAATTTTATGGTTATTTAGAATATATGTCAGACAAATGATATAAAGCTAATATAAACTAATAACAAACCTATAATAAATAGTAAACTTAAATTCTACCTAAGATGAACATAAAATACAGTTAATCAATTAACCAACAGGAAGCTCAGCGATGCAAAGAATACAGTTACACAATGTGGCAATGGCCCCTTGCCAAAACAGCCAACAATTTTGTCATAAAGCAATCTTTATGATAGAGGTGCAGAATTGAAAATATACATCCAAAGTAATAATTTGAAACTGTAGGTGCCAAAAGCTTCGAGATAAGAGACGGTGCCCTCCCAACCAACCACCAGACACGCCCGTGAGGTATCCCCTTCCATTGAAATAGGAATGGCTATTTATAATATGTAATGTTGGGATAATTTATTATTTTGAACGGCATTACTGTTACACTTTATGAATTCGTAAATAACTTTTTAAATATATGTTAATTATAAAATATGACACTGTGGTTTATTTAAAGCTTAGAGAACATGGTGGAAATTAAAGGTGAAACTAAAGGAATAGTAAGATGAAGATACTGCTGTAATTAGTACTTACGTTATGGCTGTAGTTGTCTGAATATCTGCTGAACTTACCTGAAAGAAACAAAAATGCACTGTCAATTTATAACTATATTTAAACAATGCTTAACTTACTGACACTCTTAAAGATAAAAGTCAGGAATTCAAGGAGTATGCAGTTCTTCCCCTACATAATGAAATCCTAAAACTAATCAGGAAATGTGTTGGTAAAGGCAGATGGATAAAAACGTTTGATATGCAAATAACCAAAATTGACTAATCTGAGATTTGTAAGATATACAATTTTTATCACCTACAGCACTGAAACCAAGGTGATGCCAGTTCATGTAAAATATCCAATAAGAAGCAAAATGTCTGAGAACAGTAAATCGTTTTATCCATCTGACTTGCGATCTTATATTGTATAGTATTCCACGAAAATTTCGACCGAAATTTCATCGGATATGCACGTTTTAAGGACTCCTGAATTTAGAAAAAGGTTCCTGTGGGTTAGTGACAAGAGGGACAGAGAGGGAGAGAGAACACATGATTCAAAACGAAAACTCAGTTAAATACCAAACTTGGTATGCGATACGAAGGTTTTTAAGAAAACCTTACTCAACTACCCTTTAAATGAATATTTAACTGTCGTTTACCACAAAAATGGTATAGTCCACTTTAATTTCTCTGGTCATATCGGGGGTTTTTGATTTAGAAACAGCTGCTGAAGTAGACCCGCTGATCGTTGGATTTTGCAGCATTACACCATTAAGCGCGCGCGCGCACACACATCCACTCGACACATCTATAGTTCCAGGCTCTGTGGAGGTAGGGACTGATTCTAGTTAAAGAAAAATTCCCTGCCACAGTCGGGAATCGACCCCGGAATCTCTGGGCTATTTAATCTGAGTATCACTACCATACTTTGTTTTGTATCAGTTTATACCTGATTCTTGTCTACATTTTGAAGAGAGAAATTAATCTATATTCACAAAAGTATTTGTGTAGCCTGAATTCTTTCGTCAATATTTCCAGTCTTTCAGAGAGCCTAGATCTGCTTTATTCAAAGAAACGGAAACAGAAGGTGCGTGTGTGGCTAAGTAAATGGTGTATACTTTTTAAAGCGAATAGCCAACTCTGCTTCAGGAGGCAAACATATCCACTTAGTATTCATTTCTGCAGCACACGGCCAGAGCTATTAAAATTAATGCCTACTACATTACACCATGCCAGTAAGATTGTTACATAAGGATTTTTATCCGTGCTGGATTTTCAACTTTTAATATACCTCTTGACGTTAAGAGGATTGCATGATATAAATGATGGCGCAGCACTCCCATGGAGCAAGATAGCTTTCAGTGTAATCCTTTGGCGAATTAATATTTCATCAGAAGCTTATGAATACTAATACCGCGGCTTAATGCTATAGATACAATTAAACGAAAATATGCTTTTGGCTCCACATAAATTCGATTTTGGAGAGATTATAAACTGCCTACAATAGAAGTGTTACGCGAAAGGCTTGCGAGATATCAGAATTATTTGCTGTTCTGAATCTGCGATATAATACAAAAGCTACAAAGAAATTTATGATCAAAATAGAATGAGCACTTGTCACACAAAACGGTTGAAAATGTATGAGCAAAATCTGAGAAGTGGTGTTTTAATAACAGCGATATAACTACGAGTATTTCATCAAGGCATTTATTACCCAGAGATTTTATTCAACACACAAATGTCTGGTGATCTGAAAGATAAAATAAACGTAATGCAAGTGCAGTCTTTGGAGGCCAATGATCTGATAGTTATTTACGACAGGAATGGCAAATCATCAAATATGGAACTTACATGGCAGCTCCTAGCAGAACATAGGATGTAAATGGCCATCCAGTCAAAGAGGGAGAGAGACTGGGAAATTAAATGTAATCGATCGCGAATCCCGTTTTCGCCGCCTCTGATTTATGATGCGACTATTTTATAATTAGGGTTTGACAACCAGCTCACAGTATTAATAAGTAGCATGTTTGTCCTAAAAATCGAAACCAAGACTTTAGTTTCACTCTGCCATAAATTTCTAATGGTCCATTTATGACTAAACAAAGAATAACCGTAGCTGCACATTCCAATGCTTGAGATAAGCCTCGCGTAACAAGAGGTAAACGAAAATTGTCACAATTAGGCTCGTTTACCGTTTGTGGTGTGCAAGTGAATGTTCCTTAGAAGCAATTGCTCACAACTGTCGTATTTTACCCAGATGACTTTTTCAACAACTTTTTTCAGAGCAAAAAACCCTTTTTCCTGCCAAGCAGAAAGCATTTTACTCCCGTCAACATCATTATCAGCTATCACATTAATGAGGTACGGCAGATTCCTCTCCTCTCTGCTTCCTTCGCTCATTTCTTACTTACCTCCTTCTCTTAATGAAACTGACAAATTTCCTTAATATCATGTCTTGAAATGATGAAAAGTTTTCCGTTCCTTTACTTGCGAATCGTCTGAAATCAAAGACGACTTTGAAAGGCATATCGCTGTAGCCTTCTATAAATAAGTTTCGTTTCATTGCAATTGATTTGCTCATAAAACTTGAAGCAGAAATGTAAAACGCAAGGTACTACTAAATTTAGTCGTCCACCGCCTTAATCTTTCTCTCGTTTCTAAATATAATTATTTTTCGTTTGAATTTATATGAAATTTCACATTCCTTATCTTTAATTATAGGTATAAAAAGCAGCATGTTGCATTTGGAAATGTGCAGGATCTGAAGGATGGAATATTCCTTCGTATTCCCACCGCCTTTTATTTAGTTATTTTAAAATGTTTTGGAACATGGAGTTATGGCAGAGCTAGACGCTAGCAGCTATATAGGCCACCATAAAGAATTATGAAAAATGTTCTTCGTTGTACCGACATAAATTCCGTTTTATATATATGCTAATAAAATAAAACATTTTGCTTAGTTTGAAGATTTTTAGCTTTATGATTCACTTTGTCTTAAAAATCCAAATCTAATGCTCAGGATGCTTTTTATGAGCTATATTATACCGTAAGACAAATATTGAATTATAAATGCGCAGACTTTCAAGATAACTTCCACAATAACATTTTACTTTCAATCAATACAAGGGAAGGATTCGATCAATGGTAGTTATCTATCGTAACCAATTTATCGCTGTGAATCTAAACTTTTGGATATATTTCTTTTATTTCTGCAAACACTTCCAGGAAATGAGTTTCTCTGCTTAAAATTTAGACATTGGTTTTAATAAGTATCGTTTAAACTGATTAATGTTTATTCTATTATCCCACATCAGAACCGAGTTTTCTTTCGTTTAAACTTCTGCCTTCTTCCTAGCAGAATTTAACATTTTCCATCAATTTTTCTTATCTACGATGATTCGCTTTAAAACTTCCGAAGTTGCTCTATTACAAAGTCAGTATAACGTTTAGTACTTTGATAACCGTAACTACTATTTAAAGAATGCACTATATTTATGAAAATCGGAGTACATTTAGAATCTATCGGATTACCAGTAATTTTACTGCTTACGAAGCAGTCAATGTGTTCAAAAATGATTGAAATCTCTAATTAGATCTAATAATTCACGCTCATAGAATCACGGAATTATCCTATTGAATAAAGTACTACTAGTACTCAAGAAACAATACGTCAATCAACATGCTGATTCACTAATAGGCGTTTTCTATGAACATATGAGGCGGAATCATTTCAGACTATGTCACTGGCCCATATCTGTTATCCTCGATTAAGTGGACAAGTTTATTTTGATTTGTTGCAGAACATACCACCGGTACTTTTAGAATATGTACATCTGCATATTAGTTAACGAATGTGACTATTAACATGATCCACTACCTGTAGGAGGGCATTTGAACCAAGTTACGCCCCCCTGCCCGATGGATAGGAAAGGGGAGTTTAACTAGCTTGGCCAGATACTCTCAGGACCTCAATTCAATTGAATTATATTCCTGAGGCCACCTCAAGTACACATAACATAACATCTCAGAAGAAGCATTAACTGTCCTAATAAGAGCAGCACATGGCATTCGACACACTAGAATTTTTGGAAAGAGCACAACAATCGTTCCTTCGCCGGAGTCAATTTTACCTTGAAAATGCAGGTCTCCATTTTGAGCAGTTCTAATAAAACTGACTTACAGACTTTGCTTTTTTATTTGTTCTTTAGTTCACTCTTTAAACCTCTTCCCGTTTTGAAGTACAGCGTATCAAAGTAGCCGGTCCCAATGGCCGCGCTCGCCAAAGTGTCTCCCGACCAGACTCCGGAACTGTATTTAAAAAAGAGTACGACTCAACTTTTGTTAAAAGAACCATTATTAATTGTACTGAAAGGCGTGTAGAAATTAAAATGCATACATTGAAACATGAATTAAAAACTTAGGTTAACGCTGCTCTATGGTCTATTCCCCCCAAAAATTTGGTGGATGAGACTTGAACTCGAAAACAAAGACTACCTTTCACTCGCCGGCTAATGTCATAATTCTTGAACCAGAGAGCTACACTCTGAAACGCCCCTACGTTTAATGTGCTCTCAAATGGTTATACTATCATTGTTAGCTGTGGTGTACCACATTTAGACATGTATAGCGAAATTTGAACAAACAGGCGTTAAGTCTCCTATTTCAAACCTTACTCTCTAAAAATATTTCAGTGTAGTTCATTTAACACCCTGTAGAAGTATGAACCACTCCTGTATCGTTATACTGCTTTTAGCTTGGCATTCGTGTACTATACTGGTGTGCATGATTCAACGCTGTTATTGATTGCAATGTCTTCTTATACTACTTACGTACTCTGCTCTGTTCGAAAAGTTGTTTTCGTGAGCTGGTAGATAGCCTGTAAATTACAACTGTTTCCCTCCCCACTAAAGATGTTTAGAATAAGGTTTTTATGTGACTGTGCTACTGGGCGCAGCTATTAACTAATTAGTGTATCTTAGAGCTGTCTCTAGAAAATTGTCTGAACGCACACTTCATAGCCATTTTGCTTGATATATCCTAAAAATACAGAACTCTACAGCACTAACGAGTAACGAAAAGCTAATTTTAAAACTTAATAAAATAAAACAAACATCAGAATCTTTCAGGCATCAAAATTACCACATGGATCTCAATAAAAAACGGTGAAAAATTAAAACTATTATTTTTTTCGTAATAAAATTATATGAAATCAAAACTTTAAGAAGTTGTACAGTTTAACTACTAATTAGCTAAAGCTATAGATGGGAAAGCGATACTTATTAATAGGCACTCCTAACTTTAAACCTTAGTTCCTCGCAAATTTTTCCAATACTTTTTCACACTCAAAATGTTCCACACGATGTAACTTTTCACTAATTTATTTCAAAAAAGTATATTGCCTCTCATAAGCACTTTGAGAAAATGGTCATATTACTTTTTCGAAACAATACTCTAATTTTGCTAATTAAATTATTACATTTTGAAAATCAAGAGTTTTGGAGAGTACGAGAAGCAATTGCTTGCCACTAATTAGGGCTAATATGAAATGTGATAGATCTATTTGTAAACTCATTTGCCTAAAAGAGATTTTTGTATGTGAATCTTTTTTTTTAAATGCATCACGTAGCTCACTTTTATTAGAACAATGAATTTAGATAATAAAACGTATTATGAAAGAATCCTATAAGTTAGAATATTGATACATGGAAAAAATATCACTAGTATTGCGTATAATAACTGGTATAAATTTCATTAGGATATCTTTTCCAAATTTCACAGATGCATCACCTTAATACTTATTTTCAGTAACATATGCTCAGTAACTAAATTGACCATCTTTTATATCTTTCTTTCAAACAAAGATTCACGCTACTTAAAACAATTACAAAACGCACTGTTATCTATTAAAATCACACAACTAATGGTAACATTAACGGCGACAATTTTATTGCTTTTTACAATGGAACTATTGGTAAAGCTACCCTTCCTTTTAAAAGTTTGCAAAAGTTTACAATGGTTTCCCCAAATGGCACATATGCAACGAGTGTAACCTAAATTAAGTTTATATATATATATATATATATATATATATATATACGGTGACTAACGCCAGAAAAAAATGTATACAAGTTTTCTTGTAACCAACATAACAATACTAGTTTAAATGCCTTGTTAAGATTTTGTGTTCCTCTCAAAGGATCAAGCGTACATCGTAAATCCAAAGAAATGTGCAGGAAGTGCTGAGTGAAGAACAGGATTTACGAGGTGTCAACTGTGTGTTTCCAATCTTCAGTAGTCTGGTCACGGTAACATCTCGGCGGAAACGTCAGCAGCAAACAAGGTAGTCTGTTACAGGAAGAGAAGACGTTGCTCCACCCTGAATCGCAACAACACGAGGTCGAAATATCCCTTACGTGCTTCCGCATCATTTTCGGCAGATGTGGAGGTCAATGACACACACAAAACTGATCAAAACACTGTTCTGTGTATAATTTCGGTTCGGTCCTGTGTCATTTCATTAGTTCTATTTCTACGCACATTTTCAATTAGAAATTAATTTATCGCGATAATTATATTTACAGCTCCCTCCGTTGCTTTGCTAAGTGCTTAGTTTAGTATCACGTCGTTCTGTCAGTCAACTTAACAGTCAATTTGATTGAAATGTCCCACAAGGCCACAAAAAGGATATTTGGTTAAATCAAAGGTAGAATCAAACTGTAAAATTCAATTTACCGAATATTCCGTTTACCGTGCTGCAGCTCTAGCCAAATGAGCTAAATGGCAAATGCCGGCACGACATTTAATTCTCAAACTGACTACATGTTTCCCGGCAAAACATAACGCGTTCTCAAATGCATTTTCAGATAATACATCTTAATGGCAACTTAAATCTCTTAAGTACTAGAAGTCCTGTTCAAATTCCAGCTACAGATTCCAGAATTGGATTTTTCTGTCGGATTCTGTCTTTCCAACTTAGTCTACGCAGTGCAGAATCATTAACTTTAATCTTGGTAATACAGCAATTATGCCCATGTTTTTCTTTCCTATAGTTACAAACATTGTTAACAGAATCAATGCCAATCTCACTGAAATCCAATGTTTGTAAATCCATTTATACGCTTTATCTACTACTTATGCAACTGCTTCCGAAAGAATCAGCGCATGCCACTTTCACTTATTGGCGATTAATAAAGCTCTTACCTGTTCCAGAAGCCACCCTCCCCCCGCCGCCCCCTAAAAAGTTCCATATGTTCTAAAATACGATTACAATATAAAATGAATACACACATCTGATGATGTTTTATACCCGTGTTTGAATTATTTTATCTAGTTGCCCACAAGTACCATTTTTAGTCTATTAGTAGAAGGCAAAGGAAGCATTTTGATCCACCCAGAAATTCGATATCGACATTTCATTAGAAATACAGCTTTCATACTTACTGAGCCCCTAAAAGAAGTATTTTTATAAAATGTCCAGGCGGATGGTCATGAGTATCTCAGCGCAGCTCAAGAACGAAAGTTGTTAAATAGGAAATGTCATACTCGTGCCAGAAACTGTTTAAATGTATGCTGTGGTTTAATAGGAAAACTACCAGTCAGTTGTGGAATTAATATCCTGCCTACATGATAACATGTTAGCTCAGTAGTAAAGACCACCGGACGGAAACCCGAGAATCCAAGTTCACACTGCATTGTTCAGTCTAATTCTACCTTTCCAACCCTGTCCTATACACAGCTCGTGAGAAACAATTACTTATTAAGATTAATTTGTAAAAGTCGCCATATTTAAAGTTGCTGGGTAATTAAAATATGCTCTCTCTCATCCTACCTTTCTCTAAAAATGTTTACTCTTTTCTTTTGGATGGTTGTTTATGATTATCTATGACAAGAATTTCCAGTGAAACCTGGATAGCGAATTTTTGAGTAATGTGCTGCATTTTCTCTATCTACCATGGGTAATGGTAAAGAAGGTGTACATAAAGGCATTATAAATTCCAAATGCATTACGGAAATGAAACCAATGCGCTATATGACATTGTCATAAAGTGCTTTAGATAGTATGGATCTTCTCGATTTGGAACAAATAAAGAAATTGAGAGATCATATAATCAGGGATGAATTGCTTATTATATAAGTAAAAGAGAACTAGGCTATAGCAACTATGCAATTAAAAACTCTAGCTGGTGAAATTTACGAATAAAGGTAATTAGAACTTGGCGGTTTCGTTATTTAGAACAGACTAGTTAGTCTATAGGGATCACAAAATCCAAAATCTCTAATCACGAGCACATATATGTATGTCAACGAAAATTCGGGTTTGCCCAAGCAAGCTATAACGCTATGAGATTGTTTTAAAATTTGCTACTCGAGTTTGACGGGGCGCACGCTAGAAGTGTCTTTTAGCTACATTAATGAAGGGGAAAATCTCTCTCTGCCCCTTTATTTATCTCTCTCTCTCTCTCTCTCTCTCACTCTCTCTGTCTCTCTCTCACACACACACACCTATTAAAGTGTTTTTGTTCTCCTCTTTGAATGTTACTTACGAGTGTGAAAGTACTTTATCCTAATGTGCGAAAATAGGAAATTACTAGTGACAAACTGAGCCCGAGGAAAGCTCGCTTGTTTGTATTCTTGGTTGCCGCTGTAGAACAGTGTGATATACCTACGGGGATTGGAATTTGCATCCAGAATGTATAGGATTCAGAATATGAATGTTTCGAGAGAATTAGGTCAGGACTTGCCCCTTCACCCTCCATTCCGGATAACGTAAATAGTACAAATAATTACTTTCATTTTGTGCAGTTATTTTTTCCGGAACAAGGTTTCCAAACAATGTTAATCTTTGTATAAAGAAGTGCGGTTGCAAAGTTTAATGGATATGCGATAAGTCGTTCCTGAACTATATACATTTTGAAACAAAAATATTTTGTTATTTTATTATATTTGCAGCGCATACTACAGTTTTTCTTTTCTCTTTTTCCACCGAAAAAAGAGTCCAAAAACGTGTGTGTATTATACACCAAAAGTATTTATTACCTGAATTTCTGCAAAATCTCAATTTTTTTATTTAAAGCAATTCACTGTTAACTTCCTTGCGGAAATGAGAGCATTCCAGAGTAGTAGATTTCGGAGGATTCACATGTCGTTGACTATTTCCAATTTGTTCGTTCCAACTTCAATTGTTGTGCTTACTGAGAAAACCTCTTGAGACTTAAGCCCTAGATTGCATACATTATGTAACACACATTATTGCAAACATGGGGTGCTGTGGAACACCATTTTATTTTATTTACCATTATGTTAATTTCAGCTTTTGTTTGATAAGGTTTGTTACAGCTCTTGCACAGCTGTCCATTAATAAAACCATAGACTTGGACATAAAATTCGCAAACTATTCACCCAAATATTTGGTTATGTTCAGCAAACACCAGTTTCTGACATTTCATCACTTACTCTGCACTGCATTGTTAATAACTGGTAATATCTGTTAATCTACAGTTAAAATAATGCAGTTGATCAGTTCTCTTTTTACTTTGTCAACCTCGTAGATACTTATGTAGAGAAGGTATTGCATTCCACCAAAAATGCATATCTACATTTCATCGGAAATACACGTTTTAAGAGCCACAAAATAAAAAAAAATCTTAGAAAAAGACCTGTGTGTATATGTGCGTGTCTGTGAACAGCATAATTCAAAAACGAAAAGTCGGTTAAGCTGTCGGTTGTTTAAAATACCATTTATAGCGTATATTTTAATCACAATTAAAACTTATATCTTGATTATCCTGTGAATAACCTCTGAAGTCTCCTGTATTCTGAATGACTTTTACATTACTGGTAAGCCGAAAAAACTAGACAAAAGCATATCACACAAAAAATGTAGTTCTCAACACACAATTTTTGTCATGCGCATTCTTTTGAGGGATGGGGGAGGGGGGGGGGAGCTAACCATTTCTAATTTTGTCATTTTCTAATACATATACTTTTCCAATTTAGCAATCACATTTTCAGTAAATATATTCAGATTAGTACTGGTGGAAACATAATTAGTAATTCTCAATTAGTAATTTCTAAACGTGTCCCATGCAAAGGGTTACTTTGGTGGGGAGATTCTCACTTAATATTTTCTTGGTATATCCCTGGAAGTTGCTGAAAATGTAAATGACGTGTTATTCATGGACGCTCTTTAACCATTGTGGTTCTCAGCGTCCCATTCTAAATTGGGCGTGAAAGACCGCTTAATTTTGCTCAAAGGCCTCTCTATCAGGCTTGAGGTTCTTTTACGTACTACACGGGACCAAAGGCCCGACGGAAGCCATGCTAAGGAGCTTTACACCCAAAAAAATCCATCGTCCTTCGCCGGGTTTGAACCCGCTATCTTGGGTATATGAAGTTAGCATGGTAACCATTACACCACGGAGGGCGACTGGAAGCTGCTGAAATTAAATACCAAACACATAGGGACGTTTTTCTAAAAATGCTTATTTTTACTATTCTTTATTCAGAGGGGGCTACATTAATATTTATAAATATCCCTTTCTCATAATTAAGTTCAATAATTGATTATTATTAATTATGAAAATATATCACTGCTGCCAACCAATACTTACAACACTGGGGTGCTTGGGTTGTTCTAGCACCCATTTGAACAATCTAGAGTTAATTCGCAAACAATAGCTGAAAAACGATATTACTATGCAACTGATTACGTATGGTATAGAACACGGAAAAAAGGCTGTAGAAAGGCATTACAGGTCACCTCCAACTAAGAAAATGGTAAGACCTTAAGAGATGTTCTAAAGAAAGCAACTGGCAATAAACTTAATCTAAAAAGTAGAGCTGCTAAAATTGAAGTACAACTAAAATACTTGAATTTTAGATTCTATGAAAATGAAAAACGGACTGTCGACTTTACTGCACTAACATCATTGTGTTCAAGATTTATAAGAGATATCGAGTTAGTATGCGGACTAAGATAAAAAATATTACATGGTTGCCCAGCGAATACGAATAATCATTAAGTGAGAAATCTGCTTCCCTAAAGGTTGTCTTTAAAATGGGGCGTTTCTTATATACCGCCGAGTGTATTATATGCCGGCAAATACATGTATATGTTCTTCGTGCTCTGGTTCCCAAGACCATCGGTCAAACCCAGTGGAGGGCGATAATTTTTTTCGAGAGTTATGGCAGGTAAATTTCAAACCAGATAAAGTGGGCTTTGAGTAAAATTAAACTGTTTTTCACGCCCATTATAAAACGGGACACTGAGAACCATAACAGTTAAAGAGCAACCATAAATAAAACAAATAAGGCACATATCAAAACTTGATGAGCATCGTGTCGTAACATATTTCCCTTGATTAGTAACTGCCTAACACGTTTTAGTTCTCATATATTGGGGAAGCCTCTTCCCGAAGTTTCACTCTGAAACTTTAAAAATGCTAAGTACTACCACGAGAAAATGCGAGAAAAACGCATCTGTAAATTCAATCATAATTTATTATATAATGTACATTTTTATTTAAACTACATAATTTCCAAACAAATCAGTATATGTGCAGAAATTTTGCAAACACACCTATAGAAATTGTAAGAAATGTTAGAAAGAAACTCAATGTGCAATCATGTCCAACGCGTAACTCATTTTTATTCCGAGCAAAAACAAACAAACAAAAACAAGAAAACATACGCACAGAAAGGACATTCAAATGTAAGCTTTTATCATATCTGCCCAATTTTCACTGATCGGTTCCTTTAACAATCTGCAGCGCTATAACGTTTGGATTATGCTAGGCATGTGAATACGTCAGATCTACAGTTACGTACATTTAAGTCTCCAATTGTAACGACTATTTTTACTTTCTCTATACGTACCATGTACATAGTGTATAGAGAAGATATTGCATTCCACCCAAAAATTCGATACCCAGATTTCAACGGAAATATATGTTTTGGGTCCCCCTGAATCCAAAAAAAGCATTTTCGGAAAAAGGTCCGTTTGTGTGCGTGTGTGTGTCTGGGTTTCTGTGGACAACAGAGCTCAAAAACGAAAATACCGTTAAATACCAAACTTGGTATTTAAGTTTGGTGTCTTCCAAGGATGAGACACGAAGCTTTTCAAGAAAATTCCCCCACCCCTAACTACCCTTTATATGGAACTTTTTTCGAAATATTGATTTTCTAAAAATAGCTCAAACGATTTTGATTAAAACTTCGTATATTAAATATATTTACTTGACAAATAAAATGTATATATTGAATTTTCTGGGAATAGCCTCTAAATACTACTTTATTCTGGATAAATTTTACGGAATTTTGCATAACTGCTAAACCGAAAGAGATGGACAAAAACTTACCACACAAAAAATGAAGAGCACGTTAAAACACACAATTTATGGTATATGCATTTTTTTATGGAGATGATCATTTTTTTAGATATTCCTTGTTTTTAGTTTCAGCTTTGAAAATCTTATACTTTCCTCGTACACGAATTTGTCAACTCCTGTCCATATAAAGGAACCTCAGTCACATAGCAACCAGCTTTTGATTATCACTTTAACCTATGGTTCTCCCTTAGTTCGCTTACTTACAAGGAAGCAAGTAATAAGAATAACTTCTGCTAATTTTTTCTTGATTAGCATGAAGTAAAAGGTATAATAAGCTTTTTAACAATAATTTGTTTCAGAGATGTAGGAAAAGTCATGTGAATGCAACACAACAGATTTTTCTTCCGTAAAACTGCCACAGTAGCACATCTTAACATTTGATCAGCCATCGTGCTAATCCTTAGACGAATATAGAGAAATAACTTTAAAAAAACATTAAATTAGACGAGAGAGAGAGAGAGAGTGATAACATGGCATGCTTGCTGCATCTGGGTGTAAATAAATTGTGGCACAAGTTATTCTTTGGCGAGAGTCTTTAGACTGTGGAATGGACAAAAGTAGGAAAATGTTTCTACTTTTTTATTAGAACCAGGTGAAACATTAAATTCCATAGCCGGGATTTGAACACGGTTCTTCCGCTCTCCGTACGGTTGCTCTAACAATTGAGCTACTGTGACAGCATACTGGCATGACATTCAATCTGCCAAATGATTGTTTTTCTCTTTTCTTTCTTTCTTAACCCGGTCAACCAGCCAGTATGTATCCTTCCAGGTTTTCACTTTTCTCAGTCTGTTATGTGGGGGGGGGGGTATACTTTCCCATGTGAGGTCTCTATCTCCCCCTTCCAATGTCTCAAAAGACTTTGACCAAAGTATAGTATTAATATTCGTGCACCGTGGCTTCTATCAAGTTCGTAAAGCTTCATAGGTAATCTAGCTCGCTACCTGGACCGAACACTCCGTCTGATCCCTCGAGCAAAACGAGCATAATTAATCCTATTGACTTATAGGATACTTAGGTTTAAGTATTGTAAAATATTACAAATATTAAAGAAAATGCACATAAAGTGAAAGAGGTAAAACTAATGTGTCGAGTAAATTTTATGAGTATTCATAGAAAATGATGAAGAGATGACCTATATAGCTGAATTTCGGTAAGACGTTGCAGTTTTATTCCCAAGACCTTTATAGTATCTAATTGATTTGTAATAAGTGTTTATTTATATCCGTATACTTTTTAACGTAGCTAAAATGAATAAATATACCATAATATTATATTCTTATTTATATCTATGTTCACTTTGTAAATATTATAAAATCGAATTAACTGATTTTATTACTTAGTTATATTTACTTTTCTGACAATTTAGCTCCACTATTACAGCGTCAATGGAATGGCCGAGATTAGGCAATTTCAACCAATCGCGGTCATCTGGCTAAAGCGATATTGTCGAAAAATCTTATAGCAGCTGATGTTCATTTCTTTGAAATCTTGTCGCATCTGACGTTGGTATGTTTTATCTCCTGTCTTGGTTATTGGTAACAAGGTGACAATCCTGGCAGCCAACCTTCAATTTTAATAACTGTCAGTTCCATAATTGTATTTTCAATTAATTCAATTACAATATTTATTTAAAGTTTTATTCAGTTCTAATGTATTTAGTTAAAAAAGGAGTAAAATAATTATTATTTGTATTTATTATGTATTAGATGAGTGCAATAACCTCAAATAAAATAACGCCTGTTTCCATTTCATGTATTTTTAAAAGCTGAAATAAAATACTTTTTCCCTATTTCTATAGTTACTATCGATATTCGTACGTTGGCTGTAGACACGGTCGGCCATATCATAATTCAGGAGCAAGTGAAGAAAGAAAGAACTAAAGAAAGAAAGAAAGACATTCGGTAAATAAAAATGGTCGAAAGCGTCATCTAGCATTTGAGAACTAATGTAAGTATTACAATTACAACCTGATAAAATCCCCCTTCCTATATATTATAAATTATTAATAGTCTATTCGCTGATTGTCTTATCAAATACAACTCGTGTTTTCATCTCTCAGGACAATTCACTCCCATCACCTTTGCTCCGGTCGTGAATTGTCGACAAGATGAAAACACTCTGGTATTACTTATGATAATTATCAGAATGTAATCAGTATTATAATTTATAAACACGTATAATTAATATTAAATATATATCTATAATATCTGCTGTCCTTGTAACTATTCCACATTACTCACAAGTAATAGATTGCGAGTGACAGTCGTTGCCGACTCTCAGAACAAAGCTGGCGGATAGGAAGACTCATATCCAGGCAGTTTGGAATACAAAGTCGGAGGAAAACGTCGCTCTGTCCATCACTAGTCTATGGGCTAGCCTATTTTTTGGTAATTTGGTGAATAATTTCTTGTCTGGCAGAAAATCTATCGCCTACTTCAGTAGTTGGGATGACAGGAGGGGGAGAAGGTTGCCACTGTTTCACATTCTGTATCAAGTAAAACTGCTGCACTAATACCTATATGATGTTTTGCACATTTTCTGATTTCAGTTGTTAATAATGGAGAGTATGCGGAAAATGTTTGGTTGAGAGGTTAGTTAAAGGAATTCTTGTTTAAGACGAAATATGATGCACACTCAGTCCAAAAGAAACTTTGAAGTGGGCTATACAGAAAAATTTTCATTATGAACATATCAATTCCCTACTGTCGAATTTTCTTTTAGTAGTGTTTAATGCCCATTCTTACTGAATATGCAATGATATATGAAATACAATTATAACGGAGAGAGGGAGTTTAAGAAGGAAACGTTGCAAACCCTACAAATAGCTACCCGACATTAGCTAGATATAAGGACTGATAAAACGCGGAAAAAGGGATGTCATGGAGGATGACCATGGCAGAATGTGAATCGCAGACCTGCCTTTATGATCCTTGCTTAAGGAACTCGCCCAATCCTGTTATTCTATATGCTTTACTTTATTTCTCATAAATTCCCTTACAATACTGCTTATGCCACAACACGCCATGAATTAAAAAGTGCCTCCTAATCAGCTAAAAATAAGTTGCAGTTATGCTAAATAACGGATAAGAGAAAAATTTAGCTGTTTACCAAAAATGAATATAAACTTTGTAATTTAACTGAAAAACGAACAGAAACTAATTGTGATGGTGAGCTTTAAAATTTATTTTTATTTTTCAATTAAGAAAGCATGGGCTTCTATGGTTCAATACTTTAAGGTCAAATATAGTGATTCACTGCCATTTATTTTTCAAAGTGGTTACAGCTCTTCGTTAATAGAAGATATCGAGGTACGCAGAAACGGGTTTGAGTTTGATGCTATTAAAACACGCACGGACACAAGAGGGAGGAATTGTTAGTAATAAAACACAAATGAAAAACTGGCGAAGTTTAACGGCTTATATGATACGCCCTTATTTGCCTTGCGGTTAAAAAATAGATTTCACAATTAAAACGTATTTACGATCTGATAATATTTCGATGAAATTGAAAGATTAGAACCAGCTCCGCTGCTAAAGCTGGAAACATTCACCTGATGCTTAGATAGCCTGCGTGGCTGTAGAACTCGGCGGCTTGCATATAATCTTGGGCGCAGAGTTGCTGTTAACGCACTGCGATTTGAATTGCATACGTTAAAAATGAGATGTTATCTTAAGGCGAGAATTACAAGATAATTACGGTCATTAATCCCTGTAATTATGCTGATAATGCTTGAGAATGCTAACTTGTACAAAGACAGTCATTGTCCCTCAATGACAGAAGAGATAAAAATTTATGGACTGATTCTGAAACGAAAACATTTCACTACTTGTGACTTCGATAAAAATAAGTTATCAGTATTATTGGGCATTATTTTTTCTTTATAAACTGAGTGCACTGGCCTAGAAATTCAAGTTTTAGAATCTTTTTCTCCTATGTTGATGATTTGATTGCTATGCTATGTTTATGCTAACAAATAGTACGCATTCAATTATGCAATACTTACAATTACAAAATTACTATAAATAAGGTATTAAAATTCTGAAGTGTTGCACGTATACGACTTTCTCTACTCGTGTATAAATCATTATTTAAAACGCGTAATCTTTTATCTACTTCATTTAATTCACAAAAACATTTGAAGAAATTGTCTAACTGCATATTTCCTTCTACGTGATAGGAGAATGCACTAGACTTAAGCTATATCTTGAAAATTACAATGTATAAACATTCTCAAATTCTAACTCTGTCTGCTAGTCCCAACATGAGCAATTGATTCCGATATTTTGAATGATTCACGTTTAAGTCTCCAAAAGCTTGAAAGGGGGCAAATACTCTATATCACATTTCATACATATTTCAAAATACGACTTAATTGATGTGATACGGAGCCCGACATGCGCTTGGGCAATCTCAACTGCTGGTCTTTGATGGCCACTCTTTCGTGCGCAGACTTACACATATTATCATGCTTCCTATATGCCGTACTTTTAACACTTTTGATAATTCAAAATAAAGGTTTTAATACCAGCATTGCACAGCCTTAACATAAGTTAATGTTTTAAATATTGTTATTATATATTATAATAATATATTATTATTGTTAAATATTGTTTCTTATACAGGAAAACTTTCCCAAGAGCTCTCCACTGACACGCAACTGGTAATCTGACAGTAGAAACTGGAATACTAATGGACTAATCTCATTCGCTGATTGCAGGGCTTGGACGGCAGTAATATCGACCCATGTTATGCTCTCAAGATCGCCTTTGATCCGGCCTCAAAGTAAGTGGTTGCCGTTTAGCTAAGCGTTTGCTGATGTGTAACACACAGCTTGTATTACACATGTCTCGCAGATCTCAAATGTTGGTTCCAAATCCAATTACAATCCTACATACATTACATTTCTTTCTTGCAAAGCTGCGCTACTAAAGAGCAAAATGCACATTGGCCAGCACTCACGAAGTCATAAATTACAGGTTCGCAAGGATTGTTTGTCCTAAAAATACAATTTAATAAAACTTTTAAATATCTATTACAATGAATATTCTCAGATAAAGGAATGTCCTAATTATTGCAACTCTAACAAACATTAGAGAAAAATGATTACCTTATGAAAATACACAGGGCTCCCAAAGTTCGAAGTTATGCTAAGTTATCTAAATGAGGTTTCTTATAGAATGTCAGTTAACTAAGAGATTTCGCTCATTTTATTAGTTCACAATTTCGGGTAGAGGGCATTGTTTTATTACTGACGCTGTCACTTGCCGGCATTATAACATCGCCGGAATTCTATACCGCGGTTCTTTTACATACCAGTTAATCTACTAACATGGGGGGCTGTCACTTTTAGGCATACTGCTTAATATTCTTCAGTCTGGACTAATCAATTGAACCGCCCAGATCGACTTCACATTGCGGTATGATAGAGTTAGAACTCAAAACGCTTCGACTGTCTTTGTCGGCTTATATAAGGGGACAAAGTGAATAAGCTCGCAGTTGTCAGAGCTCGCCGGTGATACAGCATGTCATTCCTTCTAGATAACTTGAGTTCACAGCTCAATTTCTGAGGAAAAAATCAAAGTAAGGGAATTGTTTAAGATTTCAAAGTGTGATAAACGATCCTAGTTTTTATTTAATTTAAATGTATCTATTAACACATATGTATTATTTATGTACATGCAAGAACGTTTTTCTTTTAAAACATAGTAGTTCCTTTTATAACAAATTTAGTGTATTTGTTCTATTGGGGTGCCGTAAAACCTGCTTGCGAATAAAGAAATTACTTCTTATTGCAGGTTAAAAAAAAACTTCCCAAAGAGCATTCTAATAGACTATACATTTAAACTTATCTACTCAACTTTGTGGAATATACATGGAAATTAATATTTTATAAATATGAGCATTTAATTATAATACGTAAAGTTCACACTAGGCGCTTGATAGTATGATCATCGCTTGGATATTTTGTTAGGGGTAAAATATTGTAAAATAATTGTTTCTTCCACACTAGCCGTGTGTAGGGCAGCAGTTGCAAAGAGAGTCAAACTGAAAACTTTAATGCCATAGCCGGGATTTGAACCACGGATCTTCTGGTCTCCGACCAGTTGCTCTAACAACTGAGCTACAATGGCAACATACCGATAAAGCATTAAATTTTCCAGCTGACTCGTGTTTTCTCGGTAAACAACAAAGGGGATCTCGATTTTTTTTTTAGATGGCATGCCCCAATGGCGAATTAAAATGTTCTAAGGCTTTTAAGTTGATGTATTTGTGAAATTTGACCAAAACTATTGAAATATCAACAACTATTTTTCATACTAAAACGATAGTAATTCTCAGCTTTAAGAAAGTATATTTATGCTCTTCCCCATTGATACACACTAACTACCAGTTAACTGACACTATACATTGTGATGGACAGAGGAGCGGCGCAGGGGCGGGTTTTCTCCGGGTTCTCCGGTTTCCCCCACTATGCATTCCATTGGTGCTCTATCTTCATTCCATGCAGCATCAGTGTCATCACCTGCGGTAGCACTAAAATAATAATAATAATAATAATAATAATAATAATAATAATAATAATAATAATAAATAAGTAAAAAAAAATTATACATGGGTAAGTTCAGGCTTATTAATAGGCATTCCCAACTTTAAACGATATTCAATCCTAAACTTTTTTCAACACTTTACCATACTCAAAATGCTCCAAACGATGCACTTTTTCACCAATTAGCTTCTGAATGTTTATACTGCCTCTCAAAAGTACAATAAAGAAAATAGTCATATCGTTTTTCGAAACATTGCTCTAAATTTGAAATATAAATTATTACATTTTGGAAAATCGAACGTTTTGGATAAATATTTTCTACATCAATCAGGGTTAAAATAAAAAAAAATTATCACAAATTTATTGAAAACTCATTTACTGGAAACCTGGACATTTTATGTGATTATTTTTTTAAAATACATCACGTGGCGGCTCAGTTTTATTAGAACAATGCATTTAAACAATAAAAATTATTATTTATTAACAATGAAAGATACAATTTTGATACATAGCAAAATTATCGTTATTATTATGTATAATAGCTGGAACAGATTTCAATATGATATCGTACATACTGTGGAGTTTCCAAATTTCAAAGATGCAATCATCTTCGTTGTTTTCAACCAACTATTAAGTCAAGTTTTGTGAAATAATTGTTTCTTCCACACTAGCAGTGTGTAAGACAGAAGTTGGAAAGAATGATTCAGACTGAGAAATTCAATACCATAGCCGGAATATGAATCACGTATCCGCACGTTGCCGTGTTAGCTCAGTGGTTAGAACCATCGGACCGAGACCAGAAGATCCGTGGTTCAAATCACTGCTATGACATTGACTTTTTCAGTCTAACTCTTTCTTTCCAAAATATTTATAGTTTGCAGCATGAAACATTTTATACAATTTATGCAAACTGCATGTTTGCACATGTTTTCATGAGATGGCTTTCTTTTTAGAGAAGATAAATAATGAATTAAGGGATCCGAAACATTCCGAGATATAGGATGAAAGATTTCAGCTTCACCTAATTTTTAGAGCAGCAGCAGGAATACAGAGATCCTAACTAAAATTAGTGATATGCGTTTATCTCAACCAAAATGTCGGTCATTTTTTCCAAAGTTGTGGTAAATGAACATGGGAACATGTAGCAAATTATTATTGCTTCAGTTTTGATATCTGCAATTAATATATTTTCAGAATTGACAACTGAATGTATAAAGTTCTATTGTACCACTAAGTTTTGCTTTGTAATAAATATTGTTACCATCTCCATGGTGTGGGGATAATATGCGTAAGTTCGAATCTCATCCATTACCTGGATTAGCATTCTTCCGAAATTTTCTGCTTCTCCTGGGTACACAAATATCAATGAATTCTGATCTCAGTGGACACCTGGCTCTGAGCCCTTTTTCTTGCCGTATCCTCTGTATGGTTAAAGGACGTTGCAATTACAAACATATAAAATCTCATGTGTTACATACACATTACTTTCCCTAACTATTCTACAACAAATTGTTCTTTCAAAAGCTTATTCTTTTATCTATTTAATGCTAGCCATGATAAACATGAACAGAAATGGTTTTATTACAGCTTTGCTTAGATACAACGGAATAAGAAAATACGATAGGCTTAAGCGATAGATACATCTTATCAGAACTGGTCTATGTGGTGGCTATGCAATTCCATTCACTTTGCTTAACCACTAGTAAGACAAATGAATAAAATCCCATTTGAGAAAAATATAAGTAGTTTAAAACTGAAACCAATAAAAATGGGTAATTGTACTTTTTAAATAGATTTACATTTGCTGTGTAGTAAGTTTTTGTCTATCTCTTACGGTTACCAGTTATGTAAAAGTCATCCAAAATGATGAGCACTTCAGAGCCTATTCCCAGAAAATTCATTTTTTAGGAAATCAAACTTTTCGAAAGCATTTGAAAGTAAAGAATAGGTGGGGTGGGGGATTTTCTTGAAAATCGTCATATCGCATCTTAGGGAGATGTCGAAATAGGTGTTTTTAACTGAGGTTTTGTTTTTGATTTATGGTGTTAAGCCACACGTGCACACACATACAAGGACCTTTTTCTACAATTATTGGGGGGGGGGGTGAGGTGTTATTCAGGAGACCCGAAATTGTGTATTTCCAGTAAAATCTTGGTCGAACTTTTGAGTGGAGTACACATCTTGTCTAATCTTATGTATGTGACATACAAAGTACAATGTGATACATGCACATGCTTTTCTTGCATATCCTGCAAAAACTATATTTCTATGTAATTCTAATCAAGATAAACATTAATAGAAATGGTCTTATTACTTATTTCCTTGTAGGTACATGGGAAATAAAAGAGTGCTCTAGGCTAAAGTGTTAGTTAAATATTTTAAAAGCTGTTTACCATGTGATGACAAATTCCATTCTTTTTGTATGCTAACATGGGGAAAACAACGACTTTCCATGTGAGAAAAATGTATTGGAAAATTTAAACAAATAACCAGGAATATCTCGGAAATGATTAACTTTACACACGTGGGGGGGAAAGAAAGAAAAAAGCTTTGTGTAGTAAGAATGCATTCGCTTATGGTTTACGAATTATGCAAGTAATCCAGAATGAACAGGACATCAGAAGTAATTCCCAAAAAATTCAAGATATACAGTTTTTGTCATGAAAATATTTTCTACACATTACATTTTTATTAAAATCGTTTGAGCTATTTTTGAGCAAATCAAAATGTTAGAAAATTTTTCCACTTAAAGGGTAGTTGGATGGAGGTGTTTTCTCATAAATATTCGTGTAGCATGTTTGGAAGTTGCTGAATTTAGTTTGGTGTTTAACCGAGATTTTGTTTTTGATTTATACTGTTCCCTCCCCTCTCTCTCTCTCTCTCTCTCTCTCTCTCTCTCTCACATACACACACACGACGCGCGCAGTCATTTTCTCTTTATTTTTTATTCATGGGCCCCAAATGTGTCTTTCCAGTAAAATATCGGTATCGAATTTTTGGTTGGAATGCAACATCTTTTCTATTCACTATATACGTGGTAGAGAAAGTAAAAATTATCGTGGTGTTTGTTTCAAAAAGTCCGTAGCAATCCATCAATAAACTTGTAATTATGGGGACAACTTTAATACTGATAATTTTTCAACAGGCTAAGCAGGAGCGATACATATAATGTTAACGGTCATGGCAAGAATGGCCGCGCCCTGACCGCAACAAGCGTTCGATCTCTGGTGGGATTTGTGGTGGTCAAAGCGGTGCAGGGAAGGGTTTTCTTCGGGTTCTCCGGTTTCCCCCGCCATCGCATGCCACCGGTGCTCCACCTTCATTCCATTCAGCATCAGTGTCATCACCCGCGGTACCATAGTAGTTAAAGCGGGCGTTAAACACTATAAAAAAATGGAAGAATCCAAAAGGCAAGAAGTCGAGTAGGGGACGGAACAGGAGATTATCCTACTCCCTGAAGAGAAGAAGATAAGTCCTTAGCATAACCTTGCCCAATAGGACTGGATTATGTCGTAATCAAAATCCCACGGGTTTATATTTGTAACAAACATTTTACTTGTTGGGACATTTCTGAAACGAAAAGAAAAATTACTGAAGCCAAGCACAAATAATTTTGGATAAAGAAGCGATAAAAAAGCAATGTACATTTGAAACCCTGAAGGGCACGGAATGAGATTCGAATGTAGGTCGCAGCTGACGGGTTGGGGTAGCTTTGACGTCAGTAAGGGCCAGGTCAGGTCGGGTCGGGTCGGGCTCGAACAGGGGCAAGAGTTTGCACAGCTCTACAGCTTTTCCTTTTCGCATTGACTTCTGAAACCTGATCAAAGTTTCCTTCGGTTTACACAAGTCTAATGCAAGGAAAAGGAAACGCTGCTATTATTACTATTCCTCCTTAAAACCACTCTCTAACTTTTGAGCAAGAAACGCAACGAATTTGTGCCATCAGCAACGAGGCTTGCGAATATAATGAGTGGTATTGCATCTTATGTGTTGCAACTGCAAGAGCAATACCTCTATTAATGTTAACATAGAAAGTGCAGAATATAATCATTTACTCAACTGTAAAAGAAAAAATATCTTATTTCCTTATCAATGAAATGTTTCCGATTAATTCTGTGAGAAGTTGAAGCTGCAACTTTGGAAATGGCAGTCTCTTAGCAAGTTTAAATTCCACATTATTTTAATTAAATTATACATACACTCTAATTCTTTACGCTATTGAGAAGAGCAAATTGCCTGAAATAAAGGAGAATCAGCATACGAGAAGTAACCAAAGTGCAAAGTTCCATCATTATGGGATAAGTCACTAGAATTTGGTGTGATATTCCGGTTATAGGTTCCATTTACAGAGGATGATTGCTCGCAAATATGCTGTTGTCTGTTACATGAGAAGGCTAAAATATAATGTCTGTTTTGTTGGCGCCCTGGTTTATTATTTGCAGGGTTCAAACTTTGTATTTCTACCATTTTAGTCCCAACTGACACACCGGATATAATATTAATTCTATATTATAACTATATTATTAATAGTAATATTTATATTGTACTGATTTAACTTCCGGATTCTGTAAATTGCGTTCTTGCCATGAGCATTCCCGCTGCTCCATGTGCAAACATGCAGTGCTGTCGCCCGTCAGTCGTATGTCACGCGAGCGGAGGAGAGAGAAAACTTTACAAGAGTTATCTAACGAACAACAATATGGAACTAAAACTGAGCTTTGTAAAATGAAGTACCTAATTTTGACATAACAGTCTGCACAGTAAACATTTCTTCAGTTCCCATTATCAAAAGATTAGTGTACAGCATGCCAGTAATCTTTCAGAGATGTTCATCTTTTCGTGATATGTCAGAATAAGCAATGTTGCAATTCTATTTTAATGCATTTATAAATGCCAGTACGTACTGATTTCTAAAGATTAAGTAAGCGCAGACCAAAGCTTTAAAGTTTATTTTTTCCGCTTTGATTTTTCTTATATTTCTACAAAACGCGCCACAACTCCTTTTTCTTAATACCATTGCGAAATTTCAAGACAGTAGTAATAATATTTCCTTTTTCAGGCCTATATTCAACCAGAAGTTCATATTTTATCCGACTTTTATTTTTATTTTCAATTGGATAAGGCAAATTTTGCACTTTAAACGGGTGATTGTTTTAAATTAAATTTGTCTAAGGATTATATTTTAAACGGATACTCATTATTTTTAGGTGCCTACTCTTGGAAAATAATTGAAAGACTGAATACTACAGTTCCATTATGCATTATTCCAGGGATCAGACATTGTTCACTCATGTAGGAATTGCATCCGAGGTATTGAAGTCTAAAATAATTATCACAATATCTGTAGTCGTTCACTACAGTACAAATGGAAATTTAGTACTTGGAAAATTAGATAGCACGCAATTGCATAGTTTACACGTATCCCATTGTATGGCTACACTTTATAATATCGTGTCAAAGTGCAATGATACAAGAATATTGCTAAACCAAACAAAACATTACCATGGGCCTTCCATGCTGTGGCAGTACTACCATTGTGCTTAGGTAAAGGGATGCGGAATGGGCTTAAGAGGAGATTGGCTACTTCGCTTTGATTACATCCTGGTTGTCATGACAATAGACCCATGAGCAGAACACATCCCAGGCAAGTTGTTAGATTTCGGAATTATTATTGAGATTTTTTTTTTTTAAAGGAAAGGCTAGATGCTTAAATTGTGCAGTCATTACAGAACACTGAGTCTTATCTTTGCTGTTAACTACTAACTAGAATTCGTTTGGAATGTTTAGTGTAAAAGACAAAGGGAGGAAAAGCGAAGGATAGAGAAAGGCTAGAGAGAATAAGAGGGGGGCAATATTGAGAGAGAAGTGAAAACACGTTTAAGCCAAAAGCCAGGGCATTATGGGGGGGGGGGATACTGCAATGGGCATGCTGGGGGCTAGCGTGTGCATTTCTCATTCACACCTTTCTACTTTCTCTAGCACGTTTGTACACTATGCATAGTAGGTGGTAGAGAAGGTAATGCATTCCACCAAAACTTCGATACCGGATTTCACCGGAAGTACTCGTTTTAGGGTCTCCTGTATAAAAACATTTTTAGAAAAATGTGTGTGTCTGTGAACACAACTCAAAAGTTGGTAAAATACCAAACTTCGTATTCAAGTTTCGTATCTTCCAACGATTAGACACGAATATTTTCATGAAAATCCTCCCACCTCAAACTACCCTTCACATGGAACATTTTTCGACAATTTTGATTTGCTCAAAATGGCGCTAACGACGTATATTAGAGATATTAACATGAAATGTTTATCTTTAATTTTCTGGGTATAGCCTCTAAATACCTCTTTATTTCTAACGACCTTTGCATAACTGGTAAACAGTAACAGATAGAAAAAACTTACTACCGAAAAATGTTGATCTTATTAAAAAACAATTTTTTTCTCGTGAAGTTGACCATATCTGAGATATTCCTTGTTATTGGTTTCAGTTTTAAAATACTAGAACTTTCCTTGTACGGGAATTTGTCAACTGGCTAAGCACAGAAACGAATTTCAATCTCATGGCAAACAGCCTTTAAAACATGTGACTATGTTTTAGCCGAGTGTGTTCTCCCTTCTTTCCCTTCTGCATACAAGAAAGCAAGTATTAATCCCAGTTTAGCTAATGCTTATCTCGATTAGCATGAAGTAGACAAAAGAACACGTTTTTAACAAATAGATGTATAGAAAGTCATGCGAATGGAACACATCAGATGTTTACACGTTTAAAAAATGGCCTCCTATGAGCCTGTGAATCAATAGATCAATGAAGAACTTAAGCAAACCAGCTCCACATTTTGCTTGTATATGGAAATAGTCTAGCATAAATAAAAAGGCGCAGCTCTCGATGTCTTAAAATAGAGATCACCAACTGCTTTCCCTTTGAGTAAAGTAATGACAGCTAATTTCTTGTTGTTCCTGCGAATCGCCTACGGTGTACTGCTAAATCAACAAAAAGAGATAATTCCTTCACTGCTGAGGCAGTATACAACATTGTACGTTTGAAATACACAATCCAACTTTCATAGGTTAATGCCCCTATTGTAGGTTCATGATGGGTACAACAATTGCTCTATTATGTCTCTTGCATTAGTGTGATTGTAGTAATACTCGTATTTGCACTTCGGATATGAACATATTCATATTTTCTTAACTTTAGTGCTAATTGGTAATCCTAGTATCATAATTGCAAAAAGGTAATGACCATTGTTACAGTATTAACACACAATAACGAGCTCCTTAACTTGGTTAATAGCATTGTAATGGCAATGTATCGCCAACAGGATGAGAATTACTTTGTAAGAGTAACTTTCACGTTTATAGCACTGAATATGAACTTGGAATCTAACACAATTTGAAAGAAACGTTCTTTTGCTTGGTGACTTTCATACTCACTTGCATGGGTTTTGTAATGGCGCTGCAAATTGAATTTTCTTGCAAAAGTTTGCCGCAAACTTTATATAAATAAGAAATATTTCTCTTAGGCAGTTATGAACGTAGGAGTCATGAGTTGCATGTTAAGATTGTTTTCTATTACCGACATTATAAATTGATATACCTGGCACTGCAAACGGAAAAGAGACAATTCCTGCTGTCACGTGTTTTTGACCCTTTGTACACATAGAACAATCCTATTTGCTGTGTCAAAATCAAGAGCGTTGGTGACGCCCGGTTTAAAAAGCTATCTGATACTATGGGCTCTGGCTGCATGAACGCTGAACCCTTCAATAAACCACAAGTCAAATAATTTAACGAGCCCTGCGGATGAAACCTGTCGGTTCCAAAACATTCAAATACTTGAACTTAGATTATAAATTAGGAGTTGATTAAAACATAACGCTTACTAAACCCAACATATAAAAAGTAATAGAATTAACGTCAAGTACCATGGATTCAAATTTGATCATACTAACGTCTTTAATTATTTTTTCTGAAAAGAACATTTTTGTTGACTTGAACATTACATGATTTACTTCTGTAATAATGAAATAGTCTTAGTAAATAATACCCATAATTGAACTTGATCAGTTCTCCCTCTCTCTCTCTCTCTCTCTCTCTCTCTCTCTCTCTCTCTCTCTCATATACACACATAAACAGTGCTAATGAAATTACCGACGAAAACTCACTCGTGGTGTGTTGAGTTTAATTGGATCTATGCAAGAGGGCCCTGAATTATTTATTTACTAACACTTCATATAACATAATTTTAGGATCACACACATATTTACTTTTTCTAGCATGCAAGTACACCGTATATAGTATGTAGAGAAGGTATTGTATTCCATCCAAAAATTCGATAGCGAGATTTCACCGGAAATATATGTTTTAAGGCCCCCGAGTCAAAAGCTGTTTTTAGAAACATGTCGTATGTGTATGTGTGTGTGTGAGGGGGGACACTGCATACCTCAAAAACCATAAGCCTAGTAATAACAAATTTGGAATTTAAGTTTAGTATCTTCCAAGGACGCGACACGAAGGTTTTCAGGAAAATTCCCCCACACAAAATTACCCTTTACATGAAAACATTTTTGAAGGTGTTGTTTTCTCAAACATGGCTCTAATGATTCTAAATAAAATACCTATGTTAAAGATATTTACATGAAAATAAAATGTATATCTTGAATTTTCTAGGAATAGCCTCTGAAAACCTCTTCATTCTGGATACATTTTGTGTAAATGATATACCGCAAGAGGGAGACAAAGACTAACTACACAAAGACCACAGCCAATTTATGATATATACATTTATTTTATTTATTTATTATTATTTTTTTTAGAGTTAACCGTTTCCGTGATATTCCCATCGAAATTCCGTTCCTTATTTATGGCCATTAGGGGAAAAAATTGAGACTTCCAATTTGAGAAAAGTTTAAAGTAGTAAAGTATTGTAAAATTTAAACCAATAAAAAGGAATATTTCTGAAGTGGTTAACCCCATAAAAAGCATATTGGACATCTTAAACGGAAGCAGGTAATAATACTATTTCTGCTAATGTTTATGTGAATTAGTAAGGTGTACATAATAAAATAACATTTTGTAAGAATGGTTTGTTTGTGGAATAGGTGGGGGAAGTCATGTGAATGGAACACATCAGATTTTTCATATAGGAACTAAGCTTGCCGCATACTCTCTCCATACTCTGGAAGGTGCCATGCACTACACCGTCAGCAACTGTGCTCTGGGAATACGAGTACCTGACCTCACATGGATTCTCTCTTTCGAAACAAGGTGGAATATCCGAGAATGTCATTAATATTGCCGTCTCTCACCATAGCGGAAGGTAGAAGAGGTTAATTAAATTGTTTTTTTCACACAAGTCATGCATAGGACAGGAGTTGGATAGGTAGAGTCAGACTGAAAAATTCAATGCCATTGCCGGATTTGAACCACGGATCTCCCAGTTTCTAGCCGGTCGGTCTAACCACTGAGCTACCGTGGTAACATGCCCGCATGGCATTAAATTCAACTGACTCGCATATTTTCCGGTAAACCACAAAATGATCTCAAACTATTTTGAGATGACACACTTCAATGGCTACTTACAATGCCGTTAAGTTGATCTTACCAAAGTTTTTCTACCAGATAGGTAGAAAGGTTTTGCTATAGAATTATAGTCGCTCGTCACAATACCTAGAACAGTTAATTCTGTAATGTCATTTATGACAGTTTTTGGCATCAAAACAATATTGTCGTCAACATAATTGCATATATGGAGGGTTTGCCCAAAATGGTGCTTTTGGAGACGTTAAAAAATACGTGACATCATCCATAATTTTAATAGATGAACTTTTCAGTTATCAGGCTTGAACATTAGGGGATTTAAAAGCGGGAAGACATATTTTGGCTTGAAAAATACGGACTTACATAGATCCTCAAGAATTGGCAGCAATAACCTCTCGCAGCTGAATTAGGTTACAGTATGTTCAAACGATGTATTGTTTGATTTTCTTACTCCGTGACTTTTACTATAAACCATTGGCTTATTCATTTCGTTATAGGAAAGTGACGCATATGCAGAAGTTGCGTCATATACTTCTGGCGCTAAGTTAACTCAAAATAGGCGTGCAAAAATTACCTATTAGCAACTCTGTCTGCAGCATTTACAGGACCTCGGGCCTCTTGTGTCGTGGATGGTATTCCATGAAGTGCTTCTAATAAACCTAATTAATTGACTGTTGGCCCTTCCCCGGTGCCAGTGCACAGCGTTTATACCTCAGGCTATTTGAGCATCCACCAAAGTTACTCTATACACCATGTTAGAGTTGCTGCTAAGCTCTGTTGTTGAGCTGCTTCTGCCGCGAATGGCAGACATGGTTATTAGTCAATGTCAATGCTAACCCTATTCTTTCTTTCTCTGTTCACCCTCCTCGTATGTAGGACTTACAAACCAGCGCCTGTTAAAGATTAAAGGCGCTGGATCAGAGAGAAGTCAGGATGGGTAATCAGCCCGATGTCTGGAATGAAATTGAGGAAGTGGATGATATGAAATGACGGTGAAATGGATGGCAGCGAATGGATGATAATGGAGCAATTAGTGGAATGAATGGCGGGTAAAATAGGAGAACCTGGAGAAAGTTCGCCCAGCCGCCGCTTCGTTCAACACAACTCCTATAGGTATGCGGTATCCTAGGATCGAACCCGAACCCCTTAGATGAGAGGCTGGTGGGCTAATCACCGCCAGCTCTAACCCTTATTATAGCAATATCAACTTTAAAATCCACGAAAAAAGGCTTGTAATTTGTTGATGAGTACGTATGACATCACACTCGTACATATAAATACAGATAATTGCTTTCTATTCAGACACATTTTTCACTGATTTAATGTGAGGTTAAAACACGTTTGATTAAATTCTGTTTTTATCGAGACTGTGCACTTTCTATGTACATACTCAAGTAATTTGAATATGGAGTAACAAAGTAAGCATAATGTTTCATTTTATATAAAATATATATTATATATATTTGAAAGCGAACGGGCTCAACAGATACAGTGCGCACGACAAAAAAACAAATAAAAAGTTGTTTGATGTGTAGCTCTTCGTAAATCTAAAATACGAATAACTACAATAATGTAAGACCCCGCTAAAGCGACGTTCTAAGTTCTTTAAAACCTTTTATAACTGCAGAAGAGATAAGACGTCAAGGGTTATACATTACATTTAGAAAAGCTATGATGTAGTATCGCTGTCAGAATTCTCACAGTATATTGCAAGATGGCACAATCCCATTTCAAACCTGTCAACACATGGTGAAACTACAATAAATTTCGCTCACTTTGAAGGGAAGAAGAAACAATACCTCTTCCCTCTGCAGGTACAGCAATCAATGAGGAACGTTTTAGAGAAGTTTGAACAGCCCAAGTTAGTTTCAAGTGTTACAGCCTCTACAACATTCCTTTACTTTCTTTGAAGCGTTCCCCTAGCATCCGCTCAAAAATTGTTTTCTATTGTTTTCCCTTGTCTGAAGCACTCATCTTCAGTAACAGTGGGGACAAATGACTGCATGGCTGCCCCCATAACAATGCGTGCATCGAGGATATCACGTTATCACGTACATTGCGTCACATCTTACGCCGGCAATGTATTTTATTTACAGGATCTAGACTTGTATTTCTATTACTCTATTGTGCATAGACTTTTACAGTTTTTGTTATCGGCTATTAAAATCGAAAGTTAAGTTTAAGCACCTCAGAATTAAAAACCTGACAAACGCATTATCTGATTAAGTAATAGATAAATACCTGATGTGTTCCATTCACACGACTTTCTCTGCCTATTCTGCAAACAAATTATTGTTACAAAATATTATTTTTTTATCTACATGATGCTAATCGAGTTAAACACTAGCAAAAATAGTATTATTACTTGCTTTCTTATAAATAGAAGGAAAATAAGGGAATGCACTAGGCCAAATACTGGTCAAATCGGTTAAAAGCTGATCGCTATGGGAAACAATTGAGATTCGGTTCTCTTTGCATGGGCAGGAGTAAAACAAGCACAAATTCCCATTATCTTGCAAATCTCCTCCTTAAAACATACATGTTTGCCGGTACTGTTTTGCTTTTATTTGCATGTACTCTCAACCCTTCAGATTGCGTTATCAATTGAGGTACACACTGTATATGTGTGGTTTTCAAACACTATTTTAATAGGAAACTATCATTAACACAGATACCATATTTCACAGGCGAAAATGTATTTACTGTGTCTGAAATTACTACAAAATACGTATGCGGTTATAATAATGAGGATGATAATGAAATTAAAATAATAATAATAATAATAATAATAATAATAATAATACACGCAGTTTCGCTGAAAACATTATGTCGATATGAGTACCCTAAACCATGTCTGGTCAGCAACATTAGGACCAAAAATGCCCAGAAGCGGGTGGGAAGAGCTTCTTAAATATATCTGCCTAAATGCCCTCTGTTGACAAGTTGATATACAGTTTTCTCGCATGTTCCGTACATCACTTTTAATAGAAAAGAGAAATAACCAGCTCTATTTCGCGCCAAAACTAACCTGCGTCAGCCTATAACCCACACAGATTGCGTTTTGTTAGTCTTTATCAGTTTGCCAAAAGCAGTACCCGCCATACTTTGCAGTGCACTGCTATCGTGTGGTTCAAAGCACAGTTTGCGAACAAATGTCATAGAATTGAAGTGTACCGCTGAGGCAGGTAATTTCCGGAAGAATGAAACTTTGTTGAATGAGCTTCAAGTTCGGCTCCAGAGCTACTGTCGCTTTCGAATCCCCACAGTAGTATAAAAGGTATAATTGCCCGAACTTTATCGTCGAGTAGCGTGGGCGATATGTAATCAAACTGTTCAGAACGGAGGGACGAGAAAGACAGAGATAGATAGCTGGATAGATGGATAGATACATAGAGAGATAGGTGGATAGATAGATAGATAGGTAGATAGATAGATAGATAGATAGATAGATAAATAGATAGATAGATAGATAGATAGATAGATAGATAGATAGATAGATAGATAGATAGATAGATAGATAGATAGATAGATAGAAATAAGATCTCTGTAACGATCGTAATCTGTGTACATTTGAATATATTTGAGACTCCAGAGACTGATAAAAAAATAAAAATAAAAAAACCTTAAATTTTCGATCCACTTTTAGTTAAGAAAAATACGTGCACAAAATGTTTACAAATATTAGATGTTAATTTATTATAAATTCTGAAGCTCCTATACCTCAACTCTCGATAATAGTGGTCAATTTATATGAGTTATTTATTACCTTAAGGAAAAATGGTCTTTATCTGAAACCTAGCTAGACTGCAACCTTGGAAACATATGGCGGCGAGTATTCCATAAAATGTTAGTGTCAGAAAAACTACCTTTTGGGATACAATTGTTTATTATTAGATGCACATTTTTTGTATCAAGTATTTTCTCTTTTAAGTTCCCAGCTATACTAGGTGGAAGCGGAATAGATGTCCTCTTTTAAACCAGACAGATCTCGACGAGTACATTGAAAGCGTTTAGGATTACTTTTCTTTCCTATCTGATACACAAGTCACAGATAATTCAATGAAAATGAACAGAAAGTGGTAAGAAATTGATTTAAAAATTAAAAACAATTGAAGGCCTCGCTACCATAGAGCAGAATCCCTATTCTCTTCATCCCTTTCTTCTTTCCAATCGCCCAAATTATGCTCCTTCCTAACGCCTTTATTCCCCGCTCCCACAGAAAGTGAATCCAGGTAACTGACAGGAAGTGACTGGTCCTATCCTGCCTACGGACATAACCAGCATGCCTGCTCTTCGTCGCCATGCGCCACTACTGTGGCGACAACGCTAACATCGCTGGGTGCACTGGTCACGAGCTCCACCGCCGTCGCTGGTTCTGTGTCACCTGCGGAAGCACAGTACACTTCACCGAGCAAGCTAAGTTCCCCAGCTATCCAAAGAGACGGCAACAGCCGACCGCCCGAACAGTAGTTGGCACCGACACATCACCTAAACCATCGACGGACCGGGGTCTGTCTAGCTGCGTTGGGAGAAGGGTTCAACAACATTACTGTGCAGAAGCACCAGAGCCTGCAAGCCGACATAACCGCCGTCAGCAAGTTACATCAGTCCACCGTAGCTGATCTGTTCATCTGAATGGACAGCCTCGAATCACAGCTGAAGGTCCTGGCAATAATCGCCCAAATCATTACTTCATCATCCTACTCGACAAGAAGAGCATCCTTCGGCCTCCTGGGTCCACAGATATAACCAGGAGAACCAGCACAGTAGACGGGAGGCATCACCCAGAGTAACACCGCATTACCTTACCCTTTCTTCCTATCATCACCAGTGAACGCGTAGATTGCAGTTAGGTTCCATGGCTGTAGCTTAGAATTATCTCATCCGTTAACGCACAATATACGGCACCATCCTACCTCTCGCATACTAACGCGGGTGTTACACTAGACTGCACGAAAACAAAACACACATCTAAAAGTATTGCACGATTTTATCACGTGGAGGGTTTTTTTTTCAATGGATATACCGCACATCTCACTAACCACTGCAATTCGGTTGGGGGTCGAAAACAATCATACACTTTCCTCCTCCATGAAAAAAAAAACGGACGGATGTAGCTCGGACGTACGAGCAGTAAAGGGAAAGATCTTTCGTGGTGACGAGGAGAAACCACCGCAAAACCGCCATGGTCATTGCAGTCGATGTAGCTCCCCCGACATACGCCAAGGGACGCGCCTCTTCGCCTTCGCCGTTTGAGGCTCCACATACCTTGACCGATACATCACCGCCGCCGCAGCCGTCTAAGCGTGGTAGTTCATGGTGTTTATCGGGATCTGCCAGCATGGTGCTTCCTGTCTTCAAGGCAGCAGAGTGACCTTCAATAATGAAGGCCAACCGCATCACTTCCGCCCGGGAACCCACGCCTCTCGTTCGACTGGAGCTCACCTGTCGGGGAGACCTAGACGCTGCCTTAGCATTTGGGCTTCCTACTTTAGGGAGGCTGCTCAAGGTCACATTCAAATCCACATTCAAAGGGACAGGTTTTTTTTTTTTTTTTTTGGCAATTTTCAATAATTCTTTATAGTAAAATTAAGGTAATCTTTCAATCATTATTTATGGATCATACAACTAACTACAGTATTAACATTTAAAAACGTTTTCTTTATCCAGCAGACAGGAACGCGTAGTTTTTGTACCACGGGGCACAATGAGACGGACTGCGCCGCACCGCGGTGCTACTAATTTTACGCTGTCTCAGTCACTGCAATCCGCCAACAGCCTGATCTCGCCGCCACTGGCGTTGCTTTTGCACACATCACCAGCCAGGCGGCATGCTCCCTGCATCCTCGCAAGAAGACCACGCCGAAGCCGCCAGTTTAGACGTCGTCGCCTGGGACACTACAGTAACGTGGTCTACATCACCACCGGAGCTTCGACCTTGAGCACGTGCACCTCTCTGTCCTAGTTACTCTACAAGCCAGAGGACCTCCAGGCAGAGATACAACACCGAAGGTCTCGCAAATCCAAGACGTTTGTTACGGATGGGTAAATGAAGATGGGGATCTCCACAACATCAAGATTAATCGAAGGAAGGCGAGAGCCCTCCAGATGGCGTAGGTCGGATAGCGGTCTACGACTCACCGGAGTGGCCAGTCTTCTCAGAGGGCCCCTCACGGCAATCCAGATCCCAATCACTTCTTTCAATCGTTTCACTAATTTCTTTTTTCATTTTTCCTCCTGAATTCCCCAGGGCGTAGCCATGATCTCGGTCATGCTTGCCCCAAATTTCACCTGTTTAAGTCTTTGTGGTAGTCCAATATACCCTTTCCGGTAGCGGTTTATTATCAGCATGATCATGAGACAGAACCTGACACTCCGGGCTTGCCCGGGTTAATCTATATTGTAGATTTTTCCTTCACTCAAAAAAGACGGACAAGAGCCCAGAAGAAATTCACGACTTGTTGAGCAAAATGTCGGCAACAGCCCTCAAGATGATGCGGAAAACTGAAACATCTAAGATGGACCGTTTTTTGTCATTAGAATGTCTAAAGCATATAGTATTTTAATTATGATTGTAAGAGCCCGTTTTGAGCAAATAAAACATAACGAAGGTTTCTACATAAAGCGCTGAATGGGTGCAGGGGAGTTAGTCTTGCACCCTTGAAAGATGGAACATTAAAACGCGTATTTCAGTAAAATGATACCGAATGTTTTAATAAAAAACTATGAGCCACGCATTAATAACAGAAGTTCTATTTCTAAGAATGGAAATTTGTATAATATGCGCATTCATATGGTATGTTTTAAGTGACGCAGATTAACAAGGAAAACAGTTGGCCTATAAATTAGATAATAAATGCTGTGCAGTGAGATGTGAGGACTACAAAATCTTTAGTCAAACGTATCCAAGCTGTTGGGGGGAAATGCCGTGGTGCAGCATACAAATCAAAGCAACTTTGATATCAAAATGTATTGTTCATATTTATGTTAGAAAGCAAAACTTATACAAGATAAGGGCAAATACCATCATTTAATGAAAGCCTCTATACCAACAAATTACCTCAAGGCCTCTCAAAACCAAATAATAGATTTCTCTTAAAAAGATACGTATTGACAAAACGGTTTTTGTGCAATTCATGGTTTACTTGATTAGTTCAGTAATTAGTACCAGGGTCGGATGATAAGTCCCGGGCCTCTCAATGAAAACAGCATCTAAAAAACTTTTTTGCTTTATTTTCCAATATAATCTCCAGAAAGGTAATACATTTGTCATATCGGTGTTCTAATTTAATTAAACCATCTCTGTAGTGCGATTTATCAAGGTCTTCAAAATAGCTGTTGACCGCATCAATGACCTCGTTGCTGTGAAATTTTCGTCCTCCAAGAAATGTTTCGAGGTTTGGAAACAGATGATAGCCACTAGGTGCCAGATCAGGCAAATAGGGTGGATGTTCAATACGTACATAGTGTATAAAAGAGGTATTGCACTCCACCCAAAAAGTCGATACCCAGATTTCGCCGGAAATATATGTTTTAGAGTCCCCTGTATCCAAAAAAAAAAAAAGCATTTTCACAAATGTCCGTGTGTCTGTGAACACGATAACTCAAAAACGAAAAGTCGGTAAAATACCAAGTTTGGTATTTAAGTTAAGTATCTTGGATGCAACACGAAGATTTTGAGAAAAATCCTCCCACGCCAAGCTACCCTTTACATGGAAATTTTTATTTTCTTAAAAAGTAGCTCTAACGATTTTGATTAAAATATCTATATTAAAGGGCCGCGCCGTGGCCGAGTGGTTAGACCACTCGACTCTCACCTAGACGGTCGGGGTTCGATCCCAAGCGACCGCATGTGAGATTTGTGGTGGACAAAACGGCGCTGGGGCGGGTTTTCTCCGGGTACTCCGGTTTCCCCCGCCATCGCATTCCACCGGTGCTCCATCATCATTCATGTATCATCAGTGTCACCGCCTGCGGTGCCATTAGTAGTTAAAGCGGGCGTTAAACACTACCAAAAAAAAAATATCTATATTAAAGATATTTACCTGACAAATAAGATGTATATCTTGAACTTTCTGGGTATAGCCTATGAAGCCCTGTAGTAAGTGCTTAGTCGCGCAAAATAGTCGGAAACAATCTAATATTTAGCGTCATAACGAGATTGAAAGAAGTGAAAGAAAAGAAGAGAAAAAAACTCATACAAAATCCAGTCAATAAGATGGGAACTTGACAGACCATTTCCAGAAGACTCAAGATGCATATGATACTGGTTATGTAGATACCTTTAACATCCTTATCTTAATCAAAATCGCTTGAGCCAGTTTTTAGAAAATTAACAAGGAACACTATGGGAAATCTGGAAAATCTTTGTGTTGCATCCTTGGAAGATGCTAAACTTAAATACCAAATCTAGTATATTTTCATACTTGACTAATGCACACACACACACACACACACACACGTACACAATGTGAAAAAGTCCAGATAAATCTGATTTATAAACAAGTGGGTGAAAACAGAAGAATATGGACACTATAGTATTTGAGAAAGTATAATTTAACACATGTTCTCTATGTTAACAACGATATCAAATACCAGGATCATCGGATCCTATTTTTTTCCAAAAGGATTTTTGTGGGGGGTCAAGGGTCCTCAAAACACACATTTCTAGTGAACACTCGCTATCGAATTTTGGGTGGAATGCAACACCTTCTCTACCTATATTGTAGTGTACATGTCAGAGAAAGTAAAAATGCAACCATGATGAGCCGTCCTCCGAAAGGGATCATTTAGGTTACTGCTAATTGAAACTCCACATAAGTTGTGAAAACATTCATATATTCCGAGTAGTGTTTTGTTATTTTGACCTGTAACCTTTTCATAAACGATATTAATTGTTAATGATAATGTTACTACCATAAAAATAACCTTTGGTATATTAAACAAATCAAGCACCCTGACTGAACGCGTTACGCCCAAATGACTGCAAACAACGCACTCTCCCTCAAATGCTGCGGTTGATCGGAGCATCGAATAGGTTAATATTCCTAAAGCCTCTCTGCTGGTTTAAAATTCTCACTTAGCAAGAGATGGATGAAGTGATTCATTCGTCTTATTCGTCATAAATCTATGGCTAAATACTTGGGCACATAAACAAGTAGTGCATATCGTCTACGCCACGCTTTTCAAATCAAGGTGAATATTTATCAAGTGAGAAAAGAGTGACCTTCCTTTTTCAATCAGGAAAAATATGAGAAATCGTAACATTTTAAATCGCAAAGTCCTTCGAGATATGCAAACCTGATCCATAAAATTGATAAGAAGTCTTGTTCACAATTAATCCCGCGATTTATTACAAGAGCTGTTTCACGGTAAGGTACCTTAATTCTCAAACTTTTACTTTCTGTCATACATATATACTTACAGCAAGTAGACAAAATAAATGGTAAGTAGACCCGAAAATTGAATACCGAAATTTCATCCGAAATATACATTTCGAGGCTCCCATAGAGGTATAGAAGGTATTGCATTCAAAAGGTATTGCCGGATTCAAAAACGCAGTTTTAGAATAAGGTCCCTGCACTTACTGTTAACATATAGATGTATGTCTGTGGTCTGGTGTTAGCATGGTAATTTCCAAAGCCAGAGGTCCCGGGTTCGATTTCCGGCTGAGAATACGAATTTTTCTTTAACCAGGAAAGTCATCCTCCTTACCCTCTGCAAATAAGAGTGAATGTGTGTGAATTTTCTGGAACATGATGTTCTGATGTCTAATTGGTTCTTGAATACCAAAGGACAAAGAAAGAAAGAAAGAAAGAAAGAAAAAGATATATTACTTTCTCTACCTATTCTGCACACAAACTATCATTACAAAAGATTATTCTTCTATTTAGTTCATGCTATTCGAGGTAAATGTGGTGTTATAACATAATTCCTTATACGTAGAAGGGAAATAACGGAATACACTTGGCTAAAGCGACAGTCAAATCTTTTAAAAGCTGTCTCTATGTGATAAATTGATATTTGGTTTTCTTCGTATGGCCAGGAGTAAAACAAAAATATATGAAACAAATGGCAACTTGGAGCTTGGAAAAGTATACGTATTTTAAAACTGAAACCAATAACAAAGGATATCTCTGAAATAGTTAACTTATTTTTTTATGCTTCCTTTACATGACTTTCTCTACCTAATCTGCGAAATAACTTCTTACAAAAGATCGTTCCTCTATATATTTAATGCTAGCCAATATAAACACTAAAATAAATTATCTTATCACTTAGTTCCTTATAAATAGAAGCGAAACAAAGGAATACGCTAGGCTAAAGCGAGTCAAATCTTTCAGAACCTGTCGCTATGCAACTGACATTGAAATTCGGTTCTCTTTGTATGGTCAGGAGTAAAATAATAGAGAAACGGATGACGACTTCCGTTTGAAAAAAAAGTGAATTTTAAAATTAAAACCAATAACAAAGAACATTTCGAAAATGGTATACGGCATATATTGCGTGTTTTGACGAGCTCTACGTGTTTAGTGTAGTAAGTTTTTACCTACCTCTTACAGCTCACCAGCTGCGCAAAATTATCCAGAATGAACTGGACTTCAAAGACTATTCCCATGAAATTGAAGATATACATTTTTTTTTCTCATGTTATTATCCTTAATACTTTTTAATCAAACTCGTTGGAGCAATTTTTGAGAAAATCGAAAATGTCTTCGTAAAGAGTAGTTTGAGGTGGGGGGCATTATCCTGATACTCTTTGTGTCACGTCCTTAGAAGATAATATGCTTAATTGCAACGTTTGATATTTAACGGACTTTTCGTTTTTAAGTTATGTTATGCAGACACACAAGGACCTTTTTCTATTTTCTTTGTATTCAGGGACCCTAGAACATGTATTTCCGGTGAAATCTCAGTATCGAATTTCTGATTGAAACACAATACCTTCTCTGCCTACTATGTACGCACATACATAGAACTCAGCAGAGAAAGTAAAAGCGTGTATGTTGTTCTACGAGTATTCACTACAGAAGCGGTATTTTACATTGATCCGAAGTCTCAGTTCTGCGTATGTTGTGACGTAACAAGGTGCCTTATTTGTAGTTGTCACACGCTCTTTATGCAATTGCACGATTGTTCTCGGAATCAATATCAACGAAGGACATATTTTATTGCGTTAGACACAAATAACTTCATCAGATTAGTTTTTATAGTTGTCTGGGCATCTTCGTCATTTTAATTCACAACAAGCAATGCCTGGCTCATCGCTGCTGTAAATCAAGTATTGGCAAAGCCATAAAACTCAGGTTACATGGGGGGAGGGCGATGGATTTACGTGCACATTTTCTGCTATTTCTTATTCATCTCCCTCTTCTAACCCCAAAATAAAGTAAACAATTCACCAATAGTTATCGTACTTTTTGTCACACTGCAGAATCACATTTTCATATTTCCTAAAGTGTACCTATTATAGTGGACACACTTTATTATGAAGAACAAAACTTTGATTTTGTTCGTTTCATTGGTTCAATTTGTGAGTTTAGTCTGAGATTGCCTTTGAAGTCAGAATTCTTAACTAATTTAAATTTTTTACCAACTGACTAGTAACTGTTCTGAAACCTATTTTCATTCATTCATAAAACAAGTTTGCTAATCGCTTATTTTGAGGAATGTTAAAAACCGTTATAAGACGAAACAAGTCTTTATATTACGTAAATGCCTGACACAATCTCTGGTTGTATTTGAGTTAATTGAGCCCTTGAGTAAAATAAAGCGTCGTGTCCCTCTTTTTTGGGAAAATGCCGTATTCTTTTACTGACACCAAACAGCTACATTAGATGTAATCACTAAATATATATCCGCGTATTTGATATATACGCCTCTACAGAGATCATTTTGCTTTTGGAATGACTGAAAATAGAATGGGGTGCTGCGTAAAAGGTTTGATTTACTACCGATGTTTGTGTTGGAATGGCTGAAAATATGCTGGAATTCTGTGTAAAAAGATCTATGAGAAAAAAGTTTCATTTTACCGACGATGTTATTGCCGCCGGACAAGAGTTTAAAATATAGAAATCTGTTGTACTGTTGGAGCAAACCTCAACTCGAAAATATTGCGACCACATGGTTAAACTAATATACGGCCGAGGTTCTGCCTAATCGCCTGGAGTAATGCAGGTGTGGAGTACGTGCGCAGCCAAGTAGCCATCGGATTGTTGGAAATGTGAACACATGAGCCCCTTTACCTAGCCTCCTAGATTGTTGCAGGTATCTGCCAAACTGAGATCAAAGGAACACGTACAATAAGAGTGCAATAAAAAAAATTGTGTGCCCTGCCGGTAGTTCTGGAAACTTCGGCTAGTTTGAGAGAAGCCGCCTCTACAGAGATCATTTCGCTTTTCTTGTGGACATTTTAAAAGAGGAACTACTAGGTTGGGAATGAGTGTTGTGACAGTCTTCAGAGAAGCTAGTTGGGTCAGGAGAGCCTAAGCACTCGACAGCTGAGAGCAGTTGAGTTTTTAAAAAGATAAAAAAGTTGTTCTGCAGCAGTTGAAATTGTTATAGTGCCAGCAGTGGGTTAACGCCACGATAGACAAGATGAGAAATGAAATAACGACAGTGAATTCAGCGACAGAGAAGGAGGATAAAATGAAATCCGGGATGGAAAAGATTTAAGACAAAATAAAATCGAAAGGAGAAAATAGACACCAAAATGAAAACGCAATGGACGGGGGGTGGAAGAGAAAATGGAGTCCGGAATGCATAACACAGTGGATAAGCTGGTATCAGCAGCTGAGAAGATGAAGACGGAGCTATTGACCAAAATTGACGAAATAGCCAGCGTGAAGAAAGATGTGCAAGATCTCTGCGGAAGCATGGAGGACCAACTTAACGCCCTGGAGGACGTAGAATGGCCTAACGTCCGGAGGGGACAGTCAAAGGCAGCCAAGAAACTAAACACCATGGTGAAAAAGATGATCGGTGGTTAGACTCGCCTATTTGAAGGTTGAGGCGCCAGAGCGGGACACATCTGCGCCATCCGAATATGACACAGCGTCAACTTTTGAAGTCTAGTGCCAACAATTCGCACCCGTTGTCGATCAAAAATCGATGCTCAGCAGAGGAAGAAACCGCAAAACTGATACCTCTGGGGAGGAGCGGCAGAAGTTTTAAATCCGATTACGACGTCGCTACAGTCTGGAATAATCTACGAGATGCTGGAGAATTAGTTTGAGAAACATCACTTGGCAGCAGCTTATTGCACTTGCTTAAGTCATGATTGTAACAGACAGGGATACGCTGCAGGAACTTGCATTGGGAATTGAACGCTATCGGACAAAATCTGGTTAAACTCCCATCCAGTTACGTATCCGAGAGCGCTGCCTACTCTTTCGTCGACCGTGTGCATCGCAAGACACGACATCGCCTGATGCTTGGTGATTATAAACAATCCACGAGGCGCTAACGGTCGCGTTGAGAATGACGGCGGTGAAGGAAACGCTTTGCTCAAACTTGAAGACTAGAAGTATTCGATATGTCGGAGACAGAAAATGAACTCGGAGACGACGACCTTCTAGTAGCATGTGCTGGGGATGGGCTAGCCCGAACATAAATAAGAATTGCCCACACCATAATGACTATCAGAAGGAAAACGATTAGTCACCGGCATGACAAGGGGTCTATCCAGGCCGTTTTCCACCCCTTAGAATATTTAATGATAGCCTCATCGAAGACGGCTGGATAAAGGATAGTGTGCCGAATACTAGTGCAAACTGTTATGAGACTTGACAATGCGGAGGTCTTGCCGCCAAGAAAACCGATTCGACCCTTCCAGCTAGCGACGGCGTCAGAGACACATTACCTGTGAAAGAAGCCCTGCTGAAGTTGACTTAGAACGGATTCTGAACCTGTGGAAGGTGAATGAAGATATGGTATCGAGTCTGGATGTCCTCAGCCACGAGGCGACGGCGTTTGGTGTGTTTCGCTGGACGGTAGAGGTCTGCTTTGGAAAGCATTCTCCCACAGCACTCGGTGCTGCCTTGTAGTCTTGGTGAAGAACTATGAGTTCCGCTTATGCTGGGACTATAGGAAGCTAAATGCCGTCACCCGAAAGGACTGTTTTCCTTTACCCTAGAATATCGACCCATGGACACTCTTGTTGGTCCCAGTGGTTCTCGACTTACCTGAAAACGGAATACTGACATGGCTCTGGATTCCAGAGACCAATGACAGACCGCATTTCTGACAGACCAAGCACTTGGGCGATTTACAGTAAAGCTGTTGGCGTCTGTAACGCACCAGCCACCTACCTGTACTGAAATGAGTAAATGACGAGGTGGTTGACTTACGGCGCCTGCATACTACGAGGGCCGTTCAGAAAGTAGCCTCCGATCGGTCACAGTGCGGGTAGTGGGGGGAGTAGCGACGCCATCTGTGCAGTCACGCACTCAGCAGGTCAGTCGGCATCAAGCCGTGGTCGAGTGAAAGTCGTACCTGCACTAGTTTAGTGTTTGTGGCCGTTTGAAATGTGTACTGCAATAGAAAACCCCGCCAAATGTGAAGTGCGTGCTGTTATAAGGTTTTTTACAGCCAAAGGATATTCTGCAGCAGCTATTCATCGTGAGCTTTGTGCCGTGTACGGACCAAGAGTTATGAGTGAAGGAGTGGTCCGTGAATGGGTACGTTTATTTAAAAGTGGACGAGAAAACGTTCATGATGAAGAGAGGAGTGGTAGACCATCATTGGTCACGGAAGAACTCGTTCAGACAGTTGATGCAAAAGTTCGTGAAAACCGACGTTTCACAATGTCGGAGTTGTCTACTGATTTTCCACAGATTTCTAAGACTCTCTTGTACGAGATAGTGACAGCAAGATTGGGTTACCGTAAGTTCTGTGCACGATGGGTGCCCAAAATTCTTACCGACCACCACAAAACTCAAAGAATGGCCTCTGCATTAGACTTTCTGTCACGTTATGAGGCCGAAGGTGAACCATTGTTAAACAGAATCGTGACCGGGGACGAAACCTGGATTAAGTACGTGAACCCTGAGGCAAAAGAACAATCAAAGATGTGGGCACATTCAAATTCGCCTACCAAACCAATAAAAGCCCGGCAAGATTTTTCTGCCCGAAAATTGATGGCAACGGTGTTTTGGGATGCAAAAGGGGTGTTGTTGGTTGAATTCATGGAACGTGGGACGACCATTAATCAAGACGTGTACTGTGAAACACTAAAACAATTACGACGGGGTATACAGAACAAACGCCGTGGTATGCTGACTTCCGGTATCTTTTTTTGCACGATAACGCCCGTCCTCACTCTGCTCGCAGAACAACAGCCCTTCTTGAGTCCTTCAAGTGGGATGTTGTCAACCATCCACCTTACAGCCCAGATCTGGCGCCAAGCGATTATCACCTCTTCATGCATATGAAGAAATGGCTCGGGTCCCAGCGGTTTGATGACGACGAAGAGCTCAAAGATGCGGTCACAGGCTGGCTCCAGGCACAAGCGGGTGATTTTTATGCAGAAGGAATTTCAAAGCTTGTGAACAGATACGATAAGTGCCTCAATCGTTATGGAAACTATGTAGAAAAATAGTGCAAAGATGTAGTTGTAAGATGTATATATTAAAATATTTTTATTTAACTTGGTGAAATTCTTGCAATCAACCGGAGGCTACTTTCTGAACGGCCCTCGTATATCAGACCATCATCGTCGTTGGCAACAACTTCGAAGACTATCTCGAGAACCTTACCAAGATACGCAGACACTGCCTGCAGTTAACTTGATGCTGTACACGAAAAACTGTCCACTCTTCTGCATGGAAGAAAATTACGTGGGACAGAGTTTCACCAACTACGGAGGTCATAAACCCGGAAGGGGCTCGGCCTTGCATATAACATAAGAGGTCGAGGATGCATTCCTAGCGCTCAAGTCAGCAGTCTGCAGTGTCCTCTCTCAGGACTTCCACAATCGATCGGCGAGTTTATCGTAGACACCGACACCAGAGACACCGTTATTGGAAGCATTCTATCTCAGATCGGGTAATAACGTAATATAGCAAGTCAATCTCCAAGGCAGAAACAATTATTGTGTTACTCGGCGGCAGCTCCTGGCAGCAATGTACGCGCTGGGATATTTACATAAGTGCCTGTATGGTCAACAATTCCATCTGAGAACTCGGTCTTCCTCCCTTGCTTGGCTGTCCAGCTTCTAGATCCTAGAGGGCCAGAGAGGACATTGGTCCAGAAGCTGCAAGACTAGTTGTTAATTATCAAGGCGTGCAACACTTGAAGAGAAAAGTTACATAAAGTGTCTCAAGTTCTGTGTGTTTCAAACAATAATACATGCCCTTGTGAGTATAGCGATATTAAAACTTCCTTAAGATCGAAATTTTGTGCCGGGTCAGCGCTTCTCTCTGGTAGTCAATAACCTGGTACCGCTCTTGGGATTTTGTATTCAGTTCCAGTTCCAATGCTTTATTTATAGTGACCTCAACCTCAGATATCAGTTGTTACTACGGCGTTCTAGGAGAGTACACCCTTAAGACCACCAGGAAAAACGTGGTTGTTGTTGGATGTGAACTATTAGCAAAATATTCTTCTTTACGTTCTTTGCCGCAGAAAGCGGTTAGACTGCATTGTCATTTCTCTATTAGATGAAATTGCATTTGATGTCACAGAGGCAGTGCCACCTTACTGTCATCTACAGCTTACCAGGTGCTTGACTTGCGGAGTTCTATGCTATTAAATGTTTTCTTTCTTGGCAATTGGTAGCAGTCTATGTTGAACATTAGTATCCATATAAATATTTTAAACAGTTGGCACTAAATGTAGAGTTTTAGCACGAACCATTCATACTAGAGATTGAACATTATAATCCTCAGTGAAATAAACGTTTTATAACACTCTATTGTTGACATGTTATTTATTATTATTATTTTAGCTTAACGTCCTTTAACCCGTTTGATCATATCAGACGATGAATGAAATTGGAGAAATAATGATCAAATGATCTCGGGGTCCTTTAAGCTTAAAGTTACTCGACATTCGTCTTCTCAGGATAAGACAAATTTCCTGAAAAAAAAACAAAAAAACTTTATCCAGACAACTCACCTAAGCAAGATTCGGGCTCGCGACCTCTTGAATGTGAGGTAGACACACTACCCTATCGAGGCGGGTTGTTTTCGTCCTTGTTTCTTGCGATGACAAATATATGTATATTAAGCGGACTCCTTAGATTTGTTAATGTAACTGGCGGATTATTTGAATGATTCTCAAATTATTGGGCAGAACCATAAGACAACGTTGGAATTATTACCAAAGAAGTCGAGGAAACATCACGCCATTGCATACAACAGATTTCTTCAATGGTGCGAGGGAACAACTATCAGATTACTTAATTATTAAACTGATCAAAATGTCAACTTTGTCGATGTTGGGATTTCACCGGAGATATGTTTTGAGATCCCCCTGAATAAAAAAAGTAGTTTTAGAAAGAAAAAAAAAAGTCGGCGAATGTGTATGTGTGTGTCTTTCTACAGGAAATATAACTCAAAACGAAAAGTATGTTAAATACTAAATTTAGCATTTAAGTTTAGTATCTTCATGAATGTGACACAAAGCTTTTCAACAAAATTCTCTCAATACAAACCACGTTTTACATGCAAACTTTTTCGAAAATTTTGATTTTCTCAAATGACTAACGATTTTGATTAAAATGCCACATGTTTAAAATCGTTCCAGCACAAGTAAAATGTATATATGGAATTTTCTTGGAATAGCCACTAATGATAATCATTCTGGATTATTTTTACATAACAAACCAAAAGAGAGGCTAAATCTTACTACATAAAAATATAAATGTCGTTAAAAACACGATTAATGACATATCTTTAGTGTATCCCTTATTGCTTTTTTTTTTTTTTTTTTTTTTTTTTTTTTTTTAATTTCCAATACTTAGACTTTTCTCAAATAAAATACGTTATTCAATTTTTTCCATTGTGGTAATGCAAATAGTTCGGAGTTTCAGTTGTATCACTTACCAATAGTTATTACATGATTTGACTATCGCTTAAGCTTAGTGAATTCCCTCATTTCCCTTGTAAATTATAAGGAACTATGTAATAAGAACATTTATGCTAATGTTTATCTCTGCATGACAGCAAAGGGAAGAATAAGCGTGTTTTAAAAATAATGTATGTAGAGAAAGTTATATAAGTGGAATACAACATTGTTTAGTTATGCCGTTCACAGAAAAAAGACACACACACACACATCGGCATACTTTTTTCTAAAAATTATTTTTGGGGCCTCAAAACATATAATTCCAAAAAAACCACGAATTCGAAATTTTGGGTGCAATACCTGCTCCACCACTATGTGCATGGTCCACACAAGGGGCTTCAATATACCTCCAAGTCTCGTATCTGGACAACACAGGAATCTGTCGCCCAGTTCGAATTTAATATACTGGATATGTAGTTTTTGTTCCAAAGGAGTTCGTGTTCCATTAAACATTAAATCCTACAGTAAATTGTTTTTTTTTTTTTTTTTTTTTTGTTCTTTTTATGCAAATCTAATGACATAAACGCATAGCTCGTAAACATCTGGCCAAAGTTGAATACCCACTGAAAGAGAGAAACATGAGCTCAGTATCATGGTACCAGAATTCTGTGCGACTGTCGCCTCCTTTGGTGTAAATGGTTTCATTTAATTGATTGCACTTTCCCATCGTCATGTGGCAAGAAATCACATGCATAAATGCCTTAGAAACTCTCAAAGTTGCCACTTGCACATTATAATCACAGTTATGACACCGGCTCGAACATACGTGGACTTGTTAGTGGAGCTCAAAAAAAAAACTTGGAAAACCTAATTTGCAATTTTACCCCTACAAAAAACAAACATAATCCTTTAACAGAATTGGTGCCAACGCTGCCAAAATTAATAGTGATATACCTATTGTAAGGTTTAGGAAGGAGTCACTGAAAATTTGTACCCTTCATTTTGTAGGAACCCTGGTCATTAACAATGTGATCCATTATATCTGCTAAGTGTTTCTGAGACCACAAGCTTTTCAACAGTAAAGTACTATTCCTTAATTCTCAAAGTTTCAGGCTTGCAACTGGAAGTCGCTGTGGGTACTTTGAATCCATTAATACGAAACATCGCTTTGACACACAAGTATTTTCAGTAATCAATGGTCTTTTGATATCGTCATTTTGGCACCACTTCTTCGGCTGTTGTTCTGAAAAACATTATTCACAACAAAAGAATTTCCCTCAACACTGAGATCCAGGAATTTAAGAAACTCCTACAGTACCGCTTGCAGATTGTCGTGCACAGGATTATGACGTCTCCAACATACAGGGATGTTTGTGAAATTCAATAAAACTACTTTTAAAAGAGCGGGAAAAAAGAAAGAAAAAGAAGTTTCCCTTTACCCTGCGGAGCTGGTGCTAATGCAAACTCCTGAATAATGGTGTACTGACAGATTTTGGATAAGCACATTTTTTTGTTTTGCTTTTTGGCAGCAATCCTGATCGCTGGTAATAATACGTCCCTTACATCTGCAAAGCGTTTCTGAGACCCATAGGAGTGAAATACTATACGCCGTTCCTCCAATAATAAATCCCTATTCCTGATTTTCCCCGTCACTGGAAAACACTATTAATACTTTGGTTCCATAACGCGGAACAACATTTTGGCACATAAGGTCTTTCGGTCGTCAAGAATCTTACTAAGATGCAATAAGTATCTTACTAAGATGCAATAAGTAGAATACCAAATTCAGATGAAAACATACTTGAAGAAGAACCGATCTAAAAGCAACAAATTAACTTAGACTTCTGCAAGTCATGATAGATTTGAAAACTTGATTTGCCGTTTCTGAATTGTGAGATATATTTTTACAGCTTTTGACTTTCACGGTATTATATAAAGATGAACACAAAATGAAAATCAAATACTTTGTTCCCACGTACCCTAAATACCTTGAATGTACAGAAGTATTAAAATCGTGGTGCAGTTTTGACTCGGAAAAGAACGCACATGAGCTTCTCATTTACCATATATGAGGAAAACTTGGAGCTATCTTGTTAACTTGTGCACCATAATTAAGATTTCTTTACACAATTCCAGTATACTTCCGAGAGGGTTCTACAGTAGGTTGAATCTCTAAGAATCTGGCAAAGAACAATTGGCCAAAAACGTCTGAACCATTTGCCAATTTTTAGCCGTAGAAAACGAATTGACCTAATATAAGTCCTCTTTTCTAATACTACTGATCACTTCAGCCAAAAAGAATTATAAAGGTATATAATTTAGTATATTATTCAAACCAATTTAATGAAGATCAGTTCAATTTTGTAGGACTTCCACCTTAAGCAGCTTAACTCTAAATTATTAATGCTAATATAACTTGCTTTACAATTTTATAGCATCGGTTTTCAAGAAAGAATTTTCATTTCTACATTAACTATTTTGAATTTCTGGTTTCACCTGGTCTATGCAATGTAATTTAAAATGAACGAATATGTCTAGCCCTGGATGGTTTTTGTTGAAGACTTCCTTAATTTGCAAAATACCTCCAAAAGAAGTACATTTATTTTAAATAGTTCGTGCAGTCCGCCTCCGTGGTGTAATGACTACCATGCTAACTTCATATACCCAAGGTTGCGGGTTCAAACCCGGCGGAGGACGATGCGTTTTTTTCATGCGTAAAATTTCTTGGCATGGCTTCCTTCGGAAGGGAAGTAGAGCTGTTGTCCCGTATCATAGATTTACGGCACGTAAGGTAACCTCAAGCCTGATAAAGACGTCTTTGAGAAAAGTTAAGCGGTATTTCACGCCCAGTATAGAATGCGACACTGAGAACCACAGCAGTTAAAGAACGTCCATAAATAAACCTTCATTTTATTTAGTTCGTGCAAACTGAACAAAGAATAAAATATTAGCTAATTTTTTTCTTTCCTATTATAATCAGTGTTAAGTTTAAATTTTAATTTTTAGCGAATTAAGAGTAATAAACATATTTTATCGTTTACAGAATTAAAATTATCCATTGGATAGTAACCATTTACGTAGTTACCCATAGTACACTTTTGATTTAATTGGGTATTAGCTATGTGCAGATGTTAATCTACTTTCTCTAGCAAGTCTATGTACACAATAGATACCGAAGTAATTGTTCCACCCTAAAATTCGATATCGAGATTGCACCGGAAACACCTGTTTTGAGCACCCTTGAATAAAACACATTTTAGGAGGTCCACACACACACACACACACATATATATATATATATATATATATGTGTGTGTGTGTGTGTGTATATGTGTGTGTTTGGGGGGGGGGGGAGAGCAGCAAAACCCAAACACGAAAAGTCCATTAAATACCAAACTTGGTATTTAAGTTTAGTATCTTCCAAGGATGCGCAGCGAAGATGTTAATTCCCGCAATCCAAACTACCATTTAAATGGTAGATTTTTCTGTTTTTTTTTTTTTTTTTAAATTTTCTATGCATACATGACAAATAAAATGCACTCCTTGAATGTTTTGGGAATAGCCTCTGAAGACTACTTCATTCTGAATTACTTTTACATATCTGCTAAACTATAAGAGACAAAAACTTACTGCACACAAAATTCAGATCTCCTTAAAACACAACATTTACGTATTTTTAATAGAGCTATCCATTTTGGAGATATTCCTTGCTATTGGATTTAAAATGTCCAATACTTAAGTGTTTTTCAAATGGGAAATCGTTATTCATTTTTCATCCCGGTTTATGCAAAAATAAGGGAATTTCAAATGTATCACATAGCGACAGACTTTTACAAGATTTGAGTATCACTTTAACCTAAGAATTTCCCTTCTACTTAGAAAGAGCTAAATAATTCAACCACTTCTGCTAATGTTTATTTCGATTAGGATGAAGTAGAGAAAAATAAGGTTTTGTAGCAATAATTTGTTTGTAGGTAGAGAAATTCACGTGAATGCGACACATCAGATTGTTTACGGTAAAACCACATCCCACGTATAACACTGACATTAATTCAAAATCTTCTCGGGCTTCTAGCCAGGTAAAAACTTGGTTTGACACCAACTGATGCATCAGTTCACCCTGAAGACGAGGAAGATGCACTTCTTCGAAACGTTGGTGTCAAACCAAGTTTTTACCTGGCTAGAAGCCCGAGAAGATTTTGAATTAATACGTCGCCAGGAAAGCTTCAGTTCTTATTTTAACACTGACATTGTTTCATATCATAGAGTTGGGTGCAATAAAAAGACCAAACTCTTTCTCTCCCTAAGAACATATAAACATTGTTAAAAGAAGAGGCCCTCTTCAGTTTCTGGGTCCCGGGCCAGCAATTTCATGTAGGGCTCATGAATACGTAGTAGAGAAAATTATCATTGCTGGCCCGTTCCAATAACTACTTTATGCCAAAAGAACCACGCTGTACATCATTTTCATTGCAAGATTGTCCCCTTGCCCACAAATCCGCAGTAACGTGAATTTCGTATTTCCCCAATTGCAGGTGAAGGTTCACCACAAGATAATGTACGTTATTGCATCGTAATTTCATAAGGAATATGGTGAGGGGTTTATTGGAATTAAATAAACCCTCTTTTTTTCGAGATTTATGCAATGGCGTTAAGCCAGCTATAATTATGAAGATATATAGCAAATTCATCTATTTAACGACCCTGGAAACTGTCGTCAGGATTGTATTAGTCTTCGGTATGGGGGAATATTGTTCTAGAACCCCTTTACATGTTAGAGAATCAAAACCGTTAGTTAAATGCGATCGCCCTAGGTTGAGATCGAAGCCACAACCTAGGATTAGAAAGTCAGCACTCAAATCAGGTTGTCTGTTACATTAATAAATTACTAATTCAGGCTGCGTAGTTCCCAAGTATATCTAGAGAGTTTTATTGTTTGGTTAATAAATATTCAATTCGGTGACTACACTCGAGAAGAAACTACATAGTATTGAAATAGAGAAGAGTAGAGCAGAATGCACACCACTGTTTAGTTACCTGACTGCCATTATTCTTTATGTCACTCTGTCACCCTTATTTTTTATTATTTTATTTACTTCTTCTTTTTTTCTTTTTCTTTTTTTTTTTTCGCTTGCCATTTTCTTTTGGGCTCCTCTGTAGAAGAAGAAGATTATCACTAGACGCTTCATGCTAGGCCGAGCCTCATGGTAGTGGTCGCTAAACAAAGCGTCTTTCATCTGACACAAGCACTCGAGATAATTGTTGGGTGTTCAAAAGAAATACATTTCACAAACCCAGCATTTATTTGTCTTAATGTTTTGTTTTATTTGAACCGCAACCATGGACGATGCCCATGTCTCTAATTATCCACTCGTGTGTCTTGCTGTTTCTTTTTGCCTAAAATCTAACGTTCAGTACAGTTTGCACATACTGCTTATGAGTCACTTGTGCAAATTAAATACAATTTTGTAATTGTTTATTTCTCGCCAGCTCTATCCCTCGACCCCCAACGGATTTACATATTTGTGAGCTATAAAAAGTCTTTTAAACACTTGCAGGTTTTTTGTTTGAGACATACTGTGCAAGATTTAAGAACAGGATACTAATGGAATACTACTTCAACATTAAGTCTATATATCGGGAAACTTGCATCGCCATTTACCTTGTTCTTTAACTGACTGTTTCTTTCTCGTACCTTAATATCCAAAAAAATTAAGTTTTATATATCCAGATTAATAATATGTAATTCAAATTTAAGGAGACTAATCAGTCTTAAACTGTTGCACCACACTCGAACGACTACCTCTACACATTCTAATATATTACTCACAGTATATAAAAACGACTATGCTACTCACGTTAGTCATCCAAAATACATTTTTGACTAGATATAGTTCAAATTAAGATTTGGCTGCTGCACGCAGAGTGCGGAAAACAAACACACTTTCGCATATCTTAGAAACATTTGTTACTTTCGTATCTTTGCGAGAAAAATCTGATGTGTTCCATTCACATAACTTTCTCTAGCTGCTCCATTTATAACTATTCTTACAAAAGATTGTTCTTTTATCTACTTCATGCTAATTGAGATAAACATTAATAGAAATTATGTTATTAGTTGCTCCCTTATCGCTATGTGAAACAATTGAGGTTCGGTTCGCTTTGCATGCTCCCATTCAAGAAAAGTTGGGCAGTTTAAAATTGAAACATATAAAAAGAAATATTCTCTACAAGAAAACCCTGTATGACATAAGTTGTGTGTTTTAGCGAGATTTACATTTTTGTGTTGTAAGTTTTTCCTCTATCTCTTATGGTTTAACCGTTATGCAAACTTTTGCAAAACTCACCCGGAATAAAGAAGTCTTCAGAGGCTATTTCAGAAAATTTAAGCTATATATTTGTCATGTAAATATCTTTAATAACCGGTATGTTAATAAAAATTGTTTTTAAATCTCACTCGTTGCGTCATTTTGAAAATAAATTGACAATTTTCCCATGAAAAGGGTAGTTTGGGATGTAGAGGGTTCTTGAATATCTTCGCTTGGTATGTTTAAACAGTGCTTGACTCAAACATCAATGTTGGTATTGATGTATTGATCCATTTTGCATTACTGAGCTAAGCTAAGCTACTCTCTTTCTTTCTTTCTTTCTTTCTTTCTTTCTTTCTTTCTTTCTCAGTCTGTCTGTCTCTCACTCTCTCTCTCTCTCTCTTTTACACAAACACTCACGCGCGATTCTTACAATAAAACATTTTAGAGTTCAAGGCACAATCTCGATACAAAATAAAAAAAAATGAAATCTTCATATGCAATTATTAGGGGTGGGTGGGTGGGTGAGTGGGTGGGTGGGTGGATGGATGGGTGGATGGAAGCACACTACCAACAACTTCTGCAATCTTTCAAACTCACTAACGCACGCGACATCTTTTGGATTGGCATCCATGGACGAAAATATACGAAAGTAACAAGTTGGATTTACTTAGGACAATGGTATGAAGCAGACGCTCTTATGTAGTCAACAGAATTTTAAAGAACAATTCTTGTTTGCAAACATTTTAGGTTCCACAGCCTTTTAAGACACATTTCACACAGATAGGCGCATATTCGTATCTTAATACACCTACAGAATGAATACAGAGTATACCTACAGAGAGAATACTGCAGCTGTGTTTCCTTGGTTTAAGGTTTTTTTGGGAGTATCACTGTACTTGAAAATCGCGTTAAGACATTAATAAATTCTGTAGAAGCACATATCTTAAGACGTTTTGGTCGTATAAGTATATAAAAAGTTCTTGGAATGAATGCATGTGACTTTGTCTTCCAAAAAATTCGTTATACATTTTATTGTTCATGCAAAACTTGTAATCTTCTATCCTAGTTACATCACTCACCTATATTTTTACATAGGAATTGCTTCAAATTAATCAAGTATGTTTCGAGACGTGGAAACAGAATTCAAAATGTTATGTGTGCTTGTTAAGTTTGTGATGGAAAGAAAGAAAAGGGAGGGAGCAAGAATCGCAAACTTTTAAACATGTCCGTTATATGTCGCTTAGGAAAAATTTCGAAAACGATATGAAAAATAATATTTTACAAATTTGTAGGTATTTTAATGAGCTCTGAGGTTTTTGGCTGTCTGTTAAAATTGCGAGTTATACAAATATATGCAAAACTGAACCGCGTAAAATAAAGTTCACAACATATTAATATCAAAAAAAAACTCAAGATACACATTTTATTTTCCCTATCAGTATAATAAACTAATATTTTATCAAAACCGTTAGAGAATTTTAAAATAAATAAACATCCAAACATTTTCCTGTATGAACTGAGAGAATTTTCTTGAAAATCTATGTCGCATATTTGAAGATACTAAACTAAAATATCAAGTTTGTAATTTAACTGACATTAAGTTTTGGAGTTATGATGTTTTCTCTCTCTCTCTCTCTCTCTCTCTCTCTCTCTCTCTCTCTCACACACACACACACCATTGACCTTTTTTAAACTGTTTTATTTCACTCAGGGGTTCCCGAAACGTGTATTTCCTGTAAAACCTCTATTTAGAATGTTTTATTTATGCAATACTTGTTACCTTATTATACTAGGTGGTACACAAAACAAAATGAATTGCCAGTTCAAACGTAATATTAATTTCCAATTATCTTTCTTATGTACTTCTTAAACAAGTACCTTTTGTTAGTGAATATTAAGTAGCTATAATAAAACGCTAAGAGAAAGATGGTTAGATAGTTTCCAACTGAAGTGTTCCGTGTTATTTTCAGAACTGTACATCCAGAGGCACAACTTTCTACATGCGTATTTCCTGTTTATGCACATATTCCCTAGTATGTACTGACGTGCGAACCGAAATATTTATTCAGGATGCTTCACTCGGGCTAGCTGGTTCCGCGAACACAGGAAATACCGCTCGGATGAGCCTAATTTTTGCTGGAATTCATTACTTATTCCCGTGCATCATTCGATTAATGCGAGGCGTTCAAAACATTCGGAGTTGTATGTTGCAGCCTGCGTTTAGCATAACAATACAGCAACGAGGTAGTAATTGTTTCGCATTATGACTTGGGGAACACGCTGTACAGCACCGCGGGAGCTTGCTGTAGCAAAGTGATCCTGTTGTATTGATCTGGAAGGGGTGACGTCATTACATCAGCCGAGAGTCCGCTACTGCCAAGAAAAATGCAGCATTTTGTAAGGCGCCTCCACAACAACTCGGTCCCGCCCAGTGACATTTGTTTCCCATGATTTATGTCCGTGTTGGGCAACCAGCAGCTTGCTCGAAAAAAATAGAAAAATAACATTAAAAAAGGATTACATTTAAATAAACAAACAATACACGTTCCCGCAGGCATCTATGCACGTTTTACATATCTACATTAAAGGCTAATACGTATAGAGTGAAGTACAACCTCTGTAGTAATACTTCAGTAATAAAAATTCAAATTCAATAATATACAGCAAAGAAATTAAAGGTATTGCTTTCTGTTATTTTCCATTAAGGCTAAATAAAGATATGCACGTCTTTCTGAAGCCCAAGTTCGCTTTTTTAAATTTCCTCTAACTAGTATATACTGTTGCATTATCAACGCGCTCATTACATTAATATAGACACCTCTAACACAGCTTATCGCTTCACTCCTAAGCCTGCGTTATTATGTTTCCTTGTCACGTTTATGTCTGTTTACGTAGCTGGTACGACGAGGAATATGAAGAGGAAAGGAAGAAAAGAGAAAAAAACGTATTCCACGTGTTGATCTGTAGCTCCAAGCAGCGATGCTAAGTGAATAATTTCGCTGGAGGACAATATCTACAGCGTCAATGCACCATGTGCATAAAGCCACATTAGCGTAATAAGTGAAGAGCTAATATAAATTATCACTATCCAGAAATTACAAAAGCAACTGTTACACAACTAGATAAATATTATTAGTTTCCGCTTAGAGTAAATGTATTCCATGAGGTTTGTCCCAAGGGCTGAGTGGAGTCCACAGGGCTAAAAGATTAGAAATTTATTGTTATTTTGAGGAAAATATTGCATAATACTATTTATTGACGTAAACATCTTACAAGTTTATTTAGAACACCATGAAAGTATGAATATTTAAGTATCAAATTTTCGTTTTATTTGCTGCTTACTCGCTTAATAGGCCTAAGGACTTTTACATCTTAAAAAATAAATAAATAAATAAATAAATAAAAAAAAACTGATGTATTACAATAACCAAAACATCACACATAAAGGCAAAGTCAGGTGCGAAGAGCGTGACGGAAGGGGAGGGAGAAGGACCGGAGAGAGAGAAGAATTTCCACAGCTTCAGAGAGGCAACTTCGGCAAGTCATAATACAGCTATATTCAGCATACAACTGCGGCAAATTTTACTTTCTCTAGCACGTATGTAAATGTGCATAGAGAAGGTATTGTGTTCCACTCAAAATTCGATACCAAGATTTCATTGGAAATACATGTTTTGAGACATCCTGAACACAACAAAGCAATTTTAGAAACATCTCCTTCCGTGGGTGTGTATGTTGGTAGAATAAGCGAAAAGTCTTGGTATTTAAGTTTTGTATCTCTTCTCAAGGAGACATGTAGATTTTCAAGAATATCCCCACCCCAAACAACCCTTTACTTGGAAAATTGTGATATTCTCATAAATGGTTCTAGATAGCCGTATGTTAAAAATATTTACATGACAAACAAACACGTATATCTCTGATGTCCTCTTAATTCTGAATGATTTGCATAACTGGTAAACTGTAAGAGATAGACAAACACTTACTACCCAAAAATGTAGATCTCTCAAAACATTCCTCTTATTCCCTTTACATTTTTGTTGTGGATCTAACCGTTTCCGAGATATTCCTTGCTATTGGTTTCAATTTTGAAATACTTATATTTTTCTCAGGCAGAAAGCTGTTCGTGTATCTTTTGTCTCTCATGGCCATTCAAAGAACGAATGTCAATGAAATGGCCATAGCGGCAGCTTTCAAATATTTGAGTATGCTTTAGCCTAGTGTATTCCCTTGTTTTCCTTCTACTTAAAAGGAGCTAGGTAATAAGGACATTCTGCTAATGCTTATCCCGATTATGATGGAGTAGAAAGAATAGATACACTTTTATTAGAATTTTGTTTGTAGAACAGCTAGAGAAAAATCATGTGATTGGGATACATCAGATTGTTATATAAATATCACACAGAAAATATGCCTGCGTAATAGTTTGGTTTTATATGAGGACGTGATGCTCTAGTATTTTTGTTTAAAAATCTGTGTGTTAAATTCATATTACTATCTCTACCTATTCTGTAACAAATTATGCTTACAAAAGTTTTTTCTTCTATCTACTGCATGCTGATCAAGATAAATCTTAGCAGAAATGAGCTTACTAGTTAGTTCATTATAAGTATACAGAAGGAGAACTAGGGAAATACACTACGCTAAGCCATAGTCAAATCGTTTGAAAGCTGGTCACTATATGAAACAATTCTAATTCGATTCTCTTTGCATGGCCAGAAAAACAAAGGAGATATGAAACGCAAGGCGAACTTCCTGTATTAAAACTGAACCAAGTAACAAGAAATAACTCGGAAATCGTTAACTCCACAAAAATGTATATGCCATAAATTGTATAATTTAAAAATATCTTCATTTTTGTGTAGGAAGTTTTTGTCCAATACTTACGGTTTACCAGTTATGTAAAAGTCACCCAGAATAAAGAAGTCTTCATAGGCTAATCCCAGAAAATTCAAGATATGCATTTTGCCATGTAAATATCTTTAATAACAGGTATTTTAAAGAAACTTATTACAGACATTTTTGAGAAAAACCAAAATTTTCGATTTTTTTTCATGTAAAGGGTAGTTTAGGGTGGGGGGATTTTTTTTGAAAATCTTCATGTCACACATTTGGAAGACATTAAGCTTTAATACCAAGTTTGGTAATTAACCGATTTTTTTATTTTGAGTTATGCTGCGCGGACGCACACTGACCTTTTTCTAAAAATGTGTGTTTACTTTCTTTACACCTATTATGCACATAGTGAATAGAGAAGGCATTGCAATCTGCCCAAAAATTTGATACCTATAATTCATCGGAAATACATGTTTTGATACTCCTGAATAAAAAAAATAGAAAAAGGTCAATGTGTCTGGCTGGGTGTGTGTGTGTCTCGACAGCATAGCTCAAAAAAGAAAAGTCTGTAAACCATAAGAGATAGATAAAAACTTATTCTCTACACCAAAACTATAGATCTCTTTAAAACAATATGTATATTGGGTAGAGTTGACCGTTTCTGAGATAGTCCTTACTATTAGTTTCAGCTTTAAAGTACTTATACTTTTCTTATACGAGAATTTGCCAACTCCTGGTCATGAAACAAAGGAATTTCAATCAAAAAGTGACGGGCTTTTAAAAGATTTGACTATTGCATTAGTCTAGTTACTTTCTTTTTTCCCTCCTACTTACAAGAAAGCAAGTAAAAAGACCATTTGTGCTAATGTTTGTCTCGATTAGCATTATGTAGAGAGAAGAATAACTTTTTAACATTAATTTGTTACAGACATATAGAGAAAGTTATGTGAATGGAACACATTAGAACAAGTATTCAGGTGGAATCTCGGTATCATCGAATTTTTGGGTGAAATACAATGCCTTCTCTATACACTATGTACATAGTACGCGTAGAGAAAGTAAAAAGTGCGATTTTGCTTTATACTTTCTATATAATCAGCATTATCATGGTTATTTGTGCATCTTCTTAGCAAAAACCACGAGTATTTATTAAGCTTTAACCGACATTTAGCATTTATTAACCAATTTAGCATTTATTGACCAAATCACTAAAACAACCCTTTTTAAACAAAGTTTCTTCCATTTGAGCGATAATAGATCTGAAATAAATATACATATTAAAATATGATGTACTTAAAAGAGCTCAAATATGCAATTTATGCCCAAATAGAAGATTTGAGTCATCAGAAAGTTGTAATTCATGAATATTAATTTATTGGAACATCAACAACATGCTAACAAAAAGATATGCAAATTTACGAACTTTCTAACCCTGCTACTATTGACGTAGTAATATCATTATCAGTCTGGCTTATGAGAGTCATTAAAAATGATTTGGGCACCCTTACGTTTGAAAAACTGAAGTCCAATTTATTGTGATAGTTCAAACTTGAACTTGTCGTTTAAGTCAGCCGTGTGGAAGGCGTGAGTTAGAAACACAACTTCTAACAGGCATGAAAATTACACGGTATTGAGTTAGCATTTAAAATGCGCACAAGAAAAATTCAAAAGGCCTCGTACCGCTCTGTCTTTTACTATGGCCTTTGAGAAGTTTGCAAACTCGGCTCAGAAGTTTGTTACACGCGAGTTTTCGACCCATTAGGAAAGTTGATATTGGAATGTATGAACAAAAATTAACGCATGCATTACATGACGACGATCCTGATGTCCGAACGGGGTTTAGTACACGGTTTCAACATATGGGAAACCAAGTGAAGAGTTTCTGTGGCTAAAGAAACCCAGTTCAAAATTAACGGAACAAAGCTTCGTCAGAATTGTATTTATCTGCGTCATAAAATCCGTACAATTATGCCAGTCTTCCAGGAGAGAAAATCTGATGAGGAATAAACCAGGGGTTTAGCAGAACTCTTCTTTGAAGTAACAATTACTGGGGCCAGGAAAAGCAAGCGCATCTGTACGAGCACTTTATGGGAACGAGTTCTACCAACACGACGGGACTTCTCCACCTCCTACCGAGGCGTATGAGCTATCTTGGACGAGAGTTTGCCAAGACAAGGCACAGGTCGAATAGGTGGATGTGAGTTTCCAGCTCGTTCACAGATTTAACACCTTTGGGCTTTCAGGATACTGTGTACCGCAAGAAACCACCTACCCTGGCGGTCCTTGGTCACGAAATTACAGCAGCATGCTAAGAAGTAACTTCCGATACAATGAACAACGTTGTTAAAACAACCATTCGCAGCTGTTATATGCATCTGGCTGCCAACTGAAATTATTCTGAGAACCGAAAATTAATCGAACAAATGCAGGGTTGTACTGAACCTGTGACATACAACCAAATCCAGTAATAAAAAACAACAGGGAATTTATGTTGCTAAAGTATGTGGGTACACATTTTTGACGGGCCGTGTATTATAGTACTCATGGATTCTACCTATGTTTTTCGCGATATATTTTTATCTGGAAATATTTCAAATTAAGCAGTAACTTGGAAAATAATTGTTTTTTCCATACAATCCTTAGGTACATATGTAGAACAGGAATTGGATAGGTAGAGCCAGATTGAAAAATCAATGGTACAGCTAGGATCTCCAACCGGTTGCTCTAACCATCGAGCTACCATGGCAATATGCCGGCACGAAATTCCTCAAGTGACTTACATTTTTCCGGTAAACCACAAGGTGATCTCGAATTATTTTGAGATGACTACCCCTATGGCGACTTACAATGTCATTACTAACTACCACTATTGCTACTTTAAGTCCCGGGTTGCATAGTCAACTATCACGTAAATTAGTGTTAACTAATGGTAGCTTACCGGCTAGAGACCGGGAGATCCGTGGTTCAAAATCCAGCTATGACGTTGAATCTTTCAGTCTGACTCTTAACTATCCACTGAACTTAGAATATTTCGTAAATAATAAATGCACGTTACAGTTTTCAGTTATGTACTAGTTGAAATGCTCGAGTTGCATGGCGCTTTCATGACTTAGGAAAAAAGGAACAATATTTCAAATTTTGCTTATTCATGTGGTGCGTGCGTGCGTTTGTGTGTGTGTGTGTGTGTGTGTGTGTGTGTGTGTGTGTGTGTACTGTTCCTTAGGCTTCCACGCCGTTGCACCGTTCCGACCAAATTCGGAGGTTATAAATTTTAAAATAAGAGTAAAAATACTCTATTACTGACATCAAAACCCACACCTGAGGACTGGATAAATGCTCGGCGAGTTAATTTGGAGACTAATTACGAATGAAAGTGGCAATAGTCCTGCCCAAATGGAGCAGAATGTTGACAAATACTCGGAGCAGGGAACCAATCTAAAGAATTTTCTGCACGAAAGGACTTATTTTGTAAAATATGTTTTCTAAATAAGGAAATGATATTCTCTTCACTATTTAAGGAATAGAAACACTCATAGAAGAGAGCACGAAAAAGTTTGATTGGAGCAATTTAAACTGTTCAAACATGAATGGATCTACTAATTTCTGAACTATTTTACCAAATAATACAATATTGTAATTATAACCCGCCAAACTACGAACAAAGTTGCGTATTTCATCTGGTTTTCCATCTAAAGGATAGTTTGGAGTGAGGGGATTCTTTTTATTTAAATCTTCGTGTTGGAAGACCGAGCAATTTAAGTACCAAGTTTGGTATTCAACAAATGTTTCGTTTTGAAGTTATGCTGTTTAGACACACACGCACACACACAATCCCGGGTTCGATCCCAAACGACCGCATGCGAGATTTGTGGTGGACAAAGCGTCGCAGGGGCAGGTTTTCTCCGGATTCTCCTGTTTCCCCCTTCACCGCATTTTACCAGTGCTCCATCTTCATTTCACATCTCACCTGTGTCATCGCCTGTGGTGTAGTAAAAGCGGGCATTAAACACTATCAAAACAAAACACACACACACCATTTACTAAAAAGGTTTCTCTTCAGGGGACCTCAAAACGCATATTTCCTCTGAAGTTTACAAATCGAATGTTTAATGAAATACAATAACCAAATATCTGATTTCTCAAACCAAAATGGAAGTAACTGTTTACCTTATCAACTTCAACTCGAGCAGGATGTGAGGCTCCTTGATTAGTTTCTGCAGTCTCCATATTACGTGAAGAAACGTCGGAGTCACCATTTTGTGTTTTAATGTGTCAATATTACTTAACACGTAAATAGACTTATTTTGCATATTTTACTGCCACAGTTTTGTTTGCAGTTTATTGATTTTGTATTAAACTAGTTTTCTACTAATAAAAACAACAAGAAACTCTAAACAAAATACAATATCAAATACCAAGTACAATTTCAATTAATACAATTTCTAAAAATTTGATTTTTAGTACCCACACTGCCGCCGTTACTATAGTCTTACATAATAAACTTCGAAAATTGTTAATTTGCCAATCAAATAATTGTAGTACCCATTAATATGCATTCCATAGTCAACACCACAAAGAATATACTGATTGTTTCTTTGTTATTTAGACCATTAAACTCTTAAGTAATTATTATTCTTATGTACTGTTCAAGATACCTATTGTTTGACAAAACTATAGATTAGCCCGCCTGGGTAGTGAGGGGGTAGCGTGTCTGCCTCACATTCAAAAGGTCACGAGTTTGAAACTGGCTTAGGGCGAATTACCTGAATAAGGCTTTTTCGGGGTTTCCCTTATCCTGAGAAGACAAATGTCGAGTAACTTTAACCTCCATGGAACCCGAGTTCATTTGAGCATCATTTCACAAATTTCATTCATCGCCCAATATGAACAACCAGGTTAAAGAACGTTAAGCTACAGATTAAAAAAAAAGTTATAGATGATCCTGTAAGCTTTTAGTAGGCCTCACATAAAATTAAATAATCTGTGAAACGAGAGGAGTTTCGAATTCTACGTTAGACAACATCTTTTTTTTTTTTTAAGTCATTTGTGCCAAGTTTGTCGAAATCAGTGCATAGATGTAGAAGACTATAAGAAACAAACATACTACATAGTTATATACATACATTCCACTTTTATACATATATTAAGATTTTGCAAAATTTAGAATGAAGAGGGATTCTACATATTTACAGAAGTTTTCGGATATACATTTTTTTCATATCAATATTTCAAATATATATTTTAACGAAAAAAGTTAACAGAGGTTTTAGGAGAAATAAAGAGCAAGGAACATATTTCTATATAAAAGATATTTTGCCGCGCAACTATTTAATGCTACTTCTTTGATTAGTTTTGTTTAGAAGACCTGAAAACGGCGAAACTTCTTATGCAGTTTTGGGTGACGCGCAGTAAGTAAGTCCTATATCGGTAAAGAGGACAAACGTAATTATTAAATGGATAGGAGCAAGGTAATAGGTTCTCAATATTAGAAAGTTAAATTTGTTAGATTTCGACAGGATATCAAAAGCAAAAATTGATGGTGAGCCACATTTGTTAAATAATGATTATAATTTTTCTTGTTTTAACAGAAGTAAGCATTTTAGACAAATGTTTTAAGATTTTAATATCGTATTAATTTATATAGAAATTGCCGTGTCTTCGTTTCTGTAGCAGTTTAATGATCAAGGATTGCGCGATTTCACGTCAATCAGGCAGCTTACACAATAAGTTTACCACAGTTTGGCAATCATGTCTCACTTACAGCTACGCTCAAGGTGAAGGAACCCTTGTCCTCATAAACTCCATAAGGAAGGATGCAATACCAATAAAGTATGCGTGGGTTGCCACGATAAATCATTGACATTTTCGACAAAGTTTAAACGCTCACCATATATGTTGATAAATTGTTAAACAATAATTCTTTAATATCTATTAGAAATCAATACCTTTGTTGTAATCATGGGCTACCTAACTATCAGCATGCCGATATTACCAACCTTACCGGAAACTCTCACTTTCTAAGTCTATAATCCAAACATGATCAAACATTCAAGACCATCGGAAAAGGATAAAACGAACATAATGTTAAAAGGCACGTTTGGCGATACACATGTATAAGGGCGCAATAAATCTGCACTATGACATATGGTACGTTCATTAAAACCCACTTTCAATAAATGTAGCCTACAGGAATGCATATAATATAAATACCAAACTAGTCAGAGTACACAGAAATGCGCTGTCAGCAACTTCTAATTATCTTAGAGCGTCCGATAAAAAGTATAAATCTGGCAGTTATACACATAGGTACTTTGTTCCTGAAATTATTCTATTTTTACTTTCTCTATTTAGTGCACACAGTGCCCAGGCAGACAAGGTATTGCATTCCACCTAAAATTCGTTACTGGGGTTTTACTTTGTCCGAGGTATCATAATAAAAAGCATTTTTAATTTTTATAACATGTATGTACAGTAGAGAAGGTATGCATTCCAACCAAAAATACGATACCAAGATTATACCAAAAGTTTATTTTGAGGTACCCTGAGTTCAAGATAAGAATGTTTAAAAAATGTCCGCGCGCGTGTGTCTGTGTAGAGCATGGCTAAAAATTAAAAGTGCGTCAAAAACCAAACTTGGTTCAATTAAGCATCTCTCAAGGATTCGACAAACAAAAACAAAATTCCTCCACCCCATACTCCCTTTAAATAGAAAAAAAAAAATCGCAAATTTAGATTTTCTCAAAAATGGCTTTAACGATTTTGATTAAAATATCGCATATTAATGATATTTAATTCAGACATAAAATTACCTTAAATGTTCTGGAAATAACCTCTGAAGACCTCTTAATTCTGGATGACCGGAAAACCATAGGAGACAAACAAAAAATTACTACAGGAAACTGTACTTTTTTTTTTTAAAGTGTTTAACACCCGTCTTTACTACCATGACACCGCAGGCGATGACTGGTGATACATAGAATGAAAATGGAGCATCGGTAGAATGCGATGGCGGGGGAAACCGGAGAACCCGGAGAAAACTCGCTCCTGCGCCGCTTTGTCCACCACAAATCTCACATGCGATCGCTCTAGGCGGTAGAGCTCGTTGAAACACACAATTTGTCATATACATTTTTATTTTGTTTTGTTGTAGGTGTCCATTTCCTAGATATTCCTTGCTATTGGTTTAAATTTTTGTACTTAAACTTATCTCTACCGGGAATTTGTCATTTCTGTTTCTTTTGTTTTACTCCTGGCCATGCAAAGAGAATCAAAGTTCAATCGCATAGACACCAACTTTAAAGGATTTGTCTATCGCTTTAGTACAATGTAATTCCCTTATTTCCCATCAAATTTTTTCAACGTATAAGGAACTAAGAAATGAGACCATTCTGCTAGTGCTTATCCTGATTAGTATGTAGCAGATAGAAGTATACTCTTTTGTAAAAATAGTTAATTACGGAATAGGTAGAGAAAGTCTTGTTATTGGAACATATGCGATTTTTTCACCTTTACTTGATTGTTACTTCTACAGATCAAATAGGCAAATGCCATAGCTCTTAACATTAAGAACGTAGAGCCTTTCTACGCAGTAGTAGCAATAGGTTCACTTTTTCGTTGCGACAGGGTTTCATTGTTCATCAAACGAAATCATTTATATTCAATTAAAATCATTTTAATTGTCTTTTTGCCAATCATTTTGGTCTTATTTATTATTTTAATTACCCTAATTATTATCTAAAATTCTACTCCGTGAAGCTGCTTTGGTTTCCCGGCCACGGAACTCGCCCGGGTTCGATCCCACCCAAGTAGGTGCGGATTTTAAGTCCCGGACCAGTGCCTACACAGCGACATGGGGAAAGTGAGGAGCTGCGATAGGCAGTCATGAGAGCCAACATTCCGTCTGGGAGATGCGTGATGCTGGCCACTTCATCTCCCCGTATCGGTTGCATGATCGTCCATCTCTGCCATGTGTAAGTGGGCGTGAGGCCGGCAGTCAGGTTGGTAGTCCCAGGCTTGGGAGGACTGTAGCGACACGGAATTATTATTATTATTATTATTATTTTATTATTGCTATTATTATTATTATTATTATTATTATTATTATTATTATTTAAGCACATAAACTTGCATATTCTTCTTAATCTCGTAGAATTTTATTAGCAAGTCACTTTAGCCACTTCTGGACTCTTCTCACATACCTGCGAATAATGATGTTGTATATCGTTAACGATTTTCTGCGCTAGATGGTTGGAACTTCTTCTCATCAAAGTTTCCATAGTTCGCACGAGTTCGGGATAAGTTTGAAAGACACGGCACCTCCACTTCATAAGCTCAATACGATCTAGTACCGGTCGATTCTTACCTGCTATATTACCATTTAGTTATCGTTCATCACGATGTGTGTCTATTAAGATCCAACCTTGTGTTCTGCAACACTCAGGCTGCAAGAGGAATATATTAAATTAATATTCAAATTAAATCGATATCTACATTTCTATTCTCAACTTAAAGTGATGATTGTGAAATTTAGATCCTCTATATTATGGAAGATAGCTTGCTGAACTTTATACCAGATCTTGTACACAATAAGTGCTATTTCTGACAATTATCAAAATTCTAGCTTGCATCATTAAATAACCATTATTATTTTCTTAATGCATTGTTCTACTAAAATTACCCATGTGATACAATTTTAAAAATATTCACATGAAAAGTGCAAATTTACAGTAAATGAGTTTTAAAAAATCTGATGTGTGCCTTCACACAATTTTCTCTAGCTGTTCTATATACAGAATATTCATACAAGAAATTATTCTATCTACATCATGCTAATCGAGATAAACATTAGTAGAATTTATCTTATTCTTGCTTCCGTGTAAGTAAAAATCTGATGTGTTCCATTCACATGGCTTTCTCTAAATCTCCGCAAAACAATTATTATTAAAAAGCTTATGCTTCTATTTACTTCATGCTAATCGAGAAAAAAAAAAAAAAAAAAAAGCAGAAATAGTCTTATTACCTACTTCCTTGTAAGTAGAAGCGAAATAAGGAATTTTCATAAATTAAGGTGAAAGTAAAAAGCTGGTTGCTCTGTGACTGAAGTTCCTTTGTGTGTATGGACAGGAGTTGACAAATTCCTGTATGAGAAAAGTGTAAGTTTTTCAAAGCTGAAAATAACAATGACAAGGACCATCTCAAAACCGATCAACTCCACGAAAAAAATGTATATTACATAAATTGTGTGTTTTAACGTGCTCTACATTTTTTGTCTATCTCTTACGGTTTAGCAGTTATGCAAAATTCCGTAAATTTCATCCAGAATAAACTAGTCTTCAGAGGCTATTCCCAGAAAATTCAAGATAAACATTTTATTTAGCAAGTAAGTATCTTAAATATAAGAGTTTTTAGTCAAAATCGTTAGAGCCATTTTTAAGAAAATCAAAATTTTCGAAATTTTTTCCATGTAAAGAGTAGTTTGTGGTGGGGGATTTTCTTAAAAATGTTCGTGTTGCATCCCTGGGAGATACCAAACTTAAATACCAAGTTTGGTTGTTAACAGTCTTTTCGTTTTTGAGCTATGCTGCCCACCCACCCACACACACACACGGACATTTTTCTAAAAATGCTTTTTTTTAATTCAAGGGGTCTCAAAACATATATTTCCGGTGAAATCTCGGTATCGAATTTTTGGGTGCAATACAATACCTTCTCTATACACTATGTATATAGTACGTATAGAGAAAGTAAAAACTTGTATTAGTCATCCGCTAATTTGGTTAACGCAGATCATGACGAATTACGGACCAGGTGACAAGCACATGTGAAGATCTGTGGAGCGTGCTGCCAACTAGAATTGCGTTGGAAGTCACCAGGTGTATGGGAATGGTGGTCCTGTGTGTGGGTAGGCATTTCTAATCGTCCGTCTTTATGCTACACGTATTCCTGAGTAGATGAATGCAGATTAATAATTTTGAGGCTGTTTTCGTTTCATACGAACACGTCTGCATGTTGTCGATAATGTTTTATCGGGTTTATGAAACAATAATTGTTACCGTTAGTGAGACTTAAGTCCACGATCAACGCAACCTAGTGAGATAACCATCAGGGATTTCAATGAGAGCTCTGCGCCATTGAGATAATGTGCAAAACTAATGGGCTTGTTGTCTTTCATGACAATGCGTTTATGGAATTGGCTGCTAATCGGTGTGTTGCATCACTGCTCTAATCATTGGATCAGCTGAATAGCCTTTAGGGCGGCAAAACGCATTAGGTCGTTATCCAATAAGTGACACTCAGATATGTGACTGGCAACTTCTAGGGGTAATAGAAGTTACCAAACTAAGATATTTTTATTAAATGAATATGGTTTGTAAAATAGTACATTCAATTATTAACTAAACGTTAATATTTTGGCCGTGTCATAGCACCATATTCAAGAGAATGCGTTTTTGACTGCTACAAAAATGCTTAAATAGGCCACTATTAAACTCATCATCAATTGGCATGATCCACCAGTAACTACACCGCAAAAATAACAAATCAAATAACATGTTTGTGTACAAACGACCTCTTTAAAGAGTATGCATACGCTGTACAGCACTGCAACACTACCCTCATTAGAACTATGATGTAAAGAAGTGCATTGCTCTACTCTGAATGTGTATGTTCACAATCAATAGCGGGTCATTGCCACATCGATTTGTTAAGCGCAGACTAACTTGGCTTAAACAAGAAAGAGTACAATCATTTAATCATATCATTGGTATTGCATTCAGAAATTCGAATTATTAGAATCTACTGCATACACAACTAGCTATAAAAGATATCCGCGGCACTTCATTGTGCCATTTCAGAATATGTTATGATATAGATTAAGATTAAAACACTAGGTCATAAAGGTGCCTTTAACCTCCTATACATTGCGACCTTAATAGATCTATTACTAAACTTATTTAATATAATTATAGCTACGTCCCATTTCAATTTAAAACTTTTAATACTATTTATTATTGTCCTGAGTGATATTAAACCAATTTTCCCTGGTGTTGGAAAAGAAAATCCATGCTGCTTTAATTTAATGCTCACGGTATGTTTGCAGTTGAAAAGCCTCTCCCCACCCAAAGTGAAGCAAGATCCTCCAATTAAGATTGAGCACAGCTATTTACAAACGTATATTTTACAATTTTCACATTTTTGAAAAGCATAAAGTAGTTAAATATGCGAACATTAGCATGAAAGTAAGAACGGAGAACAGCACTGCTAATGCAAACTGATACTGTTGTGAATCGAAGTGAATGGAAACAGCATACCAAAAGCAAAATTTTACTTACAACAGGTGTGGTGTAAAAGTGGCTACTGAGTTTCTTTCCATGCTCTGCACCGCTTCTCTTATTTTATATTGTTTAACGCCCGCTTTTACTACATATGGTACCACAGGCGATGACACTGATGGCACATGGAATGAAGATGGAACACTGATGGAATGCAATGGCGGGGGCAACCGGAGAAAACCCGTCCCGTACCGCCTTGCCCACCATAAATCCCACATGTGGTCACCTGAAAGCGAATCCGAGCTGTCTATGTGAGAAGCGAGGGCTTAATTACACGGCCACGGCGCGGTCGTGCTTCCCCTCTGGCTGATGGCTGGCTTGAATTCCTTTTTTGTATTTCATGTGTTGTTAGGAGATACTTTGCACATTGCATATTTCTGTGATTCGGTTAACGAATGCAGTTTCACATTACCAGCATTATAGCATGTACCGCTGCTTTATATGAATTAATTTTCCGTCCAGAGGAGTGGATTTTATTTTTCTTCGTTCTATCTTAAAGGTCTAAATGAAAAACATTTATAAGGAATAATAGAGCCCATTATAATGCTTACTTGCAATTTATTCAACTGTAAACTTTTGAAATTTAACAAATGAACGCAATCTGATGAACATATCAAAATGCGTTGACATTCTTAGTTTACTAAGTTATTACAATGTGAAACCCGATTATAAAAATCTCCTCTTTACTTTCGTAAATGTTTCATAGTTCTTGTACAATATTTTGTAAATAGAATTTATATAATAGTAATTTAATCATTTCTACTTCCGCGTGAAATTTCAAGACACAGACGTCCAGCAACATATATTAAATTTTGAACTTAATCAGGAACAGAGAAAGAGGATCAATTTTACCAAATCCGAGACATTCTGGACATTCTTCCAAAACAAACGCTACGTGTGCTCTTGTGTTCCAGAGTAGTTATCACTGGAGCTTCCCGAAGAATTCTCTCCAATTCACTCTCCTCGTCCACCGCCAGCTCGAGGGAGACCCACATGACAGAGACGGAGTAATTTATATACAGAGTGGTTTAAATAGCCAAAAGATGTTGCTCAAGGAAAAGGAGGATGCAAAAACCAGGGAACGTTGTGTAAGGCGGCAACACTGGGCGTCTAACACGTTGTAAAATGCACTTATGATGTGCCTTTTAAATCAAGAAAACTTAACATGTAACAACCAAATCTAAATAAAGTTCACTAATAGTCCGCTAGCTATAAATGATTTCTGTATGAAAGATTGGACTTCAGATTCTATAGGAAGGATCGCGTGTCTACATATTTGCTCCTGCGATTTATGCACGCACAATGAAGATGCTTCTCTCTCTTGAACGTGAAAACATCTTCGCAAACGAAGCAGTAATGAATGGTAACTTACATCAGTGTCAAATAATCATTTCCCTAAAATGTGGCTGGGTGTGGAAATGTATATGTTGTATTCCCCTATTTTCGTGGAAGAGTCTGAGCTCTATTATTAATTAACAGGAATAGAAAAAAGAGAATTTTAGGAATTTAATTCTAAAAACTGAAGATACAGGGATACAAAATATTCGGGACTTAAAGCTAACCGCGTATTATCGAGAGCACAGTTCATAAGCAAATAACACCCTTTTTAGCCTTCTTTTACATCAGAGTTCTGCCTTCACAGTAATGGAAACTTGTTACACAGTGTCAATGAACTGACAGAATTATACTCCCGCTATTTAAGCCACAGAGCAGAAACATCCATCCTTGGTCGAAGAGTAGACCATATAATAGTTGTGATGTAAGAGCGTAAAGTTATGATTTTTTATTCGAGCGGGAATATTATGAAACAGGACGCCGTAGAACTTTACGCTCGTGTATCATACAATGTTTTTTTCAACGATATTAACAGAAAAGCAACGAAAGATGAAATAAATTTGAATCTAAGTTTGAGCCATTCACCAAGAGTTTAATTCGTTCCTATTTAGACACCTCATAAATTTCTCATATTGTGCCTCAAACTTTTCGGGATTTAGCAAGTAGGAAATTTGATTTTGCTACTTTCGCAGCTCTAGGAATATCATAATTCTCAAAATCTGCCATTTTCTCAAAATACATCACAGAACAACACGGCCTGCTATAATTAGATTTTTTTATTAATGATAAACGTCTGTTTATTTTGGCGAGCGTAAACTTGGAAAAAAATTACTTTCAGCTTGCATTTTACGCTTGCTGCACTTCATTGCGCATGGATTCCTAAAAATCAAGTTTGCGATCTGAAATCAGAACACAAACAGTATTATGAAACCGCTTCCACCTGACTATAATTATTGGTTAAGTTCTATGTCTCTCATAATATGAATTGCAATTTTTTAGCTTCTGGGCTGGCCTGTATGCAATTATTACAAATGCTACATACGAAAGCTGTGCATTATATGATTTCTTTCTGCTTATTGTTTTATAGACCCTGAGTTGGAAAACTAATGCTACTATAGATTTTTTTTCGGTATTTATTAACAATGAAAAAACAAGTTGCATTGTCCTCTCGTGGGCAGTGAGATGCTGCAACAGGCACACACGCACGCATGTACACACACACACACACACACACACACACACACACAATGACCAAAGTAAGACCAACACGCACCAATAGAATTAATGCTTGCAGAAGTAAAAGAAATTTCGGTTTTGCAATAGTTAATCCTCAGACACGACCGCCCGAACGCGTTCACATCTCATGCGTGCAATCAGGCGCAGTGCGACTCTGCTGAGCCTCTTCCCAGCAAGAAAGAAATAGATGCGAAGGTAAAGAAGGGGGAGACAGACGGAGCAATTGAAACAGAGAAAGGCAGCGCTAGTGCTAAACTCTTAGAGTATGGGTTTGCACTGAGGTCAATCTAGCGAAAAGGTATTTGCACCTAGCGCCGTGCAATGCACCCTGAGGGCCGTCTTAGGCGTCCAGTAAATGCCCATAAATTAATTTAAGTTACAACCTCCTTTATACATCAAAGCGATTTCCTTGAATTTGCATCTAATTAGTGATCCGTAAGTGCCGCTGAGTACATTTGATTAATTTGTACTTTCTTTACCGCTTATCTAAGCTTACCTTCGCTCAAAGTAAAGTGGTATTATATCCGATCTAAAATTTTGACAGCAGGTTTTCACAACAAATACGGTGCCTTTTGTGATTCTCTGAGCAAGAAAAAAAAAATGGCCTACGAAGATCGGGTAAGCGTAAAAATTTATAATCGCAGCAGCATTTTCACCATAAAAGCATTCATTCGTGATACCCATGTATATCTTGATAAAATTAAAAAATCAGATGTGTTCCATTCGCATGACTTTCTCTACATCTCTGTAACAAATTATTGTTGCTAAGCGTATTCTTCTATTCATACTAACACTAGCAGAAACGGTCTTATTTAGTTCCTTGTAAGTAGAAGGGAAACAAGGGAATACACTAGGCTAAACCGATAGTCAAACTTTTAAAATGTGGTTGCATTGGGATTGAAATCTATTTCTTGGCGTGGCCACGAGTTGACAAGTTCCCATATGAGAAAAGTAAGTATTTTAAAACTGAAATCAATATCAAGGAATAATTCGAAAACAGCCAACTCCACGAAAAAAATGTATGTGACATAAATTGCGTGTTTTATCGAGATCTACGTCTTCTTTATAATAAGTTTTTGTTTTTTTTACGGTTTACCAGTTATGCAAAATTCACTAAAAAATCAGGCTATTCCCAGAAAATTCAGGATATACATTTTATTTGGCATGTAAATATCTTAAAAATAAGAGATTTTAATAAAAATCGTTAGCCATTTTTGAGAAAACCAAAATTTGTGATTTTCTTTCCATGTAAAGGGTAGTTGAGGAAGGGGGGATTTTCTTGAAAATCTTCGTGTCGCATCCTTGGAAGATACCAACCAAGTTTGGTATTTAACGGTCTTTTTGTTTTTGAACTATGCTGTCCACAGATACACACGGACCTTTTTCTAAAAATGCTTTCTTTTGGATTCAGGGGGTCTCAAAACATATATTTCCGGTGAAATCTCGGTATCGAATTTTTGGGTGCATTACAATACCCTCTATATACACACATACATAGTACGTGTAGAGAAAGTAAAAAAGAACCGAGGCCAATGCTTGCTGTTGTCTACAAACTTCGGATTAACAAAAGAAGTGAGAAGATATTTTATACCTCACCTAAGTTAATCGTCGAACACGGTCGTGCTTGAGAAATTGGGAACTGCGAATTTAGCTTACGACAAGCAGAATTTGGCTTCAACTTGGAAATAAAAGTCTAGAAATACCTATGTTGCTTTTGTGAAATCAATTTCATTCGCCCGATCCAGAGAAACTTGTAATATAAAAAGGAAAAAGGTGAACATCGGCGCCGACATTGAGCCTCGCTTGCCGAAACTTTAACTGACTAAGATTTATTCTAGGTTCGCATTGAAAAGCGAAGGCACGTTTCAGGCACCGGCAGAGCTCCAGCATTATATGCGTAAATAATTCATTTTGTTCGTGATCTCTTCACCATAGCAAGGACCTCGCTTTCAGCATGAAAGTTAAAGCTATGCAGTGGAAAAATGAAATTGTGAATGCAACTTCTAGGTAGTGCTGCTTGATTAATTAACAACACGGCTCTAAAAACAAAAGAATTCGGTCGATATTCCTCTCCGAATAGCTTCATCTTTTTATTCCAAGTGGGGGAATCATAAAATACGCATAAAAATATGAAAACCACATTCGAAATGTCAGCAGCAAACAGCAAAAGTAATAATAATCATCAGTTTTTCCATCATAAGGGGCAATACCAGTCAAAGGAGAGCAAACTTTTCTTCCCCTACTACAGGAGAAGAATGAAACACTTAAAGCAAGAAAATAGCAAAGGAAAGAATAGCCAATACTCTTCTTTTCATTTTTACTTTCTTCTTAAAGAGAATCTCTGTTTTCACTCATGAGAATAACGGAGAACCCTCATTTCATCAAGAGAAGCCCTTGGCCGGGCATGATTTCGATACCTACAGTCTAGAGATTTCAGGCCTGCTACGCGGCTGAGATAAGGCGAGCCTAAGCTCTATCCCCGGAGCTGGATTACGGAAAACATTGTAACCTTGAGATGTATGTGTGCAATACAATACTGAGATCCAGCGTCGCAAGTTACAATTCTGATTGGCAACCAGGGATTTGTAATATTCCGTATGTCATAGTCGGCGGATTTTGTCCTCGTCTGGAATGCTAGAGATTAGGAAGTTTCCTGGTGTTATTCTTTTACTATATAAGAATTGAAGTAAATATATTACTAATGAAATTGTTATTGTTGAATTTTCTATTTAATTTCTTAACTCCGATTAGAGTAACTCTTAATGGTCACGTTGACCCTAATACAATGAATAGAATGAGGACATTTCCAATTCAGAGTACAAATATTACCTAGATTAAACTATATCAAATGAGTTGTTTTCCATAACCGTTTTAAGCTCTCACACTATTTTTAAGGAAATGTGGAAAATTACACATAACTAATAGAAATGCTACATAGTGTGTTCTCTCTAAAAGAGGCCTAAGGTGTGACATACGTGATGTTCACGAAGATTATATCTTGCAGTAGGGCACGACACTCTCATAATATTAGTTGTGAGTTGCAGAATTTCACGAACAGTACACATGTTAATAAGGAATTCTGACTGTGTACATATATGTAGTTGTCAGTTGTCAAGAACCGTATGTACTGCAGACACACTTTTCTGTAAACGGAAACTGGTTCGAACTGCGAACCTCATCGCTAGGAGCCCGCTGTGCTAACCACTAATGCATGAAGCACAGGTCAAAGCAACTCGGGCAAACTAAGTAACAGGTAATATTCAAATATGATTCGTGACGGACAGGATATGACGTTAATATAATTATAATAATAATAATAATAATAATAATAATAATTATTATTATTATTATTATTATTATTAACTAGCTGCCCGCCCCGGCTTTGCACGGGTGGTATACCTAATGAAATTAACTCAACACAAAATCATCCGTTTGCAGTACAATGCAATGAAATAAAATTACAATTAAATAATTTGACACTACTTTATTGTAATGCTTGTAATGTACAATTTTCCTCCCGGAGAGAAAACCAATAGCGCCGATGGTTTGCCGACTCTGGAGCACGAACCATGCAACTGCCCATGCGAAAAACACGGCAATTCAAGTATATTTCATTCATTTCTACGGATTGACCTTGGGATTTATTGTCATTGTGAATGCAAGGCGCGCCGCAAACTGAGCATGCTTAAATTCAAAAGGAAAGTCGGTTGACATTGCTGATATTCTTGGAATAAGTATATCCTCGCCTTTGAACTTTCTTATGTTATAGTAGCTTAAATCAAAACTTTCATAATTTTTTTTAACAGCGAGTTTTGTTCCACTGCATAGTTTCGGATGATTGAGATTGCGTAGCATAATGGTGATGATGGTTAGAGTTTAAGGGCGCTCAACTACAAGGTCATCAGCGCCCTTATCAAACAGATCATGGCAAAAGCCAGAGATAAAGCTCAATAAGAAGTATTATAAATAACAACGAAAGATAAATATAAAAATCAATGTATAAAAATAATTATGGAAAAAAAAACACAGATTGGTGATTTAAGAATATATACAGGCTGTTTCAAAAATACTGGGCATAATTTCAGGTATGTATTTCCCACATGAAGACAATCAAAATAGTTCATTATAACATGTGTCCGAAATGCTTCATTTCCGAGTTATGGCCTTTACAACATTGAAAGTCCCACCTGTAGACAATCAAAATAGTTCATGTCCGGAAATGCTTCATTTCCGAGTTATGGGCTTCACAACATTGGAATTCACTGGAACGTTTTTCTTTCCGCAGGTCTTTGCCGTTAAAGGAGACATTAGGAGGGCGCTCTGATAGTTCATTCTGAGGAAGGTTACATTCAGTGTTCTTTAGGCGTTAAGACTGTGCGACATGTATTCAAATCAAGAGCTGGCAGAGATACACTTCATGTACGGTAAGGCGGACAGCAATGCTGCGCTGGCTCGTCGTTTGTACCAGGAGAGGTACCCACAGCGACAATGTCCAGATCGGAAGACATTTGTACGTCTCCATTCCCGTCTGTGCGAGTATGGAACATTCACCTCTCCTGGTTTGGGAAGGGGACGACCAAGATCTACAACTCCAGAAGTGCAGGAGGAGATTCTGGAGGCTGTGGACAGGACTCCTTCTTTCAGCATACGACGGTTAGCGTTGCAAGTCAATATTCCTCATACGACTGTCTGGAGACTGTTGAACGAGTATCAATTGTATCCTTATCATTTGCAACGTGTACAGGCCCTGTCACCAGCAGATTACCCTGCACGAGTTAGGTTCTGTCAGTGGTTCTTGCAGCAGTGTGCTGTAAATCCAAACTTTTCTGCCGTCGTATTATTTACAGATGAAGCACAGTTCACAAGAGATGGCATAACAAATTTCCACAATCAGCATTTATGGTCGCATGAAAACCCACGTGCAACTGTTGTATCTCATCACCAGGTGCGGTTCTCCCTCAACATGTGGGCCGGTATCATTGGTGATCGATTAGTTGGACCCCATGTACTTGTAAACAGACTTACGGGGCAGGCGTACACAAGCTTCCTGGAAAACACCATACCTGACGTTTTCGAAGACACTCCACTGATCAATCATCAACACATTCACTGCTTGCATGATGGCGCTCCTTCACACTTCAGTCTTACGGCTCGCCAGTACTTGGATCGAAGGTTTCCTGATCGATGAATAGGTAGAGGTGGCCCAACTGCTTGGCCTCCACGCTCACCTGATCTGAACCCTCTCGATTTCTACTTGTGGGGCCATTTATAATCATTGGTTTATTCGTCTCCGGTGCCGGATTTGGAATCCCTTCGGAATCGAATTGTGGCAAGTTGTGAGGACATACGCAATACTCCTGGAGTTTGGGATCGTGTTCGCAGGTCAATGAGACATCGATGTGAGGTCTGTATTCAAGCAGGAGGTGGACATTTAGAACATCTTCTGTAATGACAACAACCTGCGGAAAGAAAAACGTTCCAGTGAATTTCAATGTTGTGAAGGCCATAACTCGGAAATGAAGCATTTCCGGATACATGTTATAATGAGCTAATTTGATTGTCTACATGTGGGAAATACATACTTGAAATTATGCTCCGTATTTTTGAAACACCTGTATATCAAAACTAATACAAAAACAAAGGTAAAAACAACTAAATCCGTAATTTGAAGATTATCTTTGATAAAAATGTAAAAATCTTAGGAACCGCTCGATTATCGTCCGCCAGGATTTCTGCAAGACTGACCGGCAGTTGCAGTGATTCCCGAATATGTGCTAGATTAACATACTCTAGCAACACATGGCGGACAGAAAAATCTTCTCCACATAATGGAAACACAGGAGCAGATTCACTCTTTAGAAGGAAACTATGTGTAAACTTGCAGTGGCCAATACGCAAACGAGCTAAAATCACTTCCTCCCGCCGAGATTGACGAGAAGAAGTTACCCAGTTTGTTGGAAGATCCTTCATTACTATAAGCTTGTTTCCGCGAAGAGCTAAACACTCTTCGTGCCAGCACCAAAGGATCGCCCTGCACACAACAAGCTTAAAGTCTTCCGATGTTACACAAGACATTTTTGTACTGGGTTCGGTGGTAGCCGTCTTTGCTGCAAAAGCTGTCAGTTCATTCCTCGGCAAGCTAATGTGACTAGGAATCCATGCACACTCCACATTAACCCCGGAAATGTATAAAGCATGGAGGGCATCCTGGATACGCTGCACGATTGGATGGTAGTTGTACAGCTCACTAAGGCTCTGAAGTGCACTCAGGGAATCACTCAATACAAGGCAGTCCCTCAAATTTCGACGGCCAACGTGCAGAATGGCTCGATATATTGCGTACAGCTCCGCACTATAAAGGAGGTACCATTATGAAAACCGAATGTATATTGTTCGGTATCATAAACAAAGGCAAGCCCAACACCAACGTTGCACTTTCTTCCGTCAGTATATATACAAGTTCGGTCAGTGTAGTTTGAAAGAGATTCTAAAAAAAATCTACGGATACTAGAAAAAGGCATTGTAGACTTTCGATATGCCGTCATCCCGAGGTTTACGTGGGATGTTGTACGTAACCAAGTTGGGTGCACTCTTTCCCCCTTGGGACACATTCTAGGCATTACGATATCGTGTTTATGAAGAAGCTCTCGGAAGCGAACACCTGGGGGCCATGAATTAATTGAGATATTTTTATAACGTTCGTTCAGTTCGATGTAAAAAAAAAAAGGACTGAACGTAGGATGCGAGGGCATGCACTTTAGCCCACAGCCATAATTTGTTAACAGGATATCGCGCCTACACTGCAGAGGGGGTTCTGCCGATTCAGCTTAAAGGTTGGCTACTGGACTGTTTGGAAAGGCTCCAATAGCCACACGAATACCCTGACAGTTTATGGACAGTTTCTAATCTTCTCAGCACGGATGGTCTTGCCGAAGAATAAACTATGCATCCGTAATCTAACTTGGCTCGGATAAGTGCGCGATAAAGTCGCAGCAAGACTGTCCGATCCGCTCCCCAAGATTTGCAACCTAGTATCCGTAAAATATTCAGAGAACGGTTACAGCGCTCTTTCAGCTGTGCCATATGAGGTGACCAACAAAGTTTTCTATCCAATATCAATCCAAGGAATCTCGTCTCATCCGCGAATGGTAGTAAAACTGTACCAAACCGCAGCGAAGGTGGTAATCGCCTTCTGCGGCGCCAAAAGTTCACGCAGAGTGGCTTTTCAGCGGAGAAGCGAAAGCCGTTTTAGAGCTCTAATCTGAAAGGTTATCTAAACACCGCTGCAGACGGCGTCCCAAAAAAGGTGTGAGAAGTACAATACATAGCAAAGTCGTCTACGAATAAGCAGGACGATACTCCTGGGAGAATACATTTCGAGATAGAATTGCTATAGCAAACAGGGTGACGTTTAGTACCAATCCCTGTGGCACTCCGTTCTCTTGAACAAAAATATTTGATAAAACCAAGCTGACCCTTATTCTGAAAACGCTGTCCCTCATAAGCTCCTGAATGATTAACGGAAGGCGTCCATGTATGTTCCAGTTGTGTAGGGAACGTATTATTCCTGCCCGCCTTTTCGAGGTCAAAGAATACCCCAACTGTTTGACAATTCTTCATGAATCCATTCATTATCTGCGTCGAAATCGAGACAAGGTGGTCAGCTGCTGAACGACGTCGTCGAAAACCGTACTGGGTGTTGGTCAGTAGGTTGTGAGTTTCCAGCCACCATATGAACCGTCCATTGATCATGCGTTCCATTACCTTGAAACGCAACTGTTGAGAGAAATTGGACGGTAGCTGGATGGAAAAAAGTGGTCCTTTCCAGCTTTCAAAATAGGCACGATGGTGGCTTCTCGCCACTTTTCTGGAAAAATGGCGTCAACCCAAAAGATTATATAGCAGGAAGGCCTTACCTTCAGCAGATATTGCAACAGTTGGACTGTATTCCATAGGACCTGGTGCAGAGTTTCGCGAAGATGATAGTGCATAGTCTAACTCCCTCGTGGTGAAGAGACGATTATATCTTCAAGATTATTAGATCTAAAGTTGAAACCTTGAGATTCCACCTGAGCATTAAGAGGAAGAAACTCAGGCGAATAATTCTCTGAGCTAGACACTTGAGCGAAAGCACTGCCAAAAGTGTTGGCCACGTCAAATGTATCAATAGCATCTCCTACAGCTGTTTTAAGACCGGCAATTGGCGTATGAGTCGTTTTTCCGTCCACGCGCCTTAATTTACCCCATACGATAGAGGAAGGAGTATGTCGATTGAATGACGCTACAATCTTGCTCCATGATTTCTTTTTGCTATCTTGAATAACCTGCCTAGATTTGGCACGCATCTTTTTATATTCAATCAGGTTATCCAGTGTTGGGCGACATTGGAAAATCCTGAGAGCACGCCTGCGAGCACGAATGGTATTCCGGCATTCACCCTTCCACCAAGGTACCGGAAATCTGAGACAGGTTTGGGTCGTCGACCGTGGAATAGACTGCTCAGCAGCATCAAGAATATTTTTCGTGAGGTGCTCCACTAAAACATTCACAGTGACGTGCTCGTTGTAATAAAAAGCAACCAACCGGGAATAAAGGTTCCAGTTGGCTTGATCTATGCGCCATCTAGGTAAACGTGTGGATCATGTATCTTGTGGCGAGAGAATAATAAGACATGGAAAGTGGTCACTAGAATGCAAATCAGAGATGATATTCCACATTAAGGAAGATGCTAATTGTGGTGAACAAACTTCTAAATCCAGGTGTGAAAAACTATTGAAAGCATCAGAAAGAAATGTAGGTTCTCCGGTGTTCAGGAGAATTAGCTTATAATTATTCAATAAATCGGCAATTAACTTACCTCTCGCACAAGCCCGCGGTGAGCCCCATACTGGATGGTGGGCATTTACATCACCTACCAAAAGAAAGGTGTTGGTAGTTGAGAAACTAGATCCCCTAAATCAGCGAGAGAGAGGTTGTCACTCGGAGGAAGGTATATTTTACAAATGGTGGATCTGGTATGTGACAGTTTAATCCTTACAGCCACTGACTGGATGTCTGACTGTAATGATACTGATTGCGCGAATATATCATCTCTGATGAGCATCAAAGTGCCTCCGAGCGCAGGTACAACCTCTTCCGATGATAGATCACACCTTACAGGGGTGTACCGTTTGATTTTGAAGATGTCTTGTGGCCAAGCTTTGTCTCTTGCAAAAATACGACCAAAGGTTCGTTCTGGTTAAGCAACAGTTCAAGTTCAGGTCGATGTGTTCTTATTCCACGTATGCTCCATTGTAGAATAGCCATGTTCTTTATATTGAGATAAGTTGTACATTGTTTATTTCTATTTTGAAGGATGCGGAAGTCGGTTGAGTTTATTCCTTTTAGTTGTCGGAAACACACCTTCTACGGGAAGATGTTCCTGCGTCTTTTTCACTGCCCTTCTGGCAGTGAGGGCAGTATCACCTTCCTCCATCTCCTCCACTTGGGAGGATCCCTTTCCAATTGAAATTTTCGGTTCGAGTACCTCGTACCGGCGAAGATGAAAGTCGCCGACCTGAGTCCTTCACAGACGAATCCTCAGAAGAAGACCTCCGTGGACTCTATTTCCCTTTGTGGTTTTGGAAATAGACTTTACGCTTTGCTTGAGGAAGTCGGCTCTCTCATAGGTGTTTTTGAACTTTCTTTCTGGTTCTTTATATATTATTAGCTTGCCAGTCTTGTTGGTCGATTGCTTTGTCGGCGATTTCACTTTAGCGTTTTTTACAGTTTCAGATGTAGATGTTGCTACTGACTTAGATGTTGAAGTCGATGTGTAGGAAGTGAGCTGACTGTGAGAACCTTTTCTGCATAGTGGTCCCGTTTATATTTAAGGTTTGAGCTGCGTTTTCCCGACTTTGTACCGATTTAGCTACAACTGAGCTATAGGTACCATACTTCGTGACAGAGGGTTGGCGGATTCTCAAGAGTTTCCGGGCTTCCAAGGACACCTTCTCTTTAACCCGAATCTCCTGGACGGTCTTTTCCTCTGCAAAACGGGGACAACTATGTGAACTTGATGGATGTTCACCGTTACAGTTAACATACGTTAGAGCTGACGTGCATTCTCAGTCATGCGAGATTTTACCACAGTTGACACAGGTAGACTCGCCGTTGTAGAATTCACAGGTGTGGCCAAAGCGCTGACATTTATACCATTTGAACGGGTTCGGTATATACGGTCGTACCTCAATGGATTCATACCTTGCCATTATCTTCGTGGGAGATCTACCCGATCAAAGGTAACAAATAGAGTACGGGTAGCCACAAATTCTCCATTTACTTTTCTTTGAATACGATGCACAGATGTTACGCCTTGGGGAGCAATATTTTCTTGAATTTCCTCACTGGTCAAACCGTTCAATGCGCGGGTGTTTACCACACGCGTGACGAATTCAAGCTTTTGTGTACATTGACCTTTACTGGATAGCTGGCTAACATTTTGACCTTTAGTATTTTTGCAGCTAGGGATGCTGATTCTGCTTCTACCAGGAGCGTGCCATTACGAACTCTTGTACAAGATTTTACAGGACCAGCAATATTATCAAGACCCTTTTGAATAACAAAAGGGCTTACACTAGAGTACTTTCTTCTTTCCTCTGTTCTATTAACAATCAAGTAGCGAGGACAACACTAGACTACTTCTTTTCCGAAGTCAGTACCATATTTAATGCATTTTTTGGATTTTCCATGAAAGTAAATTTTAATTTTTATACCCCGGTGCTCACCACCCACCACGGAATCCAACAAGGGGTCACCCACTGGGATGACAGGGCTACACTGGGGATATAGCAGGCTCGCCGTCCCACTCACCCTGGAGTTCGGTATAATACCTAGTCCTGGCCGATTGACTAGGGGTGGGCTACTCCCTAGCCACCCGTTTAGATGAAGCAGAAACCTAAGTGGTTTATTAAGTTGCGTACCCTCCCTAGTACCTGAAAAAAAAAAAAAAAAAACAGAAGGCCTAGGTTCAGATATGCAACCCTCAATCAACCAGGATATTCCTTTCCACCGACACAGTTCTCCACGCATGGCCTACACGTGGGTGAGCATTTTGACCTAGTGGCTCACTCTCTCCCTCACAACTCAAAGGTTGCCCACTGAGGTGTGTGCCAAACCCGTACCTACCGTAGTAGGCCCCTGGGGAAGCGTAGCATAATTATCACTGAGTCAACCGTGAGCTGTAAATTGCGAGGCGGTATTCTTGGCAAATCCAATGCATTTAGGAATTCAGTTGGATAATTGACGGCTTCATTTGGATAAGTAATGGAATCGATCGACTTAAATGAATGCATTTGTCCATCGATTTTATTCTGTATTTTTATATTCAAATCATTTACACACTTATTAGCTGCTGCTAAAATGGCTCGTTCGCTCAACCAAGCATAGTTTTTGTAATTTGCACTAATATTTGGGAACACTTTCGATATTAATTCCTTTGACGTGTGAAGTGAAAACATTTGATGGAAACGAAATGAGGCCAGTTGAAGTGTCAACAGGAATTTGCCCATTGCCAATGTCTAATAATGCTTTTCCATCTGAAAAGCGCAATGAAGGACAATGATCTGCGCAATATAGCATATATAGTTGGTATTGCGAAAAGGACGAAATCAGCGCACCCATACGGTAAAGGATGGCATATGCAGTTAACAGCGTGGGTAGCCAAGGATAACGTTGGCATAATAACAGCAATGGCAGCGCTTCCACACTGTGGCGGGTAAACGCTGAAATAGATAATGAATTACTTAAGGAGAAAGTCACATAGTAACATTCATGCTTCTTCCGAATCTATTTCTTTCCTTTACTCCTAATGTTTTCCACCTCTTTCTTTATTTTCTCCTATGTCAAAACAACCATTTTAACGCTAACAATGACTTAACTACAGAGCAAGTAGATCTGGTTGGGCAATTGCTAAGTTTTTGTTTAATGATAGCTTTGTGTATTAAATTTCCCCATTTAACCCAAAATATTACTTGATCAAATGTATTAAGAGCACTGAAATTGCAGTGTGATGGTGATGCGGGCATCTTCATGTTCTTTAGCTAGGTCATGTACCACATAACCTCAAATAACCAAGATCTGCAATAGGAAGTTAACCTAAAACGGATCCCGTCATTTCGCCGCCATTTTCAGATTCCAAGAATGGTTAATGGTAATGTGCATAGTTTATAACTTGTTCATTTTAAAGAGTTACAACAAAAATATACGTATTTTTTATTTAAACGACCAACCAAGGGAACGATATTTAATACATAAGAAATATATTTGATTTTCACAGTTATCTTGCGTCATTGTTCCCATAACCGGGTGCATTCCCTTAGCATTGAATGGGGGGAAAAAAAAATAATAAGAGCAGTAGGTACTACGGCCATCTGGTGGCAAATAAATAAGTACGTATTTTAGGTGTTCGTCGCCAGGAGAGCTTCTTTACTTCTTTATTTTAAACTATAGTAGTAAGGAAAGGATAGTTAATATGTAAAAGTGTGTTTGAATTTCACTGCTGCGTTGTGTCGTTGATCAACTGTTACGTTACCTTACATTGAATGGGGAGGAAGAATACTACTTCGGCCATCTAGCGGCAAATACATAAGTACTTACTCTAGATGTTCGTCGCCAGGAAAGCTTCTTTGCTTCTTTATTTTAAACAATAGGAGTAAGGAAAGGGCAGTTAATATATAAAAATGTATTTGAATTTTACTACTGCATTGTGTCGATAAACTGATGCGTTGCCTTGACATTGAATGCGGATGGGAAAATATAGCAGTACTACGACTATTTAGCAATGAATAACTGTGGTACCACTGCCATCTGGCGGCTATTAACAGAAATGCGTTCCTTTGGCACTGTTTTATATATTATGAGATTTTAAAAACTATCCCGTACTATTTTTTAAGCATTTTCTTTTCCACAAACCTTCTGACAATAATGAACATAAAAAAAAATTGTTCAATTTAGTGCAGTCATTCGAAAGTGATGTGCGTACACACATTTCGGCGATTCATTTTTATGTATATATAGATTATTATTATTATTACACAATATTATATTACTATTCATATTATACACATCTTAATTCTATACGAAGTAGGTAATACAATACACTTCAGTTAGAGTGATTAAGCAATCAAAGCTAAAATGTTAGTACACCAAATGGGCTACATGGCATTTTAATCCCCATAAGGAGGACGTTTTCTATGTACCCAAAACCAAAACTTCAAAATTCCTTTTTTTTTCTTCTTTTTTTTTAAAAAAAAATATTATTGATTAACAAAAGTTAGTAATGTTGCCTTTGCGTCCAGGCACTTAGTAATCTCACTATATCATACCAACTTTAGCAAGGAAGAAATTGCTATGATCACGAATAGGTTGGCAAATGGTTAAGCAGTCCTCTATAGTTAAGGGAACGGAAGTGATGCATATCCCAAAGTGCAATTTCCAAACTGGAACGGAAGTTAAACCAAACCAGTTGTATGTGGGAAGTATGGAGATGGAATATGTACATCCAAGGTGGGAAGGGGAAAGACACATGATTAAGGAGCCAACGAAACAATAGTGGCTCAATAATCCTGTTTACTTATTCGGTTTTAGAAACAATTACTATTCACCGGCATTTAAAATCAAGTGCTATATCCCCAGGAATTGGCGAAATTTAATCTCAGTATTATCGGATTGAGAAAGTATACTATTTCTGTCTGAGATAGAATCTTGTATTAATTGAATAAATATCTTAAAACATCCAGATGTAACAGGAACGTCATTTCAGTGTTTGGGGCAAAGATTGTCTGAAGCTATTTTCCGTATTTTCATATGAACTCCTGAGGATACATTTAGCCTAAAAGAAACTATTTTATTTTTTAAATGTGAAATACTTCAATTAAAAGTACAATTATAGTACTTTTTCTTTCGGTAAGCAATAATTAGTAGCCTCATTATTTCTCGTAACTTCACCCCATGTCCCCCTAAATGACGTATCTGGTTAATTTAATATGGGGAATTGCATGAGGTTATGTGGCAGAGTACCACCTGTGCTGTGTCAGAACTTTGTATTGGATAAAGATTACGAATCATTCAGAGTTTTAAAGGTTAGTATTGCAGAATTGTGGAGGTTATGATTTAATAGTTATAACAGGTTAGGTGGCAAACTACCAACTGCAACTCCGCGGAAGAGCTGAAATATATTTCCCGCCTTCTTCAACTTTACAGAAACTATGCGTATGTAGTATCAACTTTATACCCCGTAAACGACATCAGCTTGAATTTCCGCTAGATTTGGTTTACATAGACCATCATATAGCTTTGGACGCAAAGGCAGAAGCTTGCCCTTAAGTATATAAGAATTATGTTTCTGAAACATTTTATTGTTCACAAAATTGGGATAGGATAGATAATTAAGAAATAAGGTATTTTTTTTTACTTTCTCTACAGGTATATGTGCATAGTGTATAGAGAAGATATTGCACTCCACCAAAAAAATTGATACCGAATTCACCGGAAATATATGTTTTAGGGTCTCCTGTATCCAAAAAAATGTATTTTCAGAAAAAGGACCGTTTGTGTGTGTGTGTGTGCACACGATAATTCAAAAACGAAAAGTCGCTAAAATACCAAACTTAGTATTTAAGTTAAGTATCTTCCAGGGATGCGACACGAAAATTTTGAGAAACCCCCCCCCGCTCCAAACTACCCTTTACATGGAACTTTTTTCGAAGATTTTGATTTTCTAAAAAATGGCTCTAACGATGTTGATTAAAATATCGTATATTAAAGATATTTACCTCAAAAATAAAATGTATATTTTGAATTTTCTGGGAACAGCCTCTGAAGACTACTTTATTCTGAGTGAATTTTACGGAATTTTGCATAACTGCTAAACCGTAAGAAATGGACAAAAACTTACTACACAAAAAACGTAGAGCACATTAAAACAATTCATGTTGTATACATTTTTTTCGTGGAGCTGGTCGTTTTTTAGATATTCCTTGTTTTGGGTTTCAGCTTTGAAAAACTTAACTTTTCACATACATTTGTCAACTCCTGTCCATACAAGCAAAGGAAATTCATTCATATAGAAACCAGCTTTTGACTATCACTTTAACCTATGGTATTCCCTTATTTCGTTTCTACTTACAAGGAAGCAAGTAATAAGACTATTTCTGCTATTTTTTTTTTTCTCGATTAGCAGGAAGTAAATAGAAGCATAGCTTTTTAACAATAATTTGTTGCAGAGATGTAGAAAAAGTCATGTGAATGGAACACTCAGATTTTTATTAATGTGTACATAAAAGATTAGCAGGAAAGCATCGACTAACAATCATAAGTTAGAGGTAAACGTTTTTCTACCATTAAATCTTTTACTAAAGCTTTTAATTATTAACACCCAAGAAGGGCTAGTTTTGCTACCACTTTTCAACACATCACCTTCCAAGTTGAACAAGGTGTAGAGAACGAGGGGAGCGAGGTTGATAGAGGCGAGTGAAAAAGTCGAGGAGTGTGTGTGTGAAAACTGGGAGAGAGGAATGCAGGATTAAAGGGAGAGAAAGTAAAAGGTTGAGGGAGAGAGTGATAGAAAAACATGCGCATTTAATGCAATAATGCGTTTGTGAGCCCGCCTGGGTAGTGTGGTGGTAGCGTGTCTACTTCGCATTGGAATCTCGTTTAGGGTGAGTTGCTCGGATAAGGTTTTTTTGGGGGTTTCCCTTATCCTGAGAAGACGAATGTCGAGTAACTTTAAGCTCCATGGACTCCGAGATCATTTGAGCACCATTTCATCAATTTCATTTACCGTCCGATATGACCAACCCGGTTAAAGGACGTTAAGCTACAAATAAATAAATGCGTTTGTGGTTTTGAGGAAGTGTGTCTGCCTCACACTCAAAAAGTCCTGAGTTCATACTTTAATCGGGGTAACAAAGGGGCTTTCTCTTATTCTCAGATGGATGACGACCCTAGGTATAGTAGGTATATACGATAAGTTCCATGTACCCTAGAATTCAGTGCCCTATAGCATTTTCCATTTCATTTGTTTGGTAATTTAAACGTTTTAGAAGCAATTAGTTCGTTCAACTATATTTTCCTTTTAACTCCATGCATTCCAGTGTTGCCAAAACATTGAATCCCAGCATATTAAAAATTGTTACATACATGGTGATCATAGAGCGTAATTTTCGATTTTGTGTGTCAATACGGGCGATATGGTATATCCACAAGCATTTTTCTGTAGAGTTTGGTTTCCACATAAATCATATGTTACATCTTTGTTATCTTGCACTTTTTGACTTCGGTTTGGCACCACCTCACCACCTATAATTAATACAATTAGTTTATTATAATGAAACCATTAGCTTATGATCTGGCTCGGGTGTTTACAACATTTTCATCTGAAATTCGATGCAGTGTCTTTCATTATCCGAATAGCCAGCATTATTCTTACAAATTCAGAAAGGCGATGAGGATATCATCCACTATGTAAGGGAGAATGCTGAAAATGGAAAACTGGTCCAAGTAATTCCACTTTGAAGAACATGACACCATTTTTCCAGGAGTTATGCAGCTCACTACTGTGGACGCAGCTGTAAGAGTTCAAGGTATGCGACGCCTGTACCACGCCCTGTCCTGAACGGCGCCACCGTCTCCACAATACCACCTTAAAGCTGCCACATCCAACAGCTTACACGTTACCAAGACATTCACACCAAAAACGTCATTCGTCATTTTGGTTTTATAGGCATTGGTGTGTTAATTGTGTTGGTGGGAATGAACGAAAACCGCTGATGTGTTCCATTCACACGACTTTTTCCATTTGTGCTACAAAACTATTACAGAGGAGTATAATTTTATCTACATTATGCTAATCGAGACAAACATTAAAAGAAATTGTCGTATTACTTGATTCCTTATAATGAGAACGAATAAGGGAATACACTAGGCTACAGCCAGAATTACGATGCACCCTACTTAACCGGACGGGACGGGACGAGCGGGACGAATGGAACGGATTACGATGAACTTTACTTAACGTGCCAGAACATGACGTGACTAGGCTACAGCCGGGATTACGATCACTTAACGTGACAGAACGGAACGTGAGAAGGCTACAGCTAGGATTACTATGAACTTTACTTAACGTGAGGAACGTAACGTGACAATGCTAAAGTCGGGATTATGGTGAATTTTACTTAGCGCGACTAAGCTAAAACCAGAATTTGATGAACATTACTTAACATGACGTAACGTAGCGTGGCGTGGCGTAACTAGGCTAGGCTAAAGCCGGGATTACTATGAACTTTACTTAACGTAACGTGATGCGATGTGATGTGACTATTCTAAAGCCGGGATTGTGATGAACTTTACTAGACGTGACGTGAATATGCTAAAGACGGGATTACGATGAACTATACTTAACGAGATGGAACTTAAGGGGAAGTTAAGAACTGCTGCTAAGCTGAACTATTTGCATGCACTTTAACTTAACGTTACAAGAATTACTGTTGATTGCTAGTTTTTGTTACTTCATGCTAATACTTCACGCCCGTTTAGTTGTACGACACGTGACATCACTTAATGTAACGGGAAGGAAAAATCTGCCATACCCTTAAGTTACGTTGTCACCTTAAGCCAACCCTAAATAGCTCCATTTAATATAATGTGTCAGACGCACCCGTTAAGTTGCGTGAAGTCTAGTAACGTTACGTTACATTCCTTGTAATCCCGTTTAAGCGCTAGTCAGATTTTTTCCAAGCCGGTCGCTCAAGATAGAATAGAAATTTGGTTCTCTTTGCATGGCCAGGAGTAAAACAAAAAGGATTGACAACGTTCTGGTTGAAAAAAATATAAATATTGCAAAACCGAAACCAATAACAAGGAACATCTCGGAAATAGTTAACTCGAATATATATATATATATATATATATATATATATATATATATATATATATATATTCGCAAACTATTTTTCGCCAGACCTACATTTTCATGTAGTAGAAGCTTGTCTATCTCTTATGGTTTACCAGTTATGCAAAAGCCATCAAGAATGAAGAGGACTTCACAGGCTATTCTTAGAAAATTCAAGATATACATTTTATTTTTCAGGCAAATATTTTTAATATGCGTATTTTAATCAAAATCGTTAGTCATTTTTGAGAAAATCGAAAATTTCGAAAAATATTTCTTATAAAGGGTAGTTTGGGACGGGGAATTTTCTCGAAAATCTTCGTGTCGTATCCTTGAAAGATACTGAACTAAAATGCCATACTTTGGTATGCAACGGTCTTTTCGCTTTTGAGCTATGCTGTCCACAAACAGACACACACTCACTCACACACACACACACATACACTCGCAAATCGGAGCTTTTTCTAAAAATACTTTTTTTGGGCTTGGAAGACCTTAAAGCATATATTTCCGGTGTGATCTAAGTATCCAACTTTTGGGTGGAATAAGATATCTTCTCTCTGCACCGTGTACACAATTGTACAATAGTACTCGTAGAGAAAGTACAAACTCATCTCTATTACATCACATGGCCTTCCCCAATTATGTTTGATTTTATATAACTGCAACAAACTATTTTTACTAAAGGTTATTTTTCTACTTACCTCTGTAATGACGTAAACCTTAGCAAAACTAGCCACATCACATTTCGTTATAGGTATGCACAAGGATGCGAGCGGAAACCTAATCAATAATCAAAGCAGGCGAATATAATATGCTAACTTTAAAACAAAAAATGCTGAAGTATTGATAAATTCACAACAATCGACATGTCGGAAGTCGATTATAGCTTATCAGTAAAACAAAAATATACACAATTCCTCTAAGTGAAGAGGACTTCGGACGCTATTCCCAGAAAATTCAAATCACACATTTGGAGTGTATCCCTACTTTTAAATTTTTAAATCACAAGAGTTTTGTATGTACATTCTGCACGTACTCTTTAGGTTGGGACTTTGGTCCTCAAGGCGCATCATATTTCTTGCTGCTTTGGTGATTAAATAACGCCTTCTAACGGCACAGGTCATATGGAACGTAAATTAACGAAATAATACTGTTGAAATGGGCCCGAGTCCCTTGAGCTTAGACTTCGTCTTTTCAGGATAGGGCAAACCCCGGATAATGTCTTAACCATGAATTTCACCTTAGTTAAAACGGGCCCTCGCCCCTTGAGCTTAGACTTCGTCTTTTCAGGATAGGGCAAACCCCGGAAAATGTTTTAACCAAGAATTTCATCCTAAATGAGAATCTGGGCCTCTTGAATGGAGGCAGTCGCATAAATCCCACACCATAAGTGGGATTATGTAGGGCTTTAAGAACTTATTTTTTTAACATTGGTATAAGCATTACAAAATTTGCACAGCTTCAGGAGTCAGAAGCTCAGTATTTTTTTTTTTTTTTCAGTGTAGTAGCTACTTAGTTGCGGCCTCTCAAATTCAGACATTAACATATTCACTCTACCGAGCTCTATGGCACCTCGATGCTATCAAAAAGAATCCAAGATTGAAATACAATCTCCCACAATGTATGATTTCCTCCTGTCTTCTCTTACCACCAACAGCGTTTGATGTGCACTTCCATTTGACAGTGACTTCTATAAATTCAACGTGACAGTACAATTTTAATACTGGTGACCATCAACAGATGCAATTTCTTCTGATAGAAGCGTGAGAACAAATTAGTAAACACATAACTATAAGACACGAGGAATTAATGTAACAAAAATATCGGTGCAAAAGAAAAGTGAAAGAAACGAAAGGGTATGCTCAGAATAACATTAACTTCAGAAAATATAGACCTCATTATTCTCTCTGGAGTAGGCATAAGTTTTATTGATCTCTAGCAATATATCAACAGTTACGAATACTGCTTCCTACACCAAAGCCCGTGCCGATAGCAGACTAAAGAGAATTTTTCGCGGTTTACCTCAAACCACGCGCTGACCTGGTGTGAAGCCAGAGGTACGAGAAGGGATGGGCAAACCACAGAAATGGGTTCCATCACTGATGGAGGTCTTTACAGACGAGCCTTTCAAAGAGGATGAGAGCTTGCACATTCATGCAAAAGCCTGCATGTTCAAACAATTCTGTGCACCATCACTTCGATTCCAAAGTTCGCATATTTCACAGAAATGCATCAACGGAACGTGAGCGCTCCACTGCATAATATTCTGGCTTCAAAAACAACTTTGGATCAAAGCAGTGAGGTAGCAGAATATTTGGCCTTTTCTGCAGAATTGTCTTTGTAAGCATGAACACCTATACCTCTGATGAACTACAAAATAGCTATCATCTCCGGATAACTCATGGTTTACCAGTTATACACAAGTAATCTAGAATTAAGAGAAATTCATAGGGTATTCTCAGAGAATACAATATATAGATTTTATTCGTAATGCAACTATCTCAAAAACATTGTATTAAAAAGAATTATTACAGGCATTTTAAGAAAGAAGGAAAGAGAAAAGAATAATTTTACAAGAATAGCGTAGATAGAGGTGAGAGAATTTCTCAAAAAATCTTCGTGTCCGCATCCTTGGAAGCTGTTGTACTCATCTATTCAGAAAAGAAGGGGGAAACATCAGCTTTCCCAAAAGCATAGACTGTCAAATAGACAAAGCTTAGTATTTTAAAAATTATTAAAACAAGAATAACACAAGACAAAACATAATTATCACTGAGGTAAAACCCAATCTTAAGCAAAAACTCGGCTAACATTCTATTTTTGGGAGAGATTATTATACTTTTTATTTTCTTCTTTTAAATATATGTTAGTAAATGAAATCAATTTGAGTCTGGATTTTGGAGAATCTTGATCGAACCTTTAAGGGCAAAAATTACAATATTGTTCATAAAATTGGCATTGAGATTAAACTTTTTGCAAAACTTAGCAAAGCCACTAGTCATATCTCTTTTTGCTCCAACTTCATATATATATATATATATATATATATATATATATATATATTTCTTTTAATGAGATAATGACCAAGTTCAATTCGTAATTGGGCTGTTGACAAGATGATGAGCCCGTTGAGACGGTAAGTAATTCCATTCGACGAAAGGAGGGGTCTTGAAAGTTTCTAGGCCCCACTTTTTGATGCAGGGTACACCAGGTTTGGAATTTAGGCTTTCTCAGTTCGTTTAAATGAACTACCTTTATTTTCATTGGCTTATTTGGAATGTTCTGAAGTTCCAATTTCTGAAAATATGATTTTATAATATGTCAGATAAGTCACGACATGTACGTGTAGTGATGTGTAATCTCTGTATATTGAGTAGGCTTGCCCTTCCCTATGTAGGACTAACACCCCCTAGAACTTACAAGTAGGGGGTCAGAAGCCCTGTATATTGAGACAGGGGCCTCCTGTCCTGGCTTAAAAAAAAACACCATCCTTTATAATTTATACCTGTGTACAATACAGAATCAAGTACAGCAATATTTCTTTTACTGTTGGTTTAATACGCTTGTCAGCACCAGAAAGGGATTTAGATGGCATTTTGTTAACAGGTGTCTGACGTTGATAAACCAAATTTGGGCAAATGAAATTGCAAATCACATTTAATTTTTGGAAACACTGTAGTAAAGGTGTCCAGTTTTTCATTATTAGCATCATGCTTGTAGCAGTGTCAAATATATGCAGCTATAATAACATTATAAGCTCACTCTCCGTGGTGCTAAAGCCCGCGTGGGGCCTGGGCTTGCCAACCCGACTGCAGAGATGTACGATCACTTATTCGATACGGGAAGATGATGTGGCCAGCTGCCTATCTCTGCTCCTCACTTTCCTCACGATACTGGATGGGCACCGGGACACAAAATTCCACCCCCATGGGTGGGGTGGAACCCGATCACATTCCGGAAACCAGTGGACCTTGCTAGAGCACACTGCGCCATGTGTCAGGATAGCTTGTTTTTAGATTCATTAGCGGTTATGGTATCCATTGTTTAATCATTGCTTGATGATAGCGATTTATAGTTAATGGTGTCATTTTTGCGTTTTTTATACCATATATAGGTACATACAATGTACATAATATATAGAGAAGATATTGTATTCCACCTTAAATTTTGAAACCTGATGCACCGGAAATACATGTTTTAAGTTTTTTGAAACAAAAATAAAAACCATTTTAGAAAAAGATCCGTGTTAGTGAGACCGTGAACAGCACAATTCAAAAACGAAAAATCCGTTAAATATCAAACTTCCAAGGATGTGAAAAAAAGAATTTCAAGAAAATCCCCCTACCACAAATTACCGTTTACATGAAAACATTTTGATTTTCTCATTAAAATTGTATTATTAGAGATGTTAACATGACAAATAAAATGTTTATCTTAAATTTTCTGGGAATGGCCTCTGAAGACCTCTTCATTCTGGACGACTTTTGCATAATTGGCAAACCGAAAGAGATACACAAAAACTTACTGCATAAAAATTGTAGATCTCTTAAAACACACTTTATGATATAGGTATATGCTTTCTTTATTTTTTGGAATTAATAATTTCCGAGGTATTTCCTTGATTTTGGTTTCAATATTAAAACACTTAAACTTTTCCCAAAAGGGAATGTGTCATTTCTGTTTCTTTTGTTTAACTCCTGGCTATGCAAAGAGAACCGAAGTTCAATCACATAACAATCAGCTTATAAAAGATTTGATTTGATTTAGCCTATTGCATTTCCTTAATGCCCTTCTATTTGTAAGGACCTAAATAATATTTCTGCTAATGTTTATCTTGATGAGAATGTAGTAGATATAAGAATAAGCTTTCGTAAGAATAGTTTCTTACAGAAAGGGTAGATGTAGTCAAACTGGAACAATTCAGACTTTTTAAAATTGGAACACATTTAGATTTGTTAATTTCAATTTGTAGATCTTTTTTAACCTATTTCTATCTGTAGATCACAAGTTCAGCTAGTATTTGGGTAGAATCTTCGTTTTTTCAATGATCATAGTGCCAGCGAGGGCAAATTTGTGTTGGGCAATACCAGTATCTCTCTCCCTCGCATGCACTTAAAATGTACTCTAAAAAAATTGGGGAGGGGGGGGGCAGTGGGGCCTTCAGCGAACCTCAATATATATACATATATATATTTTGTGGACAATACTTTCTTGTTTCAAGATGCAATAATGCAACCGCTCCGTATATCACGATTCATCAATATTCATAATTTTATGAATGTAATCAGCATAAAAATGAACCAATTGTAGGTGTAATAAATAGTTTTCCGTATAACACATAGCATTGCTCAAGACAAGATATACTACGCATTTCTAAAAAAAGGGTTTAAAGGCTCCTGACCTACTTTTATCCTGCATGGTAATACATCAGGAGGTTCATTCTTCAACACTCTAAAATTTTTTCTTCTTTTCGTCATCTCTGTATTTTGCGATGCGGAAGAAACGACTTTGAGACTGACAAACGTTCCTCTCGTTCAGCTACTATTCCTTGTGTATTACAAGTTAATCTTGTCCCTCAGAGATGTATTCTTCTGTGTTGCGTTGCCTTCCCTTCTCTAAATTTTAAAATATTTTAACCCGCACCATTTGCCTATTTAGGTCAAAAGTCAATAAAATTGGTGACATGAATATGATAAAGTACCCAACCCCCAGTTTTATAATTTCGGAAACATTATATAGCCTATGACCATCTGAAAGATTAGGCCATTCAATAGTAAAACTATTAAATTGGATTGAGCTTTTTTTTTTTTAATTACCCTACATATACACACATACACATTTTCTCTCTTTAAAACATTAGCATAGATTGTTCTCTACCCTCCAAGGAATCTAAAATTGTGAATGAGAGAGTGTAGTCAAAAAACAACCTACATAAGCTATATTAATAAGTACAAAGAATGAAATCGCCATCAAATGTAAAGCTATAGCAGCTAAAGCGAGCTACAGAAATGAACCTCATCCTCAAAGAGTCTGCAAGAGAAATATTGATAGGGTCACTCACTGTGTGACAAAATTTCATCCCGCAGTTCTTTTGCATACCAGTAAATCTGACAAATGGCTGTCGCTTTTAAGCACACTTAACATCCATCAGTCTGGGTTGGGTTTGAATCCGCGACCTAACCAACTGAGCCAGCCAGATCAACTTTATCCCGTGCACTGAAATTATCTGTTATGTAGGCGCCAACCGAATTTCATATATACCGAAGTGAAAAAAAGTGCCCAAGCACCAACATTTTAGCTTCATAATTACAATTCGGCGGCGCCGTGGCAGAGTGGTTAGACTCCTCGCCTACCAACTAGGCGGCCCGCGTTCAATCCCAGCGCCGGCATCAAGGATTTGTGGTGTTCGGAACGGCGTCTGGGAGGGTTTACTAGGGGTCCTTCGGTTTCCCTCGCCACTCATTGCTCCATCATCAGCTTTCCTATCATCCATTTCATTATACCATCCTCTACCTCACTAATGCCTGGCTACGGGCCGATTACTCATTTCAGGTTATACATTTTGTGGTTACGTGCCGTTGGCTTCCCGACAGGCTCCTGGCCCCTAGGCACCCGCTTGTAAGACCTAGGAGTTGGCCAGTCCTACTACGGGGAGGGTAAGCGAACTAAGGAAAAAAAAAACAATTACCGAGTTAAAAATTACCTCCTACGCGAGTTTTGGTACACATGTATGATATCTTCTTTCTCTTTCAATATATATGCGTAAACTAACGTGTCGCATGCATTAATTTAAAATTCTGATGTGTTCTATTCACATGACTTTCTCTACATCTCTGCAACAAATTATTGTTAAAAAGCTTATGCTTCTATTTACTTAATGCTAATCAAGAAAATATTAGCAGAAATAGTCTTATTACTTGCTTCCTTGTAAGTAGAAGCTAAATAACGGAGTGCCATAGGTTAAGGTGATGATCAAAAGCTGGTTTCTATGCGACTAAAGTCCTTTGTTTGTATGGACAGAAGTTGACACATTCATGTATGAGAAAAGTACAAGTTTTTCAAAGCTGTGTATTTTAACGTGCTCTACTTTTTTGTGTGGTAAATTTTTGTCCATCTCTTTAGCAGTTATGCAAAATTCCATAAAATTGATCCTGAATAAAGTTGTCTTAAGAGGCTATTCCCAGAAAATTCAAGATATATTTTATTTGTCAGGTAAATATCTTTAATATACGACATTTTAATCAAAATCGTGGGGTGGGGGGATTTTTCTCAAAAACTTCGTGTCGCACCCCCGGAAGATATTAAACTTAAATACCAAGTATGGCATTTTACCGACTTTTCGTTTTTGAGTTATCGTGTTCACAGACACACGGAAACACACACACACACACACACACACACACACGAGCGCGCGCGCGCACATTTTTGTGAAAATGCTTTTTTTGGATATAAGGTACCCTAAAACATATATTTCCGGTGAAATCTGAGTATCGAATTTTTTGATGGAGTGCAATACCTTCTCTATACACTATGTACATAATACGTGTAGAGAAAGTAAAAATCTGATGTGTTCCATTCACATGACTTTCTCTGTATCTCTGCAACAAATTATTGTTAGAAAGCTTATGCTTCCATTTACTTCATGCAATCGAGAACAAATTAACAGAAATAGTCTTATTACTTGCTTCCTTGAAAGTAGAAACGAGGTTAAAGTGATAGTCAAAAGCTCGTTTCTATGTGACTGAAGTTCCTTTGTTTCTGTGGACAGGAGTTGACAAATTTCTGTGAGAAAAGTATGTTTTTTAAAGCTGAAAAAAAAAGGAATATCTAAATAACGACAAACTCCACGAAAAAAATGTATATATCATAAATTGTGTATTTTAACGTGCTCTACATTTTTTGTATAGTAAGTTTTTATCTATCTCTTACGGTTTACCAGTTATGCAAAATTCCGTAAATTTCATCCAGAATAAAATAAGCTTCAGAGGCTATTCCCAGAAAATTCAAGATATACATTTTATTTGTCAGGTAAATATCTTTAATATACGATATTTTAATCAAAATCGTTAGAGCCATTTTTAATAAAACCAAAATTTTCGAAAAAAGTTCCATGTAAAGAGTAGTTTGGGGTGGGGGATTTTTCTGAAAATCTTCATGTCGCATACCTGGAAGATACTAAACTTAAATAGCAAGTTTGGTATTTTACCAACTTTTCGTTTTTGAGTTATTGTGTTCACAGACACACGGACACACACACGGACCTTTTTCTGAAAATGCTTTATTTGGATACAGGGGACCCTAAAACATATATTTCCGGTGAAATCTGGGTATCGAATTTTAGGGTGGAATGTACATAGTACGTATAGAGAAAGTAAAAATGAGTTGTGCGATGTGAGCTGTTTTAATTTGCCGTTCTAAGGTAATATCGTTTTATGTGTCATAAATCTTGTTTTAGCTGCAGCATTAGAAACAGTAATGTGACTCTACGTTCATTCATCATCGCTAACTGCATGCGTTAGACATTTTATAGTTCTGCCCTCTACTCAAGGACAAGCTTTTAGTTATTGGTTTGCATTTTTTCAAGGTTCCGTCTAGATATTTTCAACATATTCTGCCAGTATCGTTGAAAGAGCTACAAATTTTATTTATATTCGTTAATGTTTTAATAATGTTTTGTCATTAGGTACTGTGTTGTATTTGAGTTACGTTACCAGATGCCGATACACATTTTAATTTTAGTAAATGTTATTAAAATATTTATAACCTAAATACTTATATTAACTGAAATGGCACGATTTACTCTAAATTTTAATGAAGATCGCAAATACCTCAGCTCTCCATCAGAATACACGGCATTCTGCGCATAGTAAGTAGTTCATGCGTGTCTGAGAGAGAGAGAGAGAGAGAGAGAGAGAGAGAGAGAGAGAGAGAGAGAGAGAGTGGAAGTGCTATGAAGATTTTGAAGAAAATTACTTCATCCCAAATTACCTTTTGCACGGAAGTTTTTCGAAAATATTGATTTTTTCGAAATACTTAAGGATTTTCATTAAAATACCACACTTACGATATTTTTACACCAAATGAACCGTACATCTGGAATTTTCAGGGAATACCTCCTGTTCATGCGCGTCTGTGAACAGCGTAACTCAAATCGAAAAATCGGTTAAATACCATACCGACAGTTATGTTATTTTTTTCCCCCCTATCTCAAATATTGTAATATTTATAATGGTTTAATTCTTGAACTTACTTTTGAAAGACACCATACTTAATTCTGCAAATAATTCAAATAAAAATGTGCAAATATTAATGAAAATAATGTATCGGTGTATTTCATTCTAAGAAGCAGTAAATTAAAGGGTCAAGGAATATCTATACAAAATTTAGTATTTAACCGACTCCTCGTTTTTCAGTAATAGTGTTCACAAACACAAACGTAGTTTTTATTTAATTTTATTTTGGGGGGTCAGAGGTCTAAAACATACTCGACATCAAAACTTTTAGTTGAATGCTTTCTCTACTTATTATATGTAATATACAAAGTAAAAGGAACTGCTGAAAAATGTTAAATGCTAGTACAATTGAGAAAAAACTTTGGGGGGGGGGGATTCAGGGGTCTTAAAATACATATTTCCGGTGAAATCTCGGTATCAAAATTTTGGGTGCAATGCAATATCTTCTCTATACACCATGTACATGGTACGTATAGAGAAAGTAAAAACATTATCTTCCTTAACAAGCAACCTTAATGGATTTAAGCAGATCGATAAAATTAAAAGGTATACGTCTACAGCTTGTAATATAATTTGAGTCAGATATCTTAAGTGGATTCTGAAATAACCCAGAGCATAGCACATTTAATATTAATGGGTTAGTACTTTAATCCCCCTTAGAGTTAATGACAAAGTCTGATGTGTTATATTCACATGACCTACTCTACTCATTCTTCAACAAACTACACTTTGAAAAGCGTATTCCAATATATGCTTGGCGTTAATCAGATAAGTATTTGAAGAAATGCTTTAATTACATATTTCTGTAGGTACAATGGAAATAGGGGAATACAATAGTTTAGCGATTCTCAAATATTTTAAGAGTTACGTATGTGATGATTTTGAAAGTCCGTTCTATTTGCTCGGCCTGGGAGGGAGGGAGGAAAGAACGAAAAAAATGTAAACAACGCATTCAATACTATGAACGTTTTTCTCTAAGTTCATTACTTAATCGAAACACAATAACAACACATTTTCTGCAAGTGTGATGATGTTGAATTTGCAATAATTTACCGTTAGTTTACAATGATTGCTGAAATATTTGTTTCCAAAACGAGGAGACCGGATAGCTGCCATTCTCACTTGAACACAAAGGGGAGGTAAACATATGGCTAATTTTATTTTCATACTGTATATGCAAGAACGCCTGAGAAATAGGTGACCCATCGCACAGTGGCTATTTACTTTTGTGAAAGATAGTACATTGTGTATAGAGTAGGTATTGTATTGCATCGAAAAAATTCGAAACCGACATTTCACCGGAAATACATGTTTTGGGATCCCGTGAATCAAAAAAAGCATTTTTAGAAAAATGTCCGCGTGCGCGCGTGTGTGGGCAGCATAGCTCAAAAACGAAAAGTTCGTTAAATACCAAACTTGATATTTAAGTTCAGTAAGTTATTACACGGAAAACATTTCGAAAATTTTGATTTCTCAAAAATAACTAACGATTTTGATTGAAATCTCTTATATAAAGAGGTCTACAGATAGCATCTGAAGACCATTTACATGAAAAATAAAACATTTATCTTGAATTTTCTGGAAATAACATCTGAAGACCATTTACATGAAAAATAAAACATTTATATTGAATTTTCTGGAAATAACATCTGAAGACCTCTTATTCTGGATGGGTTTTTCTGAAGTTTGCATAACTGGTAAACCGTGAGAGATACACAAAAACTTGCTACACAAAAAATGTAGATCTTCAAACACAAAATTATGTCATATGCTCTTTTTACGTGGAGTGACTCTTTAGGTTAAGTAAATATTGCATGGCCATTTAAGGGTAGTTACAAACGGTTATTTCATGTAAAATATTTTGTCTCACAATAACACCGGCAAATAACCTCAGCAGCCCTGTAACCGCATTTTGTGTATCACAGTGGCTCTTTAGGTTAAGTAAATATAAACACTTAACGGTAGTTACAAATTTTATGTAAAACAGTTTGTGTATTATTGGCAGATAGCCTGAGCAGCCCTGTAAGCTGTAACCTCATGCTGTGTTACTATGAGAGTGGCTCTTTAGGTTAAGTAAACATTGCACTGACGCCTTATGGATAGTTACGGAGAACAATTTAATGTAACACCTAAATACATTCCATTTTCTCATCTGATATAAGCAAGCCTCGGGTTCTTAAATTCTGACCTATTTTACTCCTGGCGTTTTGCCCTCCAAATTTCAGTTTATTATAATGTTTAAGGCGCCGATGAGAAATATACTTCAACACTACAGAGCCTTAATCGACCTAATTTTACACTAGACCTATTTTATTACTTTCTCTAGCACGTATGTACACACAATGTACATGGTAGCTAGAGAAGGTATTGTATTCTGTCCAAAAATTCAACGTCATTTCATCGGAAAACGTTTTGAGGTCCCCCTGAGTCCATAAAACATTTTTAGAAAAAGGTCTGCGTGTGTGTGTGTCTCTATGTGTGGACAGCTTAGATGAAAAATAAAATAACGTTAAATCCAAACCTGGTATTTACGTTTATTATCTTCCAAGGATTGGAAGAAGATTTTAAAGGAAATTCCCCCACCACAGACTATCCTTTACATGAAAAAAAAATTATGAAAATTTTGTTTTTCTCAAAACTGCCTCTAACTATTTTGGTTAAAATGCCGTATATTAGGGATATTTACCTCACAAATAAAATGTGTGTCTTGAATTTTCTGGGAATAGCCACTGAAGATCTCTTTATTCTGGGAGAATTCTGCTAAATGTATAACTGTTAAACCATAAGCGAAAGACACAAACGTACTAAACAAAAAATGTAGATCTCGTTAACACACATAATTTCTATCATATACATTTATCTTGTAGAGTTGACCGTTTTCGAGATATTCGTTGTTATTAGTTTCAGTTTTACACTATTTAACTTTTCTCAAACGGGAAGCCAGCTCTAGTTTCATCTCTCGTTTTATTGCAGGCCATGCAGAGCGAATCGAACCGTTTCTCATAGTGACCAGCCTTTATAAGATTTGACTATCGGTTTAGCCTAGTGTATTCCCTTATTTTCCCTTATACTTACAAGGAAGCAAGTAATAAGACCAATTCTGCTAATGCTTGTATCGATTACATGATGTAGATTAAAGAATAATCTTCTATAAGAACAGTTTGTATATTGAACAGCTAGAGAAAATCATGTGGATGAAACATATAAGATTTTTCAGTTATGTTGTTCACACATAACTGATTTTTTCCCCTTAAAAAAACCCCTGTTAATTCAGGGGCCTCAAAACGTGTATTTTCGGCGAAATATCTATATCGAATTTTTGGATGGATTGCAATAATTTCTCTACCAGCATGTAGGCGTAGACAAAGTAACATGTTTATCACAAATTCAGTTTTATCTTTACTGAATGCGTTCCAACTTCATTATTTTCTTCCTTCATAATTAACAGAAACCTGCAAACTCAATCCACAAGTACAAAATTAAAGCTAGCATCTTCAAGCCAATAAAGAAGTTCGAAGTAACGAATTACTTTATACTATTTGTAGAAAAGAGAGCAAGAGAATGAGAAAGAGGAATCGCAATGCATAATAATCCAGAATTGCTTTTAAAGAGATATTGTACAGCATAGAGTTGTCGCACGCTGAGAAAACTTTGGCCTTACATTTCGAGCTACAAGAAGCAGGCTTCAGAGCCGGTCAGGATTTTCTAATTAAAAGCTACCACACGCGGCTTCGCTCTTTTCATGTAATTGTGTTACGTGCACAGCAAGATGGGTTTCAAAGAATTCCACCTTCTCCTAACAACTTATTTATCGCTCCTATCGCCAGACCTTTTAATTAAAAAGTTCCATTTCCAGACATTCAGAAAAGCAGGATGAAATCTTCTGAGTTTTATATGACACTTATAGCACAAGGAATAATTGCAATAAGAGGTTTTGAATATATAATGACAGATTGTTTCCGATCTCTTGTAAGGAATTTGCCTTTGAAATTGTCTACGGAAATTCCATGTCTTCACCGCTTATCATTATCAATTAGATATTCATTGTAGCTATAGATCTGCACCTTAACTTCCACTGCAGAGGGATTTTACAAAGTACAACAATGTCCATCTTTCCCCACTCCTATTTACAAGTTTACCATAAGCCATTTATAACAAGTGAACGCTCTCTCTAACTCTTTTCAGAAGTCCAAATGCACAAAAATCCATAGTATCTATGTATCAGGCGACTTCACTGAAATGTTTCTGAAAGGAATAGAACGCATTCCTGATTCTTACTTCCTTGTGTCCAGCAAATAGATGCTTCAGCCCGATGTACGACTGGAAGCTTTATCTTGGTACAATCAGACCTTATTCTGTCTGCCCCATAGACAGCTGGGATTTCATTGATGTAAATTGTGTCAGATCTTTCTCTAATAGTACTGAAACTCGACGGATTGTCAATTTGCCATTTTAACAGTATCATAAACCCTTTGGAAAAAGTTTTCTTACATTCGAAGCACCATTTCTGGAGAGAGAGAGAGAGAGAAAGAAAGTCTCTGTCTTTGGGGGTAGTAAATTTCACGTTTGTTGCAGTCATTTAGACGTATGCCTCACCCAACGTCAAAACATCTTCCATCTATCGCCCGCCCTCATCCAGTTTCCTGCTGTTTGTGCAATGTTCTGAAATGTGACGAGGTAACAATGTGTAAACTCTGTATTTATGCCACTTTTCAAGTTCAAATCCCTGTAGATTATGACGTTAATAGTTTTTAATGATGTTCCTAACTTGATGCAATGGCTCATTGTGTGCCTGGGTTACTGCCTAAGACAAGGGTTTTGACTTTCTTCACCATGACTGTAGTGCGGCTATTTGCAAGTCGCGGGTTTACCGGTTTCTTTCCTTTTCAATTAACCCCATACGATTTTTTCCCCTAATTGTTGAGCACAGAACTTATTTCTTTCTTAGAAAAAATGAAAGTTCGCTTCTTGAACGTCAATAATAACGGAATATTTGAAGTTTGCATTGGAAAGGGCGACAATATAGCCTTCCCAAAATAGTGTGATTGTATTCCGCATTGTTGCACCTGTCATGTTAATTCCTCTCTAATGTTATATCGGGTGAACCTTTTGTGTGATTTATATATTTATATAAATCACACAAAAGACAGAGAAATTGAACTTTGGAATAGAAAGATGCTTCCTGAATCATCAGTGTCTAAGAGTGGTTGGAATAACAATTTTGTTTTTGTAAAATTTAACGTATTTTAACCTGGTAGGTCATATTGGACGATGAATATGAATGAAATTGGTGAAAGGATGCTCAAATAGAGCTTAAAGTTACGTGACATTCGTTTTCTCAAAAGGGAAACCCTCAGAAAACCCTTATCCAAGTAAGCCACCCTACTGAAATTCGAGCCACACCACACAGGCGGAGAAAAGGGTTGGAAAGTTGGATCAGATTTTAACATTTGGCTAGGTTTTTCGGCTTTCCGAGCCGAGTTATAGCGAGGTGCCCCTACGCGAATTATAAGCTCTTATCAGGTTAAGGGCACATTTGTAATGGTCATCCCTACGGGAGGAGTGTAGCTGTCTTTTGAACAATTCTTTACTTTGTCAATTGCTCATATGTACCTGTGCAATTTGGGGTAGAGCTGCTGCATCCAAGGTCAAATAGTTGCAGGTGTTCCAAAACAAACTTTTACAATTCACATTGAGTGTCAGTGGTCGTCTCCTTAGCGCGGTGGTAGCGCAGCTGCCTACCAAGCGGGAGACCTGGGTTCGATCCCCAGTACTGGCGTGGGGATTTTTTCCCCGCTGGGAGACCTGGACCGGGGTGCACTCAGCCTCGTGAGGTCCCTGGGGGGCCAATTGAGGAGCTACTTGATGGAGAAGTAGCGGCTCCAGGTCGTGAGGACCGCATTAACCGGCCGGGAGGGGCTTGAGGCGCTGACCACGTCTCACCCTCCAATACTGCACCCCATCCATGACGTCTGTAGTGGACCGAGATGGGGGACGCAGCGGCCGGGCGGTAGGCCAAGGCTCCCCGTGAGCTGTCGTGCCATGGAGTTATGTTATTGAGTGTCAGTGGTAGATACGTACACTCAGTTACTTCATGAACATGAACGTTGGATTCAGTCAATCTCTATATAGGTATATTCGCTCTCAATTTCATAAATCTTTAACGATTAAGCTTTGTGTCCGGCGCAGTGTATTGCTCCTAAGGCAGATGAACTGCTACAGTTCGCCGGAACAAGAAGATCCTAAGTGCGACAATGACCTACGCTTTTATCTAATAATAGTGCTAGAGAGACTGATTCCGGATTGGTATAGCACACTCCGCTAATCGAACCAAACTATGGTTTGTTCCAGATAACTGTCTCATATCTCTTAACAGCCACATGAACTAGTCACCTCTCATTGGCTTCCACCAGAGCTAGGAAGTTCGTACCGTTCGCCGTTCCTTCATAAAGGTTGCGACCGGCCGTCTCGCCGCATCAAAACAAATCATAGACAGCAACTCAAGGTGGAGAGGTAAACAAACCTGTTGTCAAGCAAACAATAGTTTCCAGAGAACAAAAATAACTTACGAGACATTCGTTAATGCACACCTATTTAGATAATTATGTAAAACATACAAATTGTTGCATATAGGCTGAGCTGCTGATTTCCTTCTTTACATATGTACATTATGAAAACGCCCAAGCAATTGTAATGTATATTGTTGTAATATTTACTGCCTGAATGTAAAATAATATCAAAATAATAAAATTAATTTCTTAAATATCCTAAGATTCTTTACTAGGAAATAACCAAAGCAGGAATGAAACTAAATTTTTACTCATCTGCAGCCGTATTACTGAAAACAATAATGTATTTCTGAAGCCTTTCAAATAAAAACTCATTCTACGTTCCGACAGATAAGATTTATAATGCGAAGAAGTTCGTTTTACTTCGCTTGATGTCATCAGGGCATATTTGAAATATTTTATCAGTTCCGTATCAGTATCACCAAGCAAATAACATTTGTTAGGATTTAAAAGTGTAGCTTGTATGTGATATATGACACTAAACTCTGCATTTCTTTCAGTTACGCTTTTAATTTTCATCCTTATTTCAATTAGGATGCTCGTGGATTAGTAAATCCTTCGTGAAAGTTCTACAGTAGCATAGACTCAGTCAGCTCCATACCTCTGGACTGTAACAGTGTGGGTAACTTTTTGAACAACTTTGCAATCAACAATATATTTCTGTGAAACAGTTGTTACTAGAAGTTTGACAGTTTGTATACTGCAACTGCCACAGGGTTCTAAATGAGTACCTACACGAATAAGTATATTGCTAGAAAACTTATTATGGTTGCAAAACAAATTGGTTTTGCTCATATTTGAGCAGAACAAGATGTTATTCGAACGCCTTCCTTCCTACCGACGTGTTCTGTGTCATGCAGTGATACCTGTTTTGCAGTATTGGGTTGCGCTCTTGCTCTGGATCGGTACGAACTTCTTAGCTCTGGCTTCCACTGTGGAATTGGGTATTCTGCGGTACAAATCAGCTCATTTATTTCAATGTTCGAAGAGAATAATCAGGTTCATATTCTTATATGCGTATGAATAAAATGTATCATAAGAGACTTAATGCATTGGAAATGCGCGTAAATTGTCATAGGATAGATGGGAGGATCCTTTGCTTCAGACCTAACTCTCATGATGGCGATAGCATGTCTATCCATCATGACAGAGTGTTTATATCGCTTTGTCACTATTCAATGATGTATATTAACAAATTAGGGGAAGAGAGAAGGTAATGCAACGCGTATTTATAAGTACCAACCGCCGGAAAAATCATTCCGAGATCACTTTCCATCGGTAAGTGATTACGCATTCATATTTCCAGGCTCTGAAAGGTGGGGAATAATGATAATTAAATATTATTCCTTCATCGGCCTAGAATCGAACCCAGCATATTTTGCATTTTTAATTCAGCTTTACTGCAGAGAAACTCGTAACAACTCCTTGTTTATAATTCTTGATGAACGACATTGTGCATTAAAAAAATCTAATGTATTCCATTCACACGACTTTCTCTAACCTATAACAAATTATTGTTATAAAGCTTATTCTTCCATTCTATCTACTTAATGTTAATTGATTAGCAGACATAGTCCTACTACTTGCTTCCTTGTAAGTAGAAGGGAAGTAAGGCAGTACACGTTATTCATTTCTTTTAAAAACTGGTTGCCATATGTATAAAATCCGTTTCTTTGCATGACCAAAAATTGACCAATTCGCGTATGAGTAAGTATTTATAAAAACTGAAACTAATAACAAGGAACATCTCAAAAATGGTCAACTATTATGTCTCTATGGAGATGTACATGTTTTGTGTAGTAAGTGTTTTTCTACCGCTTAAATTTTGCTAGTTCTGCAAAATTCAGCAAAAATCATTCGGAATAAATAGGTCTTCAGAGGCTATTCCCAGAAAATTCAAGATATGCAGTATTTGTCATGTTAATATCTTTAACAAATGGTATTTTAATTAAAATCGTTACAGCCATTTTTGAGCAAATCTGAATTTTCGAATGTTTTTCATGTAAAGGGTATTTTGGGATACGAGGATTTTCCCCAAGTTAGGTTTTTTTGTTTTTTTCTCCGACTTTTCGTTTTTGAGTTATCGTGTTCAGGGACACAATGACCTTTTTCTTAAACATAATTTTTTTGGATACAGGAGACCTTAAAGCGTGTATTTCCAGTGAAATCTTGGTATCAACTGGGTGGAATACAAATACCTTGTTGCTGTCACGTTGTGCGCCAATATGTCGCTGTTCTTTTGTCTACCTTGGAGTCGGTCTGGATTAGCACCAGTGAAATACCTTATAAACAGACGTGTACATACCTCTTGAAAGTTCTTTGATACGCCGGCTCTGCTCATCCACGTAGAACACAAGTTTGACTCTCACTGAGGGGGAGAAAGAATGACTGCAGTATGTGACACAGGATAGACTTAAAAATAGAAGTACTTCACTTTAGATTCCACTGAATTAATGCTTTTATTCACCTTCGTTACTTGTTGAGGCACTAATCCTACGAGCGACTCCCGACAGTAATTCTTGAAGACGTAGAAATGTTAATAACTAATGCTATGCTCTTCTGCTTACTAAGTTCTTATTTTCGATGGTCATCGGTAGTTACTGCATACTTCCCTATTGCGCGACAAATCAACTAGTGCGATAACTGCAAAGTTTCGCGTAATAATATCACATACTCAGGCACTAACACCGCCGCATTCACGTACGTACAACGTACAGCCTATAGCGTACCGCATACACCATCACAATATAACAAGCAGCCCAACAAGAAGAAGCACAAGAAGCCTAATTTTTTGTAAGCGCATCGCTTCTACACCTAAAATCTCCAATCTTGAAGCTCATTCCTGATTGGTTAAAAAGAAGCGCGAAAATAACGTTGCCATGTGATTCATTTTGTAAGTTCTTTGTATAAGACTCACGTGACCGCTCTTTATAATGAAAAGTCCCGAGCTGCTAATTTTTAGGGGAGAGACATTTCTCTAAAAACATCCCTGTCACTTATGTCTCTAATGCACTAAAATCTTATTCTTACAAAAGCAATTGTGTTGCTAAGATTAACAAAGAAAGTAACCTTGGAGTGCACAATAGCAACTCCTCACCCTGACGTTTTGTGTTCTGTAATCTGCTGCCTTGGCTACTGAAGTAGATATATTTCCCATATTAAACCTATGCAAAAATAATAATTAAACTTATAAAATACAAAGCGGGCTAATATACTGTTGCAACCTTCTCTATATACTATGTACATAGTACGTGTAGAGAAAGTGAAAAGCAGAAAGTATATATATATATATATATATATATATATATATATATATATATATAGAATCACTGAGAAAAAACTGCTAAAAACAGAACTGAAGTTGAATTATGTTCTCTGTGATGCTTACATCCCGTTTTGTAAACAGTTTATATGCAAGTATGCGATGTCAACTTCAATTATAATATTTACTTTTGTTTTCCTCAGTTGTGGGATGAATTTCTGTCTAGTCAATGGAGTTACTTTATTCAATCCCGATAGGATATTCAAGGTCTAATTCCCGTGCTTAAATATTGGTTTATAAAGAACGAATTGTCGCCATTACTTCCAACTCAGATATCCTTATGACGTAAGTGCAGCTGTTTTAAATGTTACTGTTTTTCTATTATAACCAATGATTTGAGCACGACCTTGGACGTCTTTTGCCCTCCACTCAGTTCTTCAATTTCCGACACTCGTAGTCGTCTGCGCAGCCAGGCATGTAGGAGCTTGGTAGCATGCTATCTTCGGGTTTCAAGGTCAAGGCTGACACCCGACGGATGGCGATCGATTTTTTCGGGTGCAAAAATCCTTCGAAAGGGAAGGTAATATCCGGAACGGAGTATTTAAACGAGGCAATTCTTAATGCAACGTGTGAACAGGTGCTTGGCATCCTATGGAGGCCACTTTGAACATTTGTTGTGAAACTTTTGGGATTCACGCCAGGGATATTTGTTTGATGTTCTTCGTTGCCATTTACGGTAGAAACTGTGCATTTCCGGACACAAGGTGATATGATGGCTTGTGCTCCATTTCCAGTCAGGAATCACCCCAAGTTTGCCGGTGGACTTCAAACTCACCCTGTATGGAAAGATGCTAAGATCCGCAACAGCTGAAGAGCGTCTATAAACAAACTTCAAACTCTGAGAGCCAAGATTATAAATTATAACAAAACAAGGATTAGTATTAGAAACAATTATCACACGAAATAAAAACAAACCCCTGAATAGCCATTACCGCTACCGTTGCCACATGCCAAAATGAAACGACGGTTTTTTAGCAAAACAAATATGCTCAACGAGGCCCGCACACTCCTTTTGAATCCTGTCCGAATACGACAGTAGCTATGTGTCACTTTACGACCAAGCGCACACAGCCACTTTAACAATGGACACATCAAAGTGAGAGGCATTCGACATCACATAAATCCCTCCAAGCCAATAGGACATAAAATAGTTTGCCAAAGAGCCCAAACTTGTGTAAGTTTACGTGGTCACATTCACCGCTTTGACGTCACAGCAGCTATTCCACTCTTGGCAGATGGCAAAGATTGTGGGATATGCCACTGCTTCCTAGCGGCTTTTAAAAATGGGTATAAATACATGTGCATAGATTAAAATATAGGTCTGGAAAACATAACAGGAGATATAGAGGTTGATTTCGAATGGGATGAAATTCTACAGTAACATAGGATGTAAACGACTGAGTGCTTAAGTAAAAATCCCCCCAAGCGCAGAACGGGACCTAAACACCTGACGATGTTAAAATAATCCTAACAGTTATTTTACTCAAATAGTGTTGGAGACATTATTGCATTTACTACATTTTTAATGTCCATGATAATATGTCTATTCTGTGTTTTCATACACTGCTCCTTACTAATATAATAGGATGAGGATGTAGGATGCTTTGAGGAATCTCATCTTAGGTGGCTTACCCAACGTTATACGCTTAATTAGTTTTTCAAACTCCAGCGACGAATTAATGTATTTCTTATACTTCGATCTTTATGAAATTATTGTACAATGATATTGCGTTTTTTATTAAAGACTATATTTAGTTTTAACTATAAAATCCCTCCGAATAACGAATCTTCCGATTTTTGTGCAACTGGATAGAATATTCAGGGCTACTTCGTAAAAATGTATTACGGCTTAACAAATTATAAAAGCCGCTAAGCATTTTTACGCATTATTCGGCATTCTATAACTTCCTAAAAACAACAAAGATTTGTTTGTTGAACACAACAAAAGGCGAAACACTTAGACAATGTTATTTATACCTTTTAGCATACCTTTGTTACGGATTACACATAGGTAAGCAACATTCCGTAATATTCCGTGCGAAATGAAGCTCCCAAAAGCTCTTAGGGGGCCAATTTTAATAGAAAAAATCTTATATGTTCCATTCACATGACTTTCTTCAGCTGTTCCACAAACAAACTTGTCATGTAAAATGTTACTTTTTTATCTACATCATGCTAATCAAGAAAAATATTATCAGAATTGGTTCTTATTACTTGCTTCTTTGTAAGAATAAGTGAATACACTAGGCTAAAGCGAGTCATATATTTTAAAAGCTGGTCACTAAGTGATGTGATACGATTGAAATTCGGTTCTCTTTGCTTGCTAGGAGTAAACAAAAGAGACGAAAAGAAAGACGTCTTCCCGTCTTCAAAAAGTCATATGACATAAATTGTGTGTTTTAATGAAATCTACGTTTTTATTGTAAGTTTTTGTCTATCTCTTAAGGTTTGCAAAAGTATATACAAAATTCATCCAGAATATAGAGGCTATTCTTAGAAAATTCAAGATATACATTTCTTTGTCATAAACATATCTTAAATATATGGCATTTTAATAAAAACCATTAGCCGTTTTTGAGAAAACCAAACATTTTGAAAAATATTCCATGTAAAGAATAGTTCGAAGTGGGCGAATTTTCCAGAAAATCTTCGTATCGCATCCTAGATATTGAACTTAACACCAGGTTTGGTATTTAATCGACTTTTCGTTTTTGAGCTATGCTGCACGCGCGCACGCTCGCGCACACACACACACACACACACACACACACACACAGATGGACGTGTCTCTATTTTTTATTCAAGTGGTCTCAAAACATGTATTTACGGAAATTTCGGTACTGAATTTTGGATGGTATACAATACCTTCTCTATCCACAATGCTTGTTGTACATACGATACACAGAAAGGAAAAGAAAAACAAATTGTGCAATCTCGTATCACCATTAAATAATTTAAGAATTTGGGCTTAAAATAGTAATTAATGTGTTGATTTGCGTCATTCACGAATATATTTACTTCATTTTACTTTCTCTAGCACATATGCAAAATGCATGCAGTAGATAGAAAAGGTATTGTATTCTACACAAACATTTGATACCGAGATTTCACTAGAAATATATGTTTTGAAACCCCCTGAATAAAAAAAAATGTTAGAAACACGTCTCTCTCTCTCTCTCTCTCTCTCTCTCTCTCTCTCTCTCTCTCTCTCTTGGCAGCATAGCTCAAAAACGAGAATTCAGTTGAATACCAGACTTGGTATTAAATCAGTATCTTCCGAAGATGCGACATGAAGATTCCCTTTTACATGGAACATTTTTCGAAAATTTTGACTGTCTCAAAAATGGCTCTAAACATTTTGATTAAAGAGCCATGTTCAAGACACGTTTATGACATACTTAAATATATATAATTAATTTTCTGGGAATAGCCTCTGAAGAATTCTTCATTCTGGATGACCTTTGTATAACTTTTGTATATCAGGAAAACCGTAAGAGACAGACAAAAACTTACCACACGAGTAATGTAAATCTCGTTAAAACACAATTTATGTCCTATACATTTTTTTTGTATGGTTAACCGTTTCCGAGGTGTTCCTTGTTATTGGTTTCAGTTTTAAGTTACATTTTCTCAAACGGGATGGAATCTTTCTTTTCGTCTCTTTTGTTTACTCCTACCCAGGAAGCAAAGGGAACCGAATTTCAACTGTTTCACACAGCGATCGGCTTTTACAAGATTTGACTACCGCTTTAGCCTAATGCATTACTTCATTTACCTTCTACCTACAAAGAGACAAGCAATACGATTCTGCTAATGTGCAACTTGATTAACATGATGTAGATAAAAGAATTATCTTTTGTAAGAAAAGTTTGTTTGCGGAACAGCTACAGAAAGTCATCTGAATGGAACACATTAGATTTTTAGGTTAAGACTAGTAACTGAGCACTTTTAAGGCTCTAGATATTACAGCGTTACACTTCCTTCCCAGAATATCATTGTAAAAGAATTTACCATTTAGAAAATAAGCCGTTAGCAGAAAGTTCTTTACTTAGCTTCTCATAATCAGAAAATGGAATGTGATGGCAAGGGGTTAACAAAAGGCAGTGCGTTTGGCTTCAAAGTGAATTAAATTATGTTTAATGTATACTTAACAAATTTGCTCATAAAAATAATCCGATAATACTAATAGGACCCCCCCCCAGATAATGTCTTTTCCTTACGAGCTTCCTAAATAATATGGATAATTATCAGTTAGGAATTATGATGTTAATACAAACAATAAAATTCAAGAACATTTACAAAATAAAAAAAATTATGTGTTCCATTCACATGACTTTCTCTACATCTCTGCAACAAATTATTCTATTTACTTCATCTAATCGAGAAAAAATTAGCCGAAATACTGTTATTACTTGCTTCCTTGTAAGTAGAAGCGAAATAAGAGAGTACCATAGGTTCAAGTGATAGTCAAAAGCTGGTTGCTATGTGACTGAAATTCCTTCGCTTGTATGCGTAGGAGTTGACAAATTCTTTTATGAGAAAAGCATGTGTTTTAAAGCTGAAACAAAACAAAATCTGATATGTACCATTCACATGACTTTCTCTATATCCCTGCAACAAATTATTCTTAAAAAGCTTATACTTCTATTAACGTCATGCTAATCAGCAAAACATTAGCAGAAATACCCACATTACTTGCTTCCTTGTAAGTAGAGGTGAAATAAGCGAGTACCATAGTTTAAAATGATAATCAAAAGCTGGTTGCTATGTCACTGAAGTTCCTTTGTTTGTATGGACAGCAGTCGACAAATTCCTGTATGAGAAAGGTATGTTTTTCATAGCAGAAACCATAAAATAAGGAATGTCACAAAAACGACGAACTCCACGAAAAAAATGTATATAACATAAATTGTGTGTTTTAACGTGCTCTACATTTTTTGTCTAGTAAGTTTTCGTCCATCTCTTACGGTTTAGCAGTTATTCAAAATTTAGTAAAATTCATCCAGAATAAACTACTCTTCAGAGGCTATTCCCAGAAAATTCAAGATATACATTTTATTTGTCAGGTAAATATCTTTAATATATGAAATTTTAATCAAAATCGTTAGAGCCATTTTTGAGAAAATCAAAAATTTCGAAAAAAGTTCCATGTAAAGGGTAGTTGGGGGTGGAGCGATTTTTCTCAAAATGTTCGTGTCGCATCCCTGGAAGATACTAAACTTAAATACCAAGTTTGGTATTTTACCAACTTTTCGTTTTTGAGTTATCGTGTTCACAGACACACGGACACACACACACACACACACACACACACGGACCTTTTTGTGAAAATGCTTTTTCTGGATATTGGGGACCCTAAAACATATATTTCCGGTGAAATCTCAGTATCGAATTTTTGGGTGGAGTGCAATACTTTCTCTGCACACTATGTACATAGTGCGGTTGGAGAAATTAAAAAGCATTTTCACAAAAATTTGAATTGTACCATTCACATGACTTTCTCCATATCCCTGCAACAAATAATTCTTAAAAAGCTTATACCTCTATTTACTTTATGCTAATCAGAAAAAATTAGCAGAAATAGTCTTATTACTCGATTCCTTGTAAGTAGAAGCGAAATAGGGGATAACCGTAGGTTAAAGTGATAGTTAAAAGCTGGTTGCTATGTCAATGAAGTTCCTTTGTTTATATGGATAGGAGTTGACAAGTTCCTGTATGAGAAAAGTATACGTTTTTCATAGCAGAAACCAAAAATAAGGAATGTCAAAAAAACGACGAACTCCACGAAAAAAATGTATATAACATAAATTCTGTGTTTTAAAGTGCTCTACATTTTTTGTGTAGTAAGTTTTTGTCCATCTCTTACGGTTTAGCAGTCATTCAAAATTTAGTGAAATTCATCCAGAATTAAATACTCTTCAGAGGCTATTCCCAGAAAATTCAAGATATACATTTCATTTGTCAGGTAAATATGTTTCATATCCGAAATTTTAATCAAAATCGTTAGAGCCATTTTTGAGAAAATCAAAATTTTCGAAAAAAGTTCCATGTAAAGGGTAGTTGAGGGTGGGGGGATTTTTCTCAAAATGTTCGTGTCGCATCCCTGGAAGATACTAAACTTAAATACCAAGTTTGGTATTTTACCGACTTTTCGTTTTTGAGTTATCGTTTTCACGGACACACACACACACACACACACACACACACGGACCTTTTTGTGAAATTGCTTTTTTTGGATATTGGGGACCCTAAGACATATATTTCCGGTGAAATCTCGGTATCGAATTTTTGGGTGGAGTGCAATACTTTCTCTATACACTATGTAAATAGTGCGTAAGTTGTGTGTTTTAACGTGCTCTGCATTTTTTTTTGTATTAAAAGTTTTTGTCTATCTCTTACGCTTTAGCAGTTACGCAAAATTCCATAAAATTCATCCAGAACAATTTTCAGATGCTATTCCCAGAAAATTCAAGATATACAATTTATTTGTCAGGTAAATATCTTTAATATAAGATATTTTAATCAAAATCGTTACAGCCATTTTTAAGAAAATCAAAAATTTCGAAATTTTTTCCATGTAAAGGGTATTTTGGGGTGGGAAATTTTTTTGAAAATCTTCATGTCGCATCCTTGCACGATACCAAACTTAAATACCAAGTTTGGTATTTAACGGTCTTTTCGTTTTTGAGCTATGCTGCCCACACATACACACACACAAACGGATCTTTTTTTTTGATTCAGGGAGTCTCAAAGCAAATGTTTCCTGTGAAATGTCGATATCGAATTTTTGGGTGCAATACAACACCTCCTCTATACACTATGTATATAGTACGTATAGAGAAAGTAAACAGTAAGTACCTACTTAATTACGCCTGATAGTACATTAAAACTTCATAAAACTCTGCATGGCAACTGATATATTGAACAAGTATTACTAAAACCAAAAGTCATAAAAAACTATGAAGCAATAATTATAGATTGATATAAATATGTGAAACTTGCATCAAATCAATATGAAAATCCAACTCTGCACTGTTAGATACTTAATTGTCCGGTCTTACAAACTTAAAATTGAATCTTATTTTACAGTCACAGCTATCCAGTCACTGTGCGACTTTTCCCAGTAATATAACTAAGTAATGGTGCGAATTGAAAAACTCCACATAATTGTATTTTATAATTTTCATGCAAAATCTTTACATTACTCTTTCTCTCCATCTCGGTAAGGAAAAGTAACAAAAATACCGGTAATCGGTATTCCGGTGCTGTTGACGGTAGAAAAGACGCTATCGCAGAGCGCACGAATTTTCGATTAGTCACTCTAGCTGCTTAACAGACCGCGGGGAAACAAACAGAATACCAAATAGAGGAACTTTTGCTTTACGATTTAACTGCTTTAAGCTTAACAATTAATTGTAGTCGCCTTCTTATCAACTAACTTACAGAATAGCACTGACTAGTACCGATTCCTTAACCTCCTCCCGAAGTCTTCAAGTTCTACATAGCGCATAAGTACCTTCTGACAGTAGAAGAATAATCGGCCAATGGTCGGGTAATTTTTTAGATAAATGTAGGAAATTAAATGTTAACTTATGTACGTTATTTTGGTCATTTAGTCAATAAAATAAACGCTACGCAGAAAGCCTTAACATACACAATTGAAAGATTCCGCATTCTCTGCCACCAATTTAACCTTTGCTAAATACACTCTGTGAGCATCTAGAAAGATAATCTTCTCAGTTAATATAAAATTGTGTTAATTTATTTCTAATGTTAGCAGCTTCTGCTAACGACCTTCATTACAATATAAACAACATTAAAAATAAAACGTTGTTAGAAAGTTTGACATCCAAAAACCTAAGTGCAAATATCTATATCTACACATCTGTAGAATTAGAATAGCGGTTTTTAGAGATTTTATACTGTTTGATAAATTGTGTTTAAACATGTACAAAACAGATACTATCACAACCGTGCCAGGTCGCTCAGGCGTTTCGTCTGTGACTGACATAAGGAAGGTATGGGATCGATTCCCGCGGCCGACCTCTCTGACCTGTAAGTTTTTCCAGGTCACTAGATAGATACTGGGGAGGTTTCTTCATTCTCTAAATTTCCTGCCCTTTCATATGAACTCCATTTCATCCAACCGGTCTCTTTTCAGGGTTGTAAGTGTCGGCAAGGACTGCGGTGACGGTGCTCTCCTGTTGTGACTGCTCTCTGGAAATACAACTCTAGGCACCAGGATGGTGCTGGAAGTCGACTGTAGACTCAGGGAGTTTGGTCAGACCTGGGGCACGGACTCCTAGCGCTCCCCGTGCCAGATGAAGAAATGCTTGGAGTATATTAGGGATCCTCCACGGTGGCCTTTCCCCGCTATCGGTTTCGACCGCCCTTTGAAATTACTTCGATCTCATTCTATCCTCCTAGAGTCTGACGTATAATAGCCACTAACTGCAGTATGGAACACACACACACACACTCGCGCGCGCGACCCATCATCGCTGCTTTACTTTCTCTACCACTACTGTCACGGCGTAATATTCTTTGTGGATAAAAGCCCCTCTCTTACCTAGACAGTTGCCTTCTTCTCTTGGTTAGAAAATACTAGGAGAACGCATTGCATTCCACCCAAAAATTAAATACCAGATTTCACCAGAAATAAATGCTTTGAGGAGCCCGGAATCCAAAAGCATGTTTGCTTTCTCTACCGAGTACTATGTGCATACATAATAGGTAGAGAAGGTACTGCATTCCATCCAAAAATGTATACAGAAATTTCAACGAACACATGTTTTGAGTACCCCTACATAAAAAGCGTTAAAGACAAAGTTCCGCGCGCAGCATAATTCAAAAAGTCCGTTAACTACCAAACGGAACATTCTCGAAAATTTTATTTTTCTTAATAATGACTCTGACGATATTGATCAAAATACCATATATTAAAGATACTTATATAACAAATAAAATGTACATCTGGAAGTTTCTGTGAACAGCTTCTGAAGCCCTATCCGTTCAGGTTGGGCTTTGCACAACTCGCAAACCGAGTTGATAGCAACATCATGCTACAGAAAAAAATGTAGACCTTATTAAAACACACAATTTATGTCAGATACATTATTTTTCATAAAGTTAGCCATTTCCGAGATATTCTTTGTTATTAATTTTAAAATGTTCAATACTTATCTTTCTGGTTTGGGAAATCCTATTCGCATTATTTCATTCCGGTCATGCAAAGAGTACAGAATTTCAATTTCATCACATAGCAACCAGCTATTAAAACATGTGTCTATCGCTTTAGCTTCGTGCATTCTATTATTTACCTTGCAATAATATGGAACTAGTAATAGGACTATTTCTGCTAGTGTTTATCTCGATTGCCATGAAGTAGATAGAAAAAATGAGTTTAAATAAGAAACGTTTGATGCAGAATAGGTACAGAAAGTAATGTAAATGGAACGCAAGAGATTTTTAAACTTTGTCTTCTGTTTGCTTAAGTGTTATATCATCTCATATATGTCTATTCCTTGCAATTAGATGTAATTACGCATTTTCTGCACAATTATTTTTACTTTCTCTACACTGTATAGTAATTAAGGGAACTATTGACAAGTTTTCATCGGAAATACATTTTGAAGTCACCTGAATAAATAAATAAACAATAATAACATTTTTAGAAAAAGGTTCGCACGCGTGACTGAACAGCAAGTCGTCCTTCGTGATTCAGGGGTAACCTCTAGTTCTCAAGGCCGTGGGTTCAAACCCGGTGGAGGTCGTAGGATTTTTCCGGAGGATATTAGCACGGCTTCATTCGAAAGGGAAGTAAAGCCAGTGGTCCCGTGTCGTAGATTTATGACACGCAAAAGAAGCTCAAGCCTGATAGAAACCTCTGAGCAAAATTGAACGGTTTCACGCCCAAAATGGAATGAGACGATGAGAAACACAGTAGCTTAACAACTCCTTAAATAAAACTCAACTTGGTTTTTGTGAGCAGCATATCTCAAAAACAAAAGCGTAAATACCAAAACTTGATATTTAAGTTCAGCATCATCTAAAATACAATGGGCTTGCAATTTTCAAGATAATTTCTCCATCCCAAACTACCCTTTACATGGAATAAATATAGAAAACTTTGATTTTCTTAAAAATTGATATATTTGGATATAAATTCCAGATATTTAAGATATTTACATCGCAAATAAAATGTATCTCTTGAATTTTCTAGGAATATCCTCTGAAGCCCTCTGCATTCTGGAAGACTTTTTCATAACTGGTAAACCGTGATAGACAAAACCTTACTCCACAATAATTGTAGATCTCATTAAAACACACAATTTATGTCGCATATATCTTTTGTGGCGTTAATCATTCCTGAGCTATTGCTTGTTATAAGTTAAATTTCACACTACATATGTATATCTTTCTCAAATGGGAGGATATGTTCGTTCATTTTTTCCCTTTACCCTATAAAAAGAGATCCGAAATTCAATATCATTCACAGAGCGACCAGCTCTGAGAAGAATTGACTATCACTTTAGCCTAGTGTATTCTCGTATTTCCATTCAACTTACAAGTAAGAAAGTAAGCAAGCAATAAGACCATTTCTGATGATGTTTATCTCGATTAGAATGAAGTACACAGAAAAAAATGTGTGTTCCATTCACATGACATTCTCTACATCTCTGCAACAAATTACTGATAAAAAAACTTATTCTTCTATTTACTTCATGATAATCGAGAAAAAATTATCAGAAATAGTCTTATTACTTGCTTCCTTGTAAGTAAAAGTGAAACAAGGGAGTACCATAGACTAAACTGACAGTCAAAGGCTGGTTGCTATGAGACTGAAGTTCCTTTGTATAGACAGAAGTTCACAAATTCCTGTATGAGAAAAGTATGTTTTTTAAAGCTGAAACTAAAAGCAAGGAATATCTTAAAAACAACCATCTCCACGAAAAAAATGTATATAACATAACTTATGTGTTTTAAAGTGCTCTACATTTTCTGTGTGGTAAGTTTTCGTCCATCTCTTACGGTTAAGCAGTTATGCAAAAAATCCGTCAAATTCATCCAAAATAAAGTAGTCTTCAGAGACTATTCCCAGGAAATTCAAGATATACATTTTATTTTTCAAGTAAGTATCCTAAATATACGAGATTTTAATCAAAAAAGTTAGAGTCATTTTTAAGGAAAACAAAATTTTCGAAAGTTTTTCCATGTAAAGAGTAGTTTGGGGTGGGGGATTTTCTTGAAAATCTTCGTGTCGCATCCTTGGAAGATACCAAATTTAAATACCAAGTTTGGTTTTTAACGGTCTTTTCATTTTTGAGCTATGCTGTCCACAGACAGACAGACAGACAGACACACACACATGGAATTTTTCTAAAAATGCTTTTTTTTTTTGGATTCAGGGGTCTCAAAACATATATTTGCGATGAAATCTCGGTATCGAATTTTTGGCTGCATTACAATACCTTCTCTATACACTATGTACATAGTACGTATAGAAAAAGTAGCAAGCCTTTTTGCAGATAAGGAACAGAAAGTAATACGAGAGGAAAACATTTAGTCTTTGTTATCAAGTCACACAACAATTCTACAGCTCACCTCAGTAGTGGGGATGAGTTTGCGAGTTCAAATCTCCCTTAGGGTGAGTTACCCGTATGAGGTTTTTTTCCTTTCTTTTTTTTGGGGGTTTTTTTTTTTTCCCTTTTAAAGATGAATGTCGAGTAACTTTAAGCTCCATGAACCCAGAGAGAGCATCATTTCACCGATTTCATTCATCGTCCGATATGACCAACCAGAATAAAGAACGTTAAGGTATATATATAAAAAACTACTACGTGTTAACCATTGTCTATGTAGATTGACAAGTATGTTGTATCTTTATGGTAAACTGTGACTAAGGGCAGCTATCCTTATTCGATTTTTTCTCTTTTACTCCGTGGCATTCCCAACTAAAAATCGAGGCCTCCTTCGCAAGCATTTTTATGACTCCAACTATTGTATTTCGAGTACAAGGGCTTTGTAAATCCTCTTTAACCTTTTAATAACTTATGAAATGAAATTATAAGGGTTCATCGAGCGAAATAAATGTTTTATGTGAAACTATTATTACAATTGATCATGTGGTGTTTGGCATTACCTTACATAAACACATTTTCTCTCTTCCAATATTAGTGTACATCTGAATCCTTTGATTCAAGGCAATGTTGTTGGATGCGTTTCGTAAAACCTGAATTTGAAAAATCCCTACATACAAAGTCTAACGTCGTTAAGGGGGGACGTAGGCAGAAACACCTCGACACAACAAAAATTCTACCATGCCCATAGTTTTTGTCCTAAAGCAATGAAATTTTGCACAGTTAATTGTCTTGATATATTCTATAACTGTGCTATTTTATAAGTAATGTTGTCAACAAATAAAGAAATTACATTACATTGGAATTTTCAAAACATCAAAACACTTATGTACCTTTATCTTAGTCTCCCTTTGGTAAAGTTGCTTGAAAACAAGTGTACATAAAATAGAATTATGCTATATTTTGGCGCAGAAATTTTTTCTCCATCTCCCTTCAATTGTTAAAGTATTTTTCAAGGTATGTGAGTTTTTGTATTTCAAATTATTATGCATTTCATAGCACAATACCTATAGAATCTAAACCAAAAGAAAGCTAGCTGCCTCAAAATACTAATTGTAGACTGAAATAGTGTGTACAAAATTTCATTGCAATATCTCAAATAGTTTCCAAGAAAAAGGTACATAAGGTAAACATTATAAAACTGATAAAACGAGAAAAGAAAATGTTTGAATGTTTTATTTAGGGAGTGATCTGCATACTTAAATACTGCCTAAAATCCACCTTAACTGTAGTCAGCTTCTTTCTGGTCAGAAACTAAAGAAACATACCTTCTAAATATTTATAACTATGTTTGCCTGTAAGAAGTGTAGAGAAACAAGGGATCAAAGCTGTTAATCAAGCTAGCAGAAAAAGTGGGCGTGGCATGACAAGTTCTAACCTTTTAATTTATTTGAACCATAAAGAAATTTGAATTAGATTATGAAACTTTGGGAACATAAAGCTGAATGTATTAGCAATTAATTAGTGAAATAAAAAAAATTGAAAAGGTCGCCATTTTTAAGGATCAATATAAAAAAAATACTCTAACACAGATAAAGTTTCTATAGTGTCTTACGAGCCTCGTTTTCGCCACTTCTTACCTAAACCCATACAATCACTTAACTTTTTTGAAGTTATATGAGCATATAAATTAACTTTAAAAAAATAATTGTTTTTATTGGTTATATCCAAGAGTTTGGTTATTTTCTTTTACACAAAGGCTGTATAAAATGTTAATGACAAAGATACTCGCTAAAATACAATGCAACTGTTTAGATTATTGTAGATAGCTCTAGGTTTACAACCATTTTACCGCACCACCGCCTTTAATAACAAATACACCCCTTTATAGTTATGCAAACTAAAAGGTAGCTGTTGTAATTTAGAGACCATAATAGCGCTGACTAGGTCGAATATGGGAATAAAGTCGAATTTGTAAAACAGCTCTAAAGAGCCGCCTCCGTAACACTAATATTTTAAGTAAACAGTGAGCAAGGAACTTCTGCCGATAATGTAAAGAACAAGATACCGGAGAAGGGCCTAAAAGAGGAGATCTGGGTGAGACGCACAGATAACCTGATTAAAATCGTGGCGTTGATTATGGAAAGAGACTGCAGCGAGAGAAGGGTGCAGACAATTTCTAAAAGCTTTATTTCCCCTAACATCAGTGTCTGCTACACCCAAATCAAAGGGAGTTAAAGAGATTTCAAACCTAAGAAGTCGTCTCAACTTCTATTGCACAAAGCAGCAATCACTTTAGAAAGTGCACTGCCGTCAAGTTTAAAGGATTAAAGGCTAATGCCTTTTTCATTGCTATGCGCAGTTCCAGTGTAATGGACAACGTCTTAGCCGTTTCAAAGTTTGGTTATATACAAGTATTTAATGGGGTTAAGAAGTTGAATTTCACGTTTCAAGAGCTAATGGAGGAATGATGAAAATCAAGGGATTTAAAAGCGAAACATTCTAGAGGCAAAATCCAATACAGCAAAGCTTTGCAAATGTTCCCTGTAAGGGTTATTAGGGTTCAGGAAAGTATCTGAATTACACTTTCAAACATTCTATTTGAACTTTGAAAAGAAGGGTAATTTAACAACTATTGCTGTTTTCAATTTTGTTCTTCAGAGTTGCTACGTAGGCAAGACATTTGGGGCTTTTAGATCGGCAAGGATATAAAACACATCCTAGAAGTTTCTTCCGAAATTCCAGCACGTAAATGCAATGAAACCCGAACAGGATGGTTCAGGCGGTGTTGTTACTCGCATTCAGGAGGCCATTGGTTAAAATCCCGTTGGTCGACCAATCTGACTTACCCCTCAACCCCATTGTTTCTCTCAGCCGTCAAGGTAAATACGGGATTAGATATTTAATACCGCGAACCAAAGTTTCACCTTAAGTCTAAACTAGTAAAAACTAAATTATATAGTATGAAAATAGCGAATGCACTGCCATCTATCCACTGATAATGAAAGCGGGTATACTGGACGGCACTCTAATGTCAAATCCACGGTACGTGTGAAAGGTGATACAGTTGCCATGAATTAAGATTTCTGTGGACACGCGGCGAAGCAGTCATCTGCCCGTCGAATTTTAAGATGTTGAAAATATTAATGTCCAGATTTGAAACCCTCTAGATTCCCAAAATTTTAATTCCTTCTGAAGATCATTGGGGTTTTATCTTCAAAGATCCTTTGACTATATTTGGCGGCTTAGGACCCTAAACGTTTATAACAGACCAGTAACTACAAAGGGTCTATAATGGCAGAATAGCAAAGGTACCATCCGGACCGCATAAGGAAATAAGTGAACTAAATCTATATAGAAGCAGAGGTATATTTGCCTAGCACTAAGACCTCTATGGGCAAGAGACGATGCAAGTTAGGATGCTACAGAGATGAAACCTAAAATACTAACTATCCACCACACACGATTCACGAGTTATCTCTTAACAGAGCCATTGCAGCGATGTAAAATAAAATACACAGCTAAAGGACGTTAAGCTGCAAAAAGATAAATAAATAACATATATAAAATAAATAGTTCGTATTAGAACGTAACTTTCAAGTCTCTTATGCAATCGCACAATGTTTCAATTAGGTAATAGGAAGTTGATCGAACACTAGAAGATAAGACGACCGTTTTACATTAATAGTAGATTTTGTCAAAAGATTTTCCTTATAATATATTCCTTAAATAATTAAGAGACCAACATATCTTTATATAGTAAAATTTTTCTAAAACAAAATTCACGTAGAAGTCTCCAGTTTGCCTCTATCCGAGGTTTTGTCAACCTTATCTTTCGTTAGGGCACGACTATCACCAATCCTAAAAGGAATAAAGAATACAACCTTTGATTGTCACTTAGGAAAAGTATTGCTAAAGCAGCTCATACGTACTTAAAAGTCACCAAATTATATCTCTGAACATTTTTGTACCCCTTAGATTTTGTGATGTCGCTCCTCAGAATTTGTTCACTTATTCTAGAATATGTGACCGAATTTTGTAGAACGGTGCAACGGTGTAGAAGTCCAAGGGACGTAATACACATCGATGCTTCTAAACATAAAACATTTGAGGCTTGCAGTATGACGCATTTCACAAGACAGAAAGCAAAAATACTTTCTCTAAGACCTTGTTAAAACCTTGATTATTTACATTTATAGAATAAATAGCTAACCTGGTTGCCATCTCAAACGCCAGTTAAATATCTTGGCGTTCTACTGGGCACAAAAAGGACATGGAATGATCACATTACACGCATCACAACACTTGCTACTCATCAAACTTTATCCATTAATTAATAAACGCTCCAAGATTGGCCTGGACTAGCTCCATTCTGCTTTACAAATCTTTAATTCGACCTCTTCTCATTTATGCACCTCCTAGATGATCCACAACAAATATGTAAAGTTATACTATCATTTCTGTACTAATAATCTATTTTTGTTTATGTTAGAGGAGCCAACATGGTCTCAACCTCAAATGTTAATGTAGTTAATGTTTTTCTTATCTATGGCCTATATAGCATAAATGCTCATCTGCCAACAATAAAATTAAAAAAAAAAAAAACTTTTGAAATATTACTATCTTTTCTAAGCCGAGAAACCACAGGGTAACGCCGTGCGAGATAGATAAACATTAACTTGACTAACAAAAAATTACAGTTAATAGCAATTTACAAGTTAAGATGCATTCATAAATCCTGCTAAATCTTAAGTCAAACATGAGAGAAAATAATAGAATATGAAAAGGAGGTTCACTTTTGTTACAATGACTTAGAAAAGCTTTCGAGAGAATACTTTGCGGGAGGTTCCAAGGAAGCAAAACATTGAAGAAACATTACATGCGGTGACAAAGATTTTATTACGATTACACAGAGTATGTCCGTACAAATAACTTACTCTCTAAAGAATTCCACACGACTAAGGGAATGAGACTAAGTTGTATTTTAAGTCCCCACATTATTTATTATGCTACTGGATGATATCCTAAAAAGTGCTCAAAAATTAGAAAACCTCTCACAGTAGACAATTGCTCATAAAGCCTATAAAGATATGGCAGATGATTTAGTTTTAACGGCTAACAGTGAAAATACAATATAAGTTACTCTATAAAGAATTAAGGAAAATGAATATGAACATTAGCATCAGCAGAACTAAATCTATGGTAATAAGCACAGGCTCTATGAAACATAAACATAAAGATAGAAGAGAAGAAAATAGAACAGGTAGCAATTTTAAATATTTGGACTCTATGATGGAAGAATAGACGAAGCTAACAATAGAATAGTAACAACAGGAAGATCACTACAGGCTTTAAATACGAATTTTATTTACCACCTCGATAGTGGGAAAGCGTGACTGCTTCACATACGAATGTCGAGTAAGCTCCATGGATTACAAAGTCATTTGAGCATCATTTCGTCGATTTCATTCATCGTCTTATATGACCAAACATCATGCTAAAAAACGTTAAGCTAAAAAAAAAAAAAAAAAATAATAAAAAGTGTATTAACAAGTATCATAAAGAAATGCAATGATACATTTAAAAAGGATAGAAACAAAACTAGAGAAGATTAAAAATCAGACAATTAGAATGAGCCTAAAAATTCTGTATTTGTATCATCAGCAAATAAAATCCTCACAGATGAGGTGGTTGGTCATACACAACGAATGGAAGGAAAGAATTGCCCTAAAAGTGTTGAAGCCGTGGTGGAGAGAAAAGAGACCAAAGAAACGAACTAGACAATGAATGGATGAAAGAGATCTTAAAAGGAACTGGATATAAACGAAACAAGGGAATCGCGAGAGACCGCACAAGTGGCAATCTCTTAAAAAATTCCACATCGACGGTAGAAGAGGATAGATTACGTAAGTAAGATTGCAAACTATATCTCCAAATCATAAACTGGTGACCTGAGAATGGGATATCTTCATACTGAACAACTTCGGATACACTTCGCTGTATAATGATGTGAACTGTCTCTGTCGAAGCCATTGTGATATTTAATAACTACACGACCCACACCGACGCGAGTGACCGAGATTGTTTGGACAGGGGCTCATGAATAGGATTCGTGGTTCATTTCCCACCGTAGAGATGTACCTCCCCGGTGTTCCACCAACTTACTTCTTGAAGCCATAGAGCATCTATAACACGCATCTAATACATATTGGTCAGGAAAGCTTAGCTCTTCCTTGACTATGGGTCCAAAGAGATAAGGCACACAGGTTTACAATTTTAAATATTGTATCTAAAATTGTCTCTATTATTCCAAAAATTCTTACATAACCAAAAGGTACTTAAAGGCTGTACATCATTCCCAGAACTTGGAAGACCCGGCTGGAGTTGAAGGAAATCAGAAATACCCATTTCTATGAACATCGTGGCATTTTTCATCTGCTATTAGCAATACTCATGCGGTTTATGTATGAATGTACAATTAGCGAAAGATTCCTTTAGAAACATCTTAAAATTATTGTACAATTATTTCATTAAAAAATGTATTGTGTTCTACTCACATGACTTTCTCTAGCTATTCCGCAAAATAACTTTTCTTACAAAAGAAATTATTCTTTTATCTAGAAACTGCTTATCAAGATAAACATTATCAGAAATTGTATTATCACTTGCTTCTTTGTAAGTAGAAGAGAAATAAAGGAAGACACTAAGCTAAAGCGATACACAAATATTTTACAAGTCGGCTAAGTGAAACAATTGAAATTCGGTTCTCTTTGATTGCTAGGAGTAAACAAAAGAGCCGACAATAAATATGTCCTCTCGTTTGAGAAAAATTTAAATAGCTTAAAAGGAAAACCAAAACTCAACCAATAACTGTACCAAAAAATGTATACAACATAAATTGGGTGTTTTAAAGATATCTACACATCTTGTGAAGTAAGTTTTTGTCTATCTCTTAGGGTTTACCAGTTATACAAAAGTCATTCAGAATGAGGAAGTCTTCAGAGGCTATTACCAGAAAATTTAAGATATACATTTCGTTTGCCATGATAATATCTTAAACATATGGCATTTTAATCAAATCGTATGGCATTTTTAAGGAGATTTAAAAATTTCAAAATAAGTTCCATGTAAAAGGTAGTTGGGGTAGGGGGATGTTCTTGAAAACCTTCGTGTCGCATTTTAAACTTAAACACCAAATTTGGTATTTAACCGACTTTTCGTTTTGAGCTATGCTACCCACAGACACGGTCGGACGGACGGACGGACAGACAGACACACGCACGGAAGTGTTTCTAAAAATTATTTTTTATTTTTGATTCAGGTGATCTCAAAACTTTAATTTCGGTGGTCTCTCTATCGAGTCTTTGGATGGAATGCCATACCTTCTCTATCCACCTTGTACATCGTACATACGGGCTAGAGAAAGTAAAAACACGGGGAGATTAACTCAAGTTAAATCACCAATGCAACGCTAGGTAAATTAGAAAGTCAGATAAGACCACGGTACGTGTTACTCAACGTACAGTGGATAAGACCTGCTACAAATGCGTTCAGTGCAAAGACTGGTAGAGAATTCCAAATTTGAATAGTATACAAATACAGCGATTTACATACTATTTCAAGAGTGCAGCTTCAGACACATACACGAAGGCGATTCAGAGAGTATGCGCGTTAGAAACGGAGGCGTCATACGTTTCAAATACAACCTAGTTATTTTTGAATATACACTTCTCCAAACGCTCCTGCCATTTTTAACCCCTCCAAAAATTAGGAATTATTCAAGCTCTGCAAAATACGTCTTTGTTTCCACAATGACCTCATTTGATCCAAATTTGTTCCCGCGAACTATTTCTTCGTGTTTGATAACAAGAACAAATTGCAAGAAGGAATATGGGGATCCAGCAGCAATACATAACGCAATTCATGCAGTTTGGCGGCGACAACTTTGATTGAATGTGCTGGTGCGGTGTTGTTGTGAAACAGCACTTTCTTCTTCACCAAATGGGGTCGTGTCTCCAATTCCTTGTCGGATCGTCCCAATACACTGTAGTGTAGTCAATGAGTATGATACCATTTGCATCCCAAACAATCGTCGCTAATCCTTTTTCCGGTCAATGTAGCAGATTGACCGGAAACAAACTATTTATTTTGTTGTTGCTTAGTTTTCGGAGAATAATGCTGAATCCAGATCTCAATACCTGTGATAACACGACACAAAAAGTGCTTCGGAAATGTTGGTAACATTCTTCTTTTTGAGTGGGAAGGCTTTTGTTTTATTATCAATTCACCCCGTTCGCTAAAACAGCTTCAATCATAGGTTCAAAATTGAGAGTAGCACCGGCTTGTCCATTGTGAGCAATCGCACCCATCAGGCCGTCAACTTTTTCATCTCCTACTTATCATGCAAAATATGAATTGCCATTTCCCTTCGTTACACCCGTGCGACTTCGTGAACTTTCGTTCGATGATGAGCAAAAATCATATCGTGGACTTCCAACATCTATTTACTAATTGTCATAGGTACCGAAAGGTGCCCATAAACAGCTTCCTATTTCGCTTTTATCTCCCCAAATTGTTTCCATAAAGTAAAAGGCGTATCACTGAACGATACGCACTTTTTCTATTTTAGCAAACACATATTGAACGACTAACTGAAATGCCTACCAAATCCAAACAAACCTATGAATCTGACCAAATTTATTTTGGAGGCAATTAAAATGTGACAGTACACAATGACAAAAATAACTTGCTTTTATCAATACCATCTACTATTCTGAAATACGGGTACTTATTGAACCGCTCTCATAGATGGACAAACTGACAGTTATGAAACACAAATATAATTAAAATGTTTCTATCTGTTCTGAAAATTATTCTTACAAAAGATTATTCTTTTATCCATCATGTAACCGACATAAACATTCGCAAAAGTGTTCTCATCACTTGGTTCCGTATAAGTAGGAGGGAAATAAGGAAATACATTAGGCTAAAGCAGTCTAACCTCTTAATAGGTGTCGCTATGCGATTGTCACTGAAGTTCCGCTCTCTTTTCATGGCCAGGAATAATACAAATGAGATGAGGACTTCTCGGTTGAGAACATTTTAAGCATGTTACAACAAATTAATAACTGGGAATATCTCTGAAATGGTAAGCTCTACATAAAAAACAAAACAAAAAAGGCAAAAACACTCAAACAAACAAAAACTAAGTATAATATCTACATTTTTGTGCTGTAGTTTTTTCCCCATTTCTTACGGTTTGCCAGTTATGTAAAAGTGCTTAATAACGATATTTTAAATCAAAATCGTTAGTTATTTAGGACATCTAAAATACCGAAAAATGTTCCATGTAAAGAGTAGTTTGGGGTGAGGGAATTTTCCTGAATATGTTCGTGTAGCATTCTTGGAAGATACTCAACTTAAATACCAAATTTGATATTTAATCAACTTTTCGTTTTTGAGTTCTGTCCATACACACACACACACACACACTCACGCACACTGAAATGTTTCTAAATATCTTTTTCTTTTTTTCGGGGATCCTCAAAACACCTATTTCCGGTGAAATTTCGGAATTGAATTTTGGGTGCAATATACTACCTTCTCTACGAGAAAGTAAATATTCCTCAGTTCTAGTAAAATCTATGTGATTTTAACTTTGCATTGCCCCTCTACTTGCAGTAAACTAAGTGTATCAGGATGAAATCCAGTACAGACAAAGCGGTGGAATGAATGAACCTTCTTCGCTCTTCTCTTCTTGTCAAACAATAATTACTGCTTAAGAAGGACTTGAAAGAGGCTTACAAGCCCTCAGTGTAGTTTCACTCTGCCTTAAAAGTTCAGGAGCCCTAAAGCGATATCGCTATGTTGGAACCCTCTTTCTTTGCTCTTCACTTAATATGAAGAAATTAGTAACCTAAAAAAATCAATATCAAGCCCTTTGAAGTGTTTGTTTCCCTGTACCAAACAATGAAGTTATATAGCCTGTAGATCTTCAAAAGAAGCTACTAGTGAAGGTAGATTTTATTTACTTGTACTACACGTTTGCCTGAAAATATATTAAAATTGATACTGATAATTTATGAAATTACTCCTAGTTCGTTTATGCATATCACATAGAATTTATACACTGAAAACAGTTAACATAGAATCAATATTCCAACATTCAACTTAACATTATCTCGCTAATATCAAGCGAAAAACTCTTATATATTCCATTCACATGACTTTCTCTGCCTATTCTACAAACTATTCTTACAGAGGATCTTTTATCTGCATCATTCTAACCGAGATAAGCATTAGCAGAAATGCTCTTATTACTTATTTCCTTGTAAGCAGAACGGAAATAAGGGAATACACTAAGCTAATAGTCAAAACTTTTAAAAGCTGGTTTCTATATGATGCAATTGATATTCAGCTCTCTTTGCATGGCGAAGTAAACAAAAGAGATATGAAACGAATAGCAATCGTTTGATAAAAGTATAGATAAATATTTTAAAATTTAAACAAATTACATGGAATGTCTCGGAAATCGTTAATTCTACAAACGACATGTATGGTATAAATTGTGTGCTTTAGCGAGACCTACATTTTTGTGCAATTAGTTTCTATCTCGTATATTTACCAATAATGCATAAGTTATCCGGAATTAAGAGGTCTTCTGAAGCTACTCCCAGAAAATTGAAAATATATATTTAATTTTTGTCATGTAAACATCGTTATTACCTTATGGTATTTTAATCAAACATTTCAAAAAGTTTCCATGTAAAGGGTAATTTGGAGTGTGGGATTTTCCTGAAGGTCTTCGTGCCGGATCCTTAGAAGATTTTTCGTTTGTGGTTATGCTGCTCACAGACACACACATACTCGGAAATGTTTTCTAAAATGACTTATTTTGGATTTAAGAGAGCCAAAACATCTACTTCCGTTGAAGACATCGAATTGTTGAGTGAAGTACAATGCCTTCTCTATCTACTTGTACATAAGACATGGTAAGGAAAGTAAAACTGTTTTTCTTGGGGGGGGGCTCAAACACAAAACTATAAATTGCATAACTCACAAAATATCAAAATGATGACTTGGGTCAAATGTATTTGTCATTAATGCGTACATAAACAAGGACATCATCTGAAAATGAATAATGTGATGTGGAACAAGCAATGTTAAGTCACAACTACAAAATGTTTTTAATCTTTGGTCATAAGAATTTAATTTGGCATTCAGAAATCCACGCTATACACACAGGAGCAAATCTATCAGAACAGGGTCCACCAACAGCCAAGGTCCATGACACAGCGTATTAGCCGATGGAAAGGAGGAACAGCAGAGACGTTCTGCTGGACGTCCAACCGTCTGTGAATCATATTGCATTACCTACAACATATAATAAACTATACTCTCTTAATTTTAACGAAACAATGCTAGACAGAAATTGACAATAGAACCACAATACTATTAATATTGCTCTCATTATTATTATTATTATTATTATTATTATTATTATTATTATTATTATTATATCAGTGGAATAGTCGGAACATTTAACCCTTTCTATGACATCGCTAAATAAATAAAAGACAGAAGATATTTGGGTTATATTATTATATAACTAAGATATTTCCGATAAATATTAATGATACATGTAATACCTAACACGAACCAAATACAAATTCCGCGTGTAGTTGTATACACTTTCAACGAAGTTTACTAATTTCGTTCAAATGCAGAAAAGATATTGATAAACTGTGACAAACTGCAATTGCACTTAACGCATATGTATTACATGCACCTTTTTTCGACGATAGCGATTAGAAATAGACTTGACAAAAATAAAAGTATAATTTTCTAACAGCTGGTGTATATGGTTATTCCAATATTAATTTTAGAAGAAAAGTGGCGATCCACTACCTACGCCTGATTGTTGACATTAAATCACTTACTGCTTAACTTAATTAAATCATAAGCAAATAAAAAGAAATCAATCATTCAGGCAAGTTTTCAATGGTAAAATTCATCTATGAAATTTGATTGATTTCCATATCCGCAATAATAAATAAAAACGTAGGATTTAATATAGTTCACACAAAGGTGCGTGAGGTGAAATAGGCAAAACACGCAGTTTAATTTACCTACACTGATTGTTGTAAATTGAAATTTTCACCATGACAGTATGATCGGGATCCGATATGAGTGAACAGGATGTTAAGACACGGACTCGTGAGCGGAAGGTTCGCAGTTCAAATCCTGCGAGGACCATTCTCGCTGAATTGAGATGTTTTCCAGATTTTTCTCAGTGCAAGTTTTCTTTCCAATTATCATTAATTCATGTATCATAAATTCATCAATGTTACCGCCGGTGATGCCCTATGTAATAAGAACAATGCTAATATTAATAAACGAAAGCATGAGCGAAACTGCATTAAACAAATATTTTATAAAACTAAGTACCGGTGAGTGACAATCTAATCAAATCCCTGTTAATTTTATTTTTCTTTTCTTTTCCCCATCACCCCAAAAAATTAGCCGGTAGCATTGAATGCGAGGGATACCGATTTAAAGCTATCTTTCGTCATATCAGCACAGTGATACGTTTCGGCAGCTCGATAAGTATTAACGATAACGTCTGAGTAGATTACGCATACAATATCAAGAGACACGCAAGCGGTACACACATTTCAGTAGCGCTTCTACACACTTAAAAGTAGCACTGTTGTGGGCAGTAATGTTTCTAGAGGAGGAAAAGAGAGCGAGCATCAGACGTGAGACCTTCGCACTTCACTTTACCAACATTACAGCATTCCAAAACTGTTGAATTCATATACAAATGCATTTATACACTTATAGATCATAACATTTGTTTAATCATAGGCTTGCGCTGTTTGTCGAGCAGTAATCGCTAACCATGTAAAACTAGTAAACGCCGTACTCTGTAGGCAACCTGCTACACTCTTATGGACGATGTTACGTATTCCAAGTTCGTAAGACAAACTTTGACACGCCAATAACAAGGAATATTTCGGAAATGGTTAGCACTAAAGAAACATATTTAAGACACAAATTGTGTGATTTAACCAAACACACACACCGCATATATATGCGGTATAAACTACCGGTTCCCCTCCTTAGCACGCATTTATTTTTAGAGAAGACTGTTTAGGTTAGGTGCAGCCATTCTTACGACAGATGCACCAATGTTCTCTTTTCAATCTCAATCTGATTATTGTTTTCGTAATTAAATGTTCACTGGTCAGATAAGAGAATTAAAGTATTAACAGACTGTGTAAAACATTCCAATGTGTTCCATTGATACGACTTTCTCTAGCTGTTCCGCAAACAAACCTTTTATTCAAAATTAATCTGTTATCTACATCATTCTAATCAAGATTAATATTAGCAGAAATGATCTTATTACTTGTTTTCTTATGTAGAAGGGAAATAAGTGAATACACAGGCTTAAAGTATAGTCTGGTCCTTTGATAGCCGGCCGCTATGCGAAACAATTGAAATTCCATTCTTTTTATTGCCACCAGGAGCAAACAAACAAGAAGCGATAAGAAAGATGTCTTTCCGTTCCAGAAAAGTTTGACATTGATACCAATAATCCAGAATATCTTGAAAACGATCAACTCTTTCAAAAAATGTAAAAAAAAAAAAGCATTTAAATTTGGTATTTAACAGTCTTTTCATTTTTGAGCTATGCTGCCTACAGACATACACACACAGACATTTTTCTAATGTCTGTCCACTTTGTTGGTCTCAAAACATGTATCTCGGTATCGAATTTTTGGGTGCAATACAATACCTTCTCTATACACTATGTTCACAATACGTGTAGAGAAAGTAAACATCTGATGTGCTATCTACTTCATGGTAAACGAGATAAACAAGCAGAATGGTCTTACTACTTAGTTCCTTATAAGTAGGAAATTAAAGGAATATACTTAGGCTAAAGTAATAGTCAATTTCTTTTAAAAGTTGTTCACTGTGCGATTGTCATAAACCACGAGTATTTTCATCTTTCCATAATTGTCCTAAGAAATGAAAACACGTGTTGTATTTGATAAGACAATTCAGCGAAATATACTATTAATAATTTATAATATATAGGGAGAGAAATTTTATCAGGTTATGATTGTTATACTTAAACTAGCTCTCAATTAGATGACGCATTTGACCATGTTTATTTACCAAATGTTCTTTTTTCTTCTTTCTTCAGTGCCTCCTGAATTATATGGCCGACCTTGTCTACACCCAATGCACGAATATCGATAGCAACAATAGAAATAGGAAACAATTATTTTGTTTCAGCTTTTAATAATACATAACATAGAAACAAAACTTATTTTATTTGAGGTTATTGCACTCTTATACATAAGAAATACAAATAATGACTTTCACTCCTTTTTTTAAAATAAATACATTATGAACTGGATACAACTTTAAATAAACATTGTAACTGAATTAAACGAGAGTACAATTGTGGAACTGACAGCTATTAAAAGTGAAGGTTGGCTGCCTGAATTGTCACCTTGTTACCAATAACAAATACAGGAGATTAACACACGAATGTCAGGTGCGATAAGATTTTAAAGAAATTAACATCAGCTGCGATAAGATTTTTCCACATTATCACTCCAGTCGGATGATCGCGATTGGTTGAAATTGCCTTAGCGCTTAAGTACAGAAATTCTATCCCTTGCATGGTCAGGAGTAAAATAAAATAAACACGGACGAATTCCTAGCTGAGAAAGTATAAGTATTTTAAAATTGAAACAGATAACATATCTAGGAAATGGTTAACTCTAGAAAAAAACGTATATGACATAAATTCTGTGTTTCACAAGATTTACCTTTATTGTTACGTAAACTTTTCTCTATATCTTACGGTTTAGCAGTTATAAACTCGCTAGAACCATTTTTGACAAAATCAAAATTTTCGAAAAGTGTTCCATGTAAATGGTAATTTGGGTGCGCAATTTTCCTGAAAATTTACGTGTCGCATCTTGGAAGATGCTTAACTTAAATACTAAGTTTGGCATTTTAATGGACTTTTCGTTTTTGAGTTATTCTGACCACAAACACGCGCGGGCGTACACACGTATATATATTTATTTTCTAAAAATGCCTATTTTAGATTCAGGAGGTCTGGAAACATATACTTAGGTGAAATCTTGGTACCGATTTTTTGGGTGGAATACAACCTTCTCTATCTGCTATGTACATTGTACTAAGTAGATAATTAAGAATCTGTAATGTTCTATTCACATGGCTTTCTTTACATCTTTGCAACAAATTATTGTTAAAAAGCTTCTGCTTTTATTTACTTCATGCTAATCGAGAATAAATTAACAGAAATAGTCTTATTACTTGCTTCCTTGTAAGTAGAAGCGAAATAAGGGAGTACCATAGGTTAAAGTGAGTCAAAAGCTGTTTGCTATGTGACCTTTGTTTTTATGGACAGGAGCTGATAAATTCCTGCATGAGAAAAGTATAATCTTTTAAAAGCTGAAACCAATAACAAGGAATATCTCCAACACGATCAACTCCACGAAAAAAATGCATATGGCATAAATTGTGTGTTTTATCGTGCTTTATATTTTTTGAGTGGTACGTTTTTGTCCATTTCGTAAGGTTATGCAAAATTCTCTAAAATTCATTCAGAATAAATAGTCTTCAGAGCCTATTCCCAAAAAATTCAAGATATATAGTTATTTGGCATGTAGATATGAGAGATTTTAATCAAAATCGTTAGAGCCATTTTTGAGAAAATCAACATTTTCGAAGTTGTTTCCACACAAAGGTTTGCTTGGGATGGAGGGATTTTCTTGAAAATCTTCGTGTTGCATCCTTGGAAGATACCAAACTTAAGTACCAAGTTTGGTTTTTAACGGTATTTTCGATTTTAAGCTCTGCTACACACACGGACATTTTTTCTAAAAAATTTTTTTGGATTCAGGGGGTCTCAAAACATTTATTTCCGGTGAAATCCCTGTATCGATTTTTGGGTGCATTACAATACCTTCTCTATACACTGTGTACATAGTACGTATAGAGAAGGTAAAACATGACCTGTTTTGATGCTATAATCATAAAGATGGCAATTGTTCTCAAATATGTCAGCAGTTTTTCATTTTCAAATGTGGTTAACCCTATGCTGGAATGAAGCGGGAGGGATAGTAAGGCTGGATTCTAAGCAATGCACAATGATGATGATGGTTAGTGTTTATGGGTGCTCAACTGCAAGGCCATCAGCGCCCTAAGCAATGCACAGTATACGTTCCTAAATCCTATATAAACAAAATCCCATAGCGCTACACCACGAGGAGCCAAGGCCCACCTACCTAACTACGCCTCACGCCCAAGTATACACAGCAGAGGTGGGCGATCGTTTTCTAAAGCCTAGTATGAATAGATTGTATTTACGTGAGTAGTGAATATTAATCACTTCTTATTTCTTAACAGTAGTTGGAGGATTGTATATGTTTCTCAGAAATTATTGTGCTTACTTTTCTACCGCCTACCTGCATTCCACACCAGCATTTCACCGGAAATCACGTTTTATTAGCTATCGCACGTTTGAGGCATTGAAATGCCATAAAATGGCTTTTGAGTGCTCCTCTATTATTATTATTTTATGTACATACTTTTAATTTAGTAAAACTATGGAACCTGTTTTCTTCGAGTTTCTAAATTACATTCAACTCCACTAAAATGAATACAACGTAGATTTTACTGTACAAAAACAATATTCTAAAATGCATCATGTTTAATAAAAATCAAAACATTGTGTTTTTTTTTTATTTTAAATTCGAATGTAACAGCCCCCCCCCTTCACCAATACTGATTCCAAATTTGGTATAAGACTTACTTCCCGCTAACGTACGCATGCACTGTGCCTCTTCTTTCTGAGAGGGGAATATGCAAGTACTTCCCCCTACTCTAACCTTAAGTTATGTCAATACATTATCCACACTCCTCTTCTAGCGTTTTAAGGCTCTAATAAAAGAAAATTATCCTTTTACATTGCTAGAGAAGTTTTGAGTCGTCCTCCGTGGTCTAATAACATGCTAGCCTCTGGTTCTCAAGGTGGCGGGTTGAAAACCAGTGGAGGGCGATGGAACTTTTTTTGGGCATAAAAATCTTCAGCTTGGCTTCTTTTGGACGGAAAGTAAAGCCGTTGGTTCCGTGAAATAGATTTACGGCTCGCAGAAGAAGGCCTCTGGAGAAAAAAATAAATAAATAAAATAAAAAATTAAGTGATCTTTTACGACCAATATAGAATAGGTCGCTGAGAACCGCAACAGTTAAAGAGCTCGATAAATAAAATTGATTTCCGTTTTAGAGAAGCTTTGAGTTTAATACAGAGAGGAATTGCTTAGTTCAAAATCCAGTTGTCAGCAGAGGGAAAGCTTGTCTGCAAATATTCCAAAAATGTTCAATGATTTAACAGTGGTTATCTTCATGAATGTGTACTGACTGTTGTTAATGATGAAGTTATTCATGCTTTAAACTCTAAGAAACATATATATCTGTCTATTGCTGCAGTGAAAATAAATCACTTATAAAAGTCTGTAAACAGCAATCATAAATTATGCTTACTTTAAGGCAACAAAGCTGAACCCTTGGAGAGCTGGTGTTTGATGCAATTACAAAACAAAAACAAATCAGGGCTGATTTGACATTCTCTCAATGAAACACAATACAGAGTCGAGCCCGCCTGGGTAGCGTGGTGGTAGCATGTCTGCCTCACGTTCAAAAGGTCGAGTTCGAATCTCGCTTAGGGTGAGTTACCCGGGTAAGGTTTTTTTCGGGGTTTTCCCTTATCCTGAGAAGACGAATGTCGAGTAACTTTAAGCTCCATGGACCCCGAGATCATTTGAGCATCATATCATTAATTGCATTCATCGCCCGATATGACCAAACCAGGTTAAAGGACGTTAAGCTACCAAAAAATACAGAGTCAAACATCAGTAATCACTTTCTACCGACTAACAAGCAATTTGAACATCTCTGTGAGAAAGTTATAACTGTTGTGCTACAGACTGCATTTATGTACAAATAAACAATCCTTATTTTGCCTCTTCTCTAACCGTTACCGAATATTCAACAGCCCATGACCATTCACATAAACCATAATAAAAAATTGCCTCTGCAATTGAGTGATCATTTATATTATTCTATCAAACCAGAAATTCTGGCTAGAATGAGAATTTTCTTCAATTAGAGTATTCCATAGCTAAAAAAATTCTAGAATCGTGAATGATAGAGAGAGAAATGTATTTCTATTCAAAGAATACACAGAATAATGTACAGTCAAATATTAGAAATATCTGCAAATCACATAGACATTTAAAAATTTATGCTTTAGTAACCTTGATTAAAGCTAACCTTTCTTTTTTATGTTCCTGTAAAATGATATATAACTTCATTGCTATACATTGTCCTGTATGCAAAAGCATAATACTAAGAGAACTAATAAATGAAGCAGAAGTGACACTCTCATACTGTTTTGTTACTTTCATAGTTATTGAACTATGCAGCCTTTCACGGTTGAAGTCATTAATTATATATATATATAAAATGATTATTCAGGCTTGTAGCCATGGTCTATTGGAAATTCTTCTTGTGGTTATTGCTTATAGTTCTTGTTCTTGCTTTGAAAACAATTCTTTTTGTTTACATAATATATTGTTCATATCCGACAACATGTATTACAAATACATAATCAATAAAGGATAATAAATTTAATTCAGTGCAATTCAAAATTAATTACAAGAAATTGTGTAAGCCTAATGTAAAAACCCCAACAAAATCAGTTGAGTTACATAGGCAAATGTTACTGAAGTCAAAGCCGCTGACATGGCCAAATTAGATAAAAATGGTTATATAAATAAAAAATAACAAACCATATTCTATTTTGCCAGAAATTAGAGTATACATACAAAGGATGATATAAGGAAAGGAGTAAATATCATAATAGCACTCAAAGATTTACACTACTTAATTTTACTTCTAATTGTTTTTCTCTTTAATTATATTCTGTATGTCAGAAATAAATTTCAGTGCTAGGTAAAAGAATACTCCAGAAGAAAATTATAAGGGTAGAACCTTTTAACAGATGATGTTAACTTTATGGTGTACACCTTGATATAAAATAAACTTAACAATAATAATAATAAGCAAAAGTTATTTCCAAAATGAAATGTGTGCAAAATATCTAATAAAGCCTTTAAAAGACTTGTATTTGCACTGAAATGCAAATATATACATACTGCTTAATACTGGAATTTATTGCAACTGATATAATAATAGGTAATCAATATCCATACCATTTATCTGAAGCATCAAAACCAAATAATTAGGACAGTCAGCATGCAGTAATTAATATACAAAACCGATATGTGTATGAACCATTGAATCTGACATGATCAGTGTGAAAGTTCCTTGCTTAAATACAACTTCAGTAATTTTTTCACCCTGGAGAATTCTACAAGTGTAGCTTATCTAAACAGATTTTAAACAGTGTATTCAAATATAGCCATATTTTTAACGATAAATATGTTACAAATGTTCTTATTGAAATGAAGAGAAGATTACAACCCATGGAAAAAACCTAGGGTAACTTCTGCAGCAATTCCAGATATGATAGCAGTAACTGTAACTATAATGTTCGTATCAGAAGATGATTGAGTGTTAGCATAAAATCAAGAGTAAAAATCTGTTTGTGCATGAATTCTAGAGCTATTATTCACTATAACAATGCTGCAATGCAATTTATTGTTAAGTAACTTCTATGTTAAATGTTACAAAATAGCTATAGACTTGTTAAATATTAAAATTAAAAGTAATAAAACAGCAATCTTTCACCGTGTAGGTCCTAATAGGTAAAAAACTACATCCCGCTGAAATGCGGAAAGATAATTATCAACCCTTTGTAGATTATGCTCATTAATCTCCATATACAGATAAATTACAATTCAATATACTTTAACAAAAATAAATAACAAAAAACCTACCTGTTACAAAATTCTTCCTCGATAATAGTGTAAGGAGAATCTGGAAAAATCTGCTTTAGCTTTTGCTCAGTACGCATTTGATTTACTATGCGTCCGTAATGAGGATTGACAAACGCTGAGCAAAATCACACTGTCAGATGAACACAAGTCAATGCAAAAACACAAACTTTCATAACAAGAACCGGTCTCACTTTCAGTGCTCATCCACGATGCTGTAACCCCTCTGTTGGTTCACATGGTTCTCATTTACTTCCTATTTTCAGGAATAGAACGACGATATGAACTGTCACCCCTTCCACGAAACCCCCATGAACGAATCCTTCAGTCAAGAAACGAAAACACAATGTTGATAAATAACACTATTTAACGCAACTAGGCTGGAATACAACTTCATCATATATTTCAGTTATGTATCTAAATGAAACGCAACAATCACTACGATAACCGATTCATGATTCATTTATAAAAAGACAAAAACATACGATAACAACACAGAACGTTCAACACTGCCGACCTACACAAAGCAACTGCAAGTTTCTTATGCTTGCCGCCAGAGGCTGACGGATTTTAACATAGAGCTGCCGGGAGCTGCATCACTTGCGATCTCTATTGGTAGATGGCAACACTAGCAGCAAGCATTTCATTTCACAGAGTGTAAATCACAATATTTAATTTTCTATACACTTTCCACACAAAGGGAAATAAAGAGGTGAATCTGAAATAGGAACTTTCTCGCTGCGCACTTCCACATTAATTTAAGGAGGCTTTCTGAACCTTCCCCTAGCTGGATAATATACCATTATTCAATGAAGCATTCAATTGTTTCTTATCTCTTCATAGGTTATTAAATATTGGTTTACAAAATATTGATAATAGGTAGGCTTGTCAATTTTAAAACAACAAGGCATAGTCCCCCTGTTGCTTTTTAAGACCAGAGGCAGTGCTGTAAGCACTGAGAATACTGAGAAGAAAGAAACACATCCATTAAATGTGCATTTGTACTCTTGTTACTGTTTCAAAGGAAAGCCCAGAGTGATTTTACCCCAAAATATATAGATTAAAACAATGCTTTAACATTGTGTTCCTTCCTAAAATTGCCTCCAATATGCAATAATAGCTGTATCTTTTGATAGATTGTCATACTTCATACTTGAAACTTTTCATTGCACTTTGAAACAAACTTATATTATTCTAAATAGGGTCCTTACAATCATGACTAGCCACACTACAATTTAGTATGCTTTTAATGCTACAGTGTTACACTTTATCAAATTCAGTCAAACAATTTACTCTTTTCAGTTGTTCAATATTGAAAATACTCCTGTCATATGAGCCAGTCACTTGATTGTGACATTAATATACTCATGTTGGGAAACATGCAATTAAATGTTATCACAAAAAATTATAATTTCTTTTCAAATTTGGAACTCTTCAAATACTTTAAACCATCTTGAAATACATTATATTATTCATAAAATAATTTCCCTCATACTTTTCGATTCCAAAGCATTTTCTACAAATATTCTACTTCGGTTCTGCCACATGGAGTTTACTTATGCTCCTGGAATCACTACCATACATGTGTTAAATGAGTTACACATTACAATTGAAACTATTATAATCAGACAGTGTTTTACACTGTGACTGATTGCTCTTTTATTATATGCTATGCTTCCTCATTATGCAATTGTGATTTTCTGCTTAGAAGAAGACTTATCCTAAAGTTTTATATAGAGGCATGTTTCAAAACGTAACAGAAACTCATGATGGCAACTGTTAAATGAAATTATATTGAGCTTTATTTATGGACACTCTTTAACTGTTACAGTTCTCAGCATCCCACTTTATATTGGGTGTGAAAGACGGCTTAGTTTTGCTCAGAGACCTCTTTATCAGGCTTGAGGTTCTTTGCATGCCATAAATCGATGGTTTGGGACTAATGGTTTTACCTCCCTTCTGAAGAAAGCCAATGCTAAGGATGTTAGGTATCCCTGGACCACAGATGATGCACTTTGAAATTTTTATTTTTCAGGGCATAACCATGCATACTTTTCTACATTTTCACCATTTTTAAACAAACACATAGTCAACTTTTCTTAGGAGAGAAATCTTCTTTTAAGAAATAGCAAATAAAAACCCCTGTAATATCTACCCTCTTTGTGGTCTTCTGACAATTTGGTTGGATCATGCGGTTCTGTGGCCATGTACATAAGCAGCTACTGTATACATAGGACCAAACATTACCAATATTAATGTACCAAATAAACCTGCATGAATTTCGAATACAATCTTTAAACATGGAATGAAATGCAGGATATTTGGTATCCCATTAGACAGTAGCATAGGACATGATTCTTCCGTCTTAAATATGGGAAATCCTATATAATATGGAATATCTGGCAAGTCTATCAATAGGTGTTCATTGAATGTAACAAAATTATTTCTATGTAATTAGAAAGTGTTTTTTTTTTTTTTACTGGGCAGTTATGTAACTGCTATTAAAAGCAGCAAAAAATACTTTCTTTGTCTAAACAATAAAAAATTACACTTAGTAACTACATTTAGTAATTACAATAGTATGTAAGACAATAATTTTATCTTACTTTGTTCTTTGTGGCAACCCATAAATATGGGAAGTTGTTTTCAAATAATGATATGAGGGATGCAGAGCAGAAATGGTACACCTTCAAATAAATAAGATTGAGAAAATGAGGCATTTGTGAAATTTAAAAGCTAAACTCTATATAGGATGGAAATGACAATGATTGCATTCATGATAAATCAATACACATATTAATATTAAAAACATCACCATGTTTGACACAAATTAGGAAAAATTTCAATTAAATAAGCATATATTTGTGCCATACTGAACATAAACACTTTTTCTTTACAAACTTAAATTTATTTCCAGAAAGCTAAAACAAAAGGTTTTAAAACACATTACGAATTATACTGTACCATCATGTATTGGTTAGGGCCATGCTGAGGCTGAGTGGTCAGACCACTCGCCTCTCACCTAGATGGCCTGGGTTTGATTCCAAACAACTGCATGTGAGATTTGTGGTGGACAAAGCTGCGCAGAGGCAGGTTTTCTCCAGGTTCTCTGGTTTCCCCCACCATTGCATTCCACCAGTGCTCCATCTTCACTCATATATCATCAGTGTGATCACCTGCAGTGCCACAATTAGTTAAAACAGGCATTAAACACTATAAAAAAAATGTATTGATTCTTCTTTTTCTTCTTCTTCAGTAACAAAAATGATTTGATACTGCTCCCTTAACATGGTATTTAATAAAACAGGCAAGTTCTTGAAGAAAGGATCACAGTTTGGAGAAATAAATACTTATAAAACTATAATGTCCATTTTTTATGTTGAGACGCAGGTCTCTTCATTGTGTAAGGGTTTGCTTACTCAATAACAGCAAGAGAACCCTTTGGAAGATATTTTTTAACATCCATTGAATAAAACTCAGAGTTAAGTGTGTTTTGAACTTATAATGAATGATGCCCTCATCTAAAATCTTAGCAATTTAATTTTAAGCCAGTTTACATTTTTTCCATCAACTGTGTGTTTTCTTTTTGCAAAACATTTTTTCTAATGATTCCGTAGGTAAAAACTGTCCATGTTCCACCACATTCATTTTAAATGTTTTTGTTTTATAAGTCTTCAAAATATCCAGCCAACTATGAAATTAAGGTATCTCGCTTTCTAAATATACTTTGTTTCCAATTAATCCATAATTGATGACATTTAGAAGTTAGAAAGGCCAGATTCAAGAATTTTATGGTTAATAATGTTAGTTCTATTGTCTGTCTTACTGACATATTTTAAGATACCTTCCATTTTTATGTTTTGGCTTCGAGCTCCAAACAATCTAAATATAATATGATTCATTTAGATTCCTTGGTATGTATTTCAAGATGTTTGACAATACAGGTATTCAACTCTTGTGCTCTTCTACCTCCTTCTGTTTCATGCTACATAAATATGTGGCCATTATTTAAGTGAATGGCAATTAAAATTATAATCATATACAAACTCTTTAGAGTAGGCTGTAGATGTTAATTTTGGAACTGCTATGCTTTTTCTAAGTCAAGTCATAACATAAAATGTATGTATTATTAGCTAAACTTCTGTATGTTTTCAAATTATCTCATACTTTCTCTGCCTTTCATAAAGGAAGTTCTTTCTATAATTCATAATGTTTCTCCTTTGAAGAATCTTGTTCTAGAGCAATAAGATGCTGTAATTTGTCACAATTCTGACACGTGTCTATAGATGATTGTTTAAAATGAACTTTGACCTAAACATGTTATTTTTTGCAAGAGATTTTTGATTTGCAGAACATCAGTCAACATGCAGTTATACATTATTGAGACATTTAACCCAGGGTTCAGATATTTCATCTGGAGATTATTGGATCTCTAGTAGTGGCTTTAATAATGTACAAATGACATGATGTGCTACTACATTAGAGCCATCAATTTTATTTCCAGGCAACTGGTAACCTCTGTCCTCACAAATAGCTACTACTTCCTCTTTTGAAGATCTTTGGTAAATAATCAAAATTTAAAATATTCTTATACACAGTAATTACAATGTTAATAACTGTATGAACATACATTATAAACAATTTGTAACAGTATTTTTGCAGTATCCCTAATTAATAGTGAAGATAAATGGAAAAATCTTAGTTCTTGTATACATAAAATGTCTCACGAATATCAGGGCAAATAGTAGGTAATATAGATTTCCTTAACTAGAATTATTTCCCGTTCTAATAATAAATCTTGACTGTCTATTTGATCTTGTGCATTTTGAAAACATTCATTGCCATTAACATCACTGTATGAACTAATTTTACAACACATAAACTAATAATAACTAAATCCTTATATGGACTGCATGAACATACTTTCCCACTGCTCTGAAAAATGGAGGGAATTCAGTAATGCTACAGGAAGGTGGCAGATTCTGAGGGAAAAATTTGAAATTAGGGATTTAAATTCTGCATTGAAAAAACAAAGACTTCTTCCATATATATAGTTAGGTTCGGGGCTCGTGAGCCCTGCAGGATGAGGTGTGTGGAGAGGGGAAAGCGACATCTGGTTACCCGGTGAGCTGCTATGCAGTTATCATTCCTGTAGATATGTGTATTAACCTAGCATAGCCTACTTATGATAATAAGGTGCAGAAGTAGTTCAATGTTGTAAGATGCTTTTCTATTCTTTTCAGCATGTCGGAAATTAAGAAATGTATGATAGTGCATTCAGAAGAGCGTGAAATTATAAGTAGCATTATAGATAAATATGATGAAGAAGCTCTGAATAAGCAGTATTTGTATCTAGTGCCACAAGCTCACAACTAGTTGCATATTATACTGGTGTTTCCAGTCAACGATAAAGAGAATTCATAAGGAGAAGAAAGAACTGCGGTCAAGAGGAGAAAATAGTGTACTGAGCACTTCTGGAAAAAGAAGAAAAACTAGACCAGAACATACTGATGTGCAAATCAATGATTTTAATGCTACCGTTATATGAAGAATAACACGGTTAACTTATTTTATATTTATTTATTTAAAAAAAGGTATATGTTATAAAGTGTGTATTTTAATGAAAGCTACATGTTTTGTGTAGTGAGATTCTGTCTTTCGCTTACTTATTAGTCATCCAGAATGAAAAAGTCTTTAGAGGCTATTCCCAGAAAATGTCTTAAACGTATGGCATTTTAATAAAAATCATTAAAGCTAATTTTGATGAAATCAAAATTTTCGAAAAAAAATGTTATATGTACACATTATGGTGTGGGGGGGATTTTTTTGAAAATCTTTGTTGAGCATCCTTGGAAGTTTTTGAACTTAAAACCAAGTTTGGTATTTAACAAGCATTTCATTTCTGAGCGAGAAACACACACACAAGCACGCGCGCACACACACACACATCTTCTTCTTCAGATAGACTTCATGTTATTCTTCAATACTGTTTCTATCTGCTGGTGTCACCTTATCTGTGCTCATGCATGTGTTGTGTACATATTCCTTTCACGGTTCACAAACTGGGAACACAACTATACATGGACTTACACAATTTCTGCTCTGCATCTCTCATACATAGTGCCTATAAACCAATTCTTCCACTGAACATTCTCATCTAGAAGTTAAGATATGGTAAAAGTATTTTAATACAACTGCAAATGTCTGCATTTATTCAGTGTTGTTGACATTTCTATATTTTAAAGAGTAGATGTTTTAATAATAAAGTTTCAGAAAAAATAGTAACAATAAAAAAAAAACAGTTCGAACGAGGATGAATAATCTAGCTTATGTGTATTAAAATCACAGCCATCCATGAAAATTTAAATATATTAACTTTTGAAAATTGAGTATTTCTAGAAATTCTCAAATCAGGGCATCTAAGTAAATATTTCATGAAGTAAGTAAGGGAATGTAAATTGTTTTAATAACATTAACATAACTTTAAGTAAATTGAAGATGAAGATGACGTACATCTTCAAAATGTTGGAGTCAATCCATGAACTTACCTGGCTGGAAGCCCGAGAACACTTAAGAGTTAATGCGTCGTCAGAAAAGCTTCAAGTCCTACTTCCACATTAACACAGGTTTTCGAACTAGGTAGTGCCAATCTCTGCCTTAAAAAGGTTGCAGAATTTGATAATGAAATATAACAATTAAAAAAAATAATGTTACAGAACTCATTCTTATTCATTAACTTAATCCGCTGAACTTTGAGGGCAGCAAACTATCAATTGTAAACCTAATAAAATGGCAGTTCTTTATACTTCACAAAAATGCTCCTTTTGTTTGCAGATGTTTGATAAAGATGTGAGTCTGCCTTATGATATACTGTTTTAGTAACTGATTTTATTGTTTTAAAACATGAAACATTTCCAACTGCTGATGCACTTGTGGATAAAGTAAATAATTTTTATGATTGATTTATTTCTCTGGCACAGTTTAAAACACCTTAGAATATAACAACTGATATCTAGACATCTCATCAGCATATAAAAGACACAGTTCATTCTTCAAATAATACATTTTTTTAAAAATATCAGTGGATAACAATGCTGCTAGCACTCAGGAGTTACTGAAGAAAAATCTTAAGAATGCTTTTCAAATTTTATGGTATCCAGGAGGGGAAAAATTATAAACCTTACTTTCATTTCCACGGAAATTTTTCTAAATTGGAGATGCTATACAACTATTGGAATTCAGAAAACCAATATGTTTTCAAATTTGTGTAATAGCATTTAATTTTCTTTATATTGCCATGTCATTAATTGGATTCATTCACAGCCACATGTAATGAAATCTCAAGAAGAAAAGTAAATAGGTACTGGAACTTCTTGTTTAACAAAATATGAAAAAACTTGGTTGGAGAATGAAGTTAAAGGATTTTTGATTGTTAGAATTTTCCTAGTTTCTCAGGTTTAAAATCACAGGGAGAAAAATTGCTGAACATCATGTTGACTAAACAACCCAAGTCAACAAAAGGGAAAGACAATAAGTACCTGTGTTTCAAAATAGATGGTATTGCTATGTGCAAACTAGTGTTACCATCATGTACTGCCATTTCTTACATGTCACCAAAACAAATTTGATACTGATTAATTGATTAGTTTGGATTTGGTAGGCATTTCAGTTAGTCGTTCAAAAAGTTTTAAAATAATAAAAAATGCAGTTATCATTTGGTGTTATGATTCTGGATGGAAAAATTTGCCAGAAGATAAAAACAGAATTGGATGCTGTTTATGGGCACCTTTTACCATCTATGGCAACAGTTAGATATTGGTTCGATTTTAAATGTTGAACTTATGTTTTTGATGAGGAGCATCTGGGATGCCCTTAGGAAACCATTGAAAAAGTCCATGATATGTTTCTTGCTGATCATCAAATGAAAGCTTGGAAAATTGCAGAGGCATGTGTTGATGGGAATGCACTGCATAGTTTGCACGGTAAGTTGGAGACGAAAAAGTTGTCGACACGATGGGGGCTGCAATTGCTCAGAGTTGACAACAAGTGAGTACTGCTTTAAACTTCAAAGCTTCGTTTGGAGCTATTTAAGTAAAATCCAAAGGGCTTTTTAGGTAAAGTTGTCACCATTGATGAAATCTGGATTTATCATTACACTCTGGAAACCAAGCAACACTAAAAATAGTGGGTTTCTTCTGGTGAATCTACTCCAAAGAAGGCAAAGGCAGTCTCACAGCAGTAAGTGATAGTAATGATTTGGGGAAGTCAAGTTTGGTGTTTAACAGACTTTTCGTTTTTGAGCTGTGCTGCACACACACACTAAAAAGCATATTTTATTTGGGGATCTCAAAACATGTATTTCCAGTAAAATCTCAGTAATTAAATTTTTGGGTGGAATATACAAAATATTTATAATACTATAATACTACTTAGTCTGTGTAGAGAAAGTAAAAATGGAGAGACTGATATAGTTTATTTTCTTTCTCTTTTTTTACATTCCCCAGCATGTATGTACATGGTAAAGGTATTGCATTCTTTCCAAAAGTTCAATACCAAGATTTCATCACACATGTTTTGAGGCCCCTGAATTAAAAAAAAGTATTTCTAGCAAAAGGCTCTATGTGTTTGTGAACAGCATAACTCAAAATTTAGAAAATACTACACTTGGCATTTAAATTCAGTACCTTCCAAATGTGCAACACAAAGATTTTCAAGAATCTCCCCCCACTCTCAATTACACTTTACATTGAGCATTTTTCAAATTTATTTCTTGAAAAATAGCTCTAACGATTTGATAAAATGCCACATCTTAAAGATATTTATATAAAAAAAATATACCTTTAATTTCTGGGAATATGTTATGAAATCCTTTTCTGTCAGATGGAAATTTAGATAACTTTGTATGATTGGTAAACTAAAAGCGGCAGATGAAAATATACTACACAAAAATTTTAGCTCCCTTGAAAACATACAATTTCTTTAACTAACCTTTTTGTGGCTTAGCCAATTCTGAGATATCTGTTATTAATTGTCCAAATTGTTTAATACTTTTCCATTACTTTAAGTTCATGACAATTTTCAGTTGTTTCTTGTGATGTCATGGAAAGACAATGTAATTTTAATGCCAGCATAAAGTATTAAGTTCTATAACACTTGACTATTACTGTTTTCTTTGTATCTGTAGCATGTGATGCAATTAAGTCCATCTCAATTAAAATGAAGTAGGAAAATGGAATTTTGTAAAATGAATTTGTATACCCAATAAGCAACAATGGTATGGAAAGTCATGTGAATATATCAAAAGGATTTTTTCAGTGATGGAAATTGCAGAAGGTAATGCACATAGCACAATTAGGTTATTTTCACCTATTATGTACCTGTGTAATTACAATTGTATATAAATTAATTATGTAACCTTTTACATCAAGATACGCTCAGCTCAGTGTAATATATTATTTATTGTATGCTGAGTTCCTTGAAATTTCCTGTTGGAGTAAACAGCTGTCATTTTGCCATACAATAAGAGAAATGTGGTCATTTATGAGAGCCCTAGTCTTTACTACTCATAATAACAATATCCCTTTCACCTGTCTTTATCTCCCTATCTGCATACAACTTGCATGTATATTTTGAGATCAAATAACAAAATCATTTTTCTGTGGTGTTAATAATACTAAATTAAATATAAGTAAAAGCTTACTAGTGTATAAGTTTACACAATCTCCTTATTCTTAAAATGCAATTGAAAATATACCGTTTCTTGTGGTCCAATTTACATTCACAAATAATAGTAACAAAAATTTATTGCTAAGATGAAGATTCTTAAGTGTTTAACTAATTGAAATAAGTAATAAAGTTTTCAGAAATTTCATGTTTACCTAAGTATCCTTGTTATGTAACACTTTTCAAAAAACAAAATAGATAAATTATATCAGAGTTAGTAATATAAGAGAGATCCTGTTATACTAACTCTGTAAAGTTACAATTTTTGTGAAGCATTTATATAATATGTCATTCACAATATAATTTTGTGTCACCACTTAACTATCTTCTTAAAATTATCCAAAATCATAGAACATGTTTTGTAACCCTTTTGGATGCATCATCAACTTCCCATGGCTGGTGTTTGAATATTCTGATGTTTATGGTTACTGCTGTTAGGTGATGGAGTTCGTACCTCATTGCCATCTACTAGGCGTAAGACAAATTTGGTGAGACTCAAGTGATAGTATGTCAAAGTTCATGATACAATCTCTATTCATCAAAACAAATGTTTTCTCCCAAACCATTAAATATATCAAATAAAGAGAAGTATTTGAGACAGTGGAGCACCATAATTAAATTTAAGTGTAATGAGTCACCTTTTTATACTTTTTGCTCCAACTTTGCCTTCGTTTGGGAAAACCGGTTTCAGGATACTTTAACCGGGGATGACTGATGCTATATGCAACAGGTGGTTATGTGCAGCCTCTGCTCTTGTCAACAGCGAGGATCTCAAAATTCATAAGAGAGTCTTCTTCTTTGGGATAGAGATATTTTCCCAAATTTGTAGCTCCAAAGGTTTCTTTACACATTTAATTAACTCTATTTCTTCCTTTATGTTATGATTTTCAGACCAAAAATTATGTGCTACTGCAGATTTGTCTACATGCTTGTACCTAATGCTTCTCAAGTGTTCTTTCATTCTAGTTTCCAAATTTTATTTTGTTTCTACAATATAAATCTTATTGCAGTCTTGGTAGCTCATTTTATAAATTCCTGATTTTGTAATGTTTGGTGTGGTATCTTTCAAAGGGTGATTCAATAAGTTTCAGATATTATATCTATTTTAAGGGGCCAGTTTTATATTAAAGTCTTCAAAAATCCTTTCGATTTCCAGAACACTTTTGAGTGAAAAGTGGATTTGCAAAATTTCACTGATGGTTTATCCAATTTTTCCAGAGTGGTGATTTCATGTAGTCTTTTATTTCTTTTATGTATGTAGATCAATCTGTCTATGATGTTAGTATTGTAATTGTTCAGTTTGGCAACCTGATGAATGTGTTTGTATTCTTTTTGGTATTCTGTTTTATTCAAAGGGACATTGATAAGACTATGAAAGATGGCAAGTTGATGTACTGGGTTGAACTAGTTCTGTTTTATGTAACTGTCAACATGTGTTGCTTTTCATTATATGCCAAATTCTAAGCTTGTCTCAGTTCTCATGATTTTTAAATCTAAGAAGGGCAACAACCCATCTTGTTCCTCTTCCATGGTGAACGCTCTAGATTTTTCTTGTAAATTCAATAACTTTATTCCATCGTCCATTAGTTTTTTAGGAATGATGGCAAACACATTGTCCACATATCTATGCCAGGATTTGAAGATCTGTGGGAAGGCGTTAGTGATTTTGATTTCTAAATTGCTTATATATAAGTTAGCTAACATAGGTGAGAGAGGGTTGCCTATGGCCAAGCCTGCAGTTTGTCAAAAAACCTTGTTGGAAAGAACTGAAGATAGGGTTAATGTACCCTGAAACCGGTCTTCCCAAACGAAGGCAAAATTGGAGCAAAAAGTGTAAAAGGTGACTCATTACATTTAAATTTCATTAAATATATGTTTCCATTTAATTTCTTTAATTAACTTCTGGTTTTAATTCATGGTTTAAAGACCAAAAATCATCTGCCACCACTGACTTATCAACCTGCTTTTATTTAATGTGTCTGAAGTGCTCTTTGACTCTTGTTTCTAAATGAAGCTTAGTTTTTCCAAGATAAATACTGTTTCAGTAAACAATTTAGTTGATAAAAGTCAGATTTTTAATTTTTTTGATATTTTATTATTTTTAGAAAACCTAAAAAATTTCTTGTGTTGTATTTATTTTGAGTAACTAAAACCATCCAATGTTTAAAAATTTTTGTGAACTAATGAGATTATTTTAGTGCTTCAAAATAAACACAACATACAAACTCTGTTAGTTTTTATATAAAAAAAATATCAGAAAATAAAAAAACTATCAACTAAACTACTTATATTGGTAAAACCAAGTCAGTTAAAAACCAAAGTCCTTCAGACACATTAAATACAAGCAGATTAATGGCAGATCATTTTCGGTCTTTTAACCAGGAAATAAACCCAGAAGTTAAATTATTAAAGCAATTGAATGAAACATACAATTTAATGGTTTGGGAGAAAATATTTATTTTGAAGAATAGAGTGTGTATCATGAACTTAGAATACCATTACTTGATTGTCACCAATTTTGTCTTACCCCGAGTAGATGGCAAATTAGGTATGAAGAATCCATCACCTAGCGGCAGTAACCCTAACACTGGAATTCAAACACTAGCCATGGGAATCTGATGATGCATCCAAAAGGGATGTGAAACATGTTCTTAGCTTTTGGATAATTTTAAAAAGATTAGTGAAGTAGTAACACAAACTTATTTTGGGTATAAGAAATTTGGATTGCTTCAGTGTTACTAGCTTCAGTGCTTATTAAGTATATATTTGACTCCAATTTATTACATTTGAATTATTTCAAATATTTTATTTTACTCCACATTAGAACCCTTCTTATTGGGGCAAATTCTTTATAAAATAGCACTTTTTCTCTGGTTCTAAAGTATGTTGTATATCAGTTTTGCCTATTCATTACTTAAGGGGACTCGGTAAGGCATACAATGACAAAGTTAAAATTTAAGCTTTCAAGAAACATTTTCTGAGACTATTTTATTGTACCTACTTCAAATTTTTACAGCATATTATATGGACATGTTTTTTTTTTTTTTTTTGGTAGAATAATTATTCGAAGAGTAAATAATTTTTTTGCAGTAATCAAATTTTTCATTAAAAATATCACACTAATGACTTCAAAATTTCAAAACTGTAGATAATTTTAAAAAATGGCCCTGTTAAAATGTTTATTGTTTATATAAACATAATGCCTGAAAATGAGCTTTCTATGTCTGACAGTTTCTGAGGAAATGTTCCTTATGTATCAAAAAATGTAGTTTTGAGATATTGAGCTTCAAAGTTAGAACTAATCTTTTCAATACATTCTGGCACCATAGGAGGAATTGTCGGGTTATGAAGAATATCTTATAATATTTGTAAATGTATTATTTCATTAGTACTATTTTCATCAGTATCTTTCAATAAATTATTATATTCATCTCCATAGCTCTGCATTTTTTGTTTGGAAATGCTTTTACTTTTACCTACATCAGTATTTATTTCAACATCCATATGTGGTTCTGTGATACCAACATTACTTGGAGTGGTATCTTTTCGTTTTCCAACATTCTTCCGCTTTCTGAAAATCCTATTATTGTGTTGAAGCATTGTAATCAAATTGAAATAACAGCCAAACAATAACAAAATACTCACAATCACATCAATAACAAACTAAGATCTTCACACAAAAAAAAATGGCTAGGTTAGGTTGCCATCATAAATAATAATCAGTGTTACCAAAAATCAGTATGGTCATTTCAAAAATTTCCCACGTTTCCTTCCTAAAAAGAAAATGGAATTTTAAATGTACTAATTCCATTCATAGCAAAAACAAATGTAAATAAATTGATTGACCATGCCCACTAAATGCAACCCCTTGGTAAATACTATAAAAATCCTTACAATAGTGATATCAAGATTAAAAATTGAAGCATTTTACTCAGAAAATTCTCTAGTATTTTTACATACAAAAAAAAAAAAAAATGTATTTTACTCATATTTGCCTCGTCCCCTAACAATTAATGACACTATCAATTGCCAGATTCATATCAGCACTGCTGGTATGCCAGAATTTTGTCCTGCAGGAGCTCTTTTGCATGCCAGTGAATCTAACATGGGGCTGTTGCTTTTAGGGCAAACTTAAAAACCATCAATCTGGGCATGGCTTACACTACAACCTTGAAATTAGAAAGCCTGAGCCTAACCAACTGAGTCACCCAGACCAACTTAGCCACTCTTGCTTGAAAGAATAATATACAGGAAACAGTTTTAAAACACCAAATTTTGTTTCAGGATAACCTCATTTTCAATAATTGGTATTGAATAATTATTATTCATTTGAGTTGCCCAAAAACTTTTGTTTTTTTATGTATGAACAGAACTCACAGCCCCAGCTGAGGTCATCTTTTTCTTCAAGAAACTCCTTCCCACCAACCACTGCTCTTTATATAAAACATTTTTCAACATTTTTTATTTGCTCAAAAATGGTACTAACAATTTTTATTAAAACACCACATACTAATACACTAATGTCCAAAAGTTAAGATAATTAAGAAAACAGCGCCATTAAACGTTATCACAGTGTGTGCCTCCCCTTACTGGTAGTCTTTGATAGGTAAGCGAGTTCACGCTTCTAAGGTCAAGAAAACCAGAGTGGCAAACCAATACCAGAGTATCAGACCCAGGCATGGCTCATTCGTTATTGTTCTCCCATTGTGAACAGAGAGTAGTTCCTTTGCAAAGTGTTTACAAGAAACACCAACTTGACACAAAGACTGGACCTGTTTTGAAGAGTAGAATTATTGGACATCTAGAGGCAAGTCAGACACAAACTACAGTCTCTTGGACCCTGAATGTGCCACAAAGCGTCATTTCCAGGCTTTGGCAATAGTTACAAGAATCAGGTGGTGTTTACTGCATCCCTGCACATGGCTGCCCATGGGTCACAACGCTGCAATAGGACCGATATTTGACCATAACAGCATACCTGAGGATGCCGAGACAACTACCTTCCGAGCTTGCAGCTGCCTCAGGCATTCGAGTTTCGAGGCAAACCGTATACCTCAGAACAGTCAGCCTTTATGCCAGACGACCAGCATGTAAATCCTACTCACTTGGTCCCATTTACAATAATCAGCAATGTCAACAATGGACCTTGAATGAATGGAGGAGCGTGCTGTTTACAGATGAGTCCAGATTCAGTTTGAACAATGGCTCTCATCTGGAGAAAATGTGGGACCCAGTTTCATCTTACCAACATTGTGGAAACACACTCATTTGGTGGTGTACTCATGTGGGGAGGCATAATATTCAATGGACGTATAGATCTGCACATCTTCGACAGTGGTTCTGTGAATGCTCAGAGAATTGGGAACTGCTACCTGCAGAGCTCTTGAACCACCTTACAGAGAGCATGCCACAGCACTGCGAGGCCTTTGTAGCTATGAGGAGTCATCATACCCATATTAACCGCTTAGCACCATTATTGTCATTGTGGAAATGATTATCAGATTTTGTGCTTGTGTAAAAAGGTGTCCTGAGGTCAAAATTGTATACTATTTCTCTCTCTATTGCATTCCAGATTATGTGTGATGCATTGGTAACAATATATTGCATTATGCTTAACTTTTAGATACTAGTGTGTATCTTAATGACAAATAAAATGTATATCTTGAGAATTTTATGGGAATGGCCTGCCAAGGAATTCCCATATGATCTTGTATAACTGATGTACGTACCAAACAAAAAACGGTACAGGCCTTGGACAAAAAAAAAAAAAAAAAGTCATCCCAAATTCCAAGCATCTATTTAAGCGCTTTGTGTATCTTTGTAAAAGCTTTGTTCACAATGCACACAATAGAACTGTGTAATGGTGTGTGACTGACACTGCAATGATTATGAGTACTGAAAAGAGACCCTAGCACAATGTTATGGTGGCCGAGAGGTTACAAAGGCCTTGGTTTCACTCACGATTTGGTTCAAATCTCACATTTTTTTTTAATATTCTTTCTTTTAATTTTATGATTGGATATGTAGAACATAATATTGCATTAATATAACTTTAGCATTTGAAGTTATGGGGCCACCTATGCACAAAAAAATATACTTGTACTAACACTCATATTAAATAACTAAAAAATATGTAAATAAACTATTATCTTCTACAGCTAAAACACAAAAACTACACATAATTAATATCGAGTGTATTAGCTCACAGCTCATATAACTGCCCTCAAACTTCAGGGCATAGACAAAATTAAATGCCTGGAGTAATGTGGACAAGAAGCCTAAAAATCCCAGGCTTCTTTAATTTGTGCCCAGAAGCCATCTTTTGTCCTTCACCCATCTACAGGTAAATTGCAGCTTCCTTTTAACCTCAGTCCACACATTCTCAATAGGACTCAAATCTGACGACCAGTCTACAACTCTGATATTCTGCCTCTATGAGACCAATTTGAATGAAATGTGAGGGCAGGATGATTATCGTATATGAATTCAACAATTCCATCAGGGTATCTCATCCTCACAGAGGGAATAAAAATATTATCAAGTATTACCGTGTATGTTCAATGAATTGTCAAGCTGCCGCAGCAGATCTAGACCATCCCCAATATGCTAAGATGAGTGACAATGAAGAAATTGTTCAAGTCACATATTTTACATCTTTCCCTTATGTGAGGAAGAAAATGTCACTTGGTCTGAGAATATCACATTATTTCAGTTGTGGCTGGCATTTTCTTGTTGGATTGGCTTATGAAAACAAAGTTCCTTCCAAAAAAATAAAATTTGCTCAAAATTGGATTCCTAAAAATATTTAAAACATTAGTTTTCTTAAAAATACTTTTAGTAATTTTTCAAATTATACAGATTCCATTTTTTTTTCATTGAAAGAGAACTATTGATACCTGATGCGTTTGTGCAGCACATGCTTTTGTGTGAAGCATATTGTTGTTCGTTAGAATAAACCCTTAAAAATTTCTTAATAACCATCATATTCTCAACTGTACCGAATAATGTGGATGAAACAAATATGTCTAAAATAAATGGCTGCTATCTTTTTATTCATCATTAAGAGAAGAAAAAAAAATGTTTGCTACATACAAGAAGTAAACCTGCAACCCTCACCAGAGGAGTAAGCTAAGTTTTGTCACAGCACTACAGTGAACACACCCAGAAAGTGGCAGGATTAGTAATGCTGTACAATACAAACTGTATCATGGATGGTGTACACCAGGCACTGGGCCGTGTAGGACTTAGGCATTCCAGACATGACACTTCTTTTTGTCCACAGGTGTAGATCTCTTTATATCAAATAGTTTGTCTCAAATTACCTTTATTGTGGTATAGGCCATTTCTGAAAATCTGTTATTAATGGTTCAAATTGTTCAATATTTTGTCCTCCTTTTAAGATCCTGCTGTTATTCAGTTGTTTCTAGTGAGTGCATGGAAAGAATACAGCATATTACAGCCAGGATGTAGCATGCAGCTTTTGAAGCTTGACTTCATATTCTCTTTGTATGTATACTGAAATGTGTAATGTAACAATTCTGCAAAGGTGTATCTTGTTTAAAACGAATTAAAGAGTAGTATTTTCCAAGGATGCGACACAAAATATTTTCATGAAAATGGCTGTAACGATTTTTTATATATTAAAGATATTTTTTAAATATTTGATATGTAACTTAATCATTCTGAACATATATTTGGTAATGTAAGCTATACTTAAAATTCATTATTAATTGCCATGCTAACAAGCACTGTATGTACTTACAGTAAGAATTTGAAAGGCCATTAATACGTACAGTACAATTAGGTATGATGTAACCATCAACACACCTTTGCTTCGACTTCACTGGTAAAAGTGAAGCACATGCTAGATCTGCAGCTTTTTCAATAGTAATGTCACTCATGTTTACTTTCTCTATATGCACTATATACAGTGCATAGAGAAGGTATTGCACTCCACCAAAAAATTTAATACCAAGATTTCACAGGAACTATATGTTTTAGGGTCCCCTGCATCCAAAATAAGTATTTTCAGAAAAAGGTGCATGTGTGTGTGTGTCTGTGAACACGATAACTCAAAAACGAAAAGTCGGTAAAATACCGAACTTAGTATTTAAGTTTAGTATCTTCCAGGGATGCGACACAAAGATTTTGAGAAAAATCCCCACACCCCAAACTACCCTTTACATGGAACTTTTTTTCGAAAATGTTGATTTTCTAAAAAATGGCTCTTAATGACTTTGATTAAAATATCGTATATTAAAGATATTTACCTGACAAAATGTATATTTTGAATTTTCTGGGAATAGCCTCTGAAGACTACTTTATTCTGGGTAAAATTTACAGAATTTTGCATAACTGCTAAACCATAAGAGATGGACAAAAAATTACCACACAACAAATGTAGAGCACTTTAAATTCTCATACAGGACTTTGTGAACACATGCCCATACAAACAAAAGAACTTCCGTCACATAGCAACCAGCTTTTGACCATCCTTCAACCTATGGTACTCCCTTATTTCGCTTCTACTTACAAGGAAGCAAGTAATAAGACTATTCCTGCTAATTTTTTCTCGATTAGCAGGAAGTAAATAGAAGCATAAGCTTTTTGACAATTTATTGCAGAGTTGTAGAGAAAGTCATGTGAATGGAACATCAGATTTTTTACTTTCTCTATACATACTATGTACGTAGTGTATAGAGAAGGTACTGATCTCCACCAAAAAATTTGATACCAAGATTTCTCTGGAAATATATGTTTTAAGGTCCCCTGTATCCAAAAAAAGTATTTTTAGAAAACGGTCCGTTTGTCTGTGAACACGATAACCAAAAAACGAAAGTCGGTTAAATACCAAACTTGGTATATAAGTTTTTGTATCTTCCAAGGATGCGACACGAAGATTTGCAAGAAAATCCCCCCACCCCAAACTACCCTTTACATGGAATTTTTTTCGAAAATTTTGATTTTCTCAAAAATGGCTCTAACGACTTTGATTAAAATAACGTATATTAAAGATATTTACCTGACATATGTATACCTTGAATTTTCTGGGAATAGCCTCTGAAGACTACTTTATTCTGGGTGAATTTTACAAAATTTTGCATAACTGCTAAACCGTTAGAAATAGACAAAAACTTACCATATGAAAAATGTAGAGCCCATTAAAACACACAATTTATGTTATATACATTTTTTCCGAGGCGTTGATCATTTTTGAGATATTTCTTATTTTTGGTTTCAGCTTTGAAAAACACTTTTCTCATGCAGGAATTTGTCCTTTCATGTCCATACAAACAAAGCAACTTCAGTCACCTAGTAACCAGCTTTTGACTTTACTTTAACCTATGACACTCCCACATTTTGCTTCTACTTACAAGGAAGCAAGAAATGACTATTTCTGCTAATTTTTTCTCGATTAGCTTGAAACAAATAGAAGAATAAGCTTACTAACAATAGTTTGTTACACAGAAGTAAAGAAAGTCATGTGAATGGAACACATCAGATTTTTATAAATTTTACTGCTTGATAATAACTAAAAATCTGATGTGTTACACTCACATGACTTTCTCTAGCCGTTCTACAAACTTCTTACATAAGATTCTTCTTCTTTCTGCACCTTGTTAATCGAGGTATTCAGCACAATGTTCTTATTACTTAGTTCTTTATAAGTAGGAAGAAAATAAGGCTAAATCGATAGACAAATTCAAAATCTTCTTCAAAATATACTCTAGCCAGGTAAAAACTTGGCTTGACACCAACGTTTCGAAGAAGTGCATCTTCCTCGTCTTCAGGGTGAACTGAAGACGAGGAAGATGTACTTCTTCGAAACGTTGGTGTCAAGCCAAGTTTTTACCTGGCTAAAAGCCCAAGAAGATTTTGAATTAATACGTCGCCAGGAAAGCTTCAGTTCTTATTTTGATAGACAAATGTTTTAAAAGCTGTCATTATGTGATTGTCATTACAAATGGCTTCTTTTCTTGGCCAGGAGTCCGCCTGCGGTGCCATTAGTAGTTAAAGCGGGCGTTAAACACTACCAAAAAAAAAAAAAAAAAAAATTGGCCAGGAGTAGAACAAAAGAAAAATGGACACTCCCGTCTGAGAAAAGTATAAGTACTTCACAACTGAAACTAATAACAATGAATACCTCGAAAACGGTAAGCTCCACGAAAAAAATGTATTTGATGTAAATTGTGTATTTTAACAAGGCCTACATTTTTTGTACAGTAAGTTTTTGTCTATCTCTTATGGCTTATTAGTTATGCCAAATTAAGAAAAATTCATCCAGAATAAACAGGTCTTTAGAAGCTATTCCCAGAAAATTCAAGATATACATTTTATTTGTCAGGTAAATGTCTTTAATATGCGATATTTTAATCAAAATCGTTAGAGCCATTTTCTAGAAAATCAAAATTTTTGAAAAAAGTTCCATGTAAACAGTAGTTTGGGATGGGAGGATTTTTCTCAAAATCTTCGTGTTGCATCCCTGGAAGATACTGAACTTAAATACCAAGTTTGGTATTTTAGCTACTTTTCGTTTTTGAGTTATTGTGTTTACAGTCACATGGACACACACACACACACACACACATGGACTTTTTTCTGGAAATGCTTTTTTTTGGAGTCAGGGGGTCCTAAAACATATATTTCCGGTGAAATCTCGACATCAAATTTTTGGGTGGAATGCAATTCTTCTCTATCCTTATGTACATTGTACATACGGGGCAAGAGAAAGTAAAAATCAAGAGATTCAATTCCACTACATAAACAAATATAAACCAAGACATGTGCTACTTCAAGTAAAGAATCTATTACAAAATTCATTAACAAAAGAGTGTATAGGAAGGCTTTGTCCATATAATTTAGATGTAGCCTTTCATTTGTTCACATTGAGAATTCATTTTCTCTTAATGTTCAATAAAATATTGAAAAGCAATTTTGATTTATTATTTTTTTTTTTTAAGTATTTCAAAAAGTAATTGGCAACCGTGAACTGTTTGTTACTTATCAGATCTTAGTACCAATTACTACATGACACATAAACTGTATATCTGAAATTTTCTGGGAATAGTCTCTGAAGTCCTGTTCATTCTGGTCAAATCTTGCTGAAATGGTGAACTATAAGAGAAGCAGAAAATCTTACTCCACAAAAATCACTAAAACACAATTTTTCATAAACAGCTTTTTGTTGCTCAAAAAATCCTCTGTAATGCACCACAGGCAAGCTATATCATCTATCAGACTTTCTCCCTCCTAATGTTATACCTTCCATTCAACTACCTTCAGAATCTTGCTCATCCATTAAAGTCATAATTTTTACATTTTAGTTCAACACACATATTGTTTCTATTAATTTTCATGTCTTGCAAATATTTATATGTTAGTTGGTTGATATCTAATCTTGGGCAGTTGGCAATGAAGCCATCAAGCTGGTATGTTAATAGAAAGCTGGGCAGTGGGGTTCCTTCAAGTTCATAGAAAGAGCCATCTCCATCAGACTGTAATGTAGCATACCTGAATTTTTTTCTTTGTTAATTGATCTTTTTCAGAAGATTTTAGCAGCAAATTCTTCTATTATATTGGAGGAGTTATAATTCTTTTGGCACATACTATTTAGTTTGTGTTTTCTACACAGGTTTGAAATTCTTCTTTATTTAAGTTTTGTTCACTGTATGAACAGTATGGACAACATTTGGAAATCCACAACCAATCCAGCATGGACATCAATTACAAATTCCATCCCATACAGCAATGTATGTTCTTGCTTCATAGGTACCTTGTATGGTACAGTAATATTTGTCACCATTTTTCAAGGTAGCATCTATATCAATATGAGCCTGAACCAGGATTTAAAAAGAAAGTAAACTTTTGTTGTAGTTCACTTTGTATGGAGGCCTGTTACTGTCATTATTGCATATTCAAGGACAGCATGAAATTTATTTTATGATAGTTTTGCAATTCTAGCTGGTAATATTTTGAAGGAAAAGCCAGAGATGCCTGATATTTGTGCTTTGTTTGATTTACAATAGGAACACATTATGCCATTGTGTATTTCCTACCATACATTAAACTAGCAGAGACAAGAGTTTTTGTTCTTAATGATGAGCAAGTTGTTGAATTACAAAAACAAAATTTTATGTATGCACTGACATAATTTTGAAATAATGTAAAAGGGGTATTTTTTTTTTTTTTTGCAATAAATGAGAATTTTTTTTTTTAAATTGGCATATTTATTTCAAGTTAGGAAAATAAAAGTTAAACTTTGTGTCTTTATACCATGAAGCTAGAAGTTGTGAAATAATGGTCAGAATTTCAACGAGAAGAAGTTAGCAGTACACTAAAATAAGTTGCCAAGCAAGAAATGTGAAATATTACAGATTCACTTTGGAAGCAGAGTAAACTCACTTGTAGAACCCATGGATCCCAATGTTAGAGATACAGTAGTCTACAATTTATTGCCGGCGCAAAACTTCTGGAATCGTGACCCTGACCGCCAACCGCGCCTTGCTTATTGGAGTTTGTGATATGATACTTTGCTTACTTAAAAGCCACAGTGGTCTGTATCGAAAGTGTTCTGCATATGTTTGTATTCAAAGTGGGCAGTAAACAGTGTTCATTTTATTTATTTTATTTTTTTAACCATGGCTCCTACGTTTTCAAAGTGGCAAGGTATTGCTTAGCCAGAGCAGAGAAGTAATTGTAAATGTCCTTGACTTCATGAAACAAGAGGCAGAGATAAAGGAAGAAAATGTATGTTCCTCGAGTTCTTCAAAAGCCTGATGAAAGTGAATGAAAGAGTAGCCAAGGCACTGATATATCACTGAGTTCCATTTCCAGGGTTCTCAAAGATAAGAAAGAGAGAAAAATAAAACTTAATATAACACTTTTAAATTAAAAGATGTGGAACAGTTGTGTCGCCAGTGAATTGCAGAAATTGGCAGGCCAGAATGGGAAAATGTATGTCACATTGTTGAGAACATTGAAAATCATTAGAAAGAATTGTAGAATATCAAAAAGAAAGAATTCTAATCCAGGATAACGGCGCAGAAAGTAGTGATAGCATGATGGGAATGACATGAGCGAAGATGAAGGACCGTCAGGTGTGGAAGAATTGGAGGCAGACGATTGACATTGTTTATATAGTAGGCCATTTGAATAGATGTTTTGTAGATACGAATATACAGATATGAAAACACATGTTTAGCAGTGGAGCACTGTATAGTGCAGGTGCATAAGAGGTGACAGATATTTGACATTGACTGTGACAGGCACTCTTCCAACATACATGAATTGACTGGTGAACTGCTTATCTGGATGTACAACTCGCTTTCTAGCTCTCATTAAGATTTTCACATGTCCAGGTCTATTGTGCCAGTTATAAAAGTTTGCTGTTGTACGACTACAAATTGGACCCTCTTATAGTCATAAATATATATATTAAAAAAACAAAAAAACTAATGATATAGTAATAAAAGCTTTAGATGATTTGTTCAAGTCTTTTAAGGCCTAGTTACTAAATATACCTATATACAATTTAATTAATGAATGGCAGCATTTAACCAACTAAGCATGTTTTAAACTATGATTTGCTTCTTTGTCACAAAGAACTTTGTGCCATTCTTGAACAGCAAAGCCATGTGGGTAATATAACAAATTAGCTGTAGTAATAGCACTCTTGGCATAGAAAGCAAGTCTTACTGTGTTTTCTGTGAAAAGTCCCTTCAATGCCTTTGTCTAGTGATATCAATGCTGATAGTGAGAGCTCTACTTATTAACAGTTGTGAGGGGTGAATTAAATAAAATTAAACAAAGGCCCTTCCTCCCAAAAAAAATAATTTTGTGTCCAAAATCCAAACTTTTAAGAAAAAATAAAAACATTGGACCCATTAACAATACTTTTAGTATATTTTTATACTCATAGATTTCATTTTTATAAGGTTAACAGACAGAAGGACAACTATCAAAAATGAAAAAAACCTGTGTTACAGTTTGGTGATACCTGAATGTGATATTTGATTTTGTTCACGATATTCATTTGAAATCAAATGTTTTGAATTTCAAAAGAAGGGGTTTTAAGAGTAATGTTACTTTCAATTTTCATTTTGGTCATGTCATTACTCATTAAATCTGTCCGAAAATTATCACAAAATTAATACAAATTTATGTAAAATATTCAACACAAACAGCACTAATTAAAATTATTACTGCAAATTTTTAAAATAAGTTTCAATGCAAAATCTTGCCTCTGCACACAAGAAACTTCAAATACCAAGATTAACTTTCCCAATTACTGGCTAAACTGAAATTCTTTCTTTTTGCTGGCTGTAAATGCTTCAAGTACAATGTTCCTTTGGACTTTTCAAATTCTTCTTTAAACTGAAAATGGCATTTCACTTTCTATACTTTGTTTGCAGCACTTACTTGCTAAACTCAGACTTATTGGCATATTTTGGACTGTTTTTACTCTTATTAGCCTATTCATCATGTTTTATGCTAATTAAATACCTTTGAATCTAGCGAAGTTGCCAAAACAACCTGTAATGCCTATTTACCGACAGCTTTAATAAGTATAGCTCTACAAAGACGTGAAAACAGAGACTCTTTTATACCTTGAAACAATGCTACAGCACTCTTGTCTGTCAGCTCAGCATAGTTTTCTAGATAAGAATATCCCTACACTGTGTTTCCATATACGTTTCAAAAGCTGTAAATGAAGTACACATCAGCTCATGCAATGCATTCATAGAGTATTGTGACTGGAGAGCTGGAAACTACTGCACATAACATCTTAGTCATGTAACACTCTGGAAATGTTCACCAGGCGAGAAATTAAACTAGATTTAAAGCTATGTGTTGGAATAGCCTTTTTTTTTTTTCTTTTTTGTTGAGATTTTGAGCACATTTCAGTACTGCATAATGTAATCTAAAATACTATCATGTTTTTCATATCTTACAAACTTGTAGCGACTTATGGTCCATGATATTTTCTTATTTCCGCCTCATGGATCATTGGCCTGTTCCAACCTCATTTCACTGCTTCACAAGACTATGTAAATGAAGCAAAATTATGTAAAGTTGTCATACTATTTTCTCTAAACAACAATTAATTTAATGCTTTTGGATTCTATTCCTTTTTTAGTGTTCAAAAATATTCATTTAAAATCTCTAAGATCCACATATGAGAGAGTATCTGAGAAAAACTGATTTCAGTATGTACAATAATTTTGACTCCACTCAATATACACTGCCTGACAAAAGAGTGTTACATTCACCTGACTTTCTCTACATATTCTGTGACAAACTATTCTTACAAAAGCTTGTTCTTTAATCTACTTTAATTGAGATAACCATTAGCAGAAATAGTCTTTTACTCAATTCCTTATAAGTAGAAGGGGAATAAGTGAATGCACTAGATTAAATCCAGAACCAAATCTTTTAAAAGCTGGTCCCTATGCAAATTGAAATTTGGTTCTCTTTGCATTGCTAGGAGTAAAACAAAAGAGGTGAAACAAATGGCAATTTCCTGTTTGAAAAAAGTTTTAAGTATCTTAAAATTGAAACTAATATAAAGAATAAGTTGGGATTGGTTAGCTCCAAAAAATAAATATATATGATATACATTGTGTGTTTTAACAAGATTTATATTTTTTGTGTAGTAAGCTTTTGTCTCTCTCTTACTGTTTACTGGTTTCCTAAAGTCCATTAGAATGAAGAGATCTTCACAGGCAATTTGCAGAAAATCCAAGAAATACATTTTATGTCATGTAAATAACTTTAATATACAGTATTTTCATCACCTGTTACGACTTTTTTGACAAAAACAAAATTTTCAAAAGTCGTTCCTCCCAAGAATGAATGAAATTGGAGTTTTATTTACGGATGCTCTTTAACTACAGTGGTTCTCAGCGTCCAATTCTAAATTGGGCATGAAAGACTTTAATTTTGCTCGAGAGTCTCTTTTATCAGGCTTGAGGTTCTTTTACAGCATAAATCAATGACGGGACATCAGCTTTACTTCCCTTCCAAAGGACGCCATGCTAGGGATTTTTACACCCCAAAAAATCTATTATCCCCCGCCAGTTTTGAACATGCAACCTCGGGTATGGTAATCACTACACGGAAGGCGACTAAAAAGTTGTTCCATGAAAAGAGTAGTTTGGGGTGGGAAATTTTTCTATCAATCTTTGTGCCATAGCTTTGAAAGATACTAAACTTAAACATCAAGTTTGGTATTTGACTGACATTGCATTTTACTTTCCCTTTCCTGAATATACAATGCACATAGTGGATAGAGAAGGTATTGTATACCACCAAAAATTTGATATCGAGGTTTCACCAGAAATATATGTTTTGAGGTCTCTGGAGTTCGAAAAAAAAGGATTTCTAGAAAAAGGTCCACTGTGTGTGCCAGTGGACACCATAACAAAAACGAAAAGACCATTAAATACCAAACTTGGTATTTATGTTTAGTTTCTTACAAGGATACATGAAGATTTTAAAAAAAAATCTGATGTGTTACACTCACATGACTTTCTCTAGCTGCTCTACAAACAAACGTCTTACAAAAGATAATTCTTCTTTCAACACCACACTAATCGAGATAAACATTAGCAGAATTTTGTTACTTAGTTCCTTATAAGTAGACTGGAACTAAGAGAATGCACTAGGCTATAGGCTAAAGTGATAGTCAAATGTTTTAAAAGCTGTCCTTATGTGATTGTCATTGCAAATTGTCTCTTTGCTTGGCCAGGTGTAGATCAAAAGAAAAACAAACACTCCCGTCTGTGAAAAGTATAAGTACTTCACAACTGAAACTAATAACAAGGAATAATTCTGAAACGGTAAGTTCCACAAAAATAATGTTTATGACATAACTTGTGTATTTTAACGAGATCTACATTTTTTGTATAGTAAGTATTTCTCTATCTCTTACGGTTTACTAGTTATTCTAAATTAAGCAAAATTCATCCAGAATAAACAGGTCTTTAGACGCTATTCCCAGAAAATTCAAGATATACATTTTATTTGTGATAGAAATGGCTTTAATATGTGATATTTTAATCAAAATCGTTAAGAGCCATTTTTCAGAAAAACAAAATTTTCGAAAATTTTTCCATGTTAAGGGTAGTTAGGGGTGGGGGGATTTTCTTGAAAATCTTTGTATCGCATCCTTAGAAGACGCCAAACCTAAATACCAAGTTTGGTATTTAACCGTCTTTTCAATTTTGATCTATGCTGTCCACAGACACACACACACACACACACACACATGGACCTTTTTCTGAAAATGCTTTTTTTGGACTCAGGGGGTCCTAAAACATATATTTCCGGTGAAATCTTCTCGACATCAAATTTTTGGGTGGAATACAATACTTCTCTATCCCTATGTACATTGTACGTACGGGGCTAGAGAAAGTAATAATATTCCCCACCACAAATTAGCCTTTACATGCAAAAATGTTTGAAAATGTTGATTTTCTCAAACATGGCTCTAACGATTGATTAAAATACTGTATATCAAAGATATTTACATAACAAATAAAATGCATATTTGAAATTTTCTGTGATTAGCCTGAAGACATTTTTATTCTGGATGCTATTTTTATCTGTGCCACCCTATATTTCAACAATTACAATAAAGGGATAGATTCAACAATGCTGGTAGTTCAAACCCACTTATCAGTATGATGTTACACCTCCGCTGGTCTGGATGCAGGCACAAATTCGGTTGGGAAGGGTATCATACAGCCGGCATATAATCTCCTGAGGTCTGTCGGCCTAGAACTATTGTAACTGGTCCTCAATATTCTGGATGCAGGATGTAGTTGACGTCTGAGCTAGTCCCACACATGTCCTACTGAAGAGAAATCTGGAGATCTTGCTGGCCATGGAAGTAGCCCATCTCCATGCAGCCAGTTCATAGACACATGCCATGTGTGGACGAGCATTGTCCTACTGATAGATGGTACTAGAATACTGTTGCATGAGAAGTAATTCATGAGGATGCAGGATATCAGAGATGTTTCATTGTGTTGTCAAGGTTTCACAAATCACAACAGCTGTGACCTAAAATTATATCTAATGGCTCCCCACACTATGACGCAGGAGTAACACTGTTGTGCCTCTCCAAAACATTGGCAGAATGGCACCTCTCCCTGGTTACCATCTTACACGTGATTGTCATCTGAAATAATCCAGAACACAGTCTACCCTTCATGGCGTTTCTTGTCAGTTTTAACAGCAGCTTATCCATGCAGTCTGGCTGCTGCTATATCTGATCAATGGAATAGAAAAACTCAGGGTGCTGCAGTGAGTTGTTCCCAGATGGCAAGAGAAGCATTGAAGGGTTTGTGATAGGCCTCCCTTGTAGTGGTCAAATGTGGTTGGCTGGAACCTACATTATAAACTTACCCTCACCAGTCCAACATCAGGCTACTGTTACATCTATATGCCCAACATGCCTGGATGTTTATCAAATCAAACAGCTGGCTACATGTGTCTGACACTGAGACCCATTCAAACTCCATCAAATACAGGTAACATTGTGTAACATGAGTATGTGATATTCTCTGTGGCCTTCACAGCAATCATGCATGCTAGTCATGCACTTTATGTATTTTATCAGGCCTGTTAACAGGGTCACTTATGACAACACTAATACACTGGTGGACATTCTAGCTGTCACAGAGCATTGCAATTCTAATCTCTGAATACCCACTGATGGCATGCAAGTGTGCGATGTTACGTCAACTTTTCTTGTCAGGCAGAGTAATAAAAACAAATACAAACTCTATATGTGCAATAGTTTATCCATAAATAAGACACTCCATTTTACTCAGATACCCTTAATTCTGTGCTGATTTCAACCAAATTTTCATTGCATCAACAAATTTTATTCAAACTCTTTTACGTATAATAAAATTTCAAATCCATAAACTGCAATGGTTTCTAAATAGTTTCATGCATGAGGAAAGATGGATAAAGTGACACTAACAGGTGCTTCATAGCAGAGATTTTACCTAAATATATTTTACATCTCAAGGTAGTTATTTGTTAAGCAGAGGTTTAAGTGAATCTTTTACTATAAAAATTACAAGGCAGAAATTGCTTTTATAAACTAATCATTTTATAATTTCTGGAGATTAATAATATTGTGACTGTGATTGAAACAATTTAAATAAATGAATTGGGAAGTTGTGACATGACACAAGTAAACACTTAGTTGAACATGCTTTAGGAACTTTGACTTATTCCCATCTTTAACATGTTTCTGTTGCTGAAGATGGGAAAAACCTGAATTGCATTCAACTAAGTGTTTATCTGTAATGTGTTATAGCTTCCCAACTCATTTATTTAAACTATTAATTTTGTTGGTGAAGGAACGTTTACTCGGGATGTACACAGTTGTTAAATGATGCACATCATCGTATTGATTTACTTGCTATTTTACTGCACCCAAAACATGCATCTTGCTTTCAAACAACCTTACCTATATTGCTAGTAGTCTTACCACAAACTAAAACTGGGTTATTAAGTAAGCAGCTTCCGCGAAACTTCTTTGTATATGTTAACCACATAAAAGAATTTATATAAAACAGCAAAATACAATGCATTTAGTTAAGTGATTACCAAAATAATTTCTCTTTAAAATAACTTGGATGATGCATTCAATTCAGCTTCAAATATTTAAAACAAAAGAAACTTCTTAATAATCCATAAAATAAAAATTACCATTTTAGTAAAAAGCAAAACAAATTACATTTTACGTACATTAAAGTAGTTAAGAGTATGGATTTACATCTATATATATATTAATTTCAGTCTTCATATATATCTATATGTATTTGGTAATTTTATGAAAAGGGATATACAAAACCTGTATGCACAAACAATGAACATATGCATTTTATAAAGTTATCCCAAAAAGCATTTTAACTCTGAAAATTAAGCAGATATTGTAAAAACATACTGAAGCAACTGTGGAATTACTTTTGTTTTATGTGGCCAGACGGTTTTTTTCTATTTGTCTTGTAGCAAGTTGTCATATAGGACTGATTGAGTCTGCTTTTCTGGCATATATTCAGAATGTTTTGCTGCCACATTAAAAATAAAGTATTGAAACAAAGATCTGCAATATTCATCAAATATCACAATCTCGAGAAGTATTCTAAGAGTCCCATTTACGCCACTCCATTCCTTCAGGGGCTTTCACTTCTAACTTATCTTTTGCCACTTCATTCCAGTTGGTGCTCAGTACTGTGCCACCAGATTCTTGCTGTAAACAAACAAAAGTGCACCAGAATATTAAACTTAATTATGAATAGGATCTAATAACCAGAAAGGAGCAACACTTCAGATACATAAAATGTAAACAAAAGAGAAAGTTTGAAGTATGCAATAATTTAAGAAATAAAGGTCATGAGATCCAAAACCAAGTAAATCTAAATCTTATGAGCAAATCTTTAATTTTTAATGCCTTGAACAAAGCTCATAATAATGAAAATATGTTCACAAAAATATGGAGTATTTGAGGATATTGAAATCACAAGATGATATTTTGATTACATTCTAAGAAGCATACGTAGTCTGCATCCAGGGAACCAACCATAACCACATCTCTGGCCAGTATAAGATTTCCATTAGGAATTGAAGTAAATGCTCTAATTTGTCTTTACTAATAAATGTAACTTTTAACATATCAAATCTGCAACAAGGGCTCTGAGGTCACTAAGAGGAAAGCATATCAAATCAACAATAGATGGCATTCAGTTATCTCTGATCAACTTGATTTTTCATTGGTTTGCACAAATGCTAATCACCTATTTAGTGAGGGTTCATCAACTGTTACCAAAATGCATTTGGCAAGAGTGCATTTTAGAACTATGAGCAGCAGACAATGGTCCCTTCTTTGCTAAAAGCTTCTTGAAAAGAAGACCTGCTGATTGAGAGTTTAAAATGGTTGAAAATAGTTTAACAAAGTCCTGGCAGTTTCATGCTGGGTTACACTTCTAATCACACAACAAGCATTTGATTTGTGGACCCAATAAGTTCAAGTAACATAATCTGAAAGGCCTCAACAGCATAAAGCCTCAGCAAATTAGCAATTCGATAAGTAGAGTCAGAATTCAATTGACCATAATAGTTGGCTATGAATCCTGGGATTTTAAAGTACTTACAACATTGTAAGTCGCCATTGGGTTTGCCATCTCAAAATAATTTGAGATCACCTTGTGGTTTACTAGGAAACAGTCAAGTCAGTTGAGAAATTCAATGCCATGCCGGCATATTGCCATGGTGGCCTAGTGGAAGAGCAAACGGCTAGAGACCGGGAGATCCATGGTTCAAATCCTGGCTATGGCATTGAACTTTTCAGTCTGACTCTACCTATCCAACTCCTGTCCTACACACAGCTTGTGTGAAAAAAACAATCCAAATAAGCTCATTACAAAAAGTGCAAAATTTGTATGTCTAGCTTTGATGCTTGAAAGCAAAAATACTCAAAACCTTACTTAACACTATTCAAATTCTCTTCAATATAAGCAAAGAACAATCCTGGTCTTTCTCCGATATGCCTACTTCTTAAATATTAGATGTTCGTGCTATTTCAAGATTTCATCAGAAGATTCCAGTATTTCAGTTTTATACAGTAATGGAACCAAAAGCAATAGGGCAGTTTACCATTCTATCAACCTGTGCTGCTAAATATAATTCACTATAATTCTTTTTACTATGAGAAAAAAAATTTCCTCTCCATATTCACTCTTAATGGGGGGGTTAATTTATTCCTACATATTTTCTACTTCTGAAAATCTGAAAATAAAGGCACTTGAATGAGTTTAAAATTACTAATAACAAAAACAGCCCTTTAGCACATTTTTTCGGCTGAAAATAATTTTATAATGTTTTGCAATGTACATCTTTTATGCAGGAAAAAAAAAATTATATATAGCATTGAGGAATACAAAAATCTGATGGTAGAATTATGGCAAATATTATGTAACAGTAATTCCATATGTTGCACTTTAATAAAAATTAATCAATTATAGGTTAGTTTGTGGGCATTTCAATCCTCAAATGCCACTAACCAGCAAATTGGACAGGAGTATAATGTCCAATCAAACACTCATCGCCTTTCTTTAAAAAGAATTTATATCACAGTATTCCAAAAATATAAAACCAAATAAAATTTTAAAAAACTATAGTTTGGTGCAAAGGCAGAGAAGATCCACCACAGGAATAAGCCAATGCTGCTTATGATGTGTTTATTGTAGGAGACGTAATTATAATTCAAAACAGGTAAATGGCAGTGGCACAGCAGATAATTTCTCACATCCTGCTGGTATCTTAAAACATTTGTGATGAAGATTCTATGATAATAGTAACTCTGTGTTGAGATTTGAATTGTCCTTAATTTGGTTAACATTTAATGGCAGTATTTTGTTTGGGTATAACATTTGTCTTCTTATCTTGGGGATCATTTTCAAAAGATGTATTAATCCCTTAAGGTGAAGCAATATTAACATTTGGCCAGTTTGACATATCTTTAAAATTTTTGTTTAAAAAAATTCTACAGTTTCATGAGGAATTATTTAGTTAACGTTTCAAATCAATATCCTAATCCTAAGGGATGAAGGATGCCAGAAGAGAGGACATGCTAAATTATGTATCAAAGTTAAGTGAAACAATAAACATCCAAAAACAGTTTCTGAGAAGCCTTGTCTATCACAGGAATCAGCAACTACTAGGCCAAATCAAGTCAAAAGTGAGCAGAAATTAGAGTCCTAGAGGATTTAGGTCAATATCCGATTCCAATAATTATAATAATTAGTGCTGTATCTCAGCATCTTTTTGTGAATATCACTAATTTAAATAGCTGTACCTATGAACCAGGAAAGTTTTAACAGGTTAGAGTTGTTTTTGGAAGCAATAATTGAATTTTCTTGACTTTGGATATTTATACCAAATTCCACTACTGGATGAATATCTTCTGCATATAACAATGTTAAAACACATTTCCACAGATTCTTTGATAAAATTCTTAAAGATTTTTATTCTCAAACTTTCCTCTGATTCATATTTACAAAAGAAGGCAGAGTATATATTGTGGTTTAAAATAAAATTTATTTAACACTTTACAACCAATTATCCAAGTGATTTTTAGGCATCTTGTGTGTTTTAATGAGATCTACTTTTTTTGTGTAGTAAGTTTTTGTTTATCTCTTACAGTTTACCAGTTAAGGCTTTTCATTTTTGAGTTATCGTGTTCACAAACACACAGACCTTTTTCTACAAATGCTTTTTTTTGATACAGGGGATCCTAAAACATATATTTCCGGTGAAATCTTGGTATCAAATTTTTGGATGGAATGCAATACCATCTCTATACACTATGTGCATAGTACGTGTAGAACAATTAAAAATGAATTACCTACACTTAAAGTGTTGCACACAGTGAATAGTGATGGTGATTTATTTAACTTTACGAGAACCAGTCTACACTTGCTTATGAAGGAAATTGGATTTGAGTTCATCAGCCGTAATAAAAAAAGTGTGATAGTTGACAAGGAGGATATAGCACAGTGGCAAAGGTGGTATTTGTGGGACATAAAGCAGTTTAGGAGGGAGGGGTGCCTCTGTACTTCTTAGATGGAACTTGCGTTAATGAGGGTCACGTGCCCTCCAAGGTATAGCCTGAAAGAATTTTTAAAGCACAAAACATGCATAGGTAGTGAGAAAGGCTTTGTTGATGACGGTGAACTTGTGTTCAAGCCGAAGAAGCCAGATGACTATCCTGACAAAATGTGTATCTCAAACTTGAGCCTAAAAGTGTGATAATAATGGACAATGTCCCTTATCATTCAGGAAGAGCACAGTGCATACCAAACATTGCATGGAAAAAAGTGAAAATGCTATTTTTGTTGAGACCTAACAACACTGCTTGTTATGAATATATGAGAAAAATAGATTTGCAAGGGATGGTTAAGGGGTATAGAAATGTATATGAAAAATTTGTCATTGATAATCTTGCTCAAAGTGCTGGGCATACACTACTCAAACTGCCTCCATATGACTGCAAACTTAATCCAATAGAGTTTATTGGAGTCAAATTAAGCATTATGTAGCACAAAATAATATAACATTCAAATTAACTGATGTGCACGTATTAGTGCAATTAGATTTCAAAGAAATTACAGAAGAAATGTGGCACCAATATATTTGGTATGTGAAAAATGAGGAGCAGCAAATGTAGGATCTGGAAGGAATGATGCGACAGCTTAGTGGATAGATTAATAATCACTGTGGGATCACTCACCACATTCAAAATTTTTTTTTTTTTTTTCCCCACTTGCTCCAGATTCTACTGTAGCACTAATGTAAACAGATTACTTACAAATGATTTATTCATGGCCCGCTTCACTTCATCTGATCCCTGAGAATAGATCTTCTGAAACAATGCATTGAGTGCGGCTTCTCCTTCAGGTGTGTCCTCTTCCTCCTCTTTGCTAATTGCTCCTACAACTCTATCCCAGTCTTTGGCATTAGGAGCAGAGCTGGGGTACCTTGGTGGACCAGAATCTGGCACAGCTAAAATCAAAATGAGAACAGAAATATTTGAAGTAGGCAATTGCTTGCTGCATTCTCAAAGTAATTTAAAAAATCTGATTTGTTCCATTCACATGACTTTCTCCACATCTCTGCAACAAATTATTATTAAAAAGCTTATGCTTCTATTTATTTCGTGCTAATTGAGAAAAGTTAGCAGAAATAGTCTTATTACTTGCTTCCTTGAAAGTAGAAGCAAAATAAGGGAGTACCATAGGTTAAAGTGATAGTCAAAAGCTGCTTGCTATGTGACTGAAGTTCCTTTGTTTGTATAGACAGGAGTTGACAAATTCCTGAATGAGAAAAGTATATTTTTCAAAGCTGAAACAAAAAAACTGGAATATCTCAAAAACGATCAGCTCCAAGAAAAACATGTAAATGACATAAAGTGTGTGTTTTAATTTGATTTACATTTTTTGTGTTTCAACTTTTTGTAACCATTTAAAATTAGCCACCATAAATGGCGGTTACATAACCTTGAGTTGGCATGATAAATATGACATCAAAATACTGGAATGCAAGAGAGCGAATGGCTTCACTGCCAACTGTTCAACATTAGATACCAACCAACCAACACTTTTTGTGTAGTGAGGTTTTTGTCTATCTCTTACGGTTTACCAATTATACAAAATTTAATAAAAATCATTCAGAATAAAGAGATCTTTATAGGCTATTCCCACAAAATTCAAGATATACATTTTATTTGGCAAGTAAATATCTTAAATATAAGGGATTTTAATCAAAATCGTTAGTCATTTTTAAGTAAAATCAACATTTTCACAATTTTTTCCAAGTAAAGGGTAGTTGGGGGTGGGGGGATTTTCTTGAAACTCTTTGTGTCGCATCCTTGGAGGATACTAAACTAAAATACTAAGTTTGGTTTTTAACAGTCTTTTCATTTTTGAGGTACGCATGCACCCACACCCACACACACACAGAGGAATCTTTCTAAAATTGCTTTTTTTTAATTCAGGGGATCACAAAACATATATTTCCAGTGAAATTTCGGTATCAAATTTTTGGGTGCATTACAATACCTTCTTTATACACGATGTATATAGTACATGTCAAGAAAGTAAACATAAGTGTACATCATTGTTAGTATCAGCTACATGTCTATTGATGAACGAATCAAATAAGATATGAATTATGACATGCTGGAATTTTTGAAAAATGCTGTAAAAGAATAGGAATAACAGAAAAGAGAAAAGTGAAAGGAAGTGAAAATATGAGGGTACTAAGGAACCTGTTGAACTGTTTTTAACCATTTTACATTCCTTTTATTGACTTAGGTCTGAGTTGGTGAATGAAATGGATAGAATGATGCTGATATGAACCCATGCTCCAAAGAACTTTCAGTTAGGTCATAAAAATAATACCTTACAAAAAAGTATCTCAGAAGGAAAGAAAAGAAAGGAAAGAAAGTAAAAACAACATATTCATGAAACTCATTTCATAAGGAGCCAATTGCCACTTAGCATTTACTCAAGAAGAAATCACATATTCTTGATTCACAAAATGTAAGTATGAGGTGATGGATTTCAGAGGGAGGGTGATATTATAGATTTAAACATGCTAGCATTCCCTACAATAAGACTACAGGTAGATTATCTCATCTTACATCTTATACATTTGAACTTCATAAATTGTTTAACATTATTAAGCAGAATTTTTTGAAGTCTTTAATCATCATCGTTAGTGCTACAGCTTTGGGAACCTTGGCCTCCTTCACAGTCAATCTCCATTCTAGTATATCTATGGATATATAATTTCATCTTGTTACTTCTGTAATCTTTACATCCTGCAGAGCATTAGTGAAGCTATCTTATCTTGGGCTTTCTTCACCTCCTCCTCATGGAATAAATTCTTGTATTGTCTTGGGTTTACTCATTTCCTCCCTATACCATAAATCACCAAATTGTTATAGCCTTCTTGCTTTTATAGCCTCCTAGCCTTCTTGCTTTCCTTTTATTATTGGTTAATTTCATAATTAAGCCTAAATTAAATGTTCCTGTATTGTTCATAGATTTTTCACATTTTCAGTTCAATTTACTAATATTTCCTACACGTAATATATATACTGAGTATAATTTCATAAACATAAAACAATTCTATGTTGCAATTATACAACATACTTGATCATAAATGCACATAACTTCAGTTACTTGCTTCTACCTCCGCTGAAGCATTAGGTCACTTTCTTCCAGAGCATACTGGGAAGAAGTTTGTAACTGGTTTGTCACCCTCAGTGCCTTATGGTCTCTTAGGTGGAAAACTAATGAGTGTAGAATGCCTATATATTCAGCTAGGTATATGATTTGTGGACTGTTGAGAAATTTATATAACTTAGCAAACTCAGAATTTGAATATGAATTCAGGTAAGATTGTTAGAATAAACTGATCAGCCAATATGAGTGTAAATTATTTTTTTTTTTTGTCAAGAACTGAAAAATCCCGATTGTTGAATTTTTCAATTGGCTCTAGCAGTTAAATACATAATCATGGATATGTCAGTGTGACACAGAAACACAATGATCATCTTCCATTAGGGTGGTTGGTCATCGCTAGTTTCTAAAGTTATGTTCATAAAGACAGTTTCAAATGTTTTCAGATGACTTTTATTCCCTGTCTCAGGTATTCGGTTGTTTGCATAACAGGTCACACGGTTGATCCTCCTCCTGCCCTTTTCCCTGGCCAACTATTGGTAAATGATGTATGTAAATAGCAGACATAGCTCAAGGTTGTTCAAAACACATTAGACCCTGAAATTTGTGCTTCATTTATGATATTATTATTAAGCAGTCAAAACAAGATATACAGCAGACATATCTGATTAAGTTATAACTGGGGCAGTATTTTTTGATGTGTTGTTAGCTTTGGATGCAAAATGTAGAACATATTATAAATATAGTCTCAGTACCTACATTATGGATATATAAAGAAAGAGAAAAATCGCAGGACAAAATATCAAACCTGACCACCATAAAACAAACATTCTAATATTAGGTAATAAACTGTGGAAGCTCTGTTCTGTGGTTCATTAGCGCCCTCAGTAAACAAGGTTAAATAAAACACCAAGATAAAGAACAATATAAAAACAAACAAATGTCACTAAACACCAAAAGATAAAAACTTTTGGCTAAAAGACAGATAATAATCTAAAATATTTAAAAACGGAGTGAAAAGGATGCAAAATACCTAAAACGTGGTCGACGGATTAAAACGAATTAAAAACGAATGTCAAAATTCATTAAAACCCATGAAACCCCACTGCATTAAAAGCGATAAAGACAGATGAAATCCTTAAAAATTAAATCCTTATCATAAAGGTCAAATTAGATAATTTAAAAACTCTTAACGACCATTCTGTGGTCGTCGGTAAGAACCTCCACGAGGGAGGCTGGCAGGTGTAACTCAGATCGAAGGGCTGCTAGAGTGATACAGTCTAGCAGGACATGCCATACCAACAATACTGCCCCACAGAATGGACAGTTAGGCACAGGATCTCTTTTAAAAACATGACTATGCGTAAAATTGCAGTGACCGATTCGCAAGCGAGCCAATTGTACCTCCTCCCGACGGGATTTACGAGAGGAGGTCACCCAGGTAAGTGAATGGTTTCTTGTGTGGTGACCTCAATTGGGCGGCTGAAGCATGCTTTGTCTTCGGTGCTTGTCTGACCATGCTTAAATTCACTAATCCACAAATAAATGGTTTTCAATGATGGTGCAGCAGTCCAACCCTTCAATGAAAATGTTTAATAACAGCATGAAAATCGGTTTTCTCTATTTTCAATCACAGTCGATACATTGGCCAATTCAGAACAGCTGTCAACGATGAAGTGTATGCTGTATATTGTTGAAATTTTTATATGATCCTTTGAATAATCAAGCATACCAACCATTAAGCCGCAACAGAGGTTCCATTCTTTCATGGCAATTTATCAGACTTATCAAACTACCCTCAATAATATATATTACTATATTATTCCAAAACTTTGAGTAAACTAAATACCAATTCATGGTTTATACATTGATGGTGGTTTTATTTTGCATTTAGAGCAATTTCGCTGAATGAATAGGTACTCATATAAATAGAGACACATGGACAAAAGTGGATCAAGTGTATGTTCATCGGCTAATACCACGTATCACAAGGTACATTGATTATAAAGCAATTTGCCGAGAACTAACAAAAAATACTGAATCTCCTCTCAACAGTATGTTGAGTCATTCCATGCTAAATCAACACACCTAAGCCCAAGAGAATAGTAAACAGAACCAACTTTTTACTATTCTGCTTAACTTCCCATAGCACTTCTGATGTGATGTCAGTCAGATTTATAATATACTATATGTTCGAGTGTAGTTTGTAATAAAGCACAAGAATAGCTCACCATCTCAGATTTTGATGAAATTTTATACACTCAAAGTAGGTGTTTAAACTAAGAAAAGTACTAAATTTCAATTTTTTATCTTAAAACAGTTTCCAAAATACAGCTATGCAAAATTTCCTAAAATTGCTCAAAATTGCATAATGGCTACTTTTTAAACAATCACAGATCCTCTACTAATTGAGCTAGAATCATGTCATTTTGTAGCATTTTAAAATCTCTTCAATATGATATGGCACACTATAGGATGTGAAGAACTTTTTTTTTACAAATTCAAAAATAAAAATTTAAATCTAAATTGTGAAGAAGAAGAAGAAGAAGAAGAAGAAGAAGAAGAAGAAGAAGAAGAAGAAGAAGAAGAAGAAGAAGAAGAAGAAATGCATTCTGAAAAAAATGTTAAAAAAAAATTTAAGAAATAGGTTATGCTATTGTTAAATCATGTACCAAGTTTGATGGTGGGACTATGATGGGTTCATTATAAAATTAATTATAAAATAAAGGTGGTTGTAACAAATTTTTATATTGGAAAAAGCCTAATGCCTGAACAAAGTTAATGATTATACATTTTATAAATTGTTCAAAACAAATCCACTCATCAATTACATATAAGTTGTATAATATTGAACTGATTTACATACAAGTTTAAAACATTTATTAAAGTGCAAATATTGGAACTTTTTTATTGTTATTTAGTAAAAGTGATTGTGTACAGTCAAGTCAAATAGACAAGAAAGCACTTATGCCTTGTTCAAAAAATTCACTGGACGCACTTCAACAGTTTTTCGTTATTTCACAAAGTTTCATCTTCGGATAGAACATAAATTATTCCTGTTGGAGTTGTTGGGCTTACAACACATAGGACATTGGTAAAAGGTATCCACAACACATGCCTTCTTGGATAACTAAATGATGGTAAAGGCCCTTGAGGATGAAGGAATGTAACTTTTACTTCATCTTCTTCCTTTTTTTCCAGTAGATACACAAGCCACCAGTTTGAGCCATAACATTCATATAACCATTGCAATCTGTTAATTTCAGTTGGTCTATTGACCTTGAAACAGATACTTGAACAGAGTTTGTTGCGTCTAAAAAGAACTTGAGTGACAGTTTATTTAGGCTTGAGACTAGTGGTATGAAGGCATGATACTGTTGGGTACCTTTAATTGTGTGTGCTTCACTAAAACTATCTTTCAAAAATATCTCTGACAACACATGTTGCTCCTGAGTACTAAAATCAAAACTTATTCCTGTTATATTTTTCACAGACCACTCGTACAACTCACATGAGGTTAAGATTTGGTTTTCTAAAGGTCGTTGCAAGCTAGCCTTTGCGGCTAATCTCTTTACTGTGCGCTGACTCCATCGCACAGGCCTTCACCATGAGCAGTAGCAGAAAAGTGTCACTCAGCTGCAAGGCCAAAGTCTTATTTATGATGACATAGATTGATAAATTTTTTTTTATATTGAGCAGCAGACCCATCAGAAACATAAATGATTTTTCTAGGAACTTCTCCAAACTTTGCTGTCAAAAAATGAATTAGTTTATTTTGGAAAGTATACACAGCCACTGTGTTGTGTTCAAGACAATCTGAAATAACTACAAATTCAACTGTTTGACTTTTTCTTCCTCTTTGTAATAAATTACAAAAGGGTGAACTGTAGCCTGATCACTAGCCCAGTGATAACTTTGGGCTTCATCTTGTACAACCATGCTGTTGTTTTCTGCAAAGTTAAGTGTTATGGCATATTCAGATTCAGTCAGTTTTCTCTATCTGATTCAGTCGCCCTCCGTGGTGTAATGGTTACCATACTAACTTCATATACCCAAGGTCGTGGGTTCAAACCCGGCGGAGGACGATGGATTTTTTCGGGCGTAAAAATCCTTAGCATGGCTTCCTTCGGAAGGGAAGTAAAGCTGTGGGTCCCATGTCGTAGATTTACGGCACGTAAAAGAACCTCAAGCCTGATAAGAGAGACCTGAGCAAAATTAAGCGATCTTTCACGCCCAATATAGAATGGGACGCTGAGAACCAAAGCAGTTAAAGAGCGTCCATAAATAACAGGCCATTTCATTTCTATCTGATTCAAGTATGCGGTTTGATGCTTTGCAATGAAATCATGGCAGATTAAGACTTAACTTATTGCAGATCAGATCAATAAACTCTTATAAATGTAAAAAGAAGCTAGTAACAGTGAAGTAACACAAATATTAATATAATGAATAATTGTAACAATTCTTCACTGATCTTGTGGAATCCAAGGACTAGTCTGCAATAAAATGGTCTATTGCATCATCAGCTCAGTTGTTTTTTGATCTTGTTTATTTACATTGTCATGGTTACTGCTACTAGGTGGATTGTGTACTAAGGCATTGCTAACTACTGGAATCAAAAATCAAATTTGGTGGTATATAAAAATTCATTGCATGATTTTTATACTTGGGGGTTAGCAACAAAAAGGCCATGGTGCCTTAGGAGGTAAGTTTACTTATAAGAGATTACACAGAAGGAAAAGAGTATGAAAAAGTCTAATGTATATTGAACAGACAAATTCAATTCATTACTAACTTTTTACAAATAACGAAAAGATTACAAATGTTTGAAAACTATATTTCATAATAAAAGTTTGTTAACTGTTAAGATTCAAATCCAGATTAACATAAGTATCATATACACTCTGTTGTATTCCCATTTCAGAGGATCACCAATTATGCTTACAAAACCACTAAAGAGCTGTGTGTTTCTTTAATCCAAAAGACACACTTAAAGCTGTTTGTTTATATTTGCAGATTAAAAGATGAAAATTATTGAGGGCATGAATTTACAAATTATCGCAAAGTATTGACCATACCAATATATAATGCACCACTTTCAATATGATGCCATTACAAAAAATCTTAAGTGTTCCATTCACATAGCTTTCTCTACATTTCTGTAATTGTTGTAAAAAAGCTTATTCTTCTATCTATATCATGTTAATCGAGATAAACATTAGCAGAATTTGTCCTTCTTACTTGGTTCCTTGTAAGTAAAAGGGAAAAATTCTAATGTGCGCCATTCACATGATGTCTTCTAGCTGTTTAGCAAAATAACCTTTTATCCAAAGATTATTCTTTTATCTACATCATGCTAATCAAGATAAACATTAGTAGAATTAGTCTTATTACTAGCTTCCTCTTAGTAGAAGAAAAGAAGAAAATACACAGGCTAAAGTGATAGTCTTGTCCTTTAAAAGGTGGTCGCTATGTGAAACAATTGAAATTACAAGAATAAACAAACAAGAAGAAAGACGTCTTCCTGTTTGAGAAATGTTTAAGTGGCTTAAAACTGAAGCCAATAATCTGGAATATCTTGAAAAAGCTCAAATCTACAAAAATAAATGTATATGACATAAATTGTGTGTTTAAATGAAATCTACATTTTTTGTGTAGTAAGACTTCTGGTCTGCTATTATACAAAAGTAATCCAGAATGAAGATGTCTTCAGAGGCTATTCACAGAAAATAATCCAGAATGAAGATATCTTCAGAGGCTATTCACAGAAAATTCACGATAAGCATTTCGTTTGTCATAAAAATATCTTATACTTAAAGTATTTTAATCAAAATTGTTAGAGCCATTTTTGAAAAGAATCAAAATTTTTGAAAAATGATTCGTGTAAAGGGTAGTTGAGAGTGAGGGTGGGGGATTTCTCAAAAATCTTCGTCTCGCAACCTTGGACTTTTTTGTTTTTGAGTTATGCTGCACTCGCGCATACACAGGCATACATGAACCTTTAACTAAAAATGCTTTTTTGGATTAAGGGGGTCCCAAAACATGTATTTCTGGTGAAATCTTGGTATCAAATCTTTGGGTACATTACAATACCTTATCTATACACTATGTACATAGTGCGTGTAGAGAAACTAAAAATCTTGTGTGTTGCATTCACATGGCTTTCTCTAGCTGTTACACAAACAACTTTCCTTACAAAAGATTATTGTTTTATCAATGACATGCCAATCAAGGTATACATTAGCAGAAATTGTCTTACCAGTTGCTTCCTTGTAAGTAGAAGCGAAAGCATTCTAATCTTTTAAATATGTGAAACAAATGAAGTTTGAGTTACTTTACATATCATGCGGTAAAACTAGAGAGAAAAATGAAATGTTACTTCCAGTTTGAGAAAAGTATAAGTGGTTTAAAATTGAAACCAATAGCAATGAATATTTCAGAAACGGTCAGCTCTACATAAAAAACTCTGATGAAAATGGCGGCGGGACAGTGCAACTATAAAGCAAAGCTCCGAAACTGTGAAGAATTATACAGCAATAAACTTAAAATCGCAAAGGAAAATAAAAATGAGGAAAACAAAAACCCTCAAAGTGAAGTTACAAACGAAAGCAGCAGTAAAAATCCTACGGAAAAGGAGAAAATCACGAAACATATGCAGCAAGCAGGTAACAATGAAATGGCGGGAGAGAAACTGAACGATGGTACACTAGAAGACAAGGAAAGCGTAGCGTCGCTACAGCTTATAATTGAAATATTAACAAAAGAGCTTAAAGAAGTAAGAATAGAAAACCAAAAGCTAAAAGAAGAAAAAGCAGCACTGGAAATAGAGGTAAAAAACAACGCCAGCACAAAATGGAAAACTGTAACTCATCAAAGAAAGACAAACCAAGCCAAACCTACAGAATCTCAAGCGATTGAAACAAAGAACAAATTCGGCTACCTGGAAAATTTTCAGGAAACACAAGCAGATGCAGACTGGAAGAAAGAAGCAGACACAAATACAGCAGAAACTAACCAAGAAAAACGCTCAAACAACACAAACGAGAGGTGCAATGAAAGTGAAATACAGAAGACGAAAGAAGACGTAATAGTGCTAGGCGATTCGATAATAAAGCACGTCGACTTATCAAAAACGGCTAAAGTGAATGTGTTTAGTGGAATAAAGACAAAGGAACTGGAAAACTTAATTGAAAAGAAGAATGCAGGAATCCAAACCCAACCAAAGGCAATATATCTGCACGTGGGAACAAATACAATGAAGCAAGCGTCTTGTTCCGAAGAGATTATGGGCGATATATACTGTGCGGCAAAGAGCATAAAACAAATGTATCCGAAAACACTAGTTATTATAAATGGTGTAGTGAAAAGAAGAGATGTACATTTCAGAAATATTAATATAAAAATAATAGTTGCAACAAATCTTCACTTATCTTTTGGAATCCTTGCCTGGACTAGTTTTGCAACGATTTCATTGCATTATCAACATATCCTTTTGGTCTCTTTTTTGATGTTGTTTATTTACACTGTTATGGTTACTGCTACTAGGTGGATTGTGTACTAATGCATTGCTAACTACTGGAATCAAAACAAATTTGGTAAGAGTGTCAATTGGAGGTATATCAAAATTCATCGCATGATTTCTATACTTTAATATAAATATTTTCTCCCAAACCATTAAATCTATGGGCCCATTTAAGTGTTTTAATAATTTAACATCTGGATTTATTTCATGATATTAAATTTCCAAAAATGTTCTGCTACAGCTGATTTATCAATTTGTTTGTATTTAATATTCCTAAAGTGTTCTTTTACTCTGGTTTCCAAATGACGTTTAGTCTTACCAATATAAACAAGGTCACAATTTAAACAGTTTAATTGATAAATGCCAGATTTTTTATTTTTTGAAATGTCATCCTTTTTAGAAAAGCCTAACAAATTTTTTATACTGTATTTATTTTGAGGAACCAATATTATGCCATGCTCTTTGAAAATATTTGTGAATTTTTTATTTGCCCAAGGGTGATAAGTAAATTTTTTAAAAATGTAATTATCTTTTATTTTCTTAAGCGTAGAAATATCTTTAATAGCTTTTTGATATTTAAACTTCTCAATTTTTTTATTTATAAAATCAGTATTAAAACCATTAATTAAAGCAGTGTTAATAATGTGTTTATATTCTTTATAGAATTCATCTTTATTAAGGGGTAAATTAATTAACCTATAAATTAAACTATTAAAAACAGCAAATTTATGTGAAAAAGGGTTAAAGCCATTATTTTTTATATAATTATCAATGTGGGTTTGCTTTCTGTATATTCCAAAATTCAATTTATTGTCTTTTTTTATTATTTTGAAATCCAGGAAAGGGAGATAGCCATCCATCACTTTCAGTTTCTAAGGTGAGTTTTATAGCCTTATCTTGTAAATTTAAAAGTTTTAAAGCATCATTTACATGTTTATCAGGAACAATAGCAAATATATCATCTACATATCTATACCAAATTTTAAAAATTAGAGGGAATGCTTTAGTGACCTGTATTTCAAAATAGCCCATGAAAAGATCAGCAAGAAAAGGTGAAAGTGGACTACCCATTGCTAAACCAGAAGTTTGTTGATAGAATTTGTCATTAAAGCTGACAAGATTTTGATCCAAACAAAGATTAGTAAGGATAACAAAATCATTTATTAAATTTTCATTCAGTTCTATAGAACTTAACCATTTTTTTAAAAATGTCAAATGTTTTTTCTCTAGGAATGCTTGGAAACAAAGCAGTTACATCAAAAGAAACAAGTTTATCATTAGTAGATAATGTAATATTGCTGATCCTTTCAACTAGCTCAAAAGAATTTTTAATACTTAAACTCTCAAATTTTTCAAAATTAGTGATTTTTTTATTTAACCATTTAGCTAGGCTGTAAGTAGGTGAATTTATGCAATTTACAATAGGTCTCATTTTATTTCTAGGTTTATGAATTTTGGGAAGAGCATATATTCTGGGTAAAATTGGATTACTGATTTTTATAATTTGCTTTTCTTTATTTGTAATACTTTTAATTTCATTAAGGGTCTTATTATAAATTGAAATGCAGGATTTTAAAGGGTTAATATCAATGCATTTGTAATCTTCACCTTGAAGTAAGAGTTCCATTCTGTTAATGTAATCAATTTTATTTAAAATTACAATTACCTTTATCAGCTTTAGTATAGATTACATCTTTTTCTTTTAATGATTTAATAATTTGTTTATTGTGATTTACTTTAGGGTGATTTTTATTCAAATTCTGTAATATTTTACTACATTTTTCTTTAACCAATAATTTATTATTTTCATTTAAATCCTGATTAGCAATTTCTATATCTGCTACATAATCATCTATATTTTTTTAAAAATCTACACAGGTTTTTAAACCTTTATTCAAAAAATTAATTTCCTTCTCATTGAAATTACAATTTGAAAGGTTAATTACATTATCCTTAGGGTTATTCCCTTTAGTTGGTTTCAATTTATTTTGTTTTAAGCATCATTTATTTATTAATATAAAAATAATAGTTGCAACAAATCTTCACTTATCTTTTGGAATCCTTGCCTGGACTAGTTTCGCAACGATTTCATTGCATTATCAACATATCCTTTTGGTCTCTTTTTTGATTTAATATTTGTATTATTCTTCACTGTTACTAGCTTCTTTTTACATTTATAATTTATTTAACTTATTTTTCAGTTTATTTGTTTTATTTTTCATGCTAAAGTTCAAATTTTCAAACAATTTATATTCCAAATTTAGCCAAATTGAATTACCTAAAACATTTATAAGTTTAAGATGCAAATTATATAATTTCAATTCAATGTTATTTAAGTTTTTAAAATGCAAACTTCTTTCAACTTCAATTACTTTCTTCTCTGCTGCTTTTTGATGAATACTATTATTGTCAAATTTAACAGTTTTTCTAACAAAAATGGGAGTTACTTTACGTTTTAAACACAGGTTTAAGAAACGTATATCTGCAAGAATATTCTTCTTTTTTCTTGTAATTTCAAATATAGCTTAATTTAATGTTTAGTATTATTAAAATTCAGATTAAACCTAGAATTATTATATTCCATCACATCCATCATAAGCAATAACCTAAAATGTACTGAAACTAAGGAATGCTTCAAAACAAATAAACTTATAAATGTAAAAAGAAGCTAGTAACAGTGAAGAATTACACAATATAAAAATAATAGTTGCAACAAATCTTCACTTATCTTTTGGAATCCTTGCCTGGACTAGTTTCGCAACGATTTCATTGCATTATCAACATATCCTTTTGGTCTCTTTTTTGATTTTATTTACACTGTTATGGTTACTGCTACTAGGTGGATTGTTACTAGCTTCTTTTATTATAGTTATTATAATATTGTTACTAGCTTCTTTTTACATTTATAAGTTTATATGTACATTTCAGATTTATAAACCGTGTAAACGAAAATATACACTGGATGTGTGATAAACTAAAGTGTGTATTTGTGGATGTAGATAGACAAATGGGTATGGACTGTATAGGGAGAGACAGCCTGCACCTAAGCAGAAAAGGAACGGGAAATCTACAGAGAATAATGAAGAATACCATCTACAGGTGTACAGCTACGATCAACTGTATCATAGATCAGGGAAACTAACTGCAAAGGGGGGTACAGAAAACTTGTCCAGTACAACTAACTTAGAAGAAAATACAACTAAAAGTAAGGCAAATGATTATACAAACTTCACCACACAAAATCTGTTAGGTCAAAAAATTAATTTGGCAACAAAAAGTAAGGGTAAAAATAAATTTAGTCTGTATCATCAAAACATTCGAAGTATTGCCAGCAAAAGGGCACTTATCAAGCAAAACATTCAAATATGCAACTCGATATTATAGTATTTACAGAGCATGGTCTAAAAATAAAGGAATTAAAGGTAAATAATTATGAAAACTACTCATTGGGGGCTAGTTACTGCAGAAATAACCATAAAAGTGGGGGGGGGGGGTGGCAATTTATGTTAAACAAGAAATTAAATACAAAGAAATAGATTGCAAAAAATTCTGTGAAGAAATGTGCAGCGAAATTGCAGCAATCGAAATAAAGCAAAAAAGTAAAAACCTCATAGTAATAGGGATTTACAATCCCCCAAATGCAAACAAAGTAATTTTTCTCGAGAGATTAGAAGAATGTCACAACAGTATAAGTAAAAATAGAGACACCATAGTAATAGCAGATTTCAATATAGATGTTCCAGTAGAAAACAAAAAGAAAAGGCTATTATTAGAAATGCTAGTAAGAAATAATGTTGCACTGGCAGAGACAGAACCAACAAGAGTAACTAAGTATTCAGCAACATGCGTGGACCTCATGTTCTCAAACCTAAATAGGGAATGTTATGAAATTAAAATAATAAAAAATGGAATAAGTGACCACTATAGCCAACAAATAGTAAGTAAAACATTAGGTAACTTAAGACCCAAAACTAACAAACTAATAGAGGCCAAAAGAATAGTAAACAAAAACACACTAGAAGCATTACGATACTACATCAAAGAAGCACAATGGGAAGAAATCTATGAAAAATATGAAATAAATGAAAAATTTGAATGTTTTGCTAAAATCTTAGAAAAATGCTTAAACACAGCAATACCTATATGCAAAATAAATTGTTGTATGCAGAAAAGTAAAAACTGGTCAACCAAAGGTATAAACATCTCAAAAAAACGCATGCAATTCCTAAACAGCTTAAAACATCCAAAACTAGACGATAAATCATACACATATATAGAAAATTACAAACAAATGCTCAATAAAGTAATAATTGAAGCAAAGAAGCAGCACAACAAAATACTGATACAAAATGCAGAAAATAAAACTAAAGTAGCATGGAATATAATAAAAGCATCACACAAAGAAAATAAACAAAAATGGGTAGAAAACATATGTATTGAAGTAAACAATAGGTTAATAGAAAACCCAATAAACATAACAGAAACATTTAATGATTATTACATCAATATTGTAAAAACTTTAGGCCTCAGCCAAGGTCAAAGCCAGCAAACAACTGAAAACAGTATATGTAACTCAATGGTGTTACGAGAAATAACAAATGAGGATGTTATTAAACAGATAAACACATTAAAATGTAAACGATCTTTTGGGTTAGATGGACTTACAAATGAAATGGTTAAGCATTGTAAATCTGAAATGTCAGAGATAATGACGCATATAATTAATCAATCTTTTATAACAGGTACATTTCCCAATGCACTAAAAAAAGTAATAGTAAGACCGATATACAAGAAAAAAAATTCAAAGCATGCAATGGAAAATTATAGACCCATATCATTATGTTCAGCATTTTCCAAAATAATAGAGGGATTGTTTTTAACTCAACTACAGAGCTTCTGCAGTAAGTATAAAATAATATCAGAGTACCAATTCGGTTTTCAAAAACAGAAATCAACAATACAAGCTATCTGTAAAGGAAACGACATCCTCATAAATGCAATAGAGAGGAAAGAATATGTAATCGCAATCTTTCTTGATCTTACCACAGCATTTGACTGTGTAGATATACATAAATTAATAACTAACACAGAAAATTAAGGCATCCGGGGCCTACCATTAAAATGGCTAAAATCTTATCTACAAAATAGAGAACAATGTGTGGAAATTATATACAATTCAAATGGTAACCTAAATAAAATCAGATCATCTTTTAACAAAGTGACTCACGGTGTTCCACAAGGATCGAAACTAGGGCCATATCTATTCCTTATATATATAAATTGCTTATTCAAAATAATAAAAGAAGCAGGTGAAATAGCCATTGGATATGCTGATGATACCACAATTATAGTAAGAGGAAATACAGAACTTGAAGTACAAGTTAAATCAAATACACTACTTGAAAAAATTAGGGAAGAGCTAGGAAACCTAAGGATGGTAATAAATACAAATAAAACAGAATGGATGCAAATCTGCTTAAAAAAGAAAATCCCACCCAATATTCAATTAGTCCCAGACAGTAAACAAATACAACAAGTAACAGAAACAAACTTCTTAGGATTAATAATAGATAACAGATTAAACTGGAAAAAACATATTGAAAAAATAGCAAAAAAAAAAATAAATACAGGACTATACATCTTAAAACAAGCAGCGCAACAAATGGATAGTGATAGCTTAATACAAATATACTATGCCTTCATACATTCATATTTGAGCTATGGGGTTGCATTATGGGGTAATGCGCAGAAAAAAACAATGCAAAGAATATTAAGACTACAGAAGCATGCCATTCGAATAATACGTAAACTAAAGAAGACTGATACTTGTAAAGATTCCTATAAAAAACTAAATATATTAACATTTCCGGCACTGTATATATATATGAATGCATTAAATACTCAATAAAAAATCATTGTAATCAAAGTAGAAACATGCACATACACGAACATGACACAAGAACGAAACAAAATTATTTTATTAACAGACTAAGAGGAACGTTAAGTAACAAAAGTATAGAAAGTAAAACCAAAGATTTGTACAATCATTTGCCAAAACAAATAAAACAGATAACTGAAGAAAACTGTAAACTTAAAGCAATTAAAAAGTATCTCTCAGAAAATGTATTTTACTCTATAGAGGAGTATAAAATGTTAAATTAATTAAGTTATGCTGTATGATGGTAGCCCCTGTATTTTTTTTTTTTTTTATAAAGTGTATATACTCATGTTATTATTTATACTATATGTTTAGTTTTGTAATCAATCTGACGATCCTTGTAAATTATGTATTAAAAATGGAGATATTAAAGAAATAGAAATAGTTTATCTTTTATGGTTTATCTGTTATCAAAATACTCAAAACTCGTCCAGAATAAAGAGATCTTTAGAGGAGATCTTTAGAGGATATTTCCGGAAAATTCAAATTATACATTTTATTTGTGATGTAAATATCTTTAATATACAGAATTTAATCAAAATCATTAGAGCCATTTTTGAGAAAAACAATATTTTCAAAATTTTTTCCATGTAAAGGGTACTTTCAGTGGGGGGAGGTTCTAGAAAATCTTTATATCGAACCCTTGGAAGATACTAAACTTAAATACCAAGTTTGGTTCTTAACATACTTTTTGTTCTTGAGCAATGCTGTCCCCAGATACACAGACCTTTTTCTAATTTTTTTCGGATTCAGGGGACCTCAAAATATATTTCTGGTGGAATTTTTACATGAAATATTTGGGTGGAAATCAATACCTTCTCTATCCACTATGTACATTGTACATAAGGAACTAGAGAAAGTAAAAAAGAATTGTTCCATTCACATGACTTTCTCTACATCTCAGTAACAAATTATTGTTAAAAAGCTTATTCTGCAATCTATTTCATGCTAATCAAGATTAACATTAGCAGAAATGGTCTTATTACTTGCTTTCTTATAAGTGGAAGGGAAATAAGAGAATACACCAGGCTAAAGCAATAGTCAAATCTTTAAAAGCTGGTTGCCATGTGCTGAAATCCATTTTGTTTGTATTGCCACGAGTTGACAAATTGATGTGAAAAGTTTTAAGTATTTAAAAACGGAAACCAGTAACAAGGAACATCTCAAAAAATAGCCAACACCATAAAAAAGAAAACGTATATGACAAATTGTGTGTTTTAATGAGATCGAAATTTTTTCTGCAGTAAGTTTTTTTCTATCTCTTCGGTTTACCAGTAATGCAAAATCAGCAAAATTCATCCAGAATAAAGAGGTCTTCATAGGCTATTCCCAGAAAATTCAAGATATACTTTATTTTTCATATATCATTAAAACACAGTATTTTAATTAAAAGCATTAAAGCCATTTTTGAGAAAACCAAAAAGTTTAAAATTTTGTCCACGTAAAGGGTATTTGGGTATCGGGAATTTTCGTAAAAAATGTTGTGTCCTGTCCTTGGAAAATACTTAACACCCGTGCACACATAGGACCTTTTTCTAAAAGTGCTTATTTTGGTACAGGGAACCCTAAAATGTGTATTTCCAGTGAAATCTTGGTATCAAAATTTTGGGTGGAGTGCAATAGCTTCTCTACCTACATACTGTACTATTTTGGGAAAATAATAAAATTTCTGCTTTAAAGAAAATTAGGAATAATTAACTAATAATTACACTGTTCATGACAGCCAAAAATATAGGAGATGGTCCAATTTAAGTGCGATCAGGTTCCTTCAAAAGTTCAGTTTCATATTATTGCCTAGGTCAATTTCAAAAGAAATATTTTGACTAACCTGATCCTAGTGTAATAAAATAACTCAAATAATTCCAAAATTATTTTTTCAGTGAGACTAATATGGTACTCCAAATGAAATATAAAACGTATCGTAATTTCTTTAAAGAGAATAGACTGCATTCATTTCAAAAACCAAGAACTGATACCTTGATTTCTACTAGGAATCTGAAATAATATTGAGTGTCAACGCAAAGGATCCTCATAAATAGTGTGTGAAGAACACAGAATAAATGTTGCAAAGTAAAATAAACTAAAGGAAAAGTATTGAAGATCAGCCAAACTTGAAAACACAGATAACTTAGTGCTCCGTGGTGGTGGTGGTGGTGGTGGTGGTGGTGGTGGTGGTGGTAGTGGTGGTGGTGGTGGTGATGATTGGTATTTAAGTGTTCAACTACTAGGTCATAAGCACCCTTATGAAACAAATCATGGTAAAAGCCAGATATAAAATTATAAAACTACTCTAAGCTTGTTTCCATAGAGAACTGACCACTCTTCTTGCCAGCACGAAAGTAGCACTCTGCGCACAACCACCTTAATGTTTGCTGATGTTTCAAAAGAAATTTTAGTACTGGGCTCTGCGGTTGCCAACTTTGCTGTCAAACTTGCAGTTCATTCCCCAGAAAGCCAAGGTGACCAGGAACCCATGAACACTTCACATAATATGTAGTTGTACAGCTCACTAAGACTCTGAAGTGCACTAAGGGAATCACTCATAATAATGTAGTCATTCAAATTTTGGCGGTGAACATACAAACTGTATATTGCATACAGTTCTGCACTATAAATGTTTGTGCTACTATGAAAACCAATGTATATTGCTCAGTTTCATAAGGCACACCATCAGTGCACTTACTTCAATCAATGTATACACAAATTCAGTCATTGTAATTTGACAAAAATTCTAAAAAAAAAAACACACAGGGACACTAGATACAGGCATAATGGACTTCTTGTATGCTTTCATCTCGAGATCTAAGTAGGATGTTGCATGTAACCAAGATGGGTGCTGCCTCCACATGCTAGGCATTTCAATATCGTGTTTCTGAAGAAGCTCTTGGAAACAAAAACCTGCAGGTCTTGGTCTGAGATGTTTCTATAACATTTGTGTCCAGCCTAGTGTGGAAAAATGTAGTGAATGTTGGACGTGAAGGCATGCACTTAATCCAACAGCCATAATTTACTACACATTTACATCACATCTATATTGTAGAGGGGGTTCTACCGATTTGGTGTAAAGGCTAGCAACTGGGTTAGTTGGAAAAGCTCCAACAGCATCAGGGATGCCCCAATTATGGACAGTGTCTAATTTTCTCAGGACAGATGGTTGTGCTGAAGAATAAACAAAGCATCCATAATCTAACTTAGATCAGATCAGTGTGGGTTAAAGTCACAGTAAGAGAGCAAGAAAAAAGACACACACCGCACAGGACCTCTTTCTAAAAATGCCTTTTTTGGATTCAGGAATCCTTAAAACACAATTTCTGATGAAATCTCGGTATTGAAATCTTAGGTGGAATACAATACTTTCTCTACCTATCATGTCATTGTACTTACATGCTAGAGAAAGTAAAAATAACTATGTAGTTCAGTAGGCTGTATTGGAATCTTACCTAGTGGAGTCACAAATCAATTGCAAATGGAGTGGATATAGCAAACACTTGTTTTTGCTTCACTAAGCTGTTTTTATTCAGGAACATGTTTTTGCAGATCCTTTGTAGATGTCTTCGGCTGTGCTGACTGAGTTAAAAATTAAAGAGTCACTTTGAGTGGAATTTCACCCTGGTGGCCATTGGATGAAGCTGAAGAGCAGGTTTTCTTTGTCAATAAATCAAAGCTCATGAAGCTTTCCTCAAATTTATTAATGTATATAGGAAATGGATCGTGATCATCTTCTACGTTGTCCGACTTTTACAGAAGATCACAACCTCCCAGCTAAATATTGGAGTGCAAGAAAACGAATGATTTCATTGTCAAGCGTTTGACATTAGATACCATAGTCACCCAGGCTGACTTCATATACCCAAGGTCGCTGGTTCAAACCTGGTTCAAGTGTAAAAATCCTTAGCATGGCTTCCTTTGGAAGGGAAGTAAAACCGTGGGTCCCATGTCATAGAGAGGCCTCTGAGCAAAATTAAGTGGTCTTTCACACCCAATACAGAATGGGACACTGAGAACCATAGCACTTAAAGAGCATCCATAAATAAAATGCCATTTCTGATACCGACCATATATTTTCCCAAACATCTAACTCCTTTGGAGTCTGTACTAGTTTTATGAGACTAATTTTTTGTTCTATTTCATTGTTGGTACTCCAGAAGTGTGCTGTCACTGCTGATTTTTCTGTTTACTTGTATCTTAAGATTTCTCCAATACTCTTTGGACTTAGTAGTGAGGCTTCTCTTTGTTTTACCTAAGTAAATTCTTTCACAATCCAAACATTTAATTTTGTAAATCCCTGAATTTTGTTCTCTTGATCTATTTTGTTTGATTTGAATAAGTTTTTCACTGAGAATCTATTGTGAGGAACCAATGTTATGTTGTGTTTCTTGAATACTTTTTGAAATTTGTGATAGATTTTTGGTTGTACATAAGTTTTCTGTATTTTATGTTTAATTTTCCTTGTATTGTTGTGGTTTGTTTGATCTTCAACAGCCTCTTGAATTTTTTAATCTTGCTGTCCACCATTTCTTTATTAGATCCATTATTGTGTGCTGATTTTATTATATGCTGGTATTCTTGCTCATTGGAATTTCGATTAATCTATTTATCATGCTATTGTAGGCTGCTTCCTTGTGTGATTTGGGATTTTGACCATATGCTTTTATGTAGTTGTCATTATATGTCAGTTTGTAATAAATGCAGAATTCCAGTTTTTCATCAATTTTTATACGTTTCAGGTCAAGAAGAGAAAGTGCGTTGTCCTTTTCTGTTTCAATGGTGAACTGAAGTTTCAGACAGTCTTCTGTATGGTTTTTGTGTATTATGGCAAGAACATTGTCTACATATTGGACCCAGAACTTGAAAATATGAGGGAAAGCTCTTGTTTCTTGTCACTTCTCAAGTTGTTCTCGTAATGTCCGCCTGCAGCAGCACCTTGCTATATCTTGGGGCCAATAGAATTGATTGTAATGAATGTAACTTGGTGGTTCAGCGGCAGAACAAATAAAACTGAGAAACCATACTTACAGAACACACTCAGAAGTAAGTATCTCAAAAACACAGAAAAATCTGATATAAACACAACATTTCAGGATCTCCATTCATGATATCACACCCCACATACAACTGTTTAATTTTGCAAAAAACCAGAAACGATAAACTGGACACCGGAAAAGATCTACATCTTAAAACCCAAGAACCACCCCATGAACATTGAATTGCATGTCTTAACCTCTGAAAATTCATTAAAACTGTCTCTGCATACACACTTCAACAACAACCACCTCAAAATAAGAAACAAAATAACTAGAGAGATAATATTGAGTCAGGAAACAGGAGTGTTTCTCCAAACACATACAAGAGCATAACTTAGTGATATTAAATGTTACAACCAACTGATTTTTCAATTTCAGCTTCCGAGGATCAGTTTAGCTTAGTTTATTTACCTGCTGCCATAGGCTGAGCAACTTCTTCTTTGTCTGCTACTGCCTCAAGTGTATTCCATCGAATACCTTCACACTTTTTCAACTTCACTTCAATCTGAAACACATTTCAACATTTTCTTCTAAAAATGTTTAGTCTCACAATATAATACAAATTTAATTTATTTCAAACTCTCTGAGTGTTAGCATATTGAACATTTCAATATGGTACAAAGGACCCTATTTACATTTTGAGCTTATAATAAAAAATTTGATGTGCTCCATTCACATGACTTTCTCCACATCTCTGCAACAAATTATTGTTAAAAAGCTAAGGCTTCTATTTACTTCATGCTAATTCCGAAAAAATTGCCATAAATAGTCTTATTACTAGCTTCCATGTAAGTAAAAGCGAAATAAGGGAGTACCATAGGTTAAAGTGTTAGTCAAAAGCTGGGTGCTATGTGACAGTTCCTTTGTTTGTATGGACAGGATTTGACAAATTCCTGTACAAGAAAAGTTTGTTTTTCAAAGCTGAAACAAAAAACAAGGAACAACTCCACAAAAAAAAATGTATATAACATAAATTGTGTGTTTTAAAGTGCTCTACATTTTTTGTGTGGTAAGTTTTTGTCCATGTCTTACGGTTTAGCAGTTATGCAAAATTCCTTAAAATTGATCCACTATAAAGTAGTCTTCAAAGGATATTCCCGGTAAATTCAAGATATACATTTTGTTTGTCAGGTAAATATCTTTAATATATAATATTTTTATCAAAATCGTTAGAGCCATTTTTAAGAAAATCAAAATTTTCGAAAAAAGTTCCATGTAAAGGGAAGTTGGGGGTGGATTTTCTTGAAAATCTTCGTGTCGCATCCTTGCAAGATACCTAACTTAAATACGAAATTTGGAATTTAACATTTATTAGAGGAATGTAAAACGGTAAATTCTGAATGGTATACAACCATTTGTTTGCCAGAAGTCTTCGCTGAAATAAGAAAACAAAGAAGTGCCTTTTGATTGTTCTTCATCAAGACAATATGAGCACATAACATTTTGACTAATAACCTACTATTTGAACACTTCAAGCAAAACTAAACACTTCTAAAATCTTAAATGTTCTTCATGTGTGAACTGCACTAGAACAGAAGACTGATGCACATGTGACGAGAGAACAGATGGATGTGCGCACAGGGAAATGCAGTGAAGGTCACATGGGCAAGTTTATTACAAAACATACTGTACAATTTGCTGAAAAAGAGCTTGAGAAATTATAAAGGTTCTCAATACTACTACTATTACTACTACTACTAATAATAATAATCACAATAGAATTGTCAGAATATGGAAAGCAAGTATAATTAATTCTGTAAGTAAAGTGAAAACTATACTAACATCATTTCATGAATAGGTATGAGATGTGATTCTAACAAAGTATCCCAATATTCTTACATGCAGCTGCAGGAAAGCAAATCAAAATTAATAACAATTAAGATGGCTTTGACTGTTGATTAGTAGAATTTCTGTTGAAGTACAGGTTGTTTAAAAAAATCACTAAAATGGTAACTAAAATACATCTTATACAAGAGTTTGGTTCACAAAATCCTGGTAACGAGAACAGGAATGTATATGGTTGGTGGTTGGTTGCTAATGCTCAGTATATTGGAATTCTTCCACTTGCCTTCTTGCTTCCTAGTAATGCAGTGAGAGATCTATAGCTGTTAGATTTTGACATTTCATAAGATGAGCCATATTCATTGTAGAATCCTCTTCTCTAAAAAGTATACAATTTGAAGTTGGAAGGATGTTTAATTTATGTAGATGGGCAGCTAAGCAATCATGTCCTGTATGAAATGGAAACAGAGCAACAGCTTTTGATCTTGGACATTCTGGAATAAAATTATTGTTGCATTGTTCAACAAGGTTTTCCATTGTTTATTTACTCTCTCTTGGTTTACTCTCATATGTTTTTTGTTGGATGGTTTTCTGTATTAGTAGTATTGACGAGTGAAACGATAATGTGAGTTTTTAGTTTGGTGGAATGTATATTGATCACCATATTAATTTTATACATTGGGATTTTATTTGTATTGGCTGACCAATGATATTTTTTCACCTGCTACCAATTCAGCAAACATTATGAGGGTTAGACAAGGAAGAAAAAAAAAAAAAGAAAAAAAACTGCAACTAAAGTGTTCAGTGGCCATCTCATATCACTGCCACCTAGAATATTCTCTAGCAGAATATCAATCTAATACACCTGCCTGGGTACAAGATTGAGAAAGTTAAAATCTGGCCAACTTTCTTTGCTGTTCCCACAATTTAGGAAATCTCCCTGTCAATTATAGACGCTCCCATTAATTGTATTTTAATTTTATACTGGTTTCATCAGTGTTATTTGTTATTAAACCAGTCTTGAGGCCAGAGTTTAATTAGAGATTATTCTCTTATCAGATTTGAGCAACAGAATTTTGTGTATAGTGTCTTAAATGCCAATTAGAGGGTATTCAGGGATCCAAATGCCCAAAAACTAACCTATAATTGTGTTAATTTTTGCTATACAACAGCATGTGGAATTATTGTTAAAATTATATTTACCATAATTTTACTTGCAGATTCAAATCTTCCTTAATGCTGTACATATAAACATTCTGATTGCAATATATATTTTTCTACATAAAAGATGTGATAAGGTGAAAAACATTATGTTATAAAATTACTTTTGAGAGAAACTGTCTGACGTGTTCCATTCATATCATCTCCTCTATCTGTTCCGCAAATAAACCATTCTTACAAACAATTGTTCTTTTAGTTACATCATGGTAATTGAGATGGGCATTAGCGAAATGATCTTATTACTTGCTTCCTCATAAGGAGAGGGAAATAGGGGAATACAGAGTACCCTAAAGTGATTGTCAAATATTTTAAAAGCTGGTCATTATATGATACAATTGAAATTCAGTTCTCTTTACATGACCGTGGTAAAACATAAGATATGAAAAGAATGACGCTCTTGTTTCAGAAAAGTAAGTATTTTAAAACTGAAACAAAAACAAAGACTATATTGTAAATGGTTAACTAAAAAAAAATTATATACATAAATCGTATTTTTTAAAGAGATCTATATTTTTGTGCTGTAAATTTTTGTCTATCTCTTATCGTGTGACAATTGTACGAAAGTCATTTAAAGAGATCTATATTTTGTGTAATAAATTTTTGTTTAGCGATGACAGCTTGCATCCCTCCTAGGCAATCTGGGTTCGATTCCAAGCACCCACATGTGGGATTTGTGGTGGATGAAGAAGCATCAGGGTGGGTTTTCCCCACCACTCATTCCACCAATTGCTCCAATTTCACCTTTCCTATCGTCCGTTTTGCCTGCATTTCATATCATCCACTTCCTCACGCTCATGCCTGGCTATGGGCCAACCACTCGTTACATGTTCTCCATTCTGTGATTTCATGACATTGGCTCCCTGACAGGCTTCTGACACCCAGGGCTTGTAAGTCCTAGGGGCGTATCTGTCCTAAATACAGGGAGGGTAAGCCGATTACGAAAAAAAAAAAAACCTTATGGTTAACAGTTATAAAAGTTATACAGAATGAAAAGGCCTTCAGAGGCTATTCCCGGAAAATCTAAGATCTACATATCATTTCTCATAAAAATATATTTAACATCTAATTTAATAAAAATCATTAGCATTTTTGAGAAATGCTCCATCTAAAGTGTATTTTGGAATGGGCAGATTTTCTTGAACATCTTGTATTGCATTCTTGGATAATACTGAATTAAAATATCAAATTTGGTATTTAAGCAAATTTTCATTTATAAGCTATACTGTTCATCCACACCCTCAAGGAGCTTTAACTAAAATGGTTTTTAAGGATTCAGGAGTCTCAAAACACAATTTCTGGTGAAATCTTGGTATCAAATTTTTTAGTCAAATACAATACCTTCTCTACTTATTATGTATATTGTTAATAGTCGAATGTCGCCCTCCGTGGTGTAATGGTTACCATGCTAACTTCATATACCCAAGGTCGCAGGTTCAAACCTGGTGGAGGATGATGGATTTTTCTGGGTGTAAAAATCCTTAGTATGGCTTCCTTCGGAAGGGAAGTGTCATAAATTTACAGCACGTAAAAGAACCTCAAGCCTGATAGAGAGGCCTCTGAGCAAAATTAAATGGTCTTTCACACCCAATTTAGAATGGGACGCTGAGAACCACAGTAGTTAAAGAGCATCCATAAATAACATGCCATTTATTTTTAATAGTCGAGAAAGTAAAAATGTAGAAAAGGGCCTATATTTGCTGTAGATAATTTGAAACCCTATCACAAATCCCTTTATTTTGGGTTGTTAAAAGTAGAAAATATATACATAAGCAACTTAAAATTAAGAGTGATTAATGGAGAGGAAACTTCTATGTATTAAAAACAATTAAGTTTAACTTAACTGCAAAGAATAATAGAATGATAAACTGAAGTGGTTTGGTTGCACAACTGAAGTAAAGTTATGACAGTTGCAGGAGGTAAAGAATTCCTCAATTTATATTAGATGTTAAACTGTTGAAATTGTTAAAGCAGGTGCAGATTTATTTGGACTATCTGTCCATGGACCAGATATGTTACACAAACCATTCCAGGATGGGATGACTTGGTAAGTTTTGTGGCTTTAACTATACAGGGGGTGGCTCTCTGTAACGAAAAAATCACTTTTTCATGCAATAGGTCTTATGGCCATAGAAGTGACATGGCTTTGTTTAACAGATTTTTATCTGAATGATTAACAAATTCTAACTGCTCACATGTCAAAAGGTGCTGTTTTCCGTAACACTCAGGAGGAGACAATACTAATAATTACACTTGTCATACAATGTGTGGCACATTTGAAGCTTCACCTATTGAACATCTTATCAGCATGGTATTGTTGTATGGTATGTTTATAATATCTGTTCATAGCAGTTAATTAAACAATTTTTTTTTTGGTAGTGTTTAACGCCCACTTTAACTACTTATGGCACTGCAGGCAGTGACACTGATGATACATGAATGATGATGGAGCACCGGTGGAATGCGATGGCGGGGGAAACTGGAGTACCTGGAGAAAACCCGCCCCTGCGCCGTTTTGTCCACCACAAATCTCACATGCGGTCGCTTGGGATCGAACCCTGGCCATCTAGGTGAGAGGCAAGTGGTCTAACAACTCAGCCATGGTGCAGCCTAATTAAATAATGCTGACACAGTATGGTGTCTGAGGGAACTTTGTGTATACTTTTCCAAAAGACCTTTGTATTAAGTGCCTGTCCTTGCACAATTCCTCCAGCACTACTTTTAACTCTACTCTGCATTACTTGCACTTAATCCTGTCACCAATAGCAGTAAAATATTAACTTCCAATTCTTCTCCAAGTTCAGCAATATGTATATATTTTGATTTTCATGTTAGAGGCATTCTGATTGTATGGAAGTAAACAACACAGTAGAGAGAGAGAGACTATGTACAGGCATTGAGCCCAATTATACTTTGCTGTGACTATACTCTTCCAATGATGTGACACATTACAGGTATGTTGTGCTCATTTCCTTCTGCAAACCATATGTAAAGGTTTGAATCCTAATCATAAAAATTCCCAACCTTCTCTTCATGTCCTTCACTCTCCATCCATTGAAGATCTTTTGTATGTGAAGTGTCCAGGTGTGGTATATGATTTCTTAAATTTTGGTTTATCCTTGTTGGGGAAGGTCTTTTAACATGCTAAATGTATCTTAGCAATGCAACAGAAATATAAGTTTACAAAATTTGTCAGAATTCCATCAGAAAAGAAATCAGGCATATATAAAATGGACTGTTTAGATTACAATGAAATATACATTGGAAAAATCAAAAAAAGCATACGCACAGGACTAAAAGAAACTTAAAAAATATCAGTTACAAACATTCAGATAAATCAGCCATATCTAATCACAGGATCACAATGTGGAACAAAAAGTTGAAGTCAGCACATAACCACATAAAACTGGACTTATTAGAAAGCATATACGTCAAAAGTTTCGAACTTTGAGTTATGAACTTTGAAATTCTAGCAGATGGTAGTTTAATCCCTAAATCCATAACCTTACACTAGATGATGCTACAGTTATCCAGGGAAGAAAATCAGGGCATCACTAGTCAAGTCGACCAGAAGCCAAAAATAAAACATGTCTTACCAATAATTTGGCGAGGCAAAATGGATGGTTAACATCAGTTCATTTTCCATCATTTAATTATTTCCTTTGTGTGAAAGATTCAATGATTTTAAATTTAAAAGGTAAATATTTGTCTTTCATTATTACTGTCCGAGATTCAATATAAAATGTCTTTAAATTTTCTCTCGAAACCAAGTAGTTTCCCAGTCTATGAACAATGTATTGACTATGCTTTACAAAAATATGTGCAGCATTTACCTTAGAAGCAAGCACTTTGTAAGAACACTGTGCTGGAACAATGGTATGAGGTAGATGTACATTCAATTCAAAGTCTGCTCCTGTTGGCAGGATAGCTTGCACATGAAGCTGTAAGAGAACATTACATTTATTTACAATGAGCATGACATACAAACTAGAAATTTGTAGGTTGTTTTATGTGTGGTAAGAGCAAGCCACAAAAATAAACTTTAGCACATAATAAAACCACAATAGAACAAATTACTTTACTTATTTAAATAGTAATAGTCCAATAGGATATGCTGTAAAATTTGATATTCATGCAAATAGCTAATTATTTACATCATTACCTTATTATGCATACAAAATTCTCTAATTGTATATTTCCTATGATGTTTTCTGCAAATAAATAATATTCCATGCATAATCAATCCCTGGTATTTAGTGTTTCAATGATACTGGAGTAAAACATTAAAAATGGATTAGGTCCCTTTGATGTTTTTCTTTCTTTTATTTTCATCTGATGTTGCTAAATTCCAAAGTGTAGTTTACTGAGTGGCATGTATTATCATTCTCCATCACTTAATATACAAAAATGACTTTTAATTATTTTGATTTACATTCCATGCAACCAAAGACTTAGCTAGGGGAGATCAGGGTTTGGAAACCCCTTCTAGCTTGAAAAAAAAAAAAAAAAAACTAGTAAAATCTACATCATTTTAATTGCAATTGCAGTACTTAATATATGAATATGAAATCAATCATTTAAATCTTTCAACTCATGATTAATTTATATTTATTATTTGATTTTATAATTATTCTGGCTGTGTTATTATATGTAACGCAAGTAATATTCAATTCTAATCGAAGAGGCAGCACATGAATGACCTTAATATTTTTAATTATTCTTTTTTGATGAGCAAATAATCTATGAAATGAAATAACTCAGAAGTTTGAGACAAGTGAAATATTTTAAGTATATTAGCATGAGTCAGAATAGTGATACTCACCTCACTTAAAATGAAATTGCACAAAACAAATTTTCAAGGACATTCACCCTCTTCTTCAGTTGAAGTCTGACTGATGATTGGAAGTTGTGTTCTGTGGTCCAGGTGGTAGAGACATCTGGTGTTCTCAACAGAATTCCATGCTCATGTGGCAATATTTTAAAATTTATGAGCTGGTCTTTGTGTTTTGAGGTGAAAATATTCTCTCAAACTGTGAGTGCTGCCGGGATGTGTATGGGCTTAAGCAACTTTATTTAATTTTCTATTTCATGCTTTAATGTCCAAATATAGTGTGCTACTGCCAATTTATGCCTGTTTTATTTGATATTTTAATCTTGTTTCCAGTCTTCTTTTTGTTTGACCAATGTAACATAATTAAGTCATTTCAATCAATTTTGTAGATGCCCAATCTCTGGCTTATGGGTATGGGGTCTTTGATGTCTGTTTTCAGTGCATTTATGTTGATTGTTTTATCTGCTGTTGAGTGTAACTTTTGGTTTTGGTGTGGACACAGTGGTGATTTGTTGTAATGTTAATTTCCTATGTTTTTTTGATTTTTCTGTCAATTGTGTCCGGGTTGAAACCATTGGTTGTGACTATGTACCATAATTGGAAGTATTACATGTTGTACTCTTCTGGGTTGAGTGGGATGCTGAATCTGTGCACTGAGCTGTTGAAGATTGCCTGTTTGTGATGTTCCGGTTTGAAACTGTTGTGTTTTATGTAATTGTCTGTATATGTGGTCTTCATGCAGATGCCATATGTGTCTTTAGTCCTTTCTGTATTGGCTTTAGGACCAGATACGGTAGAATTTGGTCTTGTTCTGTTCTGTCTATACGTGTCTGTCTTGTAGGTTTAGCAATTTGAGAGAATCTTGGGCTAATTTTCTGGGGACCACTGTAAAAATGACATCCACATATCAACAATTTTTTTGGAAACATTAGGAAAACTGGAGGTTATGTGACCTTCAAGTTTTCCCATGTTCAAATCTGCTAAAAAGGGTGAGTGTGGGTTTCTCATGACTAAACATGTGGTTTGTCTGAATAATCTATCATTAAGTTGGAAGCAATTCTGGTTGATGCACAGTTCCGTCACAGTATGGAAGTCTTCTATTGCTTTATTGTTTAAGCCTATGTTTGTGAGCCATATTTTGAGAGTTTCTAGTAGTTTGTTGACTGGAATGCTGGTGAATAATGATTTAACATCAAACGAGATTGTCAAATCTTTGGTTGAAAGCATGTACTATTCCAAATGTTTTGTTAGTTCCAAGAAATTTTTAATAGATTCTCATGTTCAGGGAAGCTGTTGAATTTCCCTGAACATGAAATTTTGATTGGACATATACTGAGAAAGGATCGTGGAAATATAGCTTATCAGGTATTGGAATGGAATCCACATGGAGAAAGAAGGATTGGAAGACTGAGGGTAACTTGGAGAAGAACAGTCGAGATGGAGTTTAGAGAAATGAATAGATCATGGAAAGAGATACTATTCTTGTCAAGGAATAGAGTTTTATGGCGCAGATTTGTTGCAGAAAAAAAAAAAATGATAATTTGTAGGCTGGGGAGTTTATACATAGGCTGTTCTGGTATGTGGATTTTCTGCAGAGCATAAAGACATGGTACCGTTGGGTTTGCTTCTTTCAATTTGAATTTATCTGATTTTGGTATAATTTATGTTTGTTCTAATGCCTGTTTGAGGGCTGTTGTCAGTGTGTTTACGGATATTTATTTTTTCAAGTATTCTTTGTTTTCTAACAGGGTTTCTACTTTTGAAATGCACACATTTTTGTCCATTATGACAGTGATGTTCCCTTTATCTGCTTTGAGATATACTACTGATTTTCTATTCAGGGAAGTGATTATTCGTTTGTTTTTTTTCTTCAGTATTTTTTTGTTTTTGATTTTCTGAAGTATAGGTGTACATTCTTTTTCATTGTGATTTGATCTATGTGATTTAGTTCTTTGGTGGCCAGTTCTACGTCTGCTTTATAATCTTGAATGTTGGTTGAGAACAATCTGCAAATTTTGAAGACTGTGTTTAAACATTCTATTTCATCATTATGGGAAGTTTCTACAGAAAGATTTACTACATTAGATTGGATAGCATGTTGTGTTGGGTTTGGTATTTGCAAGTCTATTTGCTGATTAAGTTTAAATTCACTGAAAACAGACATCAAAGACCCCATACCCATGAACTTTAGATTAGACATCTAGAAGATTAATTGTAAGGACTGCAAATTATGTTACATTGGTCAAACAAAAAGAAGACTGGAAACAAGGTTAAAACAACATTTCGGACAAATCAAACAAAAACAGACAGATAAATCAGCAAATGCATACTATTTTTAGGCATCATACCATGAAATAGAAAATGACAAAGTTGTTTAAACACAAAAACAACCTGACAACACTCATAGTTTGGGAGAATATTTTCATCAAAAAACACAAATAGTGGTTCATGAATTCTGAAATACTGCCACATGAATACAAACTTCTGTTGAGAATACTAGATGTTTCCACCATAACAAACCACAGAGCACAACTCCTTGTCATCAGTTGGACTTCAACTGAAGGACCTTGAAACATAATGTTTAGTGCAATTTCATTTTAAATGAGATGATCATGCTAAAATGATCTATGGCTCAATAAAATGAATCATAATCTTCAAAACTCTGCTATATAACTTTCCTTCATGGTTCTCAAAATAATCATCAGGTACAGGAGCACAATGATGGAAGTTGTCAAACTGGCTAAATATTTGTCTCCCTTCTTCCTCCATGACCCCAACAACTCTTTCCTTCCTTGAGTAAATGAACAGGCATGACAGAAGAAAGCAAAGCATGAATATATATTTCATTATTTGAGTTGCATGTACACAAAGTGATACAGTCATTAACAAATTCATGTTACACTGCTTTGTATCTTGATACAATGATAACCATTATAACTGAAATAAAAGTAGTAAAAATCTTTGACTAGCTCACACTGCTAAATGAAAAGTCAAACTGGTAGTACTAACCACATAAGACACCCCTCTGCATGTATTACCATGAACCAATAAAGTTTCTCTGATTTTTCATTTAAAAACACAACAACTGTTTTTATATAGTAGTGGACAATTAAAATAAAGCATTCTTTTAATGATGTAAGCATAATCACTATATAAATGGATACAAAAGTGAGATTTTCCCTTTTTACTTTCTGAACTACTTACCTACAGTAAGCATAAGTACGAATAAACTAACAAATGGTTCTTCACATGGAGCCAATGTTCTTTTGCCCCCAACCCTAAATTTGAATACAACTACTGTTTTTTTCCCTTTCTTTATATTGCTAAAACACCTGCTTTTGCTACATTTGGCACAGAAGGTGATGACACAGATACATGGAATGAAGATGGAGCACTAGTAGAATGCAATGGTGGGAAAACTGGAAAAAAACCCACCCTGCACTGCTTTGTCCGCCACAAATCCCACATGTGGTCACTTGAATCAAACTTGGGCCACCTTGGTGAGAGGCGAGTGGTCTAACCACTCAGCCAGGGTGAGGCAATTACAGTACTTGGTAATGTATGCAGTTAATCCTCACCCCCTAACCCTCGTTCCAAGAATATTGTACCGCTATAAGATGCTAATTGCAGTGATATATAGTGACCATTCAGATAGCCAAAGCAAAGAATATTTTAATTTTTAAGTAAACAATAGTAATGAACAGGCTTGCCTTGATGAAAATCACAACTGATGATAAAGAAATCAAAGGAATAAATACTAAAGAAAAAACACAAACAGTTTAATTTAAATGAATATTAAAATAATAAGCACAATTGATAATGGTATAAATTCAAAGAGCAGTTATTGAAATACTATAGTTAATAAAGTTACTTTCAGTAACATTTAATATAAAACAACCAATTTCAAAACATTCAGGAAGTTTACTCTGTAGTGTAGTGTAATTGTGAATTACATTGAGTGCATAGATGTTGGCTTAGTTTAGACATGAGCTCCACATGGGCAATGATTAAGCATGGAGTTTTGCAAGATTCAATTTTTGGTCCATTACTCTTCTGATTTATATCAATGGCCTCTCCTTACCAATGTAAAGTATTGCAACCACTAACTTGTTTATTGATGATAGTGATACTAGTATTAATACTGACAAGCGATAACTTGCAAGACTTTGCACCAACATTGAATAATACATTCAGCACTATACAGGGTGTAAATGAGAAACATCATATGAATTTTAATGGTAATAGACAGTTTATAGACAATCAATTTGAGATAGCAAATCTATGGGCTAAGTATGCAAATTACAGAGTTTTTCCTTAAAATTGCTAGATGATATGCATGCTGCTGATCATGCCCTTGATCACTGATCATGTAAGGCATGTTTAGAAAACAAGTAGAAGAATTTGGAGCTTGTGTGTTTAGCATAATGTCTATGGTGCAAGAATGCAAAAGCGCATGTGCATTAAAATTGTAAATTCAAATCCCTATGACTACAGATTCGTTTTTCTTTCTTCCTTCACTTAGTTGAATGTGATTTACAGAAAACATTGTGTTGTACTGCAGTTTTTCATTAACAAATGCTTAAACATTTTATTTCAAAATCTTTTAACTATCATTTACATTTTCATGACCTAAATAGAGATACATATTGGAAACTTAATGTGCATTTAAATGAACTTGTTCAAGCTCAATTAACAACTTACAAACTGTACACTGACAAGTAATTGATAAGTTCTTTAAAGAGCTAGATGATATCAGAAGAAAAGGTCCATGGGGCTGAGATCTGACAAATGAGGTGGCCACGGCACAGTAAGACTGTCTCTTCTGATACTGTAATTTGGGAAGACTTGATTTAGATGCTCCTGTACATTTATCACATAATGTATGGGAGCTCGCTCATGTTGGAGATGCAGTTGAACCTGAACATCAGTGGCACCTCTTCCAAAACAGCTGGCAGTACATACTTTAGAAATGTTTTATAAGTGTCACCACGCAATCGAGGAGGAAGAAGGTAACATGGACAGAAACAATGACAACCTATATGTTCACCATAAACTGCTGTTGGTGGCTCTTTTGAACATGGCATGGGGGTTTTTGTATGCCCATTTGTGACTATTCTTCAATTAAGAATTGGTCCATCCCCAGTAAACATGATCTCACCGGTGAACAACACCAATAAAAAAAATTCTCGTGGCTGCCTTAAGGCACATTCACAAAACTGCAGGTGTAAATTACAATCCTCCAGAGTTAAGGATTGCACCTTTTGCACATGGAAGGGGTAGAGTTGCTCCTCATGCAAGACTTGCTACCCACTTGTGGTTGGTACTCATTACATATGCAATAGCACGGGTGTTAGTTGACAGTTCCTCTTCCAGTCTAAGCAATACTTTTTCTTTAAAATCTGGAGTGCAATGGGTACATCTTGCACTGCAATCTGCTTTATTCAGCATCACAGAACCACGTTCTCACGAACATCAATCTGCAGATTAAAAAGTAATCTGATGGGGCTGCTATCTTTTGGAATACCTTTCATTATAAAGCCATGCAGCTTCTGGAGAATGACATCCTACTTCAACATACACAAGATGCTAATCAGCGAGTTCAGAAGAAGTGTAATTTTACTTCATGTTCCCTGTGATTCTATTTAGCTATTTCAACATAGTATTGTGTATGGAAACAAATAGGAAATGACATGTGGGAACGAAACAATTACTGTATGGTGGTGTTAATGTCTGCCAGTGATATCAAAGTCGTCTATTGGATGCACTAGGCATTTGTCATGTTGCCACATAGGTACTCACCGCCTCATTTGGGCAGTCATAGTACTTTGTGCTATTGCTTATTGCCTACCGACAACTTCAGGGCAATGTCAATATCCAACTCTCCAGCCTTAGAAATCGGATGTGAGAGGAAGCAACAGTAAGCAATACCTTAAGCATTGAAAATGATGATGGTAGTTTGCAATTTTAAGACATAAGCATATTACTCACAAGATGGAAAAGATATGAAAAAAATTGAATGTGTTCCATTCAAATGACTTTCTCTGCATCTCTGCAATAAACTTATTCTTTTGTTTACTTCATGCTAATCGTGAATAAATTAGTAGAAATGGTCTTATAACTTGTTTCCGTGTAAGTAAAAAGGAACAGGTTAAAGCAATAGTCAATCTTGTAATAGGAAAACTTTATGAACAAATTATAAATAAAAGACTGATTAAAGAGATTGAAAGAAAAGGAGGACTTGCACAAATGCAATTCGGTTTTAGAAAAGGCAAATCAACCCTGGATGCAATAGCGACAGTTAAACAAATTGTACAGGACGCAAAGGAAAAACAGATGTATGCTGTTATGGTTACCCTGGACGTCAAAAATGCCTTTAATTCAACACCTTGGAGAGGTATAATAAATGAACTTGTAAGAAGAGAAGCAGCTCCATACTTAATTAAGATTATTTGTAGTTACTTAGAAGATAGATATATACTGATTGGTGATAACATAACAATGAATATGAGTTGCGGTGTTCCTCAAGGCTCCGTCTTAGGTCCTACCCTATGGAACATATACTATGATTCAGTATTAAAGGAGGAATTACCAACTGGAGTAAAAATCAAGGATATGCTGATGATCTAGCGTTAATAGTATGTGGCAAAACAAAATATGAAGTGGAAGAAAAAGTTGTGTGGTCCATGAATAAAATAGAAATATGGATGATCAAAAAATGATTATGTCTGGCACCAGAAAAAACGGAAATGATAATCCTGGAAGGACGAAGATCTTTAAAGGAAATAAAGGTTAATTTCGGTAAACAAGAAATAAAATCCAGTAAGAACATAAAATATTTGGGTGTTCAAGTGGGACATAATTTGAGTATGTGGCCACACATTAAGTGTGTAGCTGCTAAAGCAGAAAGAAGTATTGCTTCTCTAGGAAGATTATGCCAAATATGAGAGGACCCAAACCAGAAAAAAGGAGACTATTGAGTAGTGTAATAAACTCTATAATGCTGTACTGTGTACCTGCCTGGAAAACATGGGTGGAAATAGAGACCTTCCGGAGAATTATGGAAAGTGTAAAGTGCAAGATAGCGATTAGAATTGCTAATGCCTATAGGACCGTATCCACGCAGGCAATTCAAGTAATAGCCAGCACTAAACCAATACATCTAGTGGCTCGGGAGCGTGCACATGCAGCTGAAAAACATGGAAATGCACAAAAGTGTAAGACAAGAGAAAAAATGGTACAGTCATGGCAAGAAGAATGGGAACAGGAAACCAAGACGGTACAATGGACCAAGAAACTGATACCAGATACCCTGTATAAACTGGAAACACGGACAAGTAGAGTACTATTTAACCCAATTTTTATCTGGGCACGGACGCTTAAAAAATTTATTTGTTTAAAATGACTATCACTAATAGTGAAAACTGTCTGTATTGTCAGCAAAAGGATACTCCTGAACATACTATATTAAAATGTAAAAAATGGAATAATATAAGACAACCAATTATCTAACAAATTGGACAAGAAATAATTGCTAAAAATATTATAAAATTAATGCTGGAAAACAAAAATACATGGAAAATTATTCAAGACATGATAATCAAAATAATAAAAGCTAAAGAATTGGATGAAAAGCAGAGATAAACATGACTGCTTCATTGTGAAGTAATGCTGAGAAGCAGTTTCCGCAATGAGAGCAAGTGAATAAAAAGAGGGTTTTTTTTAGTCGGTATGAGTCCGGCACATCAGGGCTATCTCCCTGATGCCCATGAGGGTTTTTCCCCCTCTTTACAAAAAAAAAAAGAAGAAGAAGAAAAAAAAAGTCAATCTTTTAAAAATTGGTTATGTGATTGAAGTTCGTTTGTTTGTATGGCCATGAAAAGACAAGTTTCTGTATAAGAAAAGTATTTTAAAACAAACCAATAACGAGGAATATCATATCTCATAAGCAGTGAGTGACTCCACAAAAAAAAAAAAAAAAAAAAAAAAAAAGAGTACATAACATAATTGTGAGTTTTAACAATCTCTACATTTTTTGGATCAGTGAATTCATTATTCAATGCTTTACTGCTACCAAATATAATGATAAATTATCAAAATATCAACAGACACACCGTGGCATACCTCAAGAAAGTATCATAAGTATGATACTCTTTAATATTTATATCAATGATCTTCCATATCAATTACAAAAACAAAAGTCAAAAGTCTTAATGTTTGCAGATGATGTAGTTTTATGGAATTCTAAACCGAAAAATCAAAATCAACAATTAATCAATTTAGCACAACAATCCTTGACAACATTACAGAATTGGACATTTAATAATTTAATGAAAATTAATACACAGATGGTTAGTGTTTAAGGGAGTTCAACTACAAGGTCATCAGTGCCCTTATCAAACAAATCATGGCAAAGGCCAGAGATAAAGCTCAATAAGAAATATTATAAAAAAGAATGAAAGATAAAACTAAAAATCATCATGGCAAAGGCCAGAGATAAAGCTCAATAAGAAATATTATAAAAAAGAACGAAAGATAAAACTAAAAATCATAAGATATTTGAATAAATTATAAATAATATTATAATTAATATAACCAAAAAATAATAATTGAATAAGATTTTAAATTATTTAATAACTTACACGAGAAATAGTAAAGGGTCAGAATAATAAATGCATAACGTGTGTATTCCAATATTCTTTATTAATTCTAATAAGAATAAAAGTAATCATGGAAAAAACCATAGATTGGTGATTTAAGAAAAAATATATATGTATATGAAACATATATTTCAAAACTAATACAAAAACAAAAGTAAAAACAATTAAATGCATAATTTGAAGGTTATCTTTGATAAAAATGTAAAAATCTTGGCTACCGCTTGATTATCGTCCCCCAGGACTTCTACAAGATTGACCGGCAGTTGCAGTGATTCCCGAATACGTGCTAGATTAACACACTCTAGCAACACGTGACGGACAGACAAAGCTTCTCCACATAGCGCACACACAGGAGCACATTCACTCTTAAGAAGGAAACTATGTGTAAAATTGCAGTGGCCAATACGCAAACAAGCTAAAATCACTTCCTACCATCGAGATTGATGAGAAGAAGTTACCCAGTTTGTTGGAAGGTCCTTCACTACTCTAAGTTTGTTTCTGCGGAGAGCTGACCACCCTTTGCGCCAGCATGAAAGTACCCCCCTGCGCAGAACAAGGTTAAAGTCTTCCGATGTTACACAAGAAATGTTTGTACTGGGCTCAGTGGTTGCCGTCTTTTCTGCAAAAACTGCCAGTTCATTCCCTGGCAAGCCAATATGACTAGGAATCCATGCATACATTAACCCCAGAAGCATAAAAAGCATGGAGGGCATCCTGGATATGCTGCACGGTATGATGGTAGTTGTACAGTTCACTAAGGCTCTGAAGTGTACTCAGGGAATCACTCAATATAAGGCAGTCCCTCAAATTTCGACAGCCAACGTGCAGAATGGCTCGATATATTGCATACAGCTCCGCACTATAAATGGAGGTACCACTATCAAAACCAAATGTATATTTTTTGGTATCATAAACAAAGGCACACCCAACACCAATGGTGCACTTACTTCCGTCAGTATATATACAAGTTCGGTCATTGTAGTTTGACAAAAATTCTAAAAAACATCTACAGATACTAGAAAAAAGCATTGTAGACTTTCGAAAAGCTGTCATCCCAAGGTTTACATGGGATGTTGTACATAACCAAGGTGGATGCACCCTTTCCCCCTTGGGAAACATTCTAGCCATTACAATATCGTGTTTATGAAAAAGCTCTCGGAAGCAAATACCTGGGGGCCGTGGACAAATCGAGATATTTTTATAACGTTCGTCCAGCTCGGTGTTAAAAAAAAGGAGTGAACGTTGGATGCGAAGACATGCACTTTAGCCCACAGCCATAATTTGTTAACAGGATATCTCGCCTACACTGCAGAGGGAGTTCTGCCAATTCAGCATAAAGGCTGGCTACTGGACTGGTTGGAAAAGCTCCAACAGCCACACGAATACCCTGATTATGGACAGGTTTAATCTTCTCAGCTCAGATGGTCTTGCTGAAGAATAAACTATACATCCGTAATCTAACTTGGCTCAGATAAGTGCGCGATAAAAGTCACAGCAAGACTGTCCGATCCGCTCCCCAAGATTTGCGACTTAGTATCCGTAAAATATTCAGAGAACGGTTACAGTGCGCTGTCAGCCGTGCTATATGTGGTGACCAACAAAGTTTTCTATCGAATATCAACCCAAGGAATCTCGTCTCATCCGCGAATGGTAGTAAAACTGTACCAAACCGCAGCAAAGGTGGTAATCGCCTCCTGCAGTGCACGAAGTTTAACTTCTCAGCAGAAAAGTGAAAGTCGTTTTAGAGCTCCAATCTGAAAGGTTATCTAAACACCGCTGCAGACGGCGTTCCAAAAAAGGTGTGAGAAGTACAATAGATGGCAAAGTCGTCTACGAATAAGCAGGACGATACTCCTGTGAGAATGCATTTCGAGATAGAATTGCTATAGCAAACAGTGTGATGCTTAGTACTGATCCCTGTGGCACTCTGTTTTCTTGAACAAAAATATTTGATAAAACCTAGCTGACCCTTACTCGGAAAACACGATCCCTCATAAACTCCTGAAGGAATAATGGAAGGCGTCCACGTATGTTGCAGTTGTATAGCGAAAGTATTACTCCTGCCCACCAACACTTATCATGAGCCTTTTCGAGGTCAAAGAATACCCCAATGGTTTGACAGTTTGTGAAGCCGTTCATTATCCGTGTCAAAATCGAGACAAGGTGCTCAGCTGCTCAACGATGTCATCGAAAACCACACTGGGTGTTGGTCAGTAGGTTGTGAGTTTCCAGCCACCATATCAAATGTCCATTGATCATGCGTTCCATCACCTTGCAAACTGGTGAGGGAAATTGGACGGTAGCTGGTTGGAAGAAAACAGTGCTTTCCAGCTTTCAAAATAGGTATGATGGTGGCCTCTCGCCACTTTTCTGGAAAAGTAGCGTCGACCCAAACACGATTATAGACCTCAAGCAGGAAGGTCTTACCTTCAGGAGGGAGATGTTGCAACATTTGGACGTGTATTCCATCAGGACCTCTTGCAGAGTTACGCGAAGATGATAGTGCACAGTCTAACTCCCTTATGGTGAAGAGTCGATTGTAATCTTCAAGATTTTAAGAACGAAAGTTGAAACCTTGAGATTCCACCTGAGCCTTAACAAGAGTAAAATCAGGCAAATAATTCTCTGAGGTAGACACTTGAGTGAATGCACTGCCAAAACTGTTGGCCACGTCAAACTTATCTATACCATCTCCTAAAGGTGTTTTATGACCGGCGATTGGCGTATGAGTCGTTTTTCTGTCCACGCACCTTAACTTATCCCATACGCTAGAGGAAGGTGTATATCAATTGAATGACACTACAAACTTGCTCCATGATGTCTTTTTCTTATCCTTAACAACCTGCCTACATTTGGCACGCATCTTTTAATACTCAATCAGGTTATCCAGAGTTGGGTGACGTTGGAAAATCCTGAGAGCACGAATGGCATTACAACATTTGTCCGTCCACCAAGGTACCGGAAATCGACGAAAGATTTGGGTCGTCGACCGTGGAATAGATTGTTCGGCAGCATCAAGAATATTTTTCGTGAGGTGCTGCACTAAAACATTTACAGAGTCGTGCTCATTGTAATAAAAGGCAGCCAACTAGGAGTAAAGGTTCCAGTTGGCTTGATCTATGCACCATCTAGGTAAACGTGTGGAATATGTATCTTGTGGCAAGAGACTAATAAGACATGGAAAGTGGTCACTAGAATATAAATCAGAGACGATATTCCATTGTAAGGAAGATTGTTATGAATGTGTAAAAATATTCAATGCCCTTGTGAATGGGGAAAATTTAAAAATATGAGTTTGCTCTTACAAACTATCTATGCAGCAAGGCCTACTACTCGATACAAGAGTTTATAAATGATCAATAAAATATACTCTGGTAATATATCATTGGATTGGTTTTAATATATTGCAATATGGTTGTTACTAATAATTATCTTGCATGCTTGTCTGGCATTTGAACCAGTAAGATTGAATGTCTCATTTTAATTTAACTAGTTTTTGATCTTATGTTACTTGAACATCTTTTCATCAATTATGGTAATAAGAATTGTATATTGGCCTGCCTGGGTAGTATGGGGTAGCATGTCTGCCTCACATTTGACAGGTTACAAGTTTGAATCTTACTTAGGGTGAGTTACCAAGATTAGGCTTTTGTTTTTCTTCGAAGTTTTGCCTTAGCCTGAAAAGACAAATGTTGAGTAATTTTAACTTTAAGCTCCATGGACCCCAAGATTATATATATAATTGTACCAATTTGGTGGGACCAAATGAACAAAACTTTTTTTTTTAATTAAGCTTAGAAAAGTGAAAAGTAAATCCATTAACTTTTGAAGTTGACAGCAAAGACTACGATACTTTTAGAAGCAATGTTGGCACCATTAGCTGTAGACAATGATGGATGCACTGTAATTACTTTTGGACTTATTTCATATGAATTAATATTATTCTCAGGACTGCCTCCTTGGTTGAGTGGTCAGAGAGCTGACTTCTCACCCGGGGGTCTCAAGTTCGATTCCTGGCTGGGGCGGGGAAGTTTTCTTTAACAAGAATTATTTCCAATCTCCCACAGAGTCTGGAAATATGTATGTGAGAGTGAATGTGTGTGTGTTTAAGGAAAATAAAACAATTTAAACCCAGACGAGTGTTTTCTAATGCAAAGCTCTCGATATGACTTGATGTTAAAGGGGGCCATATCAAAATGAATAAATAAAAAAAAAATATTATTCTGATAATTATTATAATTATGTTAACGTATCAATAATTATGCAATTTTGCAGCTGAAGTCATAACTGAGAAAGAAAAAGTTATAGGACATACTGGAAATGCCAAGCCCAACTCCCTCCATTGACTTAGTCATCCAAAACACATATGTCACTACATCTGTAGGATAGATACACTTACTGTTATTTTAAGAAAATGCTCTCCAGCATCAAATTACAATATTGATAAAAGTCAAGTTGCACTTGGAAAAACTATGCCAACTCATGTTCAATTTAGAAACATTCTTACACAAGATGGTGAAAAGTTCAGCCGAGCTTATTTAATGGTAATTTCTGAAGGGCGTATTACTTTAAAATTAATTATGTTGGTTGGTTACACCACTTACTACTTCAAAAGGTGATCTGGATTTGGTACTTTTATTATTCTGTCATTAGAGCCACTTTGTAGTTACTTACTGGTCTGTTATAAACGTCTAAGGCCCTAAGCCGAAAGTCGTAGCCCAAAGTGGAGGGGAACTACGACAAGGCATAGCCGAGAATCATTTAAGATAAAACTCCAATGATCATAAGAAAAAATTAAATCCTTGACAATCTGCAGAATTTTGTATCTGAACTTACTGGTTTGAACACTTGCAAATATGGACCACCCGTGGAAGTTTTACCCACCACTTAAACTACTACTCAAGAACTTTATGTGTGATGCAGCCATCGTATATCTTTTTAACAAAAGCTATAACAAAAAGTGAAATCTTTAGATGAAAATATTCAAGTTTATTGATATTTAACCTATATTATAAAATCGACTTAATCATCAAACATACATTTCTGTCCATGAAGTTTACTTTGACGTCGTCCTGCTTCACATTTTTGGCGAGTACGGTGACTACTATATGCGTTTCTGTCTGATACCAGTCATGCTTCACTTTAGGTGCAGAGTGAACCTCAGCTTGAGGTGCGATTTCTCCACTGCCAATTTCTTTTTTATTTTCTTCTGCCATTTTAATTCACTGGGATCATCAAATAAATATGTAGCTGCTAACCTGCCAAGAATACTTGGCTACAGGTACCTGAAATGCAACACAAGTCCTCTAAGGTCCCGAATAACACTTCCTCCGTTCGAGTCTATTCCACTTATTCGCACATTTAATCTTTTAATTACAGGAATGACAATAGAATTTTTTAATTCATTACAGTGCGGAATACCTGCAGATAAAATCACTGGAATTAAAAATATTTTAATTCGATGATATGCTGCTTGTTTTCCGTTTTGTTCTAGCACTTTCTGCGAATGCGATCTTTTATGTTACAAATTTCCGCATTCATGTGTTATCAATTCATAATCATGGCCGCAAACCGCCTTCATAAAATGAACTAATTGCCCAAGTTATGCTACAAGTATACAATATCTGTGAGTAAGTTTGTATCCGTTTATGTTCTAAATTTGTCTTATATTCTTTCTGCTACCAATTTACATGTTAATTTTATTTAGAATACTAATCGCTTCGAAATATCAGGAATATTGGGATATTTGCTCATTATTATACTCTGCTACGGTCACAAAATTTCCTCATGAAAAGAAAAGCTAATACCTCATGTACTTTAATAAACAATACCTGTGAACTCCTATGTTTACATCATATATTCTACTTTTATCGTATCTTTTTCATCTACCAATTTATAGTTGTTGTCCTTTCCAGTTCTAAACTGTCTGAAATGGTGTAGCGGTAGCGAATTCCTTAGGCAATTTTGGTAAGGATGGCGTCTTGATATGGCGCTAATTCGAAAATATTCGGTGTTGGTTCGTCTGGAAAAATCACCAATTAAAGCTAAATGTTATTTACCAACAACTTTAGCTTAATATAACTATTTTTTTTATTTTTTAGCAGAAGGGTAATATAAAATATAGCTTTTAGATGGTAAGATAAATTAGTGGTTAAGAACAAGTCATAGTCCTTCGGCTCCTCTTTCTTTGTAGCAACAGGATTTCATGGTCTTCATGTAATTATTGGAACCACCTTTGTATCAATAATTCGTACTCATGGTAATGATTATTTTAATTCATTTGGTTTATTACAATGTTAATATATGTATTTTATATAATTTTTATAATTCCTTTATGTTTTATTTATGGGGGATGATATTTAATTCAGAATTTATTATTTTTTTTGAATGGAAATCAATGTTCAAGAAACCTTATGTGTTCCATTCACATGACTTTCTCTACATCTCTGAAACAAATTATTGTTAGAAAGCTTATGCTGCTATTTACTTCATGCTAATCAGAAAAAATTAGCATTAATAATCTTATTACTTGCTTCCTTGTAAGTAGAAGCGAAATAAGGGAGTACCATAGCTTAAAGTGACAGTCAAAAGCTGGTTGCTATGTCACTGAAGTTCCTTTGTTTGTATGAACAGTAGTTGACAGATTCCTGTGCAAGAAAAGTATGCTTTTTCAAAGCAGAAACCAAAGACAAGGAATATCTTAAAAACGATCAACTCCACGAAAAAATGTATACAACATTAATTGTGTGTTTTAATGAGCTCTACATTTTTTGTGTGGTAAGTTTTTGTCCACTTCTTACGGTTTAATAGTTAGGCAAAATTCCGTAAAATTCACCCAGAATAAAGTAGTCTTCAGAGGCTATTCCCAGAAAATTCAAAATATACATTTTATTTGTCAGGTAAATATCTTTAATATACAATATTTTAATCAAAATTGTTAGAGTCATTTTTTAGAAAATCAAAATTTTCATAAAAAGTTCCATGTAAAGGGTAGTTTGGGGTGGGGGAATTTTTCTCAAAATCTTTGTGTCGCATCCCTGGAAGATACTAAACTTAAATACCGAGTTTGGTATTTTACCGACTTTTCGTTTTTGAGTTATTGTGTTCACAGACACACGGACACAATGACACACACACACGGACACACTGACACAAACACACACACGGACACACAGACCTTTTTCTGAAAATACTTTTTTTGGATGCAGGGGACCCTAAAACATATTTCTGGTGAAATCTCAGTATCAAATTTTTTGGTGGAGTGCAATACTTTCTCTATACACTATGTACATAGTACGTATAGAGAAAGTAAAAAGGAAAAGTAATGATGCGTATACCTAATAAATTAGAAATTAATAAATACAATTATGTAATTAAAATAAAATAATCCAAATGAAAATACCATAGAACTGGAATCAGACGAAATTCCAAAATATAGTACCAAAATAAATTATAAATATAGTAGTCCATACATAGTAAATGTAATAGGCCTAAATGGAAATATTTCCAAAATACATACAATGAAGTTTTGGAAAATGCTACATAAAAATAATTTCAAATTAAAGTAAATCATAACAGGAGGCAAAAATAAAATAGAAATTCAATTCATTCATGGAAACTAATCAATTCTTAAACTCAGACTTTGATTTGGAAAATAACTTGAAGACTTTCCTTCCCTTACACAACAAAAGGGATTGTAAGAGGGATGGATCCTGAACTAGTGAAAAAAGAATAATAGAAATGGCTAATGAGTGTGGAGGAGAACTTTGAAATATTGGAAGCTCTTAGAATCAGCAAAAAAGAATACAACAATGATGCAGAGTTTAGATTTGTGCCCAGTTCAAACATTGGTTCAGATCAAAAGCTGTGCTTCAAAGAATTTATTTATATGAAGTTTCCTGGAAAATAGAAGAGTATAATTTTCTCCAAAACATGGTGGTCCTCAAATGGGACTGCTGCCCCTATCATTGGGTGATAACCATTAGCAATAAAAAAACTACCCTGTACTAGGGGCAAGAGGCAACATAGTAAAATTTGTTTCCTGGAGACACTGCTTGCAAGTCGAGAATCAAGCTTCACTTAAGAGACCAGTAAATGGAAGACTTGGCAACTGTGAGGGTTGGTTTCCAAATGCACATACACTAATTCCAAACTTTAAAGAACTTTGGAAGAAGATTGAGGCAGGATCATCATGTTCTGAAAAATACTGAACATTGAAAAAGTCCTACAATGTAAAAATGATTTGTTATTTTGGTGTGAAGAAAAATATTGTAACAATGAACCTACTGTATGAATTGTTCTGGTGATCACCATTACTCTATTGTGATACAGATGACCTTAAATGCCTCTACGGTACCAGTCATCCTCTATAGTCTAGGGGGTGGTATGGTTCCCAAGGTCATGGGTTCAAATCTGGCAGAGGGCGATGAGCATAAAAATTCTTAAGTGGTTTCATTTAGAAGGTAGGTAAAGCTGTTGGTCCCCTGTCATAGATTTACATCAATTAAAAGAACCTCAAGCTGATCTCTGAGCAAAATTAAGTGATCTTTCATGCCCAATACATAATGGGATGCTGAGAACACAGCAGTTAAAGAGTATCCATAAATAAAGCTCAATTTAAATTTCTACTGTGAGGAGCATAAAGCAAATTATACATTTTGCAACAGATATACATTTGAACAAGTACTAGATAAGATTAGAAGCCTTAAATTTCAAGAGGTGAAGCAGTTAAATCTTTAAAAGAAAAAAATACTTGTGGAGTCAAGAAAAAAAAAACAACAACCAAACAAACAAACAAAAACAGATTTAGAGGACAGGGATCCAAAGTTTGAAAAAATGAAAACTGTTTCAAAAGATGCCTTGATTGCTCCTAATGGAAGATGAATTGAGAAGAATAGAGACCTAGAAGTCAAACATTTTGTTAATTCAAGTAACTTTCAGGAAGAAGATAGAGTTAGTGAAATATCTCCATTTACTAAGGGAAAAGAAAATCAAATAAGATCCCTATCAGATTTGCTTAAGAAAATCATTTTTTAAAAAAAACCACTGAACAAAACAATTCATCAGACCAAAAACAAGTCTTCCATTTACTGGTCTCTTAAGTGAAGCTTGATTCTCGACTTGCAAGCAGTGTCTCCAGGAAACAAATATAATAAAAGTGATAAGAGAAAATAGTTTATTTTTCTGAACCAAATAAAAGTTGTTTTATGAAATGATAGAAGCATTAATAATAAAAAATATGATTTGGATGAACTTTTAAACTGGGAACAGTATGATGTAATACTAATTACAGAAGCATGATTAAAACCAAATTAGAAATTGTAAAGGCCTAGATTGATCTACCAGAAGAGGTGGAGTTTGTCAGGAGTAAGAAAACAATCATGGGGAAATTACACATTTTAGAAGTGCTGTCAAAGGAATATCTTTTAAACCAGCAATTTAAGAGCTGTAGTAATATATAAAATCCCTAATACAGCCGTAAGTATACATTTTTGGAAAAACACATTAAAGTTGACCCTAAAGATGAAATATTAATTTGTGGAGATTTTAATATTACAGCTTCAACAGATGAAAATGTTATACAAGTGCTCCTAAACCATTGCTATCTTGGCTCTCCAAATTAAATATATTCTTATTAAATGATGGAATTCCAACAAGAATAGGAAGGTTAAACCAATTAGACTTTTACCCAATTTAATTTTTGACTCTAAATTAAATATAAACAAAATCACAGTCAACACATTGTGACAATACTTCTCAAGTCTTCTTCAGCAGTGATTCTCACATTCATCTTGATATGTGAGTAATTGGATTGAATGCTTAAACAGGAAAAGTGATACAATGTAGCAGGAATCTTCATAATGCGAGACAACATGATTCTTATTGATTTTCAAGACATTTCTCCAAGTTTCTGCTTCCAGAAACTTCCAGGAAGTTCTGTGATATAAATAACCCCTCCTGGAGCATAAAAATTGTATGGAAGCTTTGGAACAAAAAAGAAAACTTATAAGAAATTCAAGTTCTGTGATGTATATAATCCCTTCTGAAGCAATAAAAATTATACAATTATACGGAAGCTTTGGAACCATAAAGAAATTCTTAGGCATAATAGTGGATGAAAACTTAAGTTGAGGGGAACATATTAATTATGTATGTAACAAAATTAGTAAGTTAATATATCTCAACAAGTATATTCTTTGGTTGATATATTCATTCTATAAAAGGGATGTATAAATAATATATTACCACTGAATCATATAGAAATGTTTTAATAAATAACAATGTACATACATTCTACTCATACACATACAAGACAATATTACTTGCAAGGGAAGAAAATTTAATAAATTTAATAAATAACAATTTTGTATAATATCAGAAATAAGGGCCACTATTATAAAATTGGAATTATTGAGGCAGCTACAGAAAAATATGTATATATTATGGGAACTATGTTGTTTAATAAAGTGTCATCAGATATAAATCTTTTAAGTAGAAAAACCTTTAAGAGGGAGCTTAAAATTTACTTAATTAAGAAATGTATGTATTCCATGAACAAATTATCATCATCATCATCATCATCATCATCATCATATATTATTATTATTATTATTATTATTATTATTATTATTATTATTATTATTATTATTATTATTATTGCTGTTGTTATTGTTATTATTGTTGTTACTATTATTGTTGTTGATGATAATAATAATTTATTTGTCACACACATTTACATAGGTTGGGCTAAAGCCTAGTAAACTGATAACTCGTTAAGTTAACCCTTTTTTACAATTTAATGAAATAAAAATGTCATATACAGTAAGTAGTCTTTACCCACATCAATTTCTGTATGTTTAACAAATTTGGTAATATGCATGGTGCTAGAGACTATCGTTAATGTATTCTCTTACAGAGTAATAAGCTTTCTCTATGAGACATTCTTTTTACTGTGTTAAGAAACACAATTTTATCTTTTATCTCTTAATATTTGTTTGCTAATGTAATATAAATTTTTATACCAGAGTAGAAAGGGCTTTTTTCATATAGTGTGAATCTATGAGCAGGTACTTTGAGATAATTTTGTGTTCTGATTTCATGCTTATGTTTGTTCTGTTTAATATAGTACTTACCAAAGTTTTCATAAGTGTGTTTGGCTAATTCATAAATGTATTATGAGGGTAGGGTAAGTATGTTTAGTTTCCGAAATAAGCTCCTGCAGGAATTTCTTGGACTAATGTGCATCATAATGCGAATGATTCCTTTTTATAATTTGAATAACTTCTCTGAGCCAGCTGCAGCTCCCCAAAGAGTGATACCATATGCCATTGTGGAATGCAAATAGCTTTAATATAAGATTTTTCTGTAACCACTCGTAAAAAGGAAAATTGTAAACAAATTGTACACAAAACTTGACAGTACATGAAATTTATAAAAACAAATCTGAGCAATAAATATTATTATTATTATTATTATTATTATTATTATTATTATTATTATTATTATTATTTTATGAGGTTAAATTATAAGCTCAATCTGTTTCACAAATCTGGTAAATATTACCATTTTTCTCTGATGATGATGATGATGATGATGATGATGATGATATGATGAGATGATGAGATGATGATGATGATGATGATGATGATGATAAATAATCTACTGTGTTCCATTCACACGTTTTTCTCTATCTGTTTTACAAACAAACTATTCTTACAAAACATTTTATTTCTGCACATCATGCTAATTGGAATAAACATTATCAGAAATTGTCTTATTAGTTGCTTCCTTGTAAGCAAACGGGAAATAAAGGGCTAATGTCGAAGTCAAATCTTGTAAAAGCTGTCGCCATGTGAAAGAATTGAAATTTGGCTCTCTTTGTTGTTTGGATAGGAGTAAAACAAGAGGTAAGAAGCAAAGTATGAGTTCCTGTTTGAGAGAAGTAGTTTAAAATTGAAACCAATAATAAGGAATATCTCAGAAATTGTTAACTCCAGACAAAAAATGTGTATGACATAAATTGTGTTTTAACAGACCTGCATTTTTTGTGAAGTATGTCTCTGTTTATCTTTTATGGTTTACCAGTTACGCAAAAGTCATCCAGAATGAAGAGAAGGAAATTCAAGATATACATTTTATTTGTTTTATAAATATCTTTAATATAAAGTATTTTAATTAAAATCAGCCAAGGTCGCAGGTTCAAATCTGGCAGAGGACAATGGATTTTTTGGGTGTAAAAATCCTTAGCATGGCTTTTTTTGGAAGGCAAGTAAAGCTGTTGGCCCCATATCATAGATTTACGGCATGATAAAGAACCTCAAGCCTGATAGAGAGGTCTCTGAGCAAAATTATGCAGTCTTTCATGCCCAATTTAGAATGGGACACTGGTACCACAGCTGTTAAAGAGCATCCATAAATAACATGCAATTTTTAATAAAAATCAATAAGAGCCATTTTTGAGAACATCAAAATTTTTGAACAATTTTCCATGTAACAGATAGTTTGGGTCAGGGAGATTTTCATGAAATCTTTGTGTCACAACCTTGGAAGATACTGAACTTAAGTACAAGTTTGGTATTAAACAGACTTTTCGTTTTTGAACTATGCTGCACACACACAGAGATGTTTCTCTAAAAATCCTTTTTTCGGATTCAGAAGGTCTCAAAACACATATTTCTGGAGAAATCTAGTAACAAATTTTTAGGTGGAATACAAACCTTCTCTATCTACTATATGAATTGTACATACATGCTAGAGAAAGTAAAAAAGAATATTATTCTCCAATTTATGATAAAACTCTATGGGAAAAATTCCTTCATAAATTAACACCAATTACACTAGCAATAATACAAACAAACAAAAATTGAATATCGCCAAGGAAAGAAAGATATTCACAAAGACATAAAGCCAATTCTTAATTTCTCCATAAAATGACAAAGAAATTTGAAACATAATTAAAAATCATAGAGATTACATTGCAGGTCCTGATGATTCAGTTTTTAATAAAGGGATACTGTCAACTAGGTACTTGTTTCCATAATCTGTGCATTAAGTTTAATAATGTTCTTAATGTATCCAACTACTTGATAACAAACCATTTCCAAAATTAGGAAAATGTGTTATATCAAAGCAAAGCTTATATAGATTTAAAGAATGGAAACAATTATAGACCTATAGCGCTGACTTCAGTTCTTAGGAAAGTACTATAAATAATATAAGTAAACAGACTAAATATACAGGTATTATTATCTGGAACTATATATATTATTATCTCCTGAACAATATGGTTTTCTTCCAGGATTTAGTACAATTAGTAACTTATAAATTGTTACAACAGAAGTTTTAAAAGCATTCAGGTTGGATGAAGTTATTCAAGAAATTAGCCTACATATTTCTCAAGCTTACAATTTTGTATCTATCTATCCTAATAGATAGATCTAATCCTAATCTATCTATCCTAATAGAAAAATTAATATAACTGTAAATTTAACACAAAAAAAAATTATATGAGTTATCTACAAACTATTATAAATCACACTTCACCCTAAATTTGGAAACAACAAAACCTCGGTTATAACTTCAAAGTAATTTCAATGGGTTTTCCCCAAGGATATGCCATCTATATTGCAAACTTATCCAGCAACAGCTTTGGAAATATAAAATGCTTATCATTTGCTGGTGTTTATTTTTTTGTAACCCAATCAAATTTAAGAACTTGATAAAAGACAATAGTGAATTTATTAACAAATAAAAATTTGAGCTTTTCCTTCTTTAGGTAGTTTTGGAAATTAATAGTTTCAAAAATAATTGATAATTTTCAAAAAGGAAAAGAGAGCAAATAACATCACTTTGTCCCTAAATAATTGCATACTGCAAACTAAGAATAAGAATTCATTTCTTGGTGTGACATTAGTTTGTAGATTATCTTGGAAAAACCATTGTGTGTGTTCCATTCACATAATTTTTCTCTATCTTTATTGCAAACAAACTTCTCACAAAAGATTATTCTCCTATTTGCTTAATGCTAATCATAAACATTAGCAGAATGACTTATTAATTAGTTCCTTATAAGTAGAAGGAGATTAAGGGAATACAATAGGTTAAAGCAATAGTAAACATTTTTAAAAACTGTGATTGTCATTGAAATTGGTTCTGTTTATATGGCTAGAAGTAGAAGCCATGACCTGCAATGGAAAATAAACTTGAATGTGAAAATTGGACCCCATGTGTAACAAAAATGACCAATGGTAACAGTGACATGTAATATGGTGATTGAAGCCTTTTTCTGTGCTCAACATGACAACAAAGAAGATATCAGCCCACATGTCGCAAAATTGCAAATGCTTTTTATTGATCTGTATGATAAACTGTAGAAGCATGGAGAAAATTTTTTGTCTGAACATGTTTTAAATTGATGAATTATATCCATGCCTGGAAAAGAGTATGAACATTTTAAAGACTTATGGGGCACAATTCCATGAAAAACTCTAAAGGTGAACTTTTTGGTTGAAAAATTGTGTACTATTGAATTGAATGACCTATCCACAGAAAAATCAACTGCCTTTTTGCACATGGTGTCACCCTTGTGAAGAAAAATTAGTAAAATAGTAAAAATAGGTTAAAATCAAAACAGAATATTGAATGTGCAAAACAGAAATTTCTATGTCATAAATGTCAGCAGCTAGAGCATTGGGCAGTGGGCCATAACCTGTTGATGATATTTATCTTTAAGTAGAACTACATTGTATTTGCAACAAAACAAACCATTTGAGTCTTATGCAAAATGTCTTATTCCCAAAAAGATTCCACTTGGACAATGAAGTATAAGCATGTTGACTCATGGACAGGGAACTGTGAAAATTCAAATGCATTTGAACAACTCTGGAAAAATACTGAATTGAAAAATGTTTATGTTCCTGAAGCAAGTGCTTATTTGTTCTTTGTGAAAACAGCTGCACAACAAGCTTTCTGTACGAAGCTGGATATTAAAAGTGCCATACTTGAAGATAAAGTCACTGGAAAAACAATGATGACTGGACATGTTAATCATGGTTTGTATGCGCATGAATACATGTTATACATAGGCTGCACAAGTGAATTTAGTGACAATGGATATATTGCAACTCTATCATGAAAGATTTGGCCATCAGCACAAACAACTTGTAAAAGAGTGTTGAAATAAGATGAACATCAATGTGTATGAGTGTAAAGAAGGATTCTGTGATGGATATGCATTAGAAAAAATCTGATGTGTACCATTCACATGACTTTCTCCATATCCCTGCAACAAATAATTCTTAAAAAGCTTATACTTCTATTTACTTTATGCTAATCAGAAAAAATTAGCAGAAATAGTCTAATTACTCGCTTCCTTGTAAGTAGAAGCGAAATAAAGGACAACCGTAGGTTAAAGTGATAGTCAAAAGCTGGTTGCTATGTCAATGAAGTTCCTTTGTCTATATGGATAGGAGTTGACAAGTTCCTGTATGAGAAAAATATACGTTTTTCATAGCAGAAACCAAAAATAAGGAATGTCACAAAAACGACAAACTCCACGAAAAAAATGTATATAAAATAAATTGTGTGCTTTAATGTGCTCTACACTTTTTGTGTAGTAAGTTTTTGTCCATCTCTTACGGTTTAGCAGTTATTCAAAATTTAGTAAAATTCATTCAGAATAAACTACTCTTCAGAGCCTATTCCCAGAAAATTCAAGATATACATTTTATTAGTCAGGTAAATATGTTTAATATACGAAATTTTAATCAAAATCGTTAGAGCCATTTTTGAGAAAATCAAAATTTTCAAAAAAAGTTCCATGTAAAGGGTAGTTGGGGTGGGGGGATTTTTCTCAAAATCTTCGTGTCGCATCCCTGGAAAATATTAAACTTAAATACCAAGTTTGGTGTTTTACTGACTTTTCATTTTTGAGTTATCGTGTTCACAGACACACGGACACACGGACACACACACACACACACACACACACACACACATGGACCTTTTTGTGAAAATGCTTTTTTTGGATATTGGGACTCTAAAACATATATTTCCGGTGAAATCTTGGTATCGAATTTTTGGTGGAGTCCAATACTTCATATACTCTATACACTATGTACATAGTGCGTATGGAGAAAGTAAAAATGCATTGACTGCCATTCAATGATCAAATAAATCTACCAAAAGTAACTAACTGGTGAACAAATCCATGCGGAGGTGAATGGTCCCTTGACTATCGAGTCTCTTAGAAAAGTGCTCTACTACATGTTTTCAAACATTATTTCAGCAAGGTTTGCCAAATTTTCTTCTTGAAGCAGAAAAATGAAGTTAGCACCATTTTGGAACAGTTTCTGAATGAAGCTGAAATGAACAGCCATGTTATCAAACAACTTAGGTACAATGGAGTTTGACAGCAAGAAAATTTCTGAAGTACTTGCAAACAGAGGGATTACATTATTCCATCCTGTACACTGCAGCAAAATGGTTTTGCAGAGCAAGAAAATCACACTCGTGATTGGAGTGCACTCGTTCTATGCAAAATCTGAGTAAACTGCCAAAAGAATTTTGAACAGAAGCTTGCAATACTGTTCTATACCTTTTGAATCACATTGGGAAGTCACCTGTTGAAAACAAATCACCTCATGAGCTATTGTATCAATGTTTAGTATGAAGCCTATGTCGTCTGGAGATTTTTGGAACTGAATGCCACGTGCATGTGAACAAGAATTTCCACTTGAAATTTTATGATAAAGCTGTTCATGGCTATCTGGTTGAGTACATGAATGACAGTGATGGATTCAGAGTTTGGAATCCATCTCAGAGAAAGGTTATTTTAAGCCATAATTCAAGCCAGAAGTTGTCTCAATATGCAACCAACAATGCTAAACTTCAGATTCCAGACATTAGCCATAACAAGAGGACAGAAGACTTAAGAAATGAAGAATTTGACTTAGAATCTAGTTCTGGAGGAAGCAAAGACTCAGTTGACAAACAGGAAGAAGAAAAAGTAATCGAAAAGATTGAAAAGAAATGTGAAAGAAAGAAACCAAGTTGAATGACTAGGATCCAAGCTCAAATGCTGAAGTAATAACGTTTGAAAATAAAGATCAGTGACTCAAGACAATTAATGAAGATTTGGAGTTTTGAAGAATGTGAATTAGTTGAATGTTCAGAAGGTGTAAAAGTCTTGAAAAGTCTATGGGTTCTTGGCCAGAAAACTGCAGAGAAAAGAAAAGTTCAGTTCAAGGCTGAAGTAGTAGCCAAGGGATACATACAAAAACAAGGAATTGATTATGAAGAAACATTCAGTCCTGTTGCACATTGTGATACCATTCAGACCTTGTTAGCAGTGGCTGCTGCAGAGAATCTGGAGCTTGATCAATTTGACATCAAAGCAGCTTTTCTGAGTGGCATAATTGAAGAAAATGTGTACATGCAACAGCTGGAAGGGTTTGAAGATGGCACTGCATGAGTATGTCTACTGAAGGGGAGTATGTAGGTCTCAAACAGGCATGATATTGTTGGAACAAATGTTTCAAGGAATTTATGGAAAAAGAAGGATTTAAAAACAGTGGTGCTGATTTGTGTCTTTTCTACCACAGGAGGTACAAAAAATTCTTATTTATTGCAATCTACATAGACAATGTTCTAGTATTGAACAGAAAATGAAGAGTTTCTAAAAATACTTCAGCAGGAATTTCATACAGTGAAGTATCTCTTGGCAATTTCCTGTGTATGAAAATACAAAAGAATGAAGATGGATCAATGCTAAACACTTTAGGTTAAATAAACTAATATTCTTCAAAGTTATAAATGAAGAATTTTTCTTTGTAAATCAAGAAGACTATATGAGAAAAATCCTAAGGAGATTTGGATTGGACAAGTTGAATGGAGTCTTTATTGCAATTGGACACAAAGAAAATGACATCAGAGAGATCACAGCCAAGATTCCTTATTGTAAGGCAGTCCTTGGTTGTGTTCTGCATTTGACTACAGTCTCACATCTTGACATTGCCTTTTTCAGAGAAAAAAGCAGCTTGAGCCATGGAAAATCCTACAGCTCAAGTCTGGAAACAAGTGAAACACATCTTCAGATAGGTACTTGAAGAGTACAGCAAATCATCTACAGCAAAAAGGAAGCTTTGAAAGTATAGAGTGATGCCAACTATACAGTGATAAGAATATAAGGCGGCCATCAACAAGTGCTGTTGCAACTCTCACTCATGGAGCTACATTATGGTTCAGTCAGTTGCAAAAATCAATAGCAACTTCCACCACTGAAGCAGAAATAGTAGTAACAAGTGAAGGAGTTTACCTGGTTGAAAAAGGTTGCTATCTGAATTATCTGGAACTGCCAATCAGAACAAACTTGCTATGCTTTACACTGACAATGCTGGTGCTGTGAAGCTTTCCAAAAATCCAGTATATCATAAAAAATTGAAGCACATGGAAGTTAGACATTTCTATGTCAGGGAACAATATTTGGATGGAGATCTTGGACTGGAGCACATCGAGGAAGTAAAGTAATTAGCTTATTTTCTGACCAAGTCATTAGAAATGATCCGATTCAAGATGCAGTGAGACAAGATTAGAGTGCAGAAAAGTCAATCTGTATTTTCTTTTGGAGGAACTGTATATATTAAAAGAAAAATATTTAATATGTGGTGCTATTTGTATGAACAATTTCCTGAACTATAAACTATGTTGCCAACATGATGTTCATGTATGTATTTTTGCAGGGCTTGTCACAAGTTATATAGAAGCTAAAAATGGCAATGTTTAGTTTTGTTGCAACTACAATGCAGTTCTACTTAAACATAAATTAATATGATTAGCATTTTCATTTAATTTTATTTTTTTTCCCTGCAAAATACTTACTGGATAATGTTCCATCATTTGTATTCTCTTCAACTTTAAAACTGTAAAGAGAATATTTATTTTATGTATAATTTACAATTTTAGCCTGAATAAAGCAAGGTGTGTCAAAAATGTGCCATTATGTACCTTCATGTAATAATGTAAAGGACTCAATATTTTAGAATGACTATTCAATAACTAGTTTTCAAAAGTTTCCTTTCAGTTTAACTTAATGTATAATTGCAAGTTTGTTTGCATACACACTATAAAATGGCCTATAATATTACCTGGATACTAAGTACTTACGATGGTAAGTTGTCATTAAGGTAGTTCTCTGAAGGGAGATGTACTAGTTGGTTGAATCAGGTAAAACACATATAATCAGTTGGAAGATTGAATGACATGCTGGCAAGTTGTCACAGTAGCTCAATGGTTAGAGCAACCTCACTGAGAACGGGAGATCCGTGTTCAAATCCTGGCTGTGGCATTGAATTTTTCAGCTGATTCCAATAATAAATAATTGTTACCAGGTGTAATATTCAATATATACAAGAGAGGAGTATTACCATTATAATAAAAATAGCCTGTATGTTAACATTACCATTTAGTTAACATTACCCAGATACTAAGTACTTACAATGGTAAGTTGCTATTAAGGTAGTTCTCTGAAGGAAGACATACTGGTTGGTTGAACCAGGTAAAACACATATAATCATTTACCTACCTACCTACCACTGCAATCTGTAGATCCTATTATGAGATTAGACTCAAAGCCCAAACTCTAGGATGTAGATCATGTCAAGAATTACATTTATTCATACTTATTAATACATTTATTTACAAATAATAACTCTGACAATGAATTTTCAGAGGTGTCAGTTTTGCATAATGTTCAATTATATGTCTGTTTCCAAAAGCCTACTTGTACACTTGCATTCTTAGAATATTCATGTTTATTACATTTATAGTGTGACATTATTACCAGTGTTTTTTGATTAAATGAAATCCTCCTCTGTATAGAAGGTGTGAGTAATAAAGTATCTTTTTAATTCTAATCTAAACTTGTTTTTGTTCATTTGTAATTCTTTTATAGAAGAGGGAAGTGAATTAAACAAACTATTCCTTTGTAGTAAACCCCTTTTTGGAATAACTGCAAAGTATTTGTCTGTCTATGTAAGTCCTGCCTATGTCTGGTCTCTTTGTTAAGAATATCTGTATTTTTTGTAAACTTTTCTGGATAATTTATTACAAATAACAGTATGGCTAGAATATATTCACAGGCTAATGGTAAAACTCCAAACATTTTGAAAAGTGGCAGTGAGTTGATTGTCTTTCCCCTGCCATTATTCTTATTACTTTTTTTTGCATAATGAATACTTTTTTAGCATTTACTGAATTTCCCCAAAATATTATTCTATAGGTCATCAATGAATGAAAATATGTATAATAATATGTTTTTAGTATGCTCTTATTTATAAGCTGAATTAAAGATTGAATTGCAAAGCAGAGCTCAGTTTAGGTAAGATATAATCAATATGGTGTTTCCAATTCATGTTATGACCAATCAAGGACTTAGGAATTTTGTTTTACAGGCTTCTGCAATCTGATTATTTTCATATTCTATCCTTAGGTCTGTCATGTTTTTATGCTTTGTGAAAAACTTAATGTAGTTAGTTTTTTCAAAGTTTATGTGAATTTTGTTTCTTTCAAACCAATTATTTAGTGTGTTGAAGATTTTATTAGATGAATCTGGGAGCTGACTGACATTGTGTTCTTTAATTATAATATTTGTGTCATCTGTAAAAAGAACTGGATAGGTGTTGTTGTTTATTACTGCAGGAAGATCATTTATATACACTAAAAATAACAGGGGACCCAGAATAGAACCTTGTGGGGCACCATGCTTTAATTCACACCATTCAGAATATGCATTTCTATTATTTGAGGTATTTATTATAATCATTTGCTTTCTTTTCGATAAGTAAGATTGATCCCCTTTGCCCCTAATACCATAGTGTAATAATTTTGCTAGAAGTATATTTCATGATTAACGCAGTCGAATGCCTTTGATAGATCACAGAATATTCCTAGTGTGTTAAGTTTGCCATCCAATGAATTAACTTGAAAATGGCATCACTAGTTGATATGCTCTTCCTAAATCCAAACTGCTCTTTTGCTAAAATATTATACTTATCTAAATGGTGATAAATTCTTTTAAACATAATTTTTTCTAAAATTTTTGAAAAAGCTGTAAGTAAAGATACTGGTCTATAGTTTGACATTTCTGAAATTTGCCCTTTCTTGTATAATGGCTTAACGACTGAATATTTTAATCTGTTTGGGAATGTCCCTGTTAAGATGAATATGTTACTTATATGACTTAAAGGTTTGCAAATAATGTCAGCACATATCTTTAATATTTTTGTGCTTATTGCATCGTATCCTGATGAATTCTTGCTTTTGAGGATAATCTTGTATAGCTGGTAGACTTAAGTGATGGATGATATGCACTACACAAAAAAATGTATACATCTAAAAAATTGTGTGGTGGATGTTAAAGTGCCATTTAAAAAAAAAGCTATTGTAATAGATCCAGTAACAACTTTTGTGAATTATTGAACAACATTGGTAGGCTGATGCTGTAAGGGATGGATCTTTAACTAATAACAACTCACATTTTTGCAATAATATTACGAGTATTAACAAAGAGGGGAACTGTGATCTTGATTTAGCAGCTAAGCAATATTATTGACAGACAGTTGAACATTCTTTTGTACAAAATAACTCTGATTCTCAAAATGAAAATCAAGTTCATAAAACCAAACAAGAATGCTGATACAAATCATATATCGAGCATATCAACTGCACCTAAGAGCCAAGGAACCTTGGATCACCCAGTAAATACAAAGGTAAGTGGTTATCTAGATGTGCCAAAAAAGTGTTTTGTACTTCTACATCACAACATTCAATCATTAAACAACAAAATCAGTGACATAGAGATTCTACTTGCAACTCATCTACAGCATGTCAATATCCTGTGTTTTAGCAAACACTGACTTCTAGAAAGTAACCTATTTGTGCTTAATAAATTCAAAGATTTCACGCCCACAGCATGGTCATGTAGGGATAGTAAAAAAGGTGGGGGTACATGTATTCTTGTGAGAAAAGGCATCAATTTTAAAAATATAGAAATCATCAATCATATTGCAAAGGAACAGAACTTAAAAATATCAGGTGTGTATCTCCCCGATTTGCAAATAACAACACTCTGTATATATATATAGAGTTCCTGACACCAACGTAAATTCATTTCTGAGTGGACTACAAATGGCTCTAAGTAGTATTAAACACTTTAAAAATACTGTAATAGTATGTGGGGAATCAAAAGCTACTTCTGATTTACTACATATGCTAACATCTTATAATCTGGAACCCACAATCCATGATCCAACTCAAATCACAGAATACTCTTCAACACTTATCTATCAAATATTTGTTAATAGCAATACTTTCCTGTGCAAAAGTAAAATCTTTAATATAGGTTGTAGTGACCATAATGCAGAAATACTAAACCTTCCCTTAGCTAATAAATACTCCCAATCAATAGAATCCACTAAAAAAAAAGGATCTTCAATGAGGAGAATATCCAATATTTTATTCACTTACTTAGTAACGAAGCATGGGTAGAAATCTATAAAGCTAACAGTGTATCAGAAAAATTTGAATTGTTCCTTCAAACACTACAGCATTACTTAAACTTAGCTTTTCCCTTCAGAACTGTAAAAAATGTTCCAAGAAAAAATGCTACATCCTGGATTACCACAGGAATAAAAATATCCTGTGAAACTAAACGCTATCTACATAAATTATCAGGAATGTACTGTAGAATTTCAAAACTACATCAAGCAGTATAAACTGATTTTGAGTAAAGTAGTAAGAGAAGCAAAAACAATGACAAATGACATACTCATCAACTTAGCAAGTAACAAAACAAAAGCAATATGGAATGTAATTAAAAAGGAAATGGTCACTAATAAAAAAACAGAGAATAATATAAACCTGCTCATAAACTCTAAAAAAGTGTAGATCCAATTGAAGTAGCAGAAAACTTTAATACATATTTTAGTAATATAGCAGATAATCTCATAAAACAGGCCTCAATAAGTAATCCCAGTCCTACTTTAAATATTCACAGCTCAATACATGAATCAATATGCCTTACAAGAAAGAAATTTTACAAATCATAAAAGATCTTAAGCCAAAAAACTGTGCTGGGGTTGATGGAGCACCAGACTTTCTTATTAAAAAATCTGTACATGTAATTATGAATCCAATAATATTCTCTGTAATGAATCTCTAAGCTCAAATACTTTTCCCACTTGCTTAAAAACAGCCATAATCAAACCATTACATAAAAAAGGGAAAAGTAATGATGTCTAATAATCAGCCCAAAGCACTACTTTCAGTCTTCTCTAAAATATTAGAGAAACTGCTTCTTAAGCGACTTTCCAACTTCTTAAAAAAAGATAAATTACTATCTGATTTTCAGCATGGCTTCAAGAAAAATTATTCCACTGAAACAAGAATCTTTCATTTATAACTGCATCCCTTAAAGCCATTGATCAAAAGCAGCATGCCTCGGCTTTATTTTTAGACTTAACAAAGGCATTCCGACACCATAGATCATCAGCTATTGTTAACTAAATTTCAGGCTCTAGGCATAAGAGGGATGGCCAATAAATGGTTGGAATCATATCTTTGTGGTCTTATGCAAATAGTGGAAATAAAAGGTAAAGCAAAGAATCAGATCAATTATTATCATTCCAGTCCACTCCAAGTAAGCTATGGTGTGCCACAAGGCTCTATACTAGGTCCTATCCTATTTCTTCTTTCCACAAATGATTTCCACATAAATGATCCATCTACTAACACCATTTTATATGCTGATGATACAAATATTCTGGTTATGGCAACTCAAAAAGAAACCTTTTTAACCTCTATTCACCAAGTCTCAGAGAAAATCACAAACCATTTTACATTGAATAACCTTATTATAAATGCAAATAAAACTGTAGCAATGGATATATGCACAAATAACAACAAAAATTATATTGCCCCTCAAATACAACTCTCTAACCAGTCACTCAAAAAAGTAGAATCCATAAAATTCCTTGGGGCCTGTGTACAAAGTAATTTGAAATGGGATGCCCACATTAGGCTCATCAGTAATAACTCAGCTCTCTATGTTATATGTTAAGAATATTGACAACATGCACAAATAAAGAAACAGAGCAGATACTTTGCATATGTGCACTCACTCTTAAGTTATGGAGTAGTTTTCTGGGGTGAGTCTCCAGCATGCAAATCAACCTTTATTGCACAGAAAAAAAATATCAGAACTATTGAAGGAGCCAGCCCAAAGTCATCATGTAAACCTCTTTTTAAAAAACTTGGAATCCTCCCACTTCCCTGCATTTACATATATGCAGTTATTGCACTTATACTCAAGAACATTAACACTTCTGATTCACCTTTTGTAACTAATAATATGGTGTATAAACACCACACCAAGGATAATACACAAATACATATGACCAGCTGCAACACCTCACTCTACCAAAAAAGTATTTTATACTCTGCTATTAAACTTTACAATAATTTACCGAGTCATATCAAGGCAATTAAAAATGTAAACTCGCTAAAATCCAGTCTCAAGGCACATTAGGCACAAGATACAATTAATAAAATTACCTTCAATTAATTATAACATCATCTTTTAATTTCCTCCATACCACTCCTTTTATTCTATCAATGATTATCTTGAACATGAATGTATGTCATGAATCATAGTATTTAGCATGTAAAGACTATTGTATACATTGTAAAAAACATATGGTATATATTGCAAAAACCTATAATTGTTATGTTTATAGCTTGATGTATCCAATAGTATTTGTACATTGTACCAAACCACTTTAACGGATGAATAAAACTTACTTACTTACTATCTTAAAATCATACAGTTTATTTCAAATAAGGTTTTTATGTGGCATAAACCATTTCTGAAATCTCCATTATTAATAACTTTATTTCTTCAATTCTTTGTCATTCTTTGAAAGCTCTTTCAACATTCAGTTGTTTCTGCAATTGAATAAAAGAATACAGAATTTTAAGCCCAGTATATAGAGCCAGTTCTTAAACATTTATTTATAATGAAATATATAATTTAGTAAAAATTTATCTCAATTAAAATGAAGTAGATAGAAAAGTAAGCTTTTGTAAGAATAGCTTTTTATACCCATTAATAAAGGGTAAAGGGTAGAGAAAGTCCTGTGAATAAAACATCTGAATTTTCATTGAAGGAAATCTAAATGATGATAAATATCCACATTTATTGCAGAACAATGTGATTCTAGCTTGCCAAGTTTTATTTTCAGATGTATATAACATACTTAAATAACATATGGTTTCAGCAAGATGGATGTTCTGCACACTTGGAAAAGATGTCAGTGAATTTTTACACACAGCATTTGTGGAAGATGGGTTGGTAGAAGAGGGACATGTAATGACTACCTAGATCGCCAGAACTCAGTCCTCTTGATTATTGCCTGTTGGGTTACCCCAGAGTGTACCTACCATAATAGACCTAACAATATATTAGAAGTGAAACAAAATTAAAATGAAGATGATTTGATCCATTCAGTCCTACATTAGACAATTTCTGTTACAGGCTGGAATACTGTTTGGCAGAACTGATGCTTATTTCAAATATTTATGGTGATTGTGAGAATTATTGATAAAACAGTATATTAAAAAATATCTGATGCGTTCCATTTACATGACATTCTCTATATTTAATTTTAATTGAGAAAAAATAACAGAAATGGTCTTATTACTTGCTTCCTTATAAGTAGAAGGGAAATAAGGGAATACACTGAGCTACAGCAATAGTAAAATCTTTTAAGAGCTGGTTGCCATGTGATTGAAGTTCTTTTGTTTGTATGGGCAGGAGTGACAAATTCCCATATGAGAAAAGTGTAAGTATTTTAAAACTGAAATCAATAACCAGGAATATCTAAAAAAATGATCAACCCCACGAAAAAAAAATGCATATAACATAAATTGTGTATTTTTACAAGACCTACATTTTTTGTTAAGTAAATTTTTGTCTATCTCTTACAGTTTACCAGTTATTCAAAATTCTGCAAAATTCATCCAGGATAAAGATGTATTCAGAAGCTATTCATGAAAATTAAGATATACATTTTATTTTTCATGTAAACATCTTTAATTTACAATATTTTAATCAAAATCATTAGAGACATTTTTGAGAAAATCAAAATTTTCAAACATTTTTCCATGTAAAGGGTAGTTGGGTGTAGGGAGATTTTCTTGAAAATATTTGTCACATCCTTGGGAGATACTAAACTTAAATATCAAATTTGATATTTAACAGACATTTAGTTTTTTAGTCCCACATACATATAATGAATTAACTTTAATCACCAAGTAATAATTTAATTCTAATATGGCAGATTAGTGCAATGGATTTAAGCTCCATAAATAAAGTCTATATACTTTTTTTAGAACATGTCTACACAAGCAAATTTAAAATCCCTAATAGAACAGTAAATAATAATCCTTGAATGGCTTGATTATTATTATTTTCTAATAATCCATGATGTCTTCATGTAATTGTAATTCCTGAAGCTAGTAATACAGTAGTATTGATATGTACACATACACACACACACACGAGCGCGCGCGCACACACATACCCACACACACACACACACTGACAGCCAGACAGGCATCCTGTCAGACACATACATGGACATTTTTCTAAAAATATATTTTTTTTTTTTGAATCAGGGGGCCCCAAAATATATATTTTCCAATGAAATCTTGGTATTGAATTTTTGGGTGCTATACAATATCTTCTCTATACATTATGTACATAGTATGTGTAGAGAAAGTAATAAACAGGTGGTTTTTAATTTAACATTGTCAAGGGGTTATTCTTGTTCATTATTCTGATGTTTCTTTTTATGATTCATTAGCTGTGTTAAATAAAATTTCAGTACCCTATAAATACTCAAGTATTAATTTAAAGAAATGTTTTAAACAAAAGCTTCTTAACTTTTAAGGACCATTAGAACAGCTAAAATTTATACCATGGTTCCATTTCAAATTCTAAAATTTACTCTCCTCACTACACTTGGGGCCCACTTACAGCTCTTAAGCTGCATCCTCCATGTCTATGCTTCCTATTAGGATAAAAAGGAAAAGTCAGTAGCACCTTTATTACTCCATTTAAAAGTTATGGCGAATATTTCATTCTTTTTTGTTCATTCTGCATATGTTAAGGATTGTGATCAAATCTATACTAGAAAGACAAAAAGAAATGCTGTAAATCAGAATTAAAGAATATTTTAGGTATATTAGAGTTAAATAAATAGAGAAACTAGCAGTTGTAGCAAACTTCTGGAATCACCAAAGTGCAAGCATACTAAAACAGGCTAAAAGGTCATTGGAACTAACTGTAATGTAAGAGAAAATCTACATTTTCAAGAACAAAGATTATTATCTTGTGAACTTTGATGTGCCCCCACCAGATTACTTTTACAGATTCATGTGAAAGACAAAAAAGGCCACCATGATGCAACAACTCTGACCAGCAGTCAGTCTCCACTAGGATGAGAGCAATTGCTGCTGAAAATTAATTCAACAGACTGATAAAGTAAGTGAAGGTTGTGAAAATCTTTCCTGCACTTACTAGCAATTAGATTTATGCGTTATATACTGCTATTGAACAAGTCATTGCCTTAGCGATTACTGCAAATAAGGTCTTTTATGAATTATTTGTAGAAAAGCAATGAATGGGCTATACAGACACAGATGTAACAGATACAATGTGAATGGTCCATGTTATATATCTTGTATCTATTAGTTTGCATATTAATATAGCAGCAGTTTATTTTCTATAGATTTGTTTGCATAAAGTTCTATAACACATTTGATACAAAAATTAGTATTATTTTTATTTACACATAAAGTTTAAAACATCATCTGTCAGTCAGGCATTCTTTTAGTTATTTTATAAAGTAAAAGGTTAGAGAGATTAATATGTTTATCTTTCCTAACGCAAACATCATTTAGATTTTTGCTTACTTGTACATATTTCGGAGATGGTTTGACTCCATCCTCAGCAATTAGGCACCTCTTAAACTCACCATCTTGTTTAAGTTTAAGTTCTATTAATAATTTATTAAAAATCATATCCTTTTAATAGATTGGATCTTTTTCTATTCCCTTTTTGTTTACATATATTAATGAATATTAACATTACCTATAGTATTGTAAACATAATAGTACTTGTAATTATTGCAAAAGTTAATAACTGTAATACACATATTTCTAATAATACTTATTTTTACAAGTTAAGTGCATACTATTACAAGCTGATAAAATTATTGTTTTATAAACATACAGTGAGGCAACAGTTAATAAACAACATTTCATTTTCAATAATATAGATATTTTGCATTCTTGTTTTCTCTGCAGTTTCACTATTCTATCTGTCTTACTATCATTTTTTGCATTAAAACAAAAAGAGGAATATAATCTGTATAATCCAGGGATATAATTTTAATTACATTCTTTTTGTGACCTATTCTGAATCAACTCATTTCTTATGTCTGTTCACATATTAATTTCCAAGATACAGCTATTAATTTAAACTTCAAAGGGTTCTGATAATTTTCCTGAGAATGTAAACTTAATTTGGTGTATGTTATACTCCGTAGTTTTTTTTGTATCAGTGTTATAGTCTTATACATAATTTATTTCAAATTCTAACACTTTTATTAATGTGTCCTAGTATACAGAATCATACATATTTTTGAAGTACATAAAAACCATGAACATATATTTATTTACTTCCTGTTTCTTGGTTTTTATTAAGCACTTTATATTAATGATTGTTCCACAAGATTAGCCTTTACCAATTTCTATTTGTATTCTTCTATTTGTAATCTAAGTATTCTGCATTATCTTTTGTGCGAGTAATAGAAGAATATGCCTCTGTAATTATTGTTTATATATTACAAAACCGTGATATGGATATACAGTTGGGAAGGGTCAAAAGATTTTACAGTCTATTGTAGACTGTTCCAGCCTTGGTGAGCAGTGAGTTATTCACAACTCACAAGGATCGACTTGCAATATGCAATACAGCTCCACAATGATGGCACACGAACATCATGGCTGAATAAAGTGATGAAATGAAGTAGCAAGAAGCACAGGCATTTTGCAAAGACCTTTGCCCAATGACATAGTATTGACTATCATGTTCCTCCTCCAGCAGGACTTCGAGGTCTGTTGTTGTCTACATGTGAGTACTTGAGCCAGTCTAGTTGAGTTAGAACAACCTGATCTAATATGTTTCTACATTTTAATTTTTCAAATGTCTGATTAGTGTCCTTAGTAATACAAATGTATTAGTAATATTGATTTTTTGAGAAGCTTATTACTTATCAATCAATGGTATAATTGATTTCTGTCTGCATAAATCTTTCTTCACTATTTCTGAAAATAAGGTTTGTATCATCCGCAAAGAAGACACTATTGACTAGCAATAAGTGAGAAGGAAAATCATTAATGCATATTAAAAGGAGATTTTGTTCCAATATGGATCCTGTATAGAAGAGAATGAACTATCACTACATATTATTTGCAGTAAGGATTTAATATACAAATAAATCCAGCCCATTCATTTGGAGCATCAAAAACAAGAATAACGCTCCATACATAGATTCCAAGAGCTTAGGAAAAAAAATTATTTTTCTTTTGAAATGCCTTCAGAATCTCTTCATCATCATCACATAACAATAAGCTCCACTTGAATATTGTGCTAAAGTATCATTTTGACCTAAATCTTCATCTCAAAGTTCAGTTCTTGAGCAACTCTCCCACCACACAATATCAAAAGTCTGCCTCTCTGGTATAGGGTAGTGTGTCCGCCTCCCATTCAACGAGATGCATATTTGAATCTAAATTAGGTTAAGTTACCTGGAAAACGTTTTTTCCAGAGATTTTCCTTATTCTGAGAAGATAAATGTTGGGTAACTTTAAGCTCTATGAACCCCAGGCTTATTTGAGCATCATTTCACCCCTATCATTCAACACTCAATATGATCCAAATAAAGTATCTAATCTTCTCCTATCAAAGTGTCTATGGAATTTCTTAGTCTGAACATGAAAAAGGTGCTTCAGATGGCATTGCTGCTATCTTAAAATGGAAACCTGATAGCTCAGACAACAGGCATTATTAATTTTTAAAATCCAATTCAAAATCTTATTAAGAGGTGCAAAAAAGTAAAATATGGAAGATATCATGTGAGAAAAAAATCTAATGTGTTCCATTCACATGACTTTCTCTACATCTCTGTAACAAATTATTATGAAAAAGGTTATTCTTCTACTTCATGCTAATCTAGATAAAATTAGCAGAAATGGTCTAAATACACAATTCTTTGTAAGTAGAAATAAAAAATAAGAGAATATACTAGGCTAAAGCGATAGTCAGCTGGTTGCTATGTGATTGACATTCCTTTGTTTGTGTGGCCAGGAGTTGACAAATTCCCATATGAGAAAAATACAAGTATTTTAAAGCTGAAAAACCAAATAACAAAGACTATCTCAGAAATGGTCAGCTCTACTAAACAAAAGTGTATGACATAAATCTACATTTTTTGTGTTGTGAGTTTTCTCTACCTCTTACAGTTTACCAATTATGCAAAATTCATCCAGAATAAAGAGGTCTTCAGAGGCTATTCTCAGCAAATTCAAAATATACATTTTATTTTTCATGTAAATATCTTTAATATACACTATTTTAATCAAAATCGTTAGAGCAATTTTTGAGAAAATGAACATTTTTGAAAATTTTTCCATGTAAAGGGTAGTTTGGGGTGGCAGGATTTTATTTCCTTCAAAATCTTCATGCCACATCCTTGGGAGATACTAAATTTAAACACTTAGTTTGGTATTTAACAGACTTTTTTGCTTTTGAGCTATGCTGTCCACACACACACACCCACACACACATGCACGACGCAAGCACACATGCACGCACATATGCACACACACACACACACACACACACACATACAGATCTTTCTAAAAAGGCTTTATTGGATTCAGGGGTCTCAAAACATGTATTTCTGGTTAAATCCAATTTTTGTATATATTACAATATTTTCTCTATATACTATGTACCTAGTATGTGTAGAGAAAGTAAAAATGAAATGGATATCTAATCCTAAGTAATTCCTTATAAATTACATGCACTTAAGGCATGATGAAAATCCACCAGATCATAGCACCTTTTTTTTCCAGAAGAAAGGACAGAGTAAAGGAGACTTAGTTGTCATAGTGTAGAATGGATGAGACCTGTTGCCACTGCAGCATGAATAAGAGAAATCAACAACTTATCTCAAAAGGTAATAAACTAATACATTTTATAATATCTGAACAAGGTATCTATTATATAAAGTGTTGATTCAGAATTAGGAATGACTTTTTTTGGAAACAAGTATTGTTTATTAATATGAAATAACTCAGTTTTCTTAAAAATTAAGCTAACCTTCAATTTTTACACAGAATCCACAGAATACCTGCAATTCTGTACAAACATTCTCTGCCCTAGTGGAGATTTTTAAAATTGTAAATCAATTAAATGCAATTTTAAAACTTTGGAACCTACAAAAACAACACTTAAAACTTGTAGATGGTTCAAAACACCCCAATTGAGGATATTAGGAAAACAATGTATTTAAACAATAAAATATGTCGTGAGATTTTTTGGCACTCTCCTGCTAAGTAAAATTTTCTTTTTGCATTTAAGCCCTTGGAAAGCGTTGTCCTAGTGCCATTTTCATTTTTATGGGGAATTTCTTCTTTACTGTTTAGATATATCATATAATTTTTTTAAAATCATAACTGTAATGCTTTCATGAGAATTATTCATTTAAGTTCTACAAGCACATCAAGTGCTCAAAACTAATTGAAAACATATTTAAAATATAAACTATTCATCACAAAAGCTAATGAAGTGTTGAAAGTGCAGAAACTTCAGAGTGGTCAAAGCACAATTAATGAGACACAATTCTTTGGAATATAATAATATAATAACTGAATTGTTATTTTTGTACTATCTTTTGCTTTTAATTGCTACAGCATAATTATAGCAACATTTACTCATAATGTATTCATTAAAATAACAATTGATTGTAACATAGTTTTGATAATTACAGTTCAAGTGATTTCAATTCCTGTGCAGACAGTTTGTTCTCCTTGGTCTTAAGAAATTGTTTTGGCCAATGTCACCCCCAATATACTCTTTTGCACTTTATTGAAGGTTTCTGCTTTTAAGATATCCAACACACATGTTGTATTTTGTTTTTTAAACTTATGAAAATACCTAATGTGCCTGCTTTAAAATGCTCATATTTTATATTTAAATGGAAAAAAGACACAAATGTTTCTCTTAATAAGAACTGCATTATGAAGGAAAGAACAGTTAATGGATAAGATGTTATAAAAATACAAACAAAAGAACAATACAAATTTTAACATATTTATTCCCCTGTAAGCCTTCAGAAGAACGGTTAATGGATCAGATTTTATAAAAAACAAACAAAAAGAACATAAGAAATTTTAACATATTTATCCCCCTGTAAGCCTTGAGAAGCTATTATATTACCAGTATTGGATTATAGGTTGGCGTATCTGCCTAACCTCTTTAAGAAAATTCACTATTATTAAGTGCGATATACTGAAGACTGCTTTTAAAAGGAAGATGGAAATTCATTTATGCTCCTGTTGAAAGATGTTTTCTTTTAAACATAAATATAAAGAAATGCTTTCTCAGAAGAGAAACAGGCTTACTAGCAGTAATTTAGTGTGTAACTGTTATGCAGTATCATTAAAGATACTTAAAAAATAAATTGTATCATTAATCTTCAAAAACAGAGAGTTAACCTGATTCTGAATGTGGTGAAAAATTAGATGACTTACCCGACTGTTGAAAATAAGAAACAAAATTTGTGAAAAAGTTAATCAGTAATTCTGGGGAAAAAACAAAAAGAACACTGTGTCTACATGGAAGTGAGAAAATAATTTAAGATAGTTTTAACTTTAATTGCAGTAATTAAAATTATTAGTAGATTTATAAAGTACCTTTATGAAAAATAAATTAATGAATAAACCTTTATGAAATCCACCCTTTAATTACAATTTTTAATATTATTTTGATATGTATTACTACCACCATTATTACTTTGAGAAAAGAAACTTCAAATTATAATTACAGTGATTAAAGAAACTCAAATGAAGGTACCACTAATTTTTTTTTTAAAAACAGCCCTTTTGTTACATGAGAAAATAAAATAGTGGGGGAAATATTAATATGATATTTGACTGCAACTGATTTGAATGATGCAATACATCACATCATTTCTCCAGTAGCCTGCTAAGCAAGCGACTTGCTCCGTCTTTACATTTGTTTTTTCAGAAAATCCATTCTGAATGAATGTTTTGTTCTAGAGGATTGAATCAATTTACTGTGAAACTTGCTCATACTTTAGGAACCATTTAGAACAGCTATTACAACTCTACTTAGCTGAATATGAGTGCTCATGCACAAACAGCAAAGGTTCTTGGAGGCCAGCTTGAGGAGCAAAGATCATAGCAAAAGTTCTTGCACTTCATGCTACTTCATTCCAACACTTGATTCAGACAAGGCGATAGCAGACAGTATTATAATGCTGCAGGTAGACTCCTGTGAGTTGCAATTACTCTGTTGCTCTGTGGTGTGCACCCAAGGTGGAACACCTGATACACAAGATACAATTAATATAATCAGCTTTATTTAATTATAATAACTCATTAAAAGTTCCCTGCTTGAGAAAATAAGCCCGACAGCAAATGAATACCTTATGCAAATGAAGTTACTTATTTGTGAGTAAACAATTTGTGAAATGAAAGTTTATAAGTAACATTTTTATCCTCTCTACCAAGTACTATATACATACATAGAAGTTACAGAAAGTAATTGTAATCCACCCAAAGTTTTATACCAAGATTTCACTAGAAATACATGTTTTGATGATCCCTGGATAAAAAAAAATTAGAAAAAGGTTTGTATGTGTGCATGCATACGTGCGTGCATGTGTGTGTGTGTGTGTGTGTGTGTGAGAGAGAGAGAGAGAGAGAGAGAGAGAGAGAGAGAGAGAGAGAGAGAGAGAGAGCAACTTTTTGTTTTTGAGTTGGTTAACCACCAAACTTGGCTTTATGTCTAGTGTCTTTCAAGACTCATTTTCAGGAACATCTCCCATCCCAAACTACCATTTACAAGGAAAAATGTTTGAAAATTTTTATTTTCTAAAATTAGCTATAATGATTTTGATTTTAATACCATATTTAAAGACAATTTACCTGACAAATAACATGTATATCTTGAATTTTCTGGGAATAGCCTCTGAATACCTCTTCATTCTGAATAAGTTTTGCATAACTGGTAAACCATAAGAGATAGACAAAAACTTACCACACAAAATATGCAGAACTTGTTAAAACACACAATCATGGCATAATTAACTTTTTTTTTAGGTAATTATTTGTAAGGTATTCATTATTATTGGTTTCAATTTTAAAATACTTTTCTCAATGGAAATAAGGGAATACCATGTTTCTTTTGTTTTACTCCTGGCATGGAAAAAGAATCAAATTTCAATCACTTAGCAACCAGCTTTTTTTAAAAGATTTGACTATTACTTTAGCCTAGTGTATTCTTTTATTTCCCTTCTACTTATAAAGAACTAAGTAATAAGACCATTTTTCCTAATTTTTATCTTGACTAGCATAAAGTAGATAGAAGAATAAGCTTTTGTAAGATTTGTTTATTATAGAAAAGATAGAGAAAGTCATGTGAATGGAAAACATAATATTTTTGACAAGTTTTTGTTATTTACAAAACTTGGATAGAATAAATATCTAAGAAATTATGCCAGTTTTTCATTACCATTAATGTGTACATAAGCCAATAAGACACACAGATATTCTAGGTATTTTTACTTTCCTACACGCACCATGTGCATAGTGTATAGAGAAGGTATTGCACTCCACCCAAACATTCGATACCGAGATTTCACCGGAAATATATGTTTTAGGGTCCCTTGTATCCAAAAAAAGTATTTTCAGAAAAAGGTCCATGCGCGCGCGTGTGTGTGTGTGGTATTTAAGTTTAGTATCTTCCAGAGATGCGACACGAAGATTTTGAGAAAAATCCCCCCACCCAAAACTACCCTTTACATGGAACTTTTTTTGAAAATGTTGATTTTCTTAAAAATGACTAACGATTTTGATTAAAATATCGTATATTAAAGATGTTTGCCTGACAAATAAAATGTTTATCTTCAATTTTCTGGGAATAGCCTGGGAAGCTTACTTTATTCTGGATGAAATTTACAGAATTTTGCATAGCTCCTAAACCGTAAGAGATAGATAAAAACTTACTACACAAAAAAGTAGAGCACATTAAAACATACAATTTATGTTATATACATTTTTTTTCATGAAGTTGATCATTTTTTAAATATTCATTGTTTTTGGATTTTGCTATGAAAAACATACTTTTCTCATACAGGAATTTGCCAAATATGTCCATGGAAACAAAGCAACCAGCTTTTGACTATCACCTTTAACCCATGGTACTCCCTTAATTCCCTTCTACTTACAAGGAAGCAATTAATAAGGCTATTTCTGCTAATTTTTTTCTCCATTAGCATGAAGTAAATGGAAGCCTAAGATTTTTAACAATAATTTGTTGCAGAGATGTAGAGAAAGTCATGTGAATGGAACACATCAGATTTTTATTGTTACATTCTGGTTGCCACAGAAAACAAATAATGACATGTTACATTTATATGACTTTCCCTGCCCAATCTTCAATAAAGTATTCTTAACTCTTAACCAAAATCATTTAAGAGTCAACACTGATAAAACTTTGCAATGCATTTTTATCTTACACAACAAAGTATAAATGAACCTGTAGTAATTTTTAATGACATTTTTATTGTTACATTCTGGTTGCCACAGAAAACAAATAATGACATGTTACATTTATATGACTTTCCCTGCCCAATCTTCAATAAAGTATTCTTAACTCTTAACCAAAATCATTTAAGAGTCAACACTGATAAAACTTTGCAATGCATTTTTATCTTACACAACAAAGTATAAATGAACCTGTAGTAATTTTTAATGACAAACCAATCTCAAAAGCAAAACAAATACAGTTTCTCGGTGTTTGGATCAGTGAAAATTTAAACTGGGATAAACTTACTGAGCACATAGAAAATAAATTTAATAGCATATGCCACACTTTTAGATTATTAGAAACCTCTATAAATATAAACACTCTTAGAAATGCATATTTTTCTTATGTACATTCATGATTAAACTATGTCATTCTCTTATGGGGAAACTGTCCCAATAGTAAGATATTATTTTTACTTCAAAAAAAATAATAAAAGTAATGGCTGGAGCAAATCAAACAGCCTCCTGTAAGCCATATTTAAAAAGCCTTCAAATCCTGACATTACCATGCATTTAAAAATAGCTGCAGCAGCAAAAATGAACTCTTCATTACCAACGATATTATACATAATTACAAAACAAGACAGAAAAATCTGATATATTCTATTCACATGACTTTCTCTACATCTCTATAACCAATTATTGTTAGAAAGCTTATGCTTCTAATTACTTTATGCTAATCGAGAAAAAATTGGCAGAAACAGTCTTATTACTTGCTTCCTTGTAAATAGAATGGAAATAAGGGAATGTCATAGGTTAAAGTGTTAGTCAAAAGCTAGTTGCTATGTGACTGAAGTTCCTTTGTTTCTATGGACAGGAGTTGACAAATTCCTGTATGAGAAAAGTATAAGTTTTTTTTGACAAGGAATATCTCAAAAACATCAACCCCATGAAAAAAATGTATATAACTTAAATTGTGTGTTTTAAAGTGCTCTACATTTTTTGTGTGTTAAGTTTTTGTTCATCTCTTACGGTTTAGCAGTTATGCAAAATTCATTCAGAATAAAGTAGTCTTCAGAGGCCATTTCCAGAAAATTCAAGATATACATTTTTTTTTGTGATGTAAATAGTTTTCATATACAAATTTTAATCATTTTTGAGAAAATCAAAATTTTCGAAAAAAGTTCCATGAAAAGGATAGTTAGGGTTGGGGGGATTTTCTTGAAAATCTTCGTGTCGCATCCTTGGAAGATACTAAACTTAAATACCAAGTTTGGTATTTAACTGTCTTTTCATTTTTTAGCTATGCTGTTCACACACACGCACGCACGCACACACACACACACAAACACACACATACAAACCTTTTTCTGAAAATGCCTTTTTTAGATTCAGGGGGTTCTAAAACGTATTTCCGGTGAAATCTTGGCAACAAATTTTTGGGTGGAATGCAATACTTCCTCTATACACTATGTACATATTACATATAGAGAGAGGAAAAACAGACATACATATACAAAGAACAAACAATAAAACATATCAGAACAGTTTTATCTACTAGCAGTTAAATTTTTCAATAAATTACCACAAAATGTTAAAAACCAGACAAAACTGAAAGCATTTAAATCAGAAGTAATGTCATACTATTAGATCAACAGTTCGACATAGTAGGTGAATTTATGATGATTTAAGTACTTTTATTTTATTTAATTTTAGTTTGTACTTAAGTTTTAAGATCTTTGATGCATCACGTGTTTATGAGCATTGCTCAGTACTGTAAACGTATGTGATGAATAAAAAAAAAAAATTAAAAAAAAAAGCTTTCTTCCCCCCCCCCCCCCCCCCTTCCTTTCTACTTCAAGTTGAGATAAACATTTGTAGAAGTGAGTTTATTACTTTTTCCTTTGGATACAATGGGAATAGGGTAATACAGTAGGCTTTAGTAACAGTCAAAATTTTTTAAGGGTGGTTGCTATATGATTACTTTAAAATTGATTCACTTTACTTGACCAGGAGAAAGAAAAATGAAGAATTACTTCTCTTTTGAGAATAGTATAAGTATTTTAAAACTGAAACCAATAATAAGGAATATCTCAGAGATGGTTAACTCCACACAAATATGTATTTAACATAAATTGTATGCTTTAGACAATTGACCAGTTATGTAAAAGTCATTTAGAATGAAGGGAACATCAAGCTATTACCAGATAATTCAAGATATACATTTTATTTGTATAAAAAACATCTTAAATTGTATTATAGTATTCTAATCAAAATCATTAGCGCCATTTTTGAGAAAAATAAAGATTTTTGAAAACTTCTCCATGTAAAGGGTTGTTTGGGGTAGTCTTTGTGTCTCTTCTTTGGAAGATACTAAACTAAATACCAAGTTTTGTATTTGACCAACTTTTCAATTTTGAATTAGCTGGTTACATGCACTGCACGCACCTATCTACCCATCTACCCTCCCACCCATACACATACATACACAGAGTATTCTAAAAATTCTTTTTTGGATTCAGAGCTCTCAAAATGTGTATTTCCAGTGAAATCTTGATCAAATTTTCAAGGGTGAACAAAATTTTCTTTATCTAGTACGTATGTGTTAGAGAAAACAAAAAAAGTGTAGTTCTGAATGAATAACCAGCATAAGAAATGGGCATAAGTATGTGTGCTATTAAAATTTTCCAGACATTTTAATGCTTATTAACAAGCCTGCAAAAGCACTTTATCACTCGCTTTAAAATCATCATATTGCATTACATTTGCACAGAAATATAGAGGGGAAGGGAGTCTAAGGGTAAGAGTCACAGAAGGGGGAGAAAGGTGAGAGAGAGAGAGAGAGAGAGAGAGAGAGAGAGAGAGAGAGAGAGAGAGAGAGAGAGAGGGGGGGTGGGAGAAGGAGAGGGAGAATCATTCTGCAGGTTTTACTACTATAAACACATGCTGAAAAACTGTGTTTTTAATATCCTTGCTATATAAGTTGTTTGATCTTCATATTACCATAGTTTCTCTCTTATACAGCATACATGTATCTTTAATGTTTCTAAAGCATAGAGACACATATTTGTACAGGAATGACGCTACTGTTTAGTGTTGAATGTTGTATACTCTAAATTGATACCCTAAGTAGTTTTATTATGGGAATACAGTATGCAGATTGGATGGAGTTAACTTTTCTTTTAGAGGTAGTCAACAAGTCAGATTTCACTTCTGCAGCTTTCATGTATCAGTTGGTCTAAGGTAGTGATCGTGACTACAGATCTGTTGTAAAAATCTGACCACTTTTAAAAAGCATTTGCAAGTTTATTTGTTCTCTAGACTGTATTAGTTCTAAGCATTTCATTTATTTTTACCTTAACTGAAAATGTGTAATGTTGCATACTTATAACTTTAAAGATCCTCATACATATGTCATCCTCCATTGTTTAGGGGTAGCATACTAGCCTCTTGTTCTCAAGGTCACAAGTTACAACCTATTGGAGGCTGATGGATTTTTTTTATATAAAAATCCTTAGCATGGCTTCCTTTGAAGGGAAGTAAATCTGTTGGTGTCATAGATTTAAGGCACATGAAAGAATCTTAAGTCTGGTAAAGAGGCCTCTGAGCAAATTAAGTCGTCTTTACACCCAATATAGAATGGAATGCTGAGAACCTCAGCAGTTAAAGAGGGGCAACAAATACAATTCAATTTCCCAATTTTCTTCATAGATGACATTCTGCAGCTTAGTTACACCTGTATTATTTATTACTTATATTGCTATGTTGTAAAATTGGAACATCTATGGTTCTGTTATTATTGCAGAAAACCTCTTTAATTCTTAAAAATTGGTTACAAATACAGTCTTTGATTCACTGCTGCAAATAATTCTCTTGATGTTTCGACGCGTAGACAGCTTAAGGCTCACGCGTTGCTGCGCGCTAACACTCCAGTGCTCATGATTCTGGACAATTCCCAACTCAACAACAACACTGGCTTGCAATTCTTATTCTTTTTATAGCTAGAAAATGACGTCACAGAACTTTCTGGAAACTTGTCGAAGATACTGCATGCTTCTAGATCAATCTCGAGTGTACCAGAGTGTTCCAAAGTCTCCTGTTTCCGTCGCACCGCTCTTCATTATTTACGAATTCCAAGGTCTCCAACCGTGATTACTCATATACCAAGGCGAACGTGAGAACCACTGCAGGAGACGGCACTGTCACACTGCTCCTTCCTCAGAGCTGGTCGTCCCGATCGCTCGCTGATCGCTCGGAACCTGGATTTTTGACGGGCTATCTTATGCATGTCATGAAGTCAGTCTACAAGATGCTCCATGTAGTCAACTGCTGGCTGTTCTACTCCAGAAGGACTCCCGAACATCAGATCGCATGATAGACGCAGCTCTCTGCCAAAGTCTAAACTGACTGGTGTCAACCCGGTGATATCGTGGGTTTAAGAGCGGTAGGCCTGCAAGAAAAGTGGCACTCTCACATTCCAATCTCTTTGGTGATTGGCCATAACCTACCTCAAATGATCTTATAGGGCGTGATGTACCGCACAGCCATGCCATCTGAATGTGGGTGAAGAGGTGCTGCGCGCATCTGTTAAGTCATTAGTTATACTGATATCAGGAGTGGGATTTTTACACTGCCCCAAATTATCCTTTAAATGGAAAACATTTCGAAAGTTTTAGATGCTTTCAAAAATGGGTCTACCGTAATGTAAAATGTATATCTTGAATTTCTGGAAATAGTCATTCTCAACATTTTTTGTAGAGTAAACTGTTTCCAGGATACTCCGCGTTGTTGGTTTCAGTTTTAAAATACTTTTAAACTTGTTACATAGGTACGGGAATTTGTCAAGTCCTTGCTGGCCATGCAAAGAAACGAGTTTCAATCACATAGTAATAACTTTTAAAACATTTGACTATCGCTTTAGCCTAGTAACTATAATTTTATTAAGCCTTAAATCGTATGGACAATGGTATCGCCAAAAAAAAAAAATTAAAAAGAAACATTTGTCATATTTACATACTCATCAGTAACATAAAAAGGATTTAAAATTAGGCAATTATAGACGTTTTTCAAAAATAGGAAGTGGTAACCGTGATATTATAGAGGTATTTCATTACATAGCTTTAGGCCCATTATTAGATAGCTTGACGCTACCTAATATAAATTGAAATCACAAATATCCAAATTCAAATATGTATGCTTATCACAACATTTTTAATACTGTCTTTCCTCTGCCAGGTGTATATTGCTGAATCATAAGTCTATAAGTTTATTACTGTTAATAAATTTAATGTCTTAATATTTGTTAATTTGAATACTGTATTTATTCCGTTATTTGCCTTCTATTCATGAGAAAGAAATTAATACAACCACTTGTGCTATATTATGCTTATCTTAATTAGCACGAAGTAGAGAGCAGGATCAGCTTTTGTAAAAGTAATATGTTGCAGAAAAGATAGAGAAAGTCAGGAGAATGGAACACATCAGATTTTTACTTTCTCTATACTCACTATGTACATAGTGAATAGAGAATGTATTGCACTCCACCAAAAAATTCGATACCGAGATTTCACCGGAAATATATGTTTTAGGGTCCCCTGTAACCAAAAAAAAGCATTTTCACAAAAAGGTCCGTGTGTGTGTGTGTGTGTGTGTGTGTGTGTGTGTGTCCATGTGTCCGTGTGTCTGTGAACACGATAACTCAAAAACGAAAATTCGGTAAAATACCAAACTTGGTATTTAAGTTTAGTATCTTCTAGGGATGTGACACGAAGATTTGAGAAAAATCCCCCCACCCCCAACTACCCTTTACATGGAACTTTTTTCGAAAATTTTGATTTTCTCAAAAATGGCTCTAACGATTTTGATTAAAATTTCGTATATTAAAGATATTTATCTGACAAATGAAATGTATATCTTGAATATTCTGGGAATAGCCTCTGAAGACTACTTTATTCTGGATGAATTTTTCATAACTACTAAACCGTAAGAGATGGACAAAAACTTAACCCAGAAAAAACTGTAGAGCACCTTAAAACACACAATTGATGTTATATACATTTTTTTCGTGGAGTTGATCGTTTTTGAGATATTCCTTTTTCTTGGTTTCAGCTTTGAAAAACTATACATTCTCATACAGGAATTTGTCAACTCCTGTCCATACAAACAAAGGAACATCAGTCACATAGCAACCAGCTTTTGGCTTTCGCTTTAACCTATGGTACTCCCTTATTTCGCTTCTACTTACAAGAAAGCAAGTAATAAAACTATTTCTGCTAATTTCTTCTGATTAGCATAAAGTAAATAGAAGTATAAGCTTTTTAAGAATAATTTGTTGCAAGGATATAGAGAAAGTCATGTGAATGGTACACATCAGATTTTTTTTAAAGATATTGTCCACAAATTATACTTATGAAAGCTTATTACTTTCTCTAACCCGTATGTACAATGTACATAGTGGATAGAGAAGGTGCAGTATTCCACCCAAAATTCGATATCGACATTTTACCAGAAATATACGTTATGAGGTCCCCGAGTCCGAAAAAAACATTTTATTAGAAAAAGTCCCTATGTGCCTGTGGACAGCATAGTTCAGAAACAAAAGTTGGTTGAATATCAAACGTGGTGTCTTCCAAGGATGCGACACGAGGATTTTCAAGAAAATCCCCCCATCCACAACTACTCTTTACAAAGTCCTGCCGTCATTTACATGTTTCTCGCAATTGCATGCAAAGAGTATAACCTTTTCTTCTTCCTTTCTTTTTGGTAGCTTACACTGCTTAAATATAAAGTGGCATTTATCCGACGTTTCGTTTTTGAGTATTCACACCCATACACACACACGCACACACACGCACACGCACACACACACGTAGAGCCTTTCTCTAAAAATCGTATGAGTTACATTTATATGACTGACTCTATTATTATCCTTTATTTCTTTCTCTACACATAGTATGTACAAACTGTATAGAGAAGGTATTGTAATATACCAAAAAAATTGATACCGAGATTTCACTTGAAATAAATACATGTTTTGAGGGCTTCTGAATAAAACAATTAAAAAAAGTCCATATGTGTCTGTGGACAGAATAGCTCAGTATTTAAGTTTGGTATCTTCCAAGGATCCGACACGAATATTTTCAAGAAAATCTCCGTACCCAAACTACCCTTTAGTTGAAACATTTTTCGAAAATTTAGATTTTCTCAAAAATCAATAATTTTGATTAAAATACGTTATGTATAAGATATTTTTATGACAAACGTAATGCATATATTGACTTTTCTGGGAATAGCCTCTGAAGACCTCTTCATTCTGGATGCTTTTTATATAACTGGCAAACCGTAAGAGGTATAAAAAAAAACTTTGTACACAAAAAATGTAGATCTCATTAAAATATTTTTTGTAGAGTTAACCGTTTTCCAGATATTCGATTATTGGTTTCAATTTTAAGCCACTTAAGCTTTTCTCGAACGGGAAGATATCTTTCTTCTCCTTTCTCGTTTGTTTACTCCTAGCAAGCAAAGAGATTGGAGTTTCAATTGTTTCACAGAGCGACCGGCTTTTAAAGGATTTGACTGTCGCTTTAGCCTGTGCATTTTCTTATTTCCCTTCTACTTACAAAAAAGCTAATAATAAGACTAATTCTGCTTATGTTTATCTTGATTAGCATAGTGTAGATAACAGATTAATGTTTTGAATAATATGTTTGTTTACAGAACAGCTAGAGGACATCATGTAAATGGAACACATTACATTTTTTTATATTGCTTATACAACGAACTGTATTTACGAAAGTTTACTTTTATCTCTATTTCATATTAAGATAAACTATTGCAGATATAGTTTCATTACACAGTAAGTTTTAGATACAGTGGAAATAGATGATACTGAATCGATAGGCGCTTAAACGTATAATGACCATAAATGCCATAGGCTTTCCATTACTTGGCGAAAACAAGCGAATACCGACAGTACTTTAAAAGAATGACAACAACCTTGCGAAATTCAAATCAATATTAACGGATATCTCAAAAGTGATTGTTGCCACAGAAAATTTTGAGATAAATTGTGTGTTTTAAAGAAGTCTACATTTTATGTACAGAATGCTTCTATCTATATCTTATGGTTTATCGTCATAAAAGTTATACAAAATTCCTTCTGAAGGAAAAAAATACTTCATAGGCTATTCCACAAAAATTCAAGTTATATTTTGCCATGTTAATATCTTAAAACATGATATTTAATCAAAATACTACTTTTTTAGAAAATAAAAATATCGAAAGCATTTCCATATCAAGGATAGCTTGGGGTGGAAGGATTCTTGAAAATCTTCGTATTGCATCCTTGGAGGATTCTGAACTTAAATTCCAAATTTGATTAAAATACCTTATGTATAAGATATTTTTCGAGTTTGAGTGTGCTGTACACACGCACATACCCACCCACACACACACACACACACACGCACACATACGCTAGCGGACCATTTTCTAAAAATGCCTTTTCTTTATTCAAAAGACGTCAAAAAATGTGTTCTGGTGAAATACCAAATCGAAATTTTGGATGGAGTACAATATCTATTTCCTCTTACCTACACTGCTAAGTGGCGGAGAAAAAAACAAAAAGGTTAATGACATTGCAGATGGCAACAAAGTCGATGTAAATAGTAACATAATACAACTCTGTACATCCAATTACTTCCTAAACAAAGAAAATCATATTAATAATAAATTATTAATTAATATAATAATCGAATATAAATTATTGAAAGGACGCCTAAGAACGCGTGTAAAGAGACGATTTTAAAATGTTGGTTTTGGTGTTTCTAATTCTGATACATGAAGCAGACGCTCGGATCCTAATTAGCACATTCAAACAACAAATTATGGCATCAGAGGAGAAATTATTATGCGCACGATTGGATATACTCTGCTCGACCATCAAAAGATTGCAGACATCCGAAAACATCAAAATTAAAGGAGGCTCGGCTGGGTAGTGTGCTGGTAAGGTGTCTGCCAGTCATTCAGAGGTCGCGAGTTCGAATCTCGCTAAGGTTGAGTTATCCGGATAAGGTTTATTTTCGGGGTTTCCCCTTATTCTGAGAAGACGAATGTCAAGTAACTTTAAACTCCATGGACCTCGAGGTCATTTGAACATCGCTTCACCAGTTTCATTCATCGTCGATATGATCAATCAGGTTAAATGACAAGCTACATTAAAATAAATAAATAAATAAATAAAGTAGCTCGGTCAGTACAGCATTTGTCTGTTGTGTAAGAGTCCTCGGTTTCGATTTCCGGCTGGAAGGTTGGAATGTTTATCTAGCCAAGATTATTCCCCATCCTCGCCAGACTCGCCTTTCACCTAGACGGCCCGGGTTCGATCCCAAGCGACCGCATGTGAGATCTGTGGTGGACAAAGCGTCGCAGGGAGGGGTTTTCTCCGGTTTCCCCCGCCATTGCATTCCACCGGTGCTCCATCTTCATTCTATGTATCACCAGTGTCATCGCTTGTGGTGCCATAGTAGTAAAAGCGGGCGTTAAACACTATCCCCCCTCCAAATCTTCAGAGGCTACTCCAAGAAACATCAAGATATACATTTTATGTGTCATGTAAATATCTTAAATATAAAAGATTTTAATAAAAATCATTAGAGAAATTTTTAAGAAAACCAAAGTTTTCGAAAATTTTTCTATGTAAAGGGTAGTTACGGGTGGAGGGATTTTCTTGAAAGTCTTCGTGTCGCATCCCTGAAAGACACTAAACTCAAATATCAGGGTTGGTATTTAACGGACTTTTCGTTTTTTATCTATGCTGCCCCCCCACACACACTCATACGGACATTTTTCTTAAAAAATGTTTTGGCTCAGGGGGTCCCAAAACATGTATTTCCGGTGAAATCTCGGTATCGAATTTTTGGGTGCCATACAATACCGTCTCTATACACCATGCTCATAGTACGTGTAGAGAAAGTAATATAAAAGACATATTCGAATTTAAGATCTTAAATATAGACAATATACAGACAATGGTGAACAACCGATGCATTATGGTAAACAAAGAATATTTGAGAACTGAACACAACACTAACAACAAGGGAAATGTAAGATTCACCAAAGGTTAACACGAATAATAAATAAGTAAACACCATTACCATGATCAGTTGTTCCAAAGGAAAAGTCGTCCATAAGATCTTAGAAGTTAAATAGCATATTAACAGGAGGAAGAGATTAAAATCAACATAGAAACATAGAAACAAAAATAATCAGTGATAAATTGAAGAGATAGCTTCGTAACTTAAAGCATGCTCATGCTGCATCCTTCTGCTGCTTATGGAAGGAACGAGGAAAGGGAAGAAATGGTGCAGAGATCAGTGTACCTAGCGAAGTTTATCTTCAAACTTTGTTGCTTGCGATGAGCTATTATTATAATCCTTGTTGCAGAAATTAATATCTGTTCAAATATATTTTAAAATTTGCTAATCACAAGTTCATTAATGCTGTGAACGTATAATGCATAGGAGAACATCCATATGGTTTAAAACCAATTTAATAGGTTAAAAACAACTTCAAGATAGCTAATAATCCTATAAAGAAAATTATTCATAAAATGCTAACGCCCTCTTTTCTCACAAGACATCCGAACATGACTCGCATTGGATAAGGTATTAGCTTTTAACATTAATTAGTGCACATAAACAGCAACAGTCGCCATTAACGTCGAACTAAGCCTTCGTCGTTAGCAATCACTCGCAGACATTTGCGTCATACTGAATAGGCCCATAACAACGCAATAATCCGAATCAGGATCATAGTTATTCCTCCGCTCTATTTTACGTAACACTGAAATCTTTCCGTTCACAAGGTTGGGCAACAACTGGCGCCAGATAAGGCCTCCTTTTCTTAAACTATTCTGTAAATAAAGCTAAACGTTTATTCCTTGGAGATAAACATAATACTTCAAGGTAGGTTGCAAACTAACAATCTTCAAATAGACCGAATCATTACGTTAGCTATACATGCAGAATTCATTTCTGAAGATGCCATGTGCATACAGGGGGAATCTGAACAAAAAGAAACATTTATGGCTATATGTGACCGGCGAACTTGAGTTCTCACAAATCTCCTTACGAAACACAAAACAGAATTTAAGAAAGTTTAAACAAGACTTATTTAAATTTAGAGGATTTAGTAGTTGATAAGCAACAATTCAAGGTCTAATTTCGTTGATAAGACATGAATGGCTAGGTAGAAATACCATAAATTTATTGCGAAAACATGCGATTATCGCACTTCTACATATAGTGTGTTTTGGAAAACTGAGATAGCTGATAGTGTAGTCTGAAGTGCCGATCAATAAATCTGTATAATGAACCTTTATTCTCCGAATGCTATTTTATGAAAACATTAATAGGTCGTAAGCAATGTAGAGATGTTACTTGAGCACTATTAAAGATATATAGAATCCATATTTTATTTATACGCATCAACACATCTCTCGCTCTCCCTCTCTCTTCTATCTGGTTGGAGAAATGTAGCGTGAGCCATAGGCATAGACGTGGATTATACAAATACAATTTTTACTTTCTCTGGCCCGTATATACATATAATGCACATAGTAGTTAGAGAAGTTATCGTATTCCACCCACAAATTCGAGATTTCACCGAAATATGTTTTGAGGTCCTCCGAGTCCGAAAAACGCACTTTTAGAAAAAGGTCCGTGCGTGCGTGTATGTGTGTCTGTGTACAGCATAGCTCAAAAATGAAAAGACTGTTAAATACCAAACTTGGTATTTATGTTTAGTATCTTCCAAAGGTGCGACACGAAGATTTTTAAAAAAATGTTTTTCTCAAAAATGGCTATGACAATTTTGATTAAAATGCCATACATTGAAGATATTTACATATATATATATATATATATATTTTTTTTTTTAATTTCCTGTAAACAGCTTCTGAAGGGCTGTTTATTCTGGGTGAGCTTTGCAGAATTTTTCATAACGGTTAAACCCTAAGAGATATACAAAAAATTACTACACAAAACATGTACATCTCGTTAAAACACTAATTTATGTCATATACGTTTTTCTTGTAGAGTTGACCGTTTTAGATATACCTGTTCCTTGTTATTGATTTCAATTTTAAACTACCTAAATTTTCTCAAAACGGAACCATACAAAGCGAACAACACCTCAATTGTTTCCAATAGCGACCAACTTTTATAATATTTGACTGTCGCTTTAGCCTAATTTGTTCCTTTATTTCCCTTCTACTTACAAGGAATCAAGTAATAACACCAATTCTGCTGGTGTTTATCTTGATTAGCATGATGTGGATACAAGACTAATCTAGAATAGTTTGTATATGAAACAGCTAGAGAAAATTATGTGAATGAAATAAATCAGATATTTTTGTGACGAATGTTCAGACTTAATCTCAACTATCCTCACAGCGCTTCGAAGAGACCAAGGTTCGACTGTTAATGCCATTACAGGGACTGAAATGGGCTGCACCCAGCCTCTTGGGGTCCTAGAGGGTCAATTTAAAAGTTACTAGCTGGAAAAGTATGCCTCGCCTCGCGGCCTTGCAAATCGCGTCCTAGCTGCTAGAAGGAAAAGCTATGGCTTTTCCATTATTGCACATTATGCAGTGGCCAACGTTTGGCCGTCTCATTGACACTGTGACACTGTGAGTTTAAATTTCAAGTACAATTAAAACTTATGCAAGTAAGATAAGTCTATTTATGAAAAAAGGCTGGGGAAAATCATTTACATCTAATTGAGTCATTGTTTTTGGTTTGACTGTTCATGTTTCTTCTCCCCTTTTCTTTCCTTTTTACTTTCTCTACACAATGTGCATAGTGTATAGAGAAGGTATTGCACTCCATCTAAAAATTCGATACCGAGATTTCACCGGAAATATATGTTTTAGGGTCCCTTATATCCCAAAAAAGCATTTTCACAAAAGGGTCCGTGAGTCCGTGTGTCAGTGTGTCCGTGTGTGAACACGATAACTCAAAAACGAAAAGTCGGTAAAATACCAAACTTGGATTTAAGTTTAGTATCTTCCAGGGATGCGACTACTCTTTACATGGAACTTTTTTCGAAAATTTTGATTTTCTAAAAAATGGCTCTAACGATATTGATTAAAATAGTGTATATTAAAGATATTTACCTGACAAATAAAATGTATATTTTGAATTTTCTTGGAATAGCCTCTGAAGATTCCTTTATTCTGGGTCAATTTTACGGAATTTTGCATAACTGCTAAACCGTAAGAGATGGGCAAAAGCTTACCGCACAACAAATGCAGAGCGCTTTAAAACACACAATTTATGATATATACACTTTTTTCGTGGAGTTAATTGTTTTTGAGATATACCTTGTTTTGGTTTCAGCTATAAAAACGTATACTTTTCTCATATACAGGACTTTGTGAACTCGTGTCCATACAAACAAAGGAACTTCAGTCAGATAGCAACCAGCTTTTGACTATCATTTTAACCTATGGTACCCCCTTATTTCGCTTCTAATAACAAGGAAGCAAGTAATAAGACTGTTTCTGCTAATTTTTTTCTCGATAAAGATATTGAAAGATATTTACCTGACAAATAAAATGTATATCTTGAATTTTCTGGGAATAGCCTCTGAAGACTACTTTATTCTGGATTAATTTTACGGAATTTTGCATAGCTGCTAAACCGTAAGAGATGGACAAAAACTTACCACACCAAGTTGTAGAAAACGTTAAAACACACAATTTATGTTATATACATTTTTCTCGTAGAGTTGATCGTTTTTTTAGTTATTCCTTGTTTTTGATTTCACCTTTAAACAACTTATGCTTCTCTCACACAAGAATTTGTCAACACAATTTATGTTATATACATTTTTCTCGTAGAGTTGATCGTTTTTTTTTAGTTATTCCTTGTTTTTGATTTCACCTTTAAACATCTTATGCTTCTCTCACACAAGAATTTGTCAACTCCTGTCCATACAAACAAAGGAGCCTCAGTCACATAGCAACCAGCTTTTGGCTTTCACTTTAACCTATGGTACTCCCTTATTTCGCTTCTACTTACAAGAAAGCAAGTAATAAGAATATTTCTGCTAATTTTTTCTCAATTAGCATGAAGTAAATAGAAGCATAAACTTTTTAACAACAATTTGTTGTAGAGCTATCGAGAAAGTCATGTGGATGGACTTTTTATTTATTTATTTATTTTTTTCCATTTATATAGACCACTTTAACTTTTATGATCATACCGGGTCCTCTGGCTTTAGAAACAACTGCTGGTGCTTTTCTCGCTGAGCTGTAAGGTTAACGTTTTTTTTTCCCTCCAGTTTTTAAAGTATTAAACACACACGACACATTACTCCTACATTCTACCTCCAGGCTCTGTGGGGGATAGGGAATGATTCCTTTAAAAGAAAAATCCCCTAGCCCACCCGGGAATCAAACCTGGATCTCTGGTTTGAAAAGTCAAAACGCTGACCATTCCAATGCAGAGCCCTTTCCTTTGGTAATGCAGTACTAAGAATAAACTGATTTAATTAAACCTTTCTCTCAGGAAAACCACCAGATTTAGATTTCAGAAATAGACAATAGATTTTAAAATATGAAAAGTCAAACGTATAAGATATTTTCTATTTTATTTGTTGTTTAGCTTGTTAACTGTTACGTTTTTCCCTATCTCATAGCATTTCCCCACTATAGAGATGTAATAAGACAAAAGGTTGTTCACTGGACATTCAGTATACCTGCGAGTTGTATGGACAGCTCGCGGCTCCGGAAATAGGTTAAGTGCTGGGAAACATTTTCGAAGCTGTGAAAAGTTAACTTTTCTAAATCCACATGATTACGTCGTTAGTAGAAGGGAATTATAAATTAAAGAGTTATGGAAGAATATGTCCTGTAGCATAATACTGAACTATAACATTATTAATACATGCTGAAGCCGTAAGTACTAGTGCTTAACTTCGATATATGGAAATGTGAATGGAATGTCGAATTCCGAAAATAATCTCTTCTGACAGTTTGGAAAGTCTGATAATAGAACAATAAAATACTTCCATTTTACCTTATTTTGTGTAAACAACCATTGTCACCATGTACACTCGCTAATTAGAAACTCGCTGATCACCCAATAAACGCCAACATGGCGTGATGAAGCTTGAACTTTAGTAGATAAGGTTGTTTCTCCTATCCTTCAAAGCTGCAAATCTATCAGTGATATTATTTAAAAAAAGTTAGGCTTTTCTTGCAGTTCGGAGATATCTCTATGAATAGAAAAGCTGGCAATGGATGACAACTGTGTTCTGGATTTGTATTCCACAAGCAAGTTTTTATCCTTTTCAGGCATGAGGAACTCCTTTCCACGAATACACTAGTGGATGGCAGAGATACCAAAGCGGATACAGCTTATACACTTCCTAGAATACACATTGAACACCATTTTACCGCATAATTTCTAAAGCCTTTAAAACACTAATATCTCTGTAATCGGTATCCGCATGAAACAGTACTGGCTCATTTTGTAGAAGGTGAGGTTCCAAGAATATAGCTGGGTAACACTGGATCAAACTGTTTAACTTTAGAGCAAATGAATGAAAATCCCACGACTATTCCTTGATTTTTTACATTGTCTAAAATTAAATGTTAAAACTGTTAGCTTCTGCAAATTTTGAAATCAACTATTTATTTGCGATACAATATTATATTTTGTCAAAAATCCTTATATAATAATTTGTCATTCTGTCTTTAAAGGTCCGAATCGCTCTTCACTTTTGCATCATGACATTTTTTATGAAATCACAATTTTGTTTAATTTTGGTTGCTTATATAAATAAGAGTCAAAACATTGAAATCAAAACGATTAATTTCACTCAAGAAATCTCTGCATTCACAGATAGACGTGTTTCGATGCAGGATTGTTTATTATTCCTCAAAATCTCTTTCAAAACCCTCCAATTATTTGCTACTGTTCTGATAACCGAATTCGACGTCCATCCCTAGGAATTCGCCTTCTAACTATTGATTTGAGGACATGGTTATGTTTAGTTGAATTGTGAAAGAAATCTGGCATGTCACTTAATTTGCAAATAGTATTAGGCAGTTGGAACTATTTTTACAACTTTATGACAAAATTAAATTCAAACCATGTACTAAACAATGAATGAAAGTAGCCTGAAGAATTTCATTTTCACTTTCGTCTGTAAGCCATTTAAGTGACTTGCATCATTATAACTCTGAAAACTGAAAACTGAATTGTTATAATGTATAAACTACAATTCAAATAGTACTGCTAGTGCAGTACGATCAGGCTCACGCCATCAAAAGCCTATATATTTTGTTTATCATTAATTATAAAAATAATACCAATTTTGGTAAGGTTATTAGGATTATGAATTGGTTTCAGGATTTAATGTTGAATATGGAAGGGGAGGTTTTGCATTAATTTTAAGTAAATATCCTAGTATTTTTTTAGGAATGTTAATAAAATTCCATTTCATCCTTATTTTGCATCCAAAGACATTTTGCTCCTCTGAATTGACATTTAAAGTTAAAACCTAACAGTAAAACACTAACAGTTTTTAGAGATATCAGTTGTATCGTCAACTTGTACGAAAAAAAAAAAAAAAAAAAAAAAAAAAAACAGTTTCATGTAGATCTTTCTGTATTTCTTCATATACGTAAGCTGAAATGAATTCATGTATTTCATTCTGAATTATCTTTGAGTCGCTGCTGAATACTGATTTAATTCTGCCATAATGATTCTTAATTTCATCAGAATTTACAGAGAGCAGCGCGTTAAGCTAATCTTTGAATTTACCGCGATTATTTGACGAAATACTCTCACCATAACCTCACCTGAATACTTCTTGTTTTCCTAATAAAAGAGTAACCTTAATAGGTGTCATAAAGATTCTAATTAAAAGCACATTTTCATTATATTCGCAAGGCGAATTGAGTCCAAATTCCTTTCGACATGCTTCAGTTGTAATACAGATTCTAAATGTTCTCTTGAATCTGCATGTCAATAAAAAGTCGTATTGAGTTCACAAAATCTCGAACTTGATATTCCAAACGCCTCTCTTTACTCCTAATAGAAGACAAACTCAAGAGAAAAGTTTTTGTAGAAAAATTCTAGTGCATAAATAGACATATTCTTTAGACCATATTTTTAAAATGTATCTGTAGAACTGTCCGGACTCGATAATTAACTATTGATCGAGATAATGTAATGCTAAATTGTTAAGAAATAGTAATGAATATGCTATTACGCTATTTTTGCGATTAATACTCAAACCTGTATTTTCCGGCGTTTAAAAACAAAAATTGCCAACGGAGAGGTGAGATGACTGATGTTTCAAAGGCAATCATATTATGAATTCTATTACTGCAGAGATTTCAGAGCAGGTAACCTTTGCTCTAGGAAGTAAAATGATAAAAGCTGTTTGCTCATTATGAGACAGTTGGTGCCATTAACACTCCTTTAGTGTTGCGAGGACAGCATTAGCGGCTTGGCCAGCCAACCAAGTACAGTGGAAACCCTAATCGTAACCACGGCTTTACAAGTTATAAAGGTAGGTATTTCCAATATATCACGGAAATCATAAGCTGTATATTTATTTATTTAATTTTATTAATAACATATTATTTAAAATAAGAACTAACATATTATTTCATTTAGTAGGCTCATCTTTTAGTATCAAGGGAATGAAAGATAGTGTTCATATTATACAGACAATGACTTTAATATGCGTTTTATTTAAATGAATTTAAAATTCACTTCCCTTGTGATCACTAGAGAGAAAAATCTTGTGTTCCATTCACATAACTTTCTCTAGCTGTTCCAAATACAAACTATTCTTACAAAAGATTATTCTTTTATCTACATCGTGCTAATCGAGATAAACATTAGCAGAATTGGCCTTATTATTTGTTTCATTGTAAGTAGAAGGGAAATAACGAATTACAGTATGCCAAAGCGATAGTCAAATCTTTTAAAATCTGGTCGCTAAGTGAAACAATAAAATTCAGGTTCGATTCGTTTTGCATGATCCCGTTTGAGAAAAGCTAGGTAGTTTAAAACTGAAATTAATAAAAAGAAATATCTAAAAAACGACCAACTCTACAAGACAACCTATATAGAATAAATTATGTGTTTTAACGACATTTACATTTTTTGTGGATTTAGTTTTTATGTATCTCTTCCAGTTTAGCCATTATGCAAAACTCTTCAAAACTCATTCAGATTGAAGAGGTCTTCAGAGACTACTCCCATAAAATTAAAAATATACATTTTATTTGTGATATAAGAATAGTTAATATACGGTATTTTAATTAAAATCGTCAGAGCCATCTTTCAGAAAAAATGTCAAAGGTTTTTCCATATAGAGTGTAGTTTGTGGTGAGGGATTTTTCTTAAATCTTCGTGTCGCATTCTTGGAAGATACTAAACATAAATACCAAGTTTAGTTTTTAACGGTATTGTTGCTTTTGAGATATGCTGTCCACAGACACCACACGGACCTTTTTCTAAAAATACTTTTTCGGACTTGGTCTGCTTCAAAATATATATTTCCGGAGAAATCTCGACATCGAATTTCTGGTTGGACTGCCTTATTAGAATTAAAGAATATTGGGATATACATCTTATGTAGCAAAATAATACAACAAACAACATTGTATGTTTACTTATATCTTTTATATTTGAAATTATTGCGTTATAATCGTGGTCACCTTCGATAGAGCTATATCCAGCTGCTCCAACGGATGTTCGTCAGTCAAATGAGGTTTGTATTTTTACTTGGCATAATTCATTTGTAAAATCAATTGCTCATACAAATATGTAAAAACAAACATAGTTAGTTCTTATTTTAAACATAGCTACATTTTTAATTGCAAAAAAGCTTCACTGTGTGTGTGTGTGTGTTTTTTTTTAGCTAGGTCAAAATCATATTTACCGCAGCACAACTATTTCAAAAGGGTATCATTTTTCACGAATATTAGTTGTAACGAAAATCCAGCCATAGCCTTGCAAGTTCGACATGCATAGGATTCACAAAAATGTCAAAATAATTTCCCAAGAAATCTTTACTCCTTAGATTTTCTAGTAAGGGAATATACAGATTAAATTCCTTACAATCAGGGAAAATAATACAACTGCACCCTCCCCGCCCGCTATCCACATCTCCAACTGCACAGCAAAGGTTTAAATTTCATGATACACGTTTTCTATATTCTGATTTATTCCTTGTTGGTAAACCTTATTTAATTATATATTTTATATACTCTCTTTCAAACTTCATATAGCCAAGGTCACGGGTTCAAACCCGACGGAGGACGATGGCTTTTTTCGGGTGTAAAAATTCTTAGCATGGTTCCTTCGGAAGGGAAGTAAAGCCTTTGGTCCCGTGTCGTAGATTTACGGCACGTAAAAGAACCTCAAGCCTGATAGAGAGGCCTCTGAGCAAAATTAAGCGGTCTTTCACGCCCAATTTAGAATGGGACGCTGAGAACCACATCAGTTAAAGAGCGTCCATAAATAAAACGCCATTTTTTAACTCTCTTTTAATTGGACATTGTCAATAAAGAAGAAAATATCTTTATTATTTATAATCTGCCATGACGACTTTCCAAGTTGAACTCTGTTGCGGCCCGACACTGCTTACCCATAGATTACATCATAAGCAGTTTTTCATATTCAGCATGAGTTTTGTCACGTTAGAGAAAAGTGCCAAAATATGTCAGCTGAGATTGTTAAACAGCTGACTACCGATTGTTTGATCTGAGCTTATTGAAATAATGGAGCGTTAGAAAGGAAAGGCAATTTGGAGATATAAGTATGACATTGCTAAAGTAAGGAATTAACAAAAGAGTAGTATGGTAGTGCAGTCTGATTTAACTGAAAATGGCAATGCCAAAATGCAGTAAATGTACATAAAATGTTAAGTACCGGGGACCTACTTATCTTAAATCGCGCTTAATATGTACTAAATTATACTCGATTATATTCGGCGTAGAATTTGGGGGTCAAAAGCTTAGTTTTTTTTAAATATGTTTTAAAAGATTAACTTTTATGCCAAACCCTCAAGTACTTCCTGCACCTCATTACGGCAAGACTCATTTCCTTCCAGTCACTCCCTCCTACCTTAACATTATCATTTGTTTTCCTAAAGTGTTTTGGTGACACTTGGAGGAATACAAATCGTGTTGATCGGTCCTGTAGATCTACGTGCTTCCGTCAAGTACGTTTCTAAGCCTCTAATTCTATTTTTATATTCACAATGCGGTTAAGACGCGCCGTGGAGGAGTGGTTAGACCACTCGTCTTTCACCTAACCAGCCCGGGTTCGCTCCCAGGTGATTGCATATGTGATTTGTGGTGGACAAAGAGGCGCAGGACGGGTTTTCTCCGAGTTCTCCGGTTTCCCCCGCCATTGCTTTTCACCGATGCTCCTTCATCATTCCATGTATCACCAGTGTCATCGCCTGCGGTGTCACAAGTAGTAAAAGCGGGCGTTAAAGACTACCGAAAAAAACTTTTTGTATGTGTCTTAAGGAGTACGGCCTTTCAAGAAAATCATACAGAGTAAATTTAAGTAATTTTATATTATTCCGTAAGGAAATATAATTTGTGCATAAATAAATCTTATGAAACAGATGCGCCCGCAATTTACAACGAAGGAATATTGACAATAATTTTGATTTTATTCTGATCATTTTAGATGAAACTAATTTGTTCGAGTAAAATACATTTTTTTATTGTTTAACTTAATAGACTTGTTGAGACAATCCTAATGAAACAAGAGAGAAAAACGCTAGGAACTCTCTAAGGAGAATCCAAAAGAGGGTCAGGAAAATACAAAATATAATGTTCCGATATCTTTGTTATTTGTTGAGAATAGTCCTCGTTGCAATAAAATGGTAAAATCGCTGAGACTGATAGGACTGTAAATGTATTAAGGAGATTTTTCTCTGTTAGCAGGTAGATTTTAAGGTCTTGTTTTCATTAAATAGTACTAGAATGCAATCTAATGCTACCATACTGGACTAACTACCATTCATTGGTACTTCTAAATTTGGGGACCGGGGGGGGTGCTACAATTTAGTGACGCATTTCATGAGCAGTGGTAAACTTTATGCTGAAAAGGAAAACTGCACGTCATACGGCATTCACCCGGCACGTACACCAAACTTCTGCAACGTCATGTGTTGTATGCGGAAGGTCAACAGCCAAAAGTATTCCCGAATCAGTAAATGCCAATGCTTGGTCTAGATAGATAGTATGTGATTTCATGGAAATTGCATATATCAGAACACATTTTCTAATATTTTAAAGTACAGGCACAAAAACGTTATATCGCAATGTCATGAGATATTGTAGATATTTATCTATATTGATAAATACAATAAATAAGTACGACACGACAAATTTGATTTCACGCACACACATTGAAAACAAAGTAGAATGTAATACTGTCACCATTATAAATTCATAGGCCTCAGTTGTATAATTATTATACCACGGATTAAAACGTGCTGATTTTATTTTTGTAATCACAACATATTTTTATCTATGAATGATTTCAAATTAAACAGAAAGTACACTTAGTTATCGGAAATAATTTTCAAATATTATCGGAAGCATGGAAGATTAAATTTGGAAGTCATAGAAATGAACTCTTGCGAAGGAAAAGAAAGAAATAAAAAACAAAAGAGGCACCGTAAACTTTCAAGCATTTTCCACCAGATGATACCCTTATACTTGAAATAATAGGTACATAGTCACAAATTCTATATTTAAATGAACTCTATATTTTTTTCTGAGCTAGCTTTTTGCCTGTAAGGATTCCCTTGTTTTAAAAAAATTATACAAAAGTTATTCAGGATGAAGAGAAGCCTTCCCACAGTATCTTGTAAATATTTAAGTAGATAGTATTTTGATAAAAATCGTCATAGCTACATTTGAAAACAAAATAAATCTGATGTGTTCCATTCACATGGATTTTTCTACACCTCTGTAACAAATTATTGTTAAAAATCTTATTATTTTATCTACTTCATGATAATAGAACAGAAATTATTATTATATGGTTCCTTGTAAGGAAAAGGGAAAATATCTGATCTGTTCCATTCACATGATGTTCTCTAGCTATTCGGAAAACAAACATTTTATTCAAAAGATTAATATTCTATGTATATTATGCCAATCAAGATAAACGTAAGCAAAATTAGTCTTATCACTAGCTTCCTTGTAAGTAGAAGGGAAATAAAGGAGTGCACAGGCTAAAACGATAGTCTAGTCCCTTAAAACCCGGTCTCAATGTGAAACAGCTGAAATTCCAATCCCTTTGCTTGCCAGGAGCAAACAAACGAGAAGCGGGAAGAAATATGTCTTATTGTTTGAGAAAAGTTTAAGTGGCTTAAAATTGAAACCAATAATTCGGAATATCTCGAAAACGTTAACTCTACTGTATATGACATAAGTTGTGTGTTTTAATGAGATCTACATTTTTTGCCTAGTATGTTTTTATATACCTCTTACCAGTTATACAAAAGTCATCCAGATTGAAGAGGTCTTCAGAGGCTATTTCCATAAAATTGAATATATACATTTCGTTTGTCATAAAAGTATCTTAAACATAAGTTATATTAATCAAAATCGTTAGAGCCATTTTTAAGAAAATAAACATTTTCGAAAAATGCTGCATGTAAAGGGTAGTAGAGAGGAATTTTCTTGAAAAATCTTCGTGTCGCATCCTTGGAAGATACTAAACTTAAATACCCAAATTTGGTATTTTAACGACTTTTCATTTTTACTTTCTCTGTACGCACTGTGTACATAGTGTATAGAGAAGGTATTGCACTCCACCAAAAATTCGATAGCGAGATTTCACCGGAAATATATGTTTTAGGGTCCCTGTATCCAAAAAAAAAAAAGTATTTTCAGAAAATGGTCCGTGCGTCAGTGTCCGTGTGTCTGTGAACACGATAACTCAAAAACGAAAAGTCGTTAAAATACCAAACTTGGTATTTAAGTTTAGTAGCTTCCAGGGATGCGACACGAAGATTTTGAGAAAAATTCTCCCACCCCCAACTACCCTTTACATGGAACTTTTTTTCGAAAATTTTGATTTTCTCAAAAATGGTTCTAACGATTTTGATTACAATTTCGTATATTAAAGATATTTACCTGACAAATAAAATGTATATCTTGAATTTTCTGGTAATAGCCTCTGAAGAGTAGTTCATTCTGGATGAATTTTACTGAATTTTGAACAACTGCTAAACCGTAAGAGATGGACAAAAACGTATTACACAAAACATGTAGAGCATGTTAAAACACACAATTTATGTTATATACATTTTTTCGTGAAGTTCGTTGTTTTTGAGACATTCCTTATTTTTGGTTTCTGCTATGAAAAACTTACTTTTCTCATACAGGAATTTGTCAACTGCTGTCAACAAAGGAACTTCAGTGGCATAGCAAACATCTTTTTATTATCACTTAAACTATGGTACTCCCTTATTTCGCTTCTACTTACAAGGAAGCAAGTACTATTGCTATTTCGCTAATTTTTTACTGATTAGCATGAAGCAAATAGAAGTATAAGCTTTTTAAGAATAATTTGTTGCAGAGATGTAGAGAAAATCATGTGAATGGTACACATCAGATTTTTAAGTTACCGTGTTACAGACACATATGAAAAAAAATGAACATCTTGAATTTCTGGGATTAGTTTCTGAAGACCTGTTCAATCTGGATGAATTTTGCTGAATTTTGCATAACTGGTAAACCGTAAGAGATACACAAAAACTTAAAACACAAAAAATGTAGATTTCGTTAAAACGCACAGTTTCTGTCATATACATTTTTGTTGTAGAGTTTACGTTCCCGAGATATTCTTTGTTATGGTTTCAATTTTAAACTACGCATCTTCTCAAACGGGATCACCTTTCGTTTCATCTCTCTTTTATTTTTCTAGGAATGCAAAGCGAAACGAACTTCAATTGATCGCATATCGATCGGCTTTTAAAAGATTTGACTGTCACTCTAGCCTGGTGTGTTCCCTTATATCCCTTCTGCTTAGAAGGAACTACGTAGTGAGTCCAACTGTCTTTATATTTATCTCGTTTATTATGATGTAAAAGAAGAATAATCTTTTGTGAGAATAGTTTGTTAGCAGAACAGGTAGAGAAATTCATGTGAATGAAACCCTTCAGAGTTTTAGAAAAGATGTGTATGTCTGTGAACAGGATAACTAAAGACTCAAGGTTGGTTAAATATTAAACGCTATTTAAGTTCAACATCTTTCAAACGATACAACATGAAGATTTTAAAGAAAATCCTCCGCCCCAAACTGTCCTTTACATGGAAAATTGTTCGAAAATGTTGATGTTTCTCAAAATGGTTCTAACGGTTTTTGTTAAAATATCTTATATTCAAGATATTTACAAGGCAAATAAAATGTATGTCTTGAATTTCTTGTGAATAGCCTCTGAAGATCTCTTCATTCTGGATGACTTTTTTATAATTAGTAAACCGTAAGAGAAAGACGAAAGCTTGACGTACAAAAAGCGCATACCTCGCTAAAACACACAATTTATGTCACACATTTTTTTATGAAGTTAATCACTTCCGAGATAATCCTTGTTAATGGTTTTAATGTTAAAATACTAAAACTTTTCTCAAACAGGAATATGTAGTTCCTGTATATTTTTGTTTACTCCTGGCCATGCAAAGAGAATCAAATTTCACACATATAGCAACCAGCTCTTAAAAGATTTGACTATCGGTTTAGTCTAATGTATTCCTTGTTTCCATGTACTTAACGAACTAAGTAATAGGACCATTTCTGCTAATGTTCATCTAGATAGCAAGAAGTAGATAGAAGCATAAGATTCTGAAAGAATAATTTGTAACAGAACATAGAGAAAGTCATATGAATCGAATTCATTCGATTTTTTACTCTGTCTACTTGTACTATACGTAGTGTATGGTGAAGGAGTTGTATTGTACCCAAAAATTTGATACCGAGATTTCTCCCGAAATTCACGTTTTGAGACCCCATGATTAAAATATTCTTTTTTAAAAAAAGGTCCATATGTGTGTCTGTGAAGCATAGCTCAAAAATGAAAAGTGAATTAAATACCAAACTTGGTATTTAAGTTCAAAATTTTGACAAAAATCCCCCACTCCCAACTATCCTTTATATGGAAAAAACTTCGAAAATTTCAATTTTCTCAAAAATGACTAACGATTTTTTTTTGTTTTGTTATTTTACAATTGGATGACTAATAAAATGTATACCTATCTTGAATTTACTGTTAATAGCCGCTGAAGATCTATTTATTCTGGATGAACGGGATAACGGGTAAACTATAAAAGATAGAGAAAAATAAAACCCAGTACACAAAAAAAAATCACCTTAAAACACACACTAAATTTTTTTCGTGGAGTTGACCTTGTTATTTCAGTAAAATTTTTCTCATATAGAAATTTGTCAACTCCTGGCAATACAAAGAATCGAATTTCAATCCAATAGAAACCAGCTTTTATTATCACTTTAACCCAGTGTGTTCCCTTATTTACCTTCATTTTACAAGAAAGCAAGTAACAAGACCATTTCTGCTAATGTTTATCTCGATTAGCATGAAGTAGATAGAAGAATAAGCTTTTTAACAATAATCTGTTACAGAGATCTAGAGAACTTATGTGAATGGAATACATCGAGTTTTACTCTGTCTAGCTCGTATGTACAATGTACATAGTGGATAGAGAAGGTATTGTATTCCATCCAAAACTCGATGGCGATATTTCACAGGAAATATGTTTTGAGGTCCCTTGAATCCGAAAAAAAATAGAAAAAGGTCCGCGTGAGTGCAAAAATGTTAATGAATAAGTAACGTGGATAGAATAATAGCATTTTATTAGACTACTGTACATCAACTGTAGAGGTTGATTCAGATTTGTATTCTTCTCTGTTTGGTGGCTTTCATCATATATTATCGGTTTCACTAATCCTTCTATCGAATTCACATGCTAATCATGGCAGACATTCCTTGTAAACGATTTCCATAGCATCTATGCCAGTAAAAAGCTGTTCTCATGTACAGGAGATAAAGGTTCATTTAAATCCACAGAAACCTTTCTCCTCAGCCTAAGGATAAACTAGATCTAAAACTGCCATGACTTAAAATTCAAAGGCTTTATATGTAAGTTAATGATTGAGACGTGCGACTGTGTAACCGCCTTTGTGGCTGGAGAGGAAAGGAGGTGAAAAAATTCTGAATTGTTCCATTCACACGAATTTTTGTAGTTGTTCCACATATAACCTATTCTTACAACATATTTTTCTTTTATCTACAGCATGCTAATCGAGATAAATATTAGCAGAATTTCTTGCTTCCTTTTAAGTAGAAGGGAAATATGGGAGTACACTCGGCTAAAACGATAACCAAATCCTTTTAAAAGCTGCTGGCTATTAGAAACAATTGAAACTCGGTTCCCTTTGCGATGCAAGTAGTAAAACAAAAGAGAGATGAAAGGAAAGATGACTTACGTTGAGAGAAGTATAAGTCGTTTAAAATTAAAACCAATGACAAAGAATATTTAGCGATTAACTAAAACGAAAACAAATAAACCAAAAAACACAACAAAAACGAGATCTACATTTTTTGGTAGTAACGGCTTACCAGTTAGACAAAAGTCATCTAGAATGAAGAGATCTTCAGAGGTTCTTCTCAGAAAATGCAAGATGTACATTTCATTTGTCATGAAATTATCTTAAACACTATTTTATCAAAATCGTTAGAGTCATTTTTGAGAAAGTCAACATTTTAGGAACATTTTCAGTGTAAAGGTTAATTGGGGGGTAGAGGGATTTCCTTGAAAACCTTCATGTTGCATCCTAGGAAGTTATTGAATTTAAAATACTAAATTTGGTATTTAGTTGACTTCGTTTTGAGTTGCACTGTCCAGATGCACATACAGACAATACCTTCCCCATCTATGTACATTGTATGTAGATATGTGCCAGAGAAAGTAAAAATAGGATGGAGCTCTGCAATCGGTCTGTTCGTCAAGAGTTTAGGTGAGGGCTAGAACTTGCCAAATGGACGAAACAAGCACACAAAATAGATTACATAAAATAACTTCTCTGTTTTATAGGAATAGAAGATAAAAGTCGACTTTAGCGCTGATAGCACTGTAGTCTAATTTCATCGACTTAAGAAGGCGGTTGAACACTTTTGTTTTAGACACTCTTAAAGATCAAGGTATAACTATCAGTCTTTTTTGCTCCAAGTTGTACTGATATTGTTTTAGTTTGCTTATTTATTTTTTGGGGAATTTGAGACATTACAGGCAACGCAAGCAATGTAACATTAATGCAGCGCTGATTGCTAGAGGTTATAATTCTGCATTTTTATCTTCTGCACTACTAGTAGGTAGGTTTCTCAATAGGGATAACCTACGCAGGCAGTTTTCTTCAATATGGGAAAATCAAGAAGAACCTGACTTATACTAACTGCAGGCAGAATTTGGAAACCTATCTCACAATTTTGTCTGCTAGTGGTAAATGAGATAACTGTTACGATATATGGTCTTAAGATACGATATCCTAATGATCATAAGTGTAAAATTTGTTTTCCATAATTACTCGTATCCTCCAAACTGATAATGAAACAACAAAACTTCACCAGTTTGGGATTATTTCCACCATTATGTTAAACAAATTTTTTGACGATTTTAAAACAGCTAGAGAGATTTATTAAATGTTTCAGCTTTTTAAATTGTTATTATGCGTTTTAGAGTTATTATTATTGTTATTATTATTAATTATTATTATTATTATTATTATTATTATTATTATTATTTTAAGTGTTATATCACTGTGCTTACAACCGTCAAACAATGTGCACAAATGACAAAAGGTTTTTAAAAGCATTTCATAATTATTTAATCGCTAATTTTGTATGCCCAGTAAGGTTTCAGGTCTTGCACGACATCGCAGCAACTGGGAGGCCGTACTAGGCAGTGGATAGGGGGAGGGTTGGAGTAGTTAAAGCACTGCCTCGCATTACGCCACAAGTGTTTTTAATTTGAATTGTATGTGTATTTATTTTCAGTTAAGAGTGGCGGCTGGTTATCCTAAGCCTGAGGATCACCCTCCCTGATTGAGTTTTATTTTTACAAGTTTCTCTCATTTTTCATAGTTGACAAGTGCTGGGTCGGTACCTTAAACTTACGAGGAACGTTTCTTTCCTTAATGGCCTTTCCCAAATTATTATTTTATTATTATTATTATTTATCATCATGATTATTGTTGTTGTTGATCTTGTAGTTTAACGTTAGATTATTTTTTGAAAAACTGAATAATCAGCGATATGATTTTATTTTACTTTCTCTACCAAGTACTATGTGTGTACATAGTATGTAGATAAGTCATTGTATTCCGTCCAGAATTCGATACCGAGATTTTACCGGAAGTATATGCTTTGAGCATCCCTGAATCAAAAAGCGTGCTTGCGTGCGTGTCTGGTAGGCTCGTGGTGAGCCTAGGTGTTGTTGCTGTGTACCTACACTGGTAAGGATTTAACCACAGGAATGAGGTGAAGGTTGAGGTTTTAATTTTGGAGGTTTCGAGTGTTGGTGTTAAGGAGGTAGCGCTGGTAGGCTCCTCGAGCGGTTGCATTTTCAGGAGCAGCATCCTTTCCTCTGCTCCGTTGGTGTTTATTTTTATTTAATTATGGTGGTGAAATTTTGATAGACCTCTCCCAATGGGAGGGGGGAGTGCTTTGTTCAGCTATTACGCTGTTGGCTGGTTTAAAGCCGTTGCTACCGGGGGTGCCCACAAGCCATGCGGGGAACCCGGAACCGCCTCTTTCGGCGTTCAGAGGGTAAGTACTCCCCCAGAGATCTGACAAGTGCGTTCTCATGGTCGCCCAATCTGGCGTAGAATTTTTGAGCCCGGCGCCTAATAACATCTTCCACATATGGGAGGGCCGAAGCTTCATGTAGTAGCCTCAAAGGGAAACGTCGACATACAGAATATATGGACCGGAGTCCTCTATTCTGTACCCGCTGTAACCAGAAAAGCCAGGAGTCTACTGCCATACCCCACACTTCGCAGGCATAGAGCATCAGGGGGACATCAAAAAGCATTTTTATAAAGGTCCATATATGTTTGTGTGTGTGTGGGCGGCATAATTCAAAACCGAAAAGTCGGTTAAATACCAAATTTTGTCTTTTAGTTTAGTATCTTACAAAGTTGCAACACGAAGATTTTCAGGAAAATTCCCCTCATCCCAAACTACCCTTTACATGGAAGATTTTTCAAAACGCTTAATTTTCTTAAAAATAGTTCTAACGATTTTGATTAAAATACCGTGTGTTAAATTTATTTATATTTCAAATAAAACGTGTATCTTGAAATTCCTGAGAATGGCTCTTGAAGTCCTCTTCATTCTGGTTGGCTTTTGCACAACTGATAAACCGTAAGAGGCAGACAAAATCTCATGCATAGAAAGTGTAGGTCTTGATGAAACACACAATTTATGTAATATACATTTTTTAGAACTAACCATTTCCGAGTATTTTTTGTTATTCGTTTTAAAAATTCCACTACATAGAAATGCAGATCTTGTTAAAACACACAATTTATGTCATATAATTTTTTTGCGAAGCTAACCATTTCCGAGAAACTTCTTGTTATTTATTTTAAAAATTACAATAGTTAGGCTTTTCAAAAGGGACTTCGTTTAATTTTTTGGTCCTGGTCATTCAAAACGAAGGGGATTTTAATTGTATCACAAAGTGACCTGCTTTTAAAAAAATCTGTTCCATTCATATGAGTTTCTCTACATCGTTGTAACAAAGTATTGTTACAAATCATATTCTTCTATCTACTTTATGATAATCGAGATAAACATTAGTAGAAATGTTCTTAATTACTTACTTCCTTGTAAGTAGAAGGAAAATAAGGAACACATTATACTAAAAGAAATGTCAAATTTCTTAAAAGCAGGTTGCCATGTGGTTGAAATCCGTTTCTATGCAGGACCAGGAGTTTACAACTTACCGTGGGAGAAAAGTTTCAGTATTTTAAATCTGAAACAAATAACAAGGAATATCTCGGAAAGGTCAATTCCACGAAAAAACGTATATGACATAAATTGTGTGTTTTAACGTGCTCTACATTTTTTGTGTAGTAAGTTTCTGTCTATCTCTTACGTTTACCAGTAAAGCAAAATTCAGCAAATTTCATTCAAAATAAAGAGGTTTTTAGAGGATATTTCCAGAAAATTCAAGATATACATTTTATTAGCCATATAAATATCTTTAATGTACAGTATTTTAATCAAAATTCTTAGAGCCATTTTTGAGAAAATGAACTTTTTCGAATTTTTTTCCGTGTAAAGGGTAGTTTGGGGTGGGGAGATTTTTTCTCAAAATCTTCGTGTCGCATCGCTGGATGATACTAAATTTAAATACCAAGTTTGATATTTTACCGACTTTTCGTTTTTGAGTTATCGTGTTCATAAACATACAACACACACGGACCTTTTTCCAAAAATGCTTTGTTTATAAACACTCACATAAGATAATGTAGAATGCCTCACCTCTCCCCTTAATTTACCCTGAAATGATGATCTGTTGGACCAACAGTGTAGTGCTGGGATAGGGAAGTTTAAACTTCAGCCTCTCTCTCCATCTTTCCAAAGCTGAGTACAACACAATCGGTTTTTGCACGAATTGTGTAACGATCATTCATACGTACCTTTAATGGAGTTTTTAAATTGCTGTCTTATATTATACATAATCCGTGAAATGTATATTTTAATATAATAATTTTATTCCTTCAGCATTTCTAAGATATAATTAAAGTAAAATTATGTAGTGATTTGCTATAACTTTGTGAGAAAAATCTGATCGTTGCGCAATACTACAACCAAATCAGCGGCCGCCACTGAAGGAGAGAATCGGAATGCATTTAACTTTAATATAACATAGCCACACCAGACATTAAAAAAAGAAGCCAACAATCGTTTTAATTACGGTATAATATCGGCTCTAACTTTGATAACTGCCTCGTTTCGGAGAGGAAGGGAATCCACAGGTATGCTCAAGTATGTCATAACCAGGTGAAGCCCGCGGGGTGGTTGATTACTGTGTTTCATTCGCTGTTCCAAGCAGTCCCACATATTTTTCATTGTATCGTTTGATTTAGGAGATTGGTGGAGGTGCAATAGGTTGCCTGTGTGTTGGTCAAACCAGGCTTATGTAAGGGCTGTTGTCATCTTCATAAACGGAATTGTCTACAGAATATACTATTCATGAAGGTGTTGAATAAAGAGTCACCGAGATTACTTAAATAAACATCATGATTCCCGTTCATGGTGGCCTTAGTGAGCAACCCAGTTCATGGTAAGAATACCTCCCAAGTATCACAAGGCACCTCTATACCAAGTTACGTCCTCCACACTCACTGTAGGCTAAAGGTCTCATTGGACCGTCGTTACAAGAAACCTTGCCTCATCTAAAACAGATAGCATCCAAATTCGTCGGAGCACTGCTCAACTCCATCCGGCTATTGTCTAATTTTTATATACGATGACCAAATTGAACGCGCACAACTTTATGGCCTTTGACGGCGTACTTGACCCCTGTCTTCCTCACTGATACACCACAAATCGGGCAACTTCGTTCACTGTGTGGTCATGGACACGTCCAAATACGATATCCCCTTTCTGCCTCATCCGCTTCGACCCATCTTGTTGCGTTGTTTTCATACACGCAAACACATACATACCGCGTCATGTCATGATCATGTCAGCGGTGAAGGGTCACATGACCGTCTGTTACCAAGCAACTATTTACAGCTTTGGAAACGACATGTGTGCTCTTTCAGAGTGTAATAAGACTTTGCTTGTTTTCTTAGCATTTATGAAGGTAGCTCACCCGGCTTTATGTGAAATTTCTTTGCTGCTTCTTGTAGTTGGATTAAACTGTGGCGCAGAAATAACCCTTTCGAGTGCCTTTTGGGATAACTGTGTTAAAACTGCAACCTATCAATATTTACATTCGGAAAGTGCATTAAGAAGATATTTAATATCAATGTTTAATGGTTATACTTAAGGATGGAGATAAAAAAAAAAGCCAATATATGCCGAAAAGTAATTGTGAACATGGAAGGGTGGCATATTTCAAAAGGTCCGTGGCATCAGCTTTATGGTATTTCAATCGTAATGAATGCCAATTAACGAAAATATTCTTGAGAAAATCTGACTGAAATTATAGGGAATACGAAAGACCATGCACAAATAGATCTGATTTTTTTTATAGAATCAACAATAACCTGTGATGTATCTGTTTAAGGATTAGTAGCAAGAATAAAATATTTTCCTTCTTTCAGCCTTCTTTCAATAAGAATGTTAATCTTCTGTTGTATTGTTTGCATACCTCGGAAGTTGAAATGCTTGACATTTCTAAAATAAATATAAAGAGATGTTCAAAATATCTATAGATTTAGGGGGTAATTAGGAATATTTAACTAATTCTTAGCATTGTGTGTTTCATTATTTCTTTTACAATAGATTGCTTAATTTTGCAGGAAGATGGCTGTTTTAGTTTTATTTTTTCAGATAAAAGTGTTCCACCTCTTTTGACTACGATATAAACAAAATTATGTATTTGCAGCTAAATATTTTGTTCATTTCAAATTCCTCGTTTGAGCGAATCCAGTAATCTTATTATGGAAACAAACAAATCATCTTCAAAACAGCCAGTGCATGTAACGTAACAATAAAAACCTACACCAAAGTTGTTCTGTATAGCTATTAAAGCAAATGTTTACAATCTTGACCATTAAAATTTATTTTTAACAATCTGCTTGGGTTACAACAGCGAGCAAAATGGCCGAAACTCGCATTCGGCAGAATATGCGGTTTTTCGTGGTTTTCCAGGCCAGTATGCGATTGATGGAGTAGATCATATATTTCCACGAATTTTCTTGTTAATCAGTCATTTCCTCTCGTTTCATTAGTAAGTTTTATATTTCAGGCACAGTGATTGGTGGTTTGTTGCACTGTGGTGAATCTACCATAAGGAGAGTACTGTTTATTTTTTGGCACGGAACTTTCTGCCCAAACCTGTACGTGAGGACAGGAGGGCACCAAAGGGTGGCCGAGGATACTCCGCCTAGAAAGGTTATCAATCCCGCAGTGACTGCCGCCCTGCGTACTAGGCAGAATATGCCGAGCCTTGGTCATTTTCTGAAATCCTCCTCCGCCTCTTACATCTAGCCATTACGTGTGAAGTATTAAATGTTGGTGCTGAAACCCGCAGCTTATTGCATTTTTAGCGATTTATTTTAGAGCAATTCCAGAAAGTAAATGCCGAAGTTCAGTTACTTCGTTGTGTCACTCATTCACTTGATGAAAACACTGGTTCTACAAAGCAGTAAATTAATTTATTAAATTTCAAAAACGACAATTTTTTCTAATCTACATAATTACTAAGACGTAATGTGCTGTATTCGTTTTCTAGCATAAAGGAAAAATTCAAATTGTGCTACTGTTTATTTGCAAACTAGAAACGCATACACAGTGATTATCACAAAAGAGAATGATAACCCTATATAAATATAGGGTATGAAAGTTATTTCATACGTATTTGCTGCTTACTTGCAGACAATATAACGTCGCTTGTTCTCGGCTCAAATATAATTATTACAGTGAAAATTAAAATGTTATTAAAAATATCGATTAGCTCTTGTTTGCCATCGAATGTCGTTACGTAACACCATTTGCAATGGAAAGATCCAGCAGTGAAAGAAAAAAACACTACCTGATTGATGTTGCATTGAATTGTCAATCCCCTTTTTATGTATTCTTAAGTATTGTGAATCAGGGCTTTTCAGGGTTCATGTACCGGTGCAAAATAAGACTTGCCTAGATTGATGAAACTACAAACTAGAACTCTTAGATTTGTAGCAATGGCTCTCTCTCTCTCTCTCTCTCTCTCTCTCTGTCGCGCTAGTTCCACCTGTCTTCCCTTCCTTCATCTTCTTCCTGCTCTTCCTGAGAATTGTTCCGTGTCCATTTTTTTTTCAATGATAATACCGGAGTCTGATTAGGACTCCGGCACTGTATACCCTACTTTAATCTACCTTTTTCTGTTTTAGCTTGTTTTTCTGTATTATTACTGGATTGCTGTTTTTTTTTTTTTTTTTTTTTTTTTTTTTTTGCTGTTACAACACACACATAAACACAAACATATAACACCCATGCCCAAGGCGGGACTCGAACCCACGATCCCCAGCGCTACGAAGCACCAAAGCGGGACGCCTTGGCGAGCGCGGCCATGGGGACCGGCAATGTCCATTCGGACCGATGCGTGGCGAACAGAAACAACCTCGGTTTGTGCGGGTTCGATTTTAGACATCTGAGAAGTTCTGCTATAAATGTTGCTAACATTTTTGTTTATTGTGCTAGAGTTTGGTGATGTACAATGAGAAATGTTAATATTACTTCTTCTTATTTTTTTTTAGGTGGACGCCCTCGTTTCCATGCTACCAATCGTAGAGAAAACACCGGATTGAACTATTCCTGAAGCCAAGTTCACAGATAAAAGTTGGCACGAGATGAAGAATGAGACCCTGACCGATTTTCCAAAGAACACCCTGGTTGTGTACAGCCCTGTACGTCAGGTGAGATATATTGATTCTGAACTTTTCCATATGGATGTCGTTTTATACAGATCTAGCTGCCTCTTACAGCATTGTATGGATGTATTTTTAAATTTAGAATGCATTTTTAAAAACATTTTTAATGTACCTAGTCTTTAAGCATAACTGTAACCACAATTATCCATAACAGGAACCAGTTAAAAATTCTGAAATGAAAAATAGACGAAATTGATAGCAGAGGACAATAAAAATGTGTCTTTTTATACTTTAATTTATTTACAAGCGAAACACAATCATAAGGGAATTCACAGCCAGCCATAAAAGGCCATTCCAAGCAGTTACTACGCGATGCAATGGTTTGTCATGAGAGGGACCGGTTGCGATTGCTCAGCAGATATTATCTAAACTTGAATACTGTATAAAGCCTCGAATGGATTATACAATACTTTTAATTATTTGTAGCAAAATGAAGAACATAGGTACACTTTAAGTATATTGCCATGAATTGACATTTCTTAAAACAGTATGGCCATTTTGTGAAATTCAGTGTCATTAGTTTTTTCTCCTTCCAACTTTATATTGGGGATGGTCGGGCTTTACGCGATATAAATAGACTAGAAGCTAACTTGAATGGTAGGCAAATGATAGAACAAAACAGGTTACATCTCGTGACCCCTTAAAAATTGAAATGGAGTTTTATTTACGGACGCTCTTTAATTGCTGTGGTTCCATTCTACACTCGGCGTGAAAGACCGCTTAATTTTGTTCAGGCTTAAGGTTCTTTTACGTGCCGTAAATGTACGACCCGGGACCAACGGCTTTACTTCCTTGCTGAAAGAAGTCATGCTAAGGATTTTTAAGCCCGAAAAAATTCATCGTTCTCCGCCAGGTTTGAACTCGTGACCTTGGGAATATGAAGTTAGCAAGTCAACCATTACACCACTACTCGTGTCGTCTTCAGTTCTTATTTTAAACTATCTTAATTCCAATGCCGTGCACCCAGAAATGACAGTTTTTCCTGAGCATCCCGTAAGCTACCGTGACAAATTAAAAAATGCCAAATCTATAATTATCGTAAATAAAAGCTCCAGAGCAGTCAGATCTAAAAATACTATAGCACCAACGTAGTAGTAAAACTTCACGCACGTAGAATAGCCTTGCAAAATGTAGACTATACATTTGTGTAAATAGCGAAAGTAAATTCTATAAATCATGTTGGTAATTTTTACTATCGGGAAGAAAAAAACTGTTAAATAAAAACGATGAGAAATTCTAAGTGAATTCTTTTGAATTAAAAATAGTTCATGAAGAGCCTCCTAAAATATACGACTTTTAAATAAAAATTGAATTTTATTTTGAACGTTCTTTAACTGCTGTGGTTCTCAGCGTCAAAATCTATAATGGGGTGAAAGGCAGCTTAATTTTGATAAGAGGACTCTTTATCAGCTTGAGGATATTTTACGTGCCGTAAATCTATGACACGGGAACAACGGCTTTACTTTCCTTCCGAAGGAAGCCATGCTAAGCATTTTCACGCCCGAAAAAGCCCATCGCCCTTCGCGACCTTGGGAACCAGCGGCTATCCTGTTATTCCTAGACCGCGGAGAACGCCTTAGAATTTTTAAAATTATTTCTTAAAATGCCTACTGAATACCAGAATGAGAAGATGTCTTATATTAGATTTAAATGTGCTTGTGAAAGATATCATTATATTGATAAAATAAATAAGTGAGAAAAACAGGAGCGTTGAAGTCAACAAATGAAAAATAATAGGTTTTACTCAGGGTGTATGTCCATTGTGTGGAGGGAAAGAAACTTAGAAGCTATAATGTTTGAATGTAAAGAAACTGAATACTGGAGGGATGAATTTGTTATCCACAAGCTTAAACTGAATAAAACACCAGTGATGGAAATTATATTCACTAAACAGAAATTAATTAAACATGTATTTCAGCGTTATATTTAGTGCAATAACTAATTAATATTTTTTATAATTATAAACTTGAATGCAACGGAGTGTTACTCCCATACCACAGTTGTTATAAAGAAAAAGATGATTGATTGAGAATTATTAGTTCATGTTGGCAGGGTGCTTCACTTCCGCTAATGTGAAGCAAGCCACTCATAACAGTTGCACGTGGTTGTGACAAAGTATTTTGTTGTGTAGAAGATATTTGTGTATGTTTTCAGTTAAATTTCAATTTATTATGATTCACTTTCATACGGTTTACGTATGTGTTAATTTAATAGGTAAGAAAGCTTTAGCCAATACATACTGTGTGTAGTTGAAACCCTCTTTAAGACGAACTTTAGATCTAAATATTGGCATAAAAACTACAGAGCGACCTACGACTGACCTAAAAATTTAACAGAAATGAAAAAGAAGAAAAATTCTGTTTAAAAGTTAATAGAAATATTTTTGACGATAATGAATGGATTTGTAGTTGTGAGATCAGAAATGCGCTTTTTTGCTTTCCTTGTCTCCTCTTCAGAAGTACTGATTAATGGTCTACGGTGGGTATTAAGATCTAGGTCGTATTAATGAGCATATAAGAGAACATTCAAATAATAAGAAGCATATGAAAAACTCGTTTGACCTCTCAATGCTTGAAGGTGTAAATATTGCAACGCAACTAAGCAGAGCATATCAAGAAGCAACACAAAAATATAACGAATAAGTTGAATAAAATAGATACATATTATCCAGGATAATAGACTGCATCAAATTTTGTGGGACATTTGAGCTTGTTTTACGTGGTCATAATGAGACCGAAACGTCAAATAACCCCGGCATAGTTTTAGGTCTTATAAATCTTATAGGTAGTCTGGACAGTGCGGTGAAAGAACATACTGAAAGCAATAAAGTGTTCAAAGAGCTATCTAAGAAGAAACTACTCGACTGCATGTTGGAAGTGTGCCACGAAGAATTTGGAGAAGGAACAAAGGAGATTGCTTATGTAGCTGTCATGGCAGATGAAACTACTAATATAACCGAAAAAAAATCGGTTGACTTTTTAGATATAAATGGAACGGCTTTATTCATGAACGATATGGGGGATTTTTAAATCCTTCAGACCACCAATTCTATTGCAGGCTGTATTATGAAATAATACAATTTTAAAGAAGATTAAAATAAAAAAAAAAATCGCTCCGACTTACGATGGTGCGTCTGTAATGAGCGGCAACACAGGAGGTGTGCAGGTCAAGGTGATAGAGCACTATCCTCTCCCACATTATGTGCATTGTTACGCATATCAGTTAAATCTGGTTATGGAGAAAGCAGCTTCTCAAAATCAGTCCGACTGTATATGAGTAAAGAGAAGTTCTGGTTTATTACTTTGATATTCTAGAAACATCTTCATCAGACAGGACAGTGCAAGAGCTCGTGGCCTGCGCCACTATTTGGAGGATGCAGAATTTAATTTCTGGCTTCTTTTTTTTTTTTTTCAGAAAATAATGACACTTTATACAACCAGTTACAGGCATGGCGGATGGATGCACTGAAGGAAAAAATGCGGTCTAATTTTGCATTAAAGGAGAACGGACGATATAGCACACCAGATTTAAACATTCAACATTCAAGTTGTAAAAAGACGCCGCAAGGAAACCAATCTAGCAATACATGCTAAGGAAGTCTTTGACTGAATTATATTAGAGGTACACAGCCGTTACGATTCTACAGAACATCTGGATGCTGCAAAACTATTAGATGCGAACAACTTTGAATTATGTTCTCAAATTTTTTCCTGAAATAGAATTTGGGATTGTCAGTGCTCCGTATAAAGAGCTTTGACAACAATAAGCTTCGAAACGAACTACATTTTATGCATCTGGAATTCAACATAATAGAAGGTGCGCTTCAACTCTTGCAGTTAATACCAAAAATAATCGGCAAAATATTTTTAGTTAAGTGACAAAAGTTTTGGGAATTATTATGACAATTCCCATGTCAACTGCAGAACCAGCACACTGTTTCCTCTCTTTGAAGAGGGTAAGAACCATTCTGCGGAACACCTTGTGTCAGGATCGACTCATCTCTCTAACCATGTTATCTATTGATAACATATATTCTACATGGAAAAACATCGGCATATCAACTTCATTTTTCGAAACTACGCGAGTTGCATGCACTGTTTTTGTTGTTTTTATTATAGCATGCTATGTTTTTAGGCACGAGTTGCCACTGTGCTATTGACAGTTACACTTACTACCTACCGACCTACGCACTCGCTACCTACTTACCTACCTACGACTGAGCGACGGACCTACCCATACGGACCTTTTTCTTTTTCAAAACATATATTTCCGGTGATATATTGGAATTGAGTTTTTTGTGGAATACCTTCCTCTTATCAATTAAAGCAGGTTGTTCCATATTAGCTGCGCGTCAAAGAGCAGCGAACCTGCAATGTGCCTCATCATTGAGGGCAGCCTATCGTCACGGTGAATCAAGTGTTGGAATACAGGCGCAAGTATTGTGGTGTGACCTTCGGCCAATGACGTATTGGCTATCACCTTCTTCTCTGACCAGGCTCCAAAATTTATAGTCGCTACGCACGAGTAGAGTTGAGACTAAAGGAAAGTAAACGCATTAAAATCATGTTATAACATATTTAGCTCTTTTTTGCATTTTCTTCCCTTCTGTTACAACGTTCGCACCATATTGAGTTACAAGACTGCATGTATGCGAATGCTCGTATATATATATATGTGTGTGTGTGTGTGTGTGTGTGCTGTGTGAGAGACCGAGAGAGAGAGAGAGTGAACAAATCAAACCAACATATTTAATGAAACAGAATATACGTGTTGTTGAGCAAGGCCAGGAAAAAATAACAACAAAACTTATGTTTCACTCCCGTGCTGCTCATTATCAGGTTAGAAAGTTAAATAAAGCACAACATATAGTATTGCTGCTATAAATTACCACGTTTTACTACTGCATAATTTAAATAGCTGAGCAGTCCTTATGTGACATTTGCGCACTACAGAGAGTTTAAAGCCTGCTTGAAAGACGGCGATGGTTCGACAGTTATTCAACGTGACGGGAAAGCAAAAGCCTTGAATTTTAAAATTACTTCATTTCGTTAGCTTAATACCTGTGTGTTGCGGTAGTGCCGTGGGTAAAAGTGCTCTGTTTCGATCTCAAGTTGCTCCAGGTCAACTTCAGAAGCTGTAAAATGAGCTATTCTCAGGTAATATTTCAAATAAAAAACAATAATAATCTATTAAAAGTCTGTAAATGATAGTAGTACCCTTTACCTTCAACGTTTGGATTTTTGCAAAAACGAATTAACCATCATTGTATCAGAATAGAGAAAAATCCATCTTTAGAATAAAATTAATTACCCGCTGTTCTAACAAGCATATGAATAAAATAACTATATTCATTTTACACAGACAAGTCGGTCCAACTTTTTGGTCCAGAGTATTGTTGTTATACAACAAAAGAGAGACATCGAGAGTTGGATACAAATTTTATTATTCACAATTTATCCTACTTTTTGTATCCAATCAGTTTGTATCCCACTGGATTGAGTTGCATCTAATTTGTTCATTTAACAACGCGAACACAGCCAATGAGCGATAGCAACGCAGTAATATTGCGGACTGTGCTTGCAGTACGTAGTTGTTCAGTTGTGTGTGCGAGCAAGAGGACTATATAGTCCTCTAATGACTGAGATTGTACTGAATTCCCTGTTGTGTGGACAGTAGTTGGTTTTGTCCGTGATTTTGAAATCTTTCACGCCAAAAATGAAAAATAGAGGCAGGAGACAATTGGGAGGCATATTAAAGCCATAAAACCTTCAAGTTTTTATATAATACATACAAAATGGTTAAGAATGTGGAATTTGTGCCATCGTCTGCTAGCAACAGCTAGTGAGGGCGTGGCCTATATTGGGTTATCTTTACCAACACAAGAGACATGCATGCACTGAATGTTACATTATGCTACAAAAATAGCCGTACAGCAATCCGTGAAGTATTATTTTAGTTTTTGAGTTATACGCACTAACTGATAAGCATATGATCTCAAATAAATTAAATACAAAATCATAAAGGCTACATTTTGTCTCGGCTCAGTTTTCGTTTTCCGGTTGATTTTGATTCTACTTTTCTTCCTTTCTGCTTTTGGTTCTGTATTTCTCACAAAATGGTTTGTGATTTTTATTTAAAAATCAGTTAATTAATTGATTTAATGCCAAAGTAGATTTCTCTTACATGAAAACGGTGCGTTACCTCTTAAAATCCTAAAAGCAGAGGAACAAGAACGTTATGTCAACTTTGCGGTCTGGGTGATTAAGTTAAATATGCGCTGACCTAATGATCTCAAGGTTTAAACTCGGTCCAAATAGCTGACTTTTAAGCGTTTAAAATCGACAGCTACACGCCAGTAGAGTTACCCCCACGTTAAGAGCTCCTGTGAGACGAAATTCCGGCA